>JAWWQZ010000303.1:7287503-8502087 GCA_033815515.1 Cryptocheilus praepositus | reverse complement strand
AACTTGATTTCTTGTAGGCTCTGATCTTTACTCTCTGACTCTCAATATACGACTACATTTCTATTTCGTTTAGCTATAGAGAACTAATTGGGGGGAGTGATGCTTGTGAATTTTCGATAAGAGCCTTTTCTGTTTGTGCGTTACATCGTATCGACCCGATCGGGTTGCCCAAGTGCTCACGCCGAAATCAAACACACCCTATCAGGTTCAGATAAATGAAACCTTCACTTGAGAAGCGAATCTGAGTTTAGAACTAAAGTCCCAATTGAAGAACTGTGATACGTAAGGTAAGTAAAGAATTTTTCCCTGTAAAAAATAAGCTACGAGAAAAACAGAAAGCGAGAAATTTAATAATATGATGATATAAGAATTTACAGAAAGTCGAATAAGCGGAAGAAATAACAACTGAATTTTTTCTAATCGCGTTTTATGTTGACGCGATCTGCTTCACGACCTTTTACGGAGGTGAAGGGTGTAAATTGTACGAAGAAAGTGTTCAACGGAATAACAAATAATATATATTTCAAACAAACTTAATAAGGTTCACAAAATGAATAAGAATCACAAAAACAAAAAATATGTTGTACTCGTGGTGAGTTTATCGAAAGAGTTCGTGCTGCGTTGTTGTTACTTTGGTGAAGGTGCTCGAGCAAGTGAAGTCCAAGACCCTTGCTTCAGTATATGAAAATAGTGAGCGATAAAACTGAACGTGGACGTTGATCACTTTTTCGGGATCTATTGAAAATACGGAGGACAATGGGAGACTAAACGGTGTTGGCTAACACGGTGGTTGGCCGATGAGCTCTGTCTTTTGCCGCCCGTTCACCCATCTTCAACCGAGACCAAAGATGGATGTGTGGCTTAACCGTGTTGAATGAAATCAGAAGACGTTCCTGACGTTCCATCGCTGCCGGTGGTCGATAAGCTGGAGGTGAAGCGTCCGGTTTTCGTTCGTCTTGCGAACGAACGACAACGTATGTACGATTGTAAAGTAAATTTTGAAAAAAAGAACTTGGTACGTTTAGTGTTAACCTTTCACTAGAGGCCGATTTTTGGGCCGATTTTTGGGTGCGCTACTCCCACTAAACGAGTCGCCGCGCTGGAAGTGTGCACTTGCGGAACGTCTACAATTGTCTGTCGTACTGTTAGGTTGCAGGCCTCCGACTTTCAATTTTTCCTTTATTTTCTCGAAGGGACCCACTCAAACGAAACCACGCATACCCACGTGACCTATGCCAAGGGTTTCGGTCACGGGACACATAATAAATACAAGCTCCAAAACCCGGGGCGCCACTCTGGAATCCGTCACCAAACTGCGAACGTGTAGACGCGATTACAAAATTCCATTTTTCGTTGCTTTTTGCGAACTGCACGCTATTCCAATAAACCTTAAGGGGACATTCTACTTTCTCATCGAAAAATTTTACTGATTTTCAATAATTTTTTTCTTATCAAAAATAGAAACGCAGCAATTTGAAACTTTCACATTGTATCATATCGACCTTTATTTATACAAAAATATTTTCTTTTTATGTTTTTTCAATTTTTTTCATATAAATTCTTCTTGATTGCTGGAGCACCTCCAAAAAATTCATACTCACTGGCGTGCGTGATTGCGGTCCTTGGGATAATCAGAAAAAAAAAAACAGAACAGGAATCTTAATTTACATACTAACCACTATCGCATGAACCACGGAGAAAGAGTTTGCATGAAAACTTTCAAAATGATTGACTTTCCAAAATTAGGTTCACGAAAATGGCAGTTTTTCCGTCTTTTTATGATGGAAAAAAATGAGAAAATATTGATTAATTAACACACCCGTGGTTCATACGATAGGCATAAGTATGTAGAATAATATATTAAAATCTCGGACCGATTGATCGAATAGTTTTTTTGGAATCGTGCACGCCAGTTGAAAAAATATAGTACTGGGAAAAACGCATTTAAAGTTTTGCATATCGAATTTTTGTATATAAAAGATTCTTACGTAGTAAATTGTAATATACAATAATTCATAGCCGGATCAATGTTTACATGCAGATCAGCATTTTCTTTTAATTTTTCTGCATGTACTTTTCTGCATTCACTTGTGTGCTGATTTCCACTTTCTTTTTCGCGAGCGACAGAGTCTCGAATTGACAAATTTACTTTGTTTTCGATCCATATTAAAACGATACGTCTTTTTTGAAAACCGTTTGAATAGTGAATGCATGTTCAGAAAGCAATAAACATAACAGACATCGTCAAGGTCAAGGGTAAGATGATATTTAGATGTTAGTTTGGTGCGCGGAACACACTCCTTCGTAATGTTTACCAATGCAATGTTTACATTTGGGTGATCTTCTCTTTTAAATCGTTTCCAGAATTAGATAATTTCTTAGAATAAATAAAGATCGCCGAAAGAGAAAAACGGCCCGACCGGTCAAGCGACGTTACCCTTCTATCTGCGCGAGGTGGGTCAGATACGAGGCCTATAACTTTCCCAATTTTTGGGATTTATCGCTGCAAATTTAAGGACATAATCTCGAAAGTATATACTTTCGAATAAGGCAATAAAAAAAAATCGATTTTTTCGACCCGAGAAAGTAGAATGTCCCCTTAAGTTGTGCTTATGAGAGAAGGCGTGCAAATCGACTGCATTCACCCCAACGCGGCACAACAGTACGTTCAATACCACAGCATCTTACGCAGACCGACTGTAATCGCGCGCAGAAAGGAAAAGGTGAAGGAATGATCACATAATGCAATTAGAAGATACAACTTAACAATGTCATTTTGTATGGAAAGTTTGAAAGCACGGGTATGCACAAAATCCGACGTCACATATCGTACACTGGTAATGCGTTTGCCGTTGCACACCATTTTGAGTACAAGCAATACGCTTTCTCAGTCCGCTTTTTCGTTTTATATTCGCGCTAGTGGAAATCTCTGAGAAATGTCTACCAATAAGCCTAAGAGGATGTATATCCACAAATCTAGGAGCGCTTTATCTAAAATAGTGTTTTATTATCTAACAAATTAAAAAAAGTATTTCTTATACCGTTTCATCGATTTTCTGATGGATTCGATGGTACTAACAGCCATATAACATTTGTCGCACATAGAGAGCATCAGGCGTTTGCTGACTGTAGTCATCGTTCGTAGCGAAAGTGTTAAGTTAACAATTCATGTATGAGATGAATACACAAAATTATGGTCGGCTGTGTGATTGCATTTCAATGCGACACAATGCAACAGGCCGACGTTGTGGTAAGAAAGTTAATTGTCTCAATTAATATAAATAAAGGTGGACCGAATTATTTCACGTTTGATTTAATTTTGATTAAAAAAAACACCTAATCAATGCGTCAGTAATTTCTCACACGCGAAAAAATGGAAACAAAAAATTGGGTACATTCTATCGGATACGTTAACTTTTAAATTTTTCATCGCGTTCACTTTTCACCGTCGTCCTTTCTATTTTGTGAACTTCAAAGGCGAGCTGCTAGACTCAAGATTAGTACACCTGCTTTCCAATCTACCACCATTCACATGCGAGTTCGGTGAAAACATAAGTGAATAAATCGAAACGTTTTACACTTCATCTCAGTGATACACTTCAGTCATTTTTCCCGTCATTTTGTCACACTGTGCATTACTTATCGTACAATGCCGAAGACACGAGAAATATTTAAAAGGCTCTTACACATGTGCAAACGCTGCTACTGTCATACATCTTCGCATATGTTGCCTGCGTGTGCAGCTGTAATCCCTTTGGCGATTTCGGTAGCGAACCGCGATCCAATTATATCAGTCTGAACAAAGAAAAGATGCGCGGTTTAACCCATTTGCATTATAGCTTTAAATATGTACATGACCAATGCCAAAAATCCGAGGCGTTCAACTTTCAGTCGGAATGTATCACTGTGTATTACGAGAAATGAAAATCATATCTCGCGAATTATTCTATGCTTGGTGATAATTAACAACTCATGATATGGGAACTATTCCGCTTGCAGATGCAAATCTGTTAAGGGGACATTCTACTTTCTCGGGTCGAAAAAATCAATTTTTTTTTTCATTGCCTTATTCGAAAGTATATACTTTCGAGATTATGTCTTTAAATTTGCAGCGATAAACTCCAAAAATTGGGAAAGTTATAGGCCTCGCATCTAACCCACCTCGCGCAGATAGAAGGGTTTTTCTCTTTCGGCGATCTTTATTTATTCTAAGAAATTATCTAATTCTGGAAACGATTTAAAAGAGAAGATTACCCAAATGTAAACATTGCAATGTGTGTTAATTAATCAATATTTTCTCATTTTTTTCCATCATAAAAGGACGGAAAAAATGCCATTTTCGTGAACCTAATTTTGGAAAGTCAGTCATTTTGAAAGTTTTCATGCAAACTCTTTCTCCGTGGTTCATGCGATAGTGGTTAGTATGTAAATTAAGATTCCTGTTCTATTTTTTTTTTTTTTTTTTTTTTTTTTTTTTATCCCAACGACCGCAATCACGCACGCCAGTGAGTATGAATTTTTTGGAGGTGCTCCAGTAATCAAGAAGAATTTATATGAAAAAATGTGAAAAAACGTAAAAAAAAAATATTTTTGTATAAATGAAGGTCGATATGATATAATGTGAAAGTTTCAAATTGCTGCGTTTCTATTTTCGATAAGAAAAAAATTATTGAAAATCAGTAAAATTTTTCAATGAGAAAGTAGAATGTCCCCTTAATAGTTCATAACAACAAGAGAGACGCGAAAATGGGGAAATAAGAGGAAATTGGGAGATTTCTGGGTTAACTGGGCACAATTGCAGAAAATTGTAGTTCCAGGATCTATTTATGCTGAGAAAAACTATACTTAACTATACCTATACCTAAACGCACATCTGACTTACAATCAGAAATGGTTCCAGAATGACGGTCTTCCGTATGTAAATGATGTGTAAAAGACATGTTCCCCGTAAGAAAAGGGTAGAAGTCCGAAAATGGTATGTGTATTCAGACAAATGAATGTATGAATGTGGTTTAATCAAAGGTATATAAGAGAGGACTGAAAATTAGGGATGGTAAACGTTAAAAAAGGCCGCAAAAACTAAGAGATAAACTAAGAGAATCCTTACATAACACGATAAGAAAATTACGAAGACTTTTATACAACCCTGTACTTCTACAGTACTAGTTAACGTGATTTTTGTTTAACACGTTTAAAAATCAAATTACCTTTAACTAGTTAACTGTGGCGACCTCTTTTCACAGGGCGTACCTGTATGCGTCGCGAAAATCGAGCGATGACGAGTATACTCGTCAACCACAGAATAAGTGTCTTTGTTAAAGTCTTGGGACAAAAAGATTTTATTTTATAAAATTAAAATTTTTGTTACTAATATTTACTTATTCGCTTAATGTAAACATATACTACATACATAATAAACGAAAAACGAAGAAAAAAATCAAATACTTATAAAAGTTAAAAATTCAGATTGCGGCTCTGGAGTGGTATTCAACAAAGCAAGGAACAATAATAATGGGATTTTACATGTCGAACACCAATATCGCAAATCTTTTCTAATCTTATTTTTATAACAATGTAAACATCTTTGTATAGGATTGTTTTTTGAATAAGTGCCTGGTATATAGTCCGGAACATGCTTTCTGCTGAAGCATCTAACATTAGGTCCAGTTGGCCGAAATTCTGTTGATTGGATTGGTTCGATTGGATACAATGCAGTAGTTTTTTTCAATGTATTCCATGAACAAGTTTATTCGCGTTAATGTTCCTTTTTTTTTATGTAGTAGACATGAATGGAAACAAATAATGTGCAAAAGGCGAAAGAATATTTTGATATAATATTTCCTCAGTCTTTTCCTTGCTGTTGTATATGCAATAATCACATCATCACTCATATTCACTCCACCCGTTTTCCTAATCGACAACTAATTCAGGTTTCTTTTTTATTATTTTCCTTTTCTCTATCTGTACGATGTTGTCATCACGGACGGTATTCACAAGATACACTTCCCTCTTATCTTACCATTTCATTAACACAATTTTGTTTTCAAATTTGATAACATTTTTGTCTTTGTTAGTACGCGTTTCTATTACTTCTGTAGAAGTGGCAATCCTGTTTTTTCGAACTGTGCCAGCTACGTTCGTTTGATGCGCGCACAGTTTTTCTATGAGCCGAATACAATTATCTAAATAAAGTCTGTAGCCACGCTCTAAAAAATCATTACATAATTCAAGCACAAGACGAGCAGAAATGTTGAATTGCGAATATCGTGGATCACAGTCGGTATCTTTTCCTATATATACACAAAAATTCCATATACATCCCGACTCACTTCTCACATAAGGCAAAAAATTTCATTCCGAACCGATTTTTTCTTGACGGTATATACTGTTTCCATGATAACCGTCCTTTTCACATTAACAACAATTCGTACATACAAATATCAATTTTTGAAATATACAAAGTTTTACATTTTTTTACAATATTTCCCAAAACAGTTTTAATTTTAGCAACCTTGATTGGTAAAATTATATTATCGTGATGTTGGTTGTTTTCACAGTGAAGGAATTTGCATATTAATAAAAATCGATCTGTAGACATAACTTTGTTAAAGAACGGTGTACTAACGCATTCCCTTTTCGAAAAATATATCTACAGTGTGAGCTTTTTTTACATTAGCGTCTGAAAAACATTATTGTCGCACAACAATTGATCCGGTATAAATTGGTTGTACAAACGGATAAGCAGTTTCAGCCACTGCATACGGGGATCTATGAATCCATCTCAAATTATCTATACTTTTTATTTGTTCGTTTTACTTCGTCTTCGCCTCCAAATATTCTAAACGTATTGAATTTTACGAATATATTTTAGTTTTCGCTAAAATTACAAGGAAGATAACCAATGGTAACTAAATTTTACGCATGACGAGTATACTCTTCATGACACAAAATACTGCCATTTCTCCTTGACGACTATGTTCGTGAATCAGAGCTAACTGGTTGAATAGTGACGGGAAGGAATAAAGAACTATAGCGTCTTTACACGAAAGTGTGTAAATAAATTATAATTTATTTATTGTCATGTCACCCTGACGAGTATGCTCGTGAATCACAGCGAATTGGTTGAATAATGACGGGAAGGAATAAAGAACTATAGCGTCTTTACACGAAAGTGTATAAATAAATGATAATTTATTCATTTATAAATCTATTCCGATGCCATAGCGGTAAGGCTTACTGTTGGAATACGACAAAAAATCAATGTCCTTTCTTTGAACTGTTTATGCTACGCCTCAGACCTTATATCGAGATGACAACTCGATTCCCTTCTTTTAAAACAAATGCATGTCGAATGCATGCGCGTCGGAGTGTGATGCGTGGCATGAGCTGCGACGCAAATAACAAAGGTTGAACAAACATGTTGTTTGTCATATGAGTCAGTCGAAGCCCTTTGATCAAGAAGAAAAGACCTACTCTCTTAAGAAATTAAAGTAGAAGTTACAATAAACGTATAGTAAAGATTATTTCACACACTTCCAAATCCCAACACTTACCATCTCAGAGATACAGTGTTGCAAAGAGTACCGCCGTATCTAAAGGTATAAGTGCGTTGCGAGGGCACGCGAGCGGCAGGCCATTTTTCTTTCTTTACCTTTCCATGGCATGGAGACCAAAGTGTCTCAAGCGGCTGGTCGACAGCTACGTCGAGCAACGACGTGCTAAAGAGCGATTTTTTCGTCTTTAACCCTTTCGCTACTACGGGCGACTATAGTCGCCCTCCACGATACGCTACTTGTGTACGACGAGCGACTATAGTCGCCCGACCACAGTCCATCTTGGCACATTTATCATGGACCTCTTGTTCCGTGTGTTGCATTTTTTTGTTAGAAATCATAACATTGTTGCATGTGTATATTCTCAATCGGCCGTAGCTCTCGTCAGAAATGTTCTTTTCCTAAAAAATTCACAATAGTAACATTTTTAAGAGTGAGCATAAAGTCAAATTGTGGCAAAGATCGCCGTAGCGAAAGGGTTAACCGTTTGCGGTCCGAACGCTTTTCACCGTTTCGTTTCAGCAGGTCCACGCAGATTTCAGCAGTCGCTTGTCCGCTTGGTAGCGTTTATTGTGGAAAGCATGCATGATCTTACTGACGTAACGGACTTATGAATTAGTGCGTGTATAAAATAAAATTGTAAAATTGTTAAACATTTTTTTATTGTTTACAGCTTATAATTAACCATTGTATGGTACCGTTTGAAACATTGTCCAACATGCAATCCTGGTTTTCTGTCGCAGGTTTCACATATATATGACCTTTCCTTTCTACCACCTGGAACTTTTCGGTTAGAACAACTGCACAATCCCTGTGTTTATTCTGGGGATGCAGTGTAATTATGTGTAGTTTTCCATCTAGTCGCTGTTCTTTATCGCTGGGTGATGCTTCTCCACGTTTTGCTGTTACACGAATGTTTTCTACAAGATCAAGCACCAGCTTTTCTCTAAATTGCTTGTGAGAAAGCTTTTTAGTAGTATTAGGATATGCTTTGTACAAAATATAAGCATTGATAATAGATACTTCCAAACCCCAGAAAAACAGTTTCCTCCACCATTTTAGGGTTTTGCGGAGGAAGCAGTATGTTGAAGTATACTGGTCGGCTAAATCGACGCCGCCCATGTTTTTATTGTATTCTGCAATTATACTAGGCTTAAAAACTGGCCGCGCTCTATTATTCCCAGCTCTTCTATTTCCAACAATTTGATGTCTTGACGTGCCACCCATTGATAGCATGGATATGACACGTTTATCGCGCCATGCACGCAATAATGTTTCTTCTTTGCGATAAGCAACTGTCTCCCCAATCCTTAATTTCGGTGATTTCATTGACAAGGGTATTCCTCTTCTATTTGTCATTACCGTGCCCGTTAAATGGCATTGCAAATTAAGTAATCTTTCGCCAAGTATGATGCTGGTATAGAGTCTGTCGGTATAGATATGGTATCCTTTAGCTCCAGGTATTGACTGCTATAGATTATTATACAGGTGTAAAACAATCCAGCTTGTGATTGGTAAATCGGGATCAATTAGTGCATTTGTCGTCTGTTTTCCAAAATATGGTAAAAATGTGTATACATAACCAGTCAATGAGTCTGCTAATACATATAGACGAAGTCCCCATTTGTTTGGTTTTTTGGGGTTGTACGTTTTGAAAGAAACTCTTCCTTTGAATCCAATTGTAGATTCATCTACAGCAATATTCTGTGCTGGTACTAAATGTTGCCTGAATTTTTTGTCCAAATAGTTAAGTAAGTGGGCAACTTTATCCACAGAAATTTTTTCCCTATTGCCCGTTTGTGGCGTGGTTTCTAAATGCAATGCCCAAAATATTTGTAGAAATCGTTGGCGTTTGAAAATGTTATTATAAAACGGAATGTATGCGTTAAATTTTTTACTCCAATAATCTTTGATATCATGAACAGGCCTCAATCCCATATTGATAATTACACCAAGAAATGCTCTCATTTCAACAGCCGTAACTTCATACCAATTATGCCACAATGAATGCATAGAGACTTCACAGCCGCTAATTATTTGTTGAGCATATAAATTTGTTTCGGTCGTTATTTTGCAAATAAGCTCATCCGTAATAAATAATGAGAAAAACTGCAGAGGTGTGATGCAATCAGTTGGAACTTGGGGCCTTTGTATCTTGTCTCCAGTAGAAAATGCAATATAACCGGAATAAGTGTCGTTTTCAGTCACATTTTACCAATCACTGTTTTGGTCCATTTCATTATTGCTCTCTGATGTATCACAAATTCTGCTTATACGTCTGCTCTGTCTGAATGTAACTACATTCTCTGAATCTTCCCTACTTTCGATTCCAGATGCACATGTTCTCTGAATTTCTTCTTCTGTGTCACTCAAACAAACACTATCATCACTTTCATATACGGTATTACGCACTGTTGTACGTCGCCGGTCCTGTTGTTTAGCCATATTCTTTGAAAAAAAAAGTTATTTTGTAAAAATATAGGATTTGAAAATGCTTTCTTGGTGTGCTACAACTACGAGCTGTACACCACAGGCTGTTTGGAAAGACTAAAACCAAGACGTGAAGTTCAAGATGCATGGCTTATTTTAGATTTTCTTTCCCGTAGCTCTTGTCTTATCGTATTTAGTCTACAATAGACATATAGTGAACAAAGCGATACCGAGCCACACTCGACATCGGACGGGCTGAAACGAAAGGCGATGTCGAGTCACACTCGGGTTAATACTAATTTTTAGAAAAGGGTTAATACTTTTAATTTTTACTAGCAAACAAGTAGTACAATAAGTAATTTTAACTAGCAAACAAACCAAAATTACAAATTTCTTAAAGAGAACTGACGGTGCAAAAATCTAAGTAAAAGAAAAGATTCAGAAAGTGAACGTGATATGTTTCAACCAAATAACACTTTCCCGTTTGATTGTCCTGAGCAGTGATGAGGAAGAAATGTATTAACGCGAGGTTACATTAAATGAAAATAATATTTTTTGTTTCTTTTCGTTTTGTGTTATACACATACTTATATTTTTATTAAAAATTAAGTTGCTTACTTGGAAGTAAAAAAACAGTTTGTTTTTAATTCGTTTTCGGAACATATACCCCCCCCCCCCCGTATTGTCGACAGGCACAGTTTGGGTCAGGATTAACACGTTGAACGCCACGTAACCCAGATCTGGGTGACGGCCATGTTTCCCCAGGGGCCCGTCACCCGTAAACGGGTGACGCTATTCTTCGTCCAATTAAAACAGGATTTTGGAGGTAATTTATGATAGTTTCATTTGTAACATAATTATGATGAGTATAAACAACTGGAAGTAACAATGAACTATAAAATAAACAAAAAGAAACATTAAAAATATACTTATATTTGGTTTTATATAATATACTATTTGGTTCTAAAATATTATAATATTTTATTACTTATAGTATTCGTTAAAACATTTTAAACATAATTGAGGTGACTGTGGACACTCTGGACAATATGTTATAATCTTTTGCAAATTTTTTTTTGCGTCCTGGCGTTCGAGAGTTTCCCTCCGTTTTGCGTAGCACCGAACTGGATATTGTCGGATGGACCGACAGTATCAATCTGTTCATTCTCTTCTTCTATAGCCAGGTTTTCTAATAGTTCTTCAAAATCTTCACTCTCATACAAATCCTCATTTTCCGAGCTTGAACTTGACACAATAATATTTCTGACTTTTTTTGGAAACCTGAATACTTCGTCACCACTCGGCTCACTTTCATCTACACTTTTGCGCTGTCTAACGAACATTTTAGGGATCAAGAAGTAAGTAAAGATGTCAAAAATATGCAAAAAATACTGTTTGACTGACTGGTTAGAAGAAACTGAAACTTCTGAGACAACTAAAGGTTCTGAGGAGACTGAAAGTTCTAGTGTAAGTGCCATGAGATCTTTCATAGTGAATTTTTTTCCGGAACGCTCATCGCATTCCCCACTTCGAGGCCCTTTATACTTTGTAAGCACCTTCTACAAAGTTATCTTCTAATACTCTTTCAAAAAAATAAACTGTGGTTATATTCATACGACGCATTGCATTGTATCGCTCTTCCTTATCGCGCTCTTTACACTCCCGGATTTGGGCCCCGGGAGAAACTTCACCGATTTACGCTGGGCGTTCAACGTGTTAAGCATTTGCAACTGCAAGTCTGAAAAGATTTTTGAGAACCTTTTTAAAAATGCCAGTCCTTAATTAGGTATTACATTGAACAAGGAGATAAGGATACTCTTATGAGATAGTTAGTATATGTAGTGCTGCTGTTACAAATTCGCGAGCTAGTACTGTCTCAACAATTTTCATTGGTATCATTAACTTGTTATGAAATCATTGATTGACCGACATTAACCGTTTAGCTGTTGACGGATATTTTCGGACAGATGCCAAAGCTGCGGCTCTCATTGCGCGTGTATGGGAAAAAATGGAAAACACTTTTCATACAATAAACTCATTTACATTACATTGCAGCGGCGAAAAATTAAAAAAATATCATTTATTCAAATTTGTTTTAATTCATCCTGTGGATAAAATTGGTAAAAGGCGCTTATAATTCACTCGAATCAACACAAATAATTCTTTATGATCCTTTACACGAGTGGTTTGCTATACAAGGCGCGTGAATTCTCGTTTTACAAATAGAGCAAATTAAGTTCACTGAATCAGAGCAGCGTTATTGCGCTCTCCGCAGTCTTGGCATATCAAGAAAGGAGCGCGATAGCTCCTCAGCAGTCAAACGGTTAAATGCGTTTTGCAAAATATTCGCAATGGGTAGCAATAATTATTTTATAAATGCAGTTATTGTTAGAATAGTGATGCGGTCCTTTGGTCTCTAATACCTGCACGTTATTTACATTTTGCATAATTCAGTCAAACGCTGTAGTATTTCATACCATCGCTGTTGCGTTAAAATTACATCCGAAATAGTTCGGACCATATAAAGTAACTAAAATAACGAGATCCGATCGCTATGTAGTACGAAAGATCGGAGAGCATAAAGCTCCGTTTACGACATCCATGCCAGCAGATTCAATGAAGTCATGGATTCAGGAAGCACGGAAGACTGCCAGAACGGCCGAATATGGTAGTCAGAAGAATGCGTAACGAGAGTGTGCTTGT
This sequence comes from Cryptocheilus praepositus, assembly GCA_033815515.1. Lineage (NCBI taxonomy): Eukaryota > Metazoa > Arthropoda > Insecta > Hymenoptera > Pompilidae > Cryptocheilus > Cryptocheilus praepositus. The sequence continues at coordinate 8,489,401 of JAWWQZ010000303.1, read as the reverse complement.
ATGCGCGCGCATATGAAATTCTGCGATCAATAATTGTGTAAATAGGCATTTGTTTATAGGAGGTTATATTAGAAACGCGTATGGAAAATTCTAAAATAATTTAACCCTTTGCGCTCTAGCGGTGCCTCTCAGGCACCACGGCATGTGCTGCGCCAACTCTAGCGGTGCCTCTCAGGCACCACTCGCATCGATGCGGTAAATTGAGTGGTAACGGTGTTTATTTGTGTTTCGCCTAACGAATATCGCTTGACAAGTCCACGTGGCCTTTTGTAGATCATTTTATGAGGTGTCTACATAGCTATAAAGATGTCTTACCTCAAAAACACAAACGAATTTCAATGCGTGCATTATGTCTTGAGAATAATAGAACGCTGATAGACGTCGCAACGCTTCTTTCAATTCGCTTCTTTCAAAAAAAGGTACAAAAAGAACCAATCACCGTCTTCGCACTTTTGAGATAAAATGTCTTATCTCAAAAATGCTTGCAAACGCGGGTTGGACTCTGTCTTCGACATTAGTTCGAACTCAACCTTCTTGGCAATCGCAATATTTCTTTCAAAGTTACTGAGCCCAATAAGTATGGAACACGACGAAGAAATTACTTCTAGTGAAGATGAGTTCAATTTTTCGGCAATAACGAACGAAATTACATCACTACATAGACAGCTTGCCCATGAGAATGAAGACGGAAGTGATGAAGATAGTGACGACGTTATAGGTGTAAGAAGACGAAAAATCCGAATAATCGATAGTGAATATGAAAGCCAAAGTGGCCAAAAGCCAAAAGCCAACGTAGCACAGCTTCTACTTCACAGAGCACTTCTGAAATGATCCGACTCAATGGGAAGCTGCATGTTATTTTGATGGGACAAAAAAAGGATTGCAAAGTTTGTTCCCAACGAAAGTCCGGCCAAAGACGACAAACTGTGTACTATTGTGACACATGCCCCGACAAGCCAAGAATGCACATCGGAGATTGTTTTACAAAATACCACAAGAAAAAAAATTATAGAACGTAATCTTTAATAAATATCCTTCATTACGTTAAATAAATGTATGTAATGTTAAAATATACGAGTTTAAAGTGTCCTATTGTGCCTAAAATTATTTTAAGTTAACAGAAACGAACTCATGAAATAGGCGCGCGCGCGGCGGATTACTGTCGAGTTGCTGGTCAACCCGAGAGAAAAGCGCGTCGAGCGCAAAGGGTTAATTGGTAGGGATGTAAATAAGATAAGCGATTGATAATGTAATCTGCGTTTCGTTTATTTATGAGACGTAGAGGGAGAGAACGTAATATATAAGGAGGACTGACAAAAGGAGCGGGAATTTAGCTTGAGAATGAGTGAGAACAATTATGAACAAAGAAGTACTACGTCATTGATTTAGTAATCAATAATTGATATTATTAATTAGAAACGGGGAACGTATAGGGATTTACCCACTTTTATCCATTTTATCCTTTTTACTGTATTGTTGCTATTTGTATCTATTTCATTTATTTAACAAACACTTTATTTAGTCTTAATGAGACTACATTCATACAAAAATAACTGAAATAATACTTATTACATATAATAGTACTCGAGTACGCAATCGTTAACGTACCTATCGTAGATCCATTACGATGAACAATTACAATTAATCTAGAATAGGGAACAAATCCTAAGACTTCTTGCGACATTACTATATAAATTTGAAATACTTCTCCGTCGGTATAACCTGCAACATTGATAGAAAATGTCTCTATAAGAATATATATATATATATATATACTAATTTGTAAAGTGATATAGAAATCTCTGTAGTTAAACTTAAAGTAAAAAATTTGTTATACTAATTAACACCGACATATGGGTGTAAATTTTATACTAATAATAGAATATAGTCCGTGTTAATTATTTGTTTTTAAATTTAACCATACAGTAAACATAACATTTTAGATTTAGTGTCTAATCAAATTATTTTAATGTAGTACATTTCACGGTTTTCGCTTATTTCAGTTCTAATCCTATTAAATGGATAGATATATATATAATTTAGATTTGTGTCTATTTATTGCTTTCACAGTCTTATTTATATTCTCGGCATAATAGTAAACTTTATTAAATAAAATATAACTACTTTGTTTACAAAACCTGTGGGGCAAGACGCGGCTTTTCATATAAAAATTGGTGAAAATGAAATATAGATGTATTTTAACACAATAGTTTTCCTTTTATTTTATATAAAATTCCATTTTGTGTCATAGGATTGATCGAACCGTGAAACAATTTTGTAAACGGGGTGTAATATCTTTTATCAAGTCCGTCCTTAATTTCGCGAGTATTTACCTTGCTTACATTATGGCAAAGACTGAGCATGAGACGGCTCGTATAACCCGAACATTGATAACAGATTTTGAACTTTCGTTGCAGAAGCATGAAATAAAGTTCACGGTGAAGACCTTATTAGTACGAAGACCGGTTAGAAAGACTTTCTATTGGGTTGGCAACTAAGTGACTGCGTATTTTGTCGATAGATGGACTTTACACTTTCTTTTGTTTTGTTAACGTGGTCATTGCATCTAACCTATATTTTTTTCTTATTATTTGGACTTCTACCTTTAATTTAGCAAAAATAATTATATCGATTAGTGCTTTAGTTTTGTTTTTATCTCAATTTAAAAATGGAAGAACAAGACGTGCACTGAAGACATATTTTATTGTATTACTTCCGAAAAGGCAAGAACGCATCGCAAGCACAAAAGAAGTTATGTGCCGTATATGGAAATGAAGCCTTGAAAGAAAGGCAGTGTCAAAATTAGTTTGCCAGATTTCGTTCTGGTGATTTTTCACTGAAAAATGCTCACTGATCTGGCCGTCCAGTTGAAGTCGATGAGATCCATATCAAGGCCATTATCGATTCAGATTGTCATAGTACGACACGTGATATTGCGGAGAAGCTCAATGTATCGCATACATACATTAAAAAAAAAAATTAAAAATGCTTGGTCATGTCAAGAAACTCAATTTATGAATCCCTCACCAGCTTAAGGAAATTCATTTGACGCAACGCATTAGCATCTGCGATTCGCTTCTGAAACGCAACGAAACTGATCGATTTCTGAAAAGCCTAATTACTGGCGACGAAAAGTGGATAGTTTATAACAACGTAAATCAGAAGAGATCGTAGCTGATGAAAGATGAACGAGCCCAAACGACATCAAAAGCAGAGATTTACCAAAAAAAGATTATGCTGTCAGTCTGGTGGGATTATACAGGAATTTTGTACTTTGAACTTATACCATAAAACCAAACGATCAATTCAAACGTGTACGTTCAACAACTCGCCAAACTGAGCGATGCAATTCAAGAAAAGCGGTCGGTATTGTCAAAACGTAAGGGTGTCGTTTTCCACCATGATAATGCAAAGCCCCACACTTCTTTGATCACTCGCCAAAAATTATTGGAACTGGATTGGAATGTTTTATCACATCCACCATATAGCCCTAATCTTGCGCCTTCAGACTACCATTTGTTTCGTTCCATGCAGAACTCTTTAAATGGTAAAATGTTTAATGACACTGATGATGTCAGATCACATTTAATTCAGTTTTTTCATGGTAAAGATCAGAAATGTTACGAACGTGGAATTTTGACACTGCCAGAACGATGGCAAAAGGTCATCGACAAAAACGGACAGTATCTAATTGAATAAAGTTACATTTTTAAACAAAAATTCAGAGTTTTCCTTCTTATTTGAAATGCGCAATCACTTAGTTGCCAACCCAATACATGGACATAATACTAAGAATTTTGAATAATACTGCAAACGCTTGTTATTAGCAAAGAAATTCAATAGTTCGAACAAATAAACGCTGATTTATTCGGTTGTATTCAAGTTTCACAAAAATGGACACGGACTTATGAATTGATTATATATTTTTCACCGATACCTAATGCTGGATTAATTTCTGGGTAGAAACAATGTAGAAATTAACTTAGTAAAGGCATCAACAGTTGACCAATTAAGAGAAATTCTTTGCGTAAATAGCAGTAACTCGTTGCTCTTTTATGCTATACTAAAGCACTATATGCGGAAATGCTCTTTAAACGTACTAGTTGCGTAACAATACTACGTTTCTAAAAAAAAATATGTAGTATACACATTAGATAAACATTTCTGGAAGTGTAAAAACTTCGTTAAAAGTTAACTATCTTCGAAAATGAGAACGCTAGTACCTAATTATATTTGAATTAATAGTTGACCGTTTATAGTAAAACAAAAAACAATAAGTGTGACCAATTTGATACTATTACCTTACAACAATTAAAACAAATTACTCGGAGATAGTCAAATGCAAATAAAAGAAGTTAATTAAATTTAAAATCTAATTCAAGAATAGAGTAAACTTTCCGAGTTTTACTCCTTCCGATAGATAATAGAAGAAACTAGATCTTCGCATTTATAACCTAATACAGCTAGAGTCTTTGTGGCCATCTGCACAATCTCCCATGGCTTTTGCATAGATAATATAATCGCTTTAGATTTCAACAACATGAAGAATTTTTCCAGGAAAATACTCATGTTTATTTAAAAATATTACGCATTTATTGATAATTCTTTTAACTGGTAGCCATTCATTGTTGTCCTTCAATTTATTTATTTCAGTAGACTCTTATCTTTACTTTCTACGCAATTGAAAATTTCATAACTAGAATTTTAACAGTTAATAGCCTCCCAATCATCAGTTACAGCACATACTCAATGCCTTGCGAAACGCAACAGAAATACCGGAAGGCAGAAATTTGTTTCTAAATTTACTTTTAGTACTGAATTTGAACTGTGACAACTACCAAATCCAGAGCATGTAACCTAATATACATTATTACTAAAGTTTTATCTATATGTTTGGGACAGATTATGTAGTGTGAATTCTTTACCCACGGACTCACTCACACAACTGGCGACCACGACGTGATTCGTGGCAAATGCACCAAAAGACAGTTGACGAAAGTCGGATACATGGAAATAAGATGACATATGGCAAAGTCGATCAGAATACAACGCAATCGACCAGGAGACTTTAGCAAACAAGGGCCCAACACGATGAAATAAAGGCGAGAAAACACGACGCATCTTAACACATTAAAGGCGGGAGTCGTAGTACTACGATTTATCTCGACTGTAGCTTAAAGGTGGGAGTCGTATTAGTACGATTGAAACCACATTGCGCAATCCATGCGCGATGTTACATTTGTTTACATTTGTATTTAGTATGTTTTGTGGTTTGAAGCTGTTCGGTTGTTCAAATTCTACTTACAGTAAATTTTGGAATCCTTCAATATGGTTTCACGCGAAAATAAAGATATATGCAGAGGATTTATCTGACGTTGATTGCGATGAAAGAGAGTTAGCTATTGATAATAATGATAGTGATATTGACGATAATGATAGTGATAGTTCTATACGACCTGTGAGAAGGACTCGAGTTTTTCCACTACCGATTAGCGATGATGAAAGTGAAAATGATTAAGAAGAAATTATACATCAATGGACTGAAGTCGACATTCCACCTACCATAGAACCGTTTTTGGATCGAACGGGGTTAAATATTTTACCACAGAACGGCGTTGAAGGATCTCTGGATGTGTTCCTTGATGATAATTTCTACGAAATGATGGTAACAGAAACTAACCGATATCACCACCAAAACGTCGAAAAATACGTTAAAAAGAAGAAAACGATAACATGGACGGATCTCACTATTGGCCAATTCAAGCAATTTTTAGGATTATTAATTCTAATGGGCCGAATTCCGAAAAGTAATATCGATGAATATTGGACAACAGATCCATTATTAGAAACACCAATATTTCCAAAGACAATGAGTCGTGATAGATTTAAAGAGATATGGAGATGGTGGCACTTTGTGAACAACGATGAAATGGATGAATCGAGCGACCGTCTATTTAAAATTCGACCAGTTTATGACAGTTTGGTTGAAAAATTCAATACTGTATATACACCAAGAAGAGAGATTTCACTGGACGAAAGCATCATACCATGGCGTGGAAGATTGGAATTTAAAGTTTACAATGCCTCGAAAATGATTAAATATGGAATCTTGGTTAGAGTTGTGGCTGAATCAAAAAGTGGCTACATTTGTAATATGAAAATGTATTGTGGAGAAGGAAGGAAACTGGCGAAAACAATATTAGATATTCTTACTCCTTATAAAGACAAATATTATCATGTGTTTATGGATAATTATTATAACAGTGTAGATATAAACGAAACTCTTTTAAAACATAAAATACGAAGTTGTGGAACAATACGTATAAACCGAGGACTTCCACATGAATTAAAAAATAATAAGTTGCAACGCGGACAGTCAATTTTCCGGAGAAAAGGAGACGTGTTATTACAAATTTGGCAGTCAAAGAGAGAAGTGAGGATGATTTCGAATACTCATTCGAGTGAACTATTAGAAAGCTCCAATATAGATTGGCACACAAATACAAAAATAATTAAACCAAAATGCGTAATAGAATACAACAACTATATGAAAGGTGTTGATAGGGCAGACCAGTACCTTTCGTATTACTCAATATTGCGAAAAACAAGAAAGTGGACCAAGCGGGCTGTAATGTATTTATTAAATTGTGCATTTTTCAATTCCTATTTAGTATATAACATGCATAATAATAGTAGCTTGCCATATAAAAAATATTTGTTAGAATTATCACACTGTCTTATAACTGACAAAAAAACCGAAGATCTGGAATTGATGGACATTGAAGAGCCACAACCTGGTACATCGAACCCGGCACCACGGACTCCACGATATAAAATTGATCCGCCTGGACGTCTTTCGCTAGACATCAAAAAGCATAAATTAATTCGGATAGAAAATAAAGGCAAAAAGCTATATGCCCAACGAAACTGCGTAGTTTGTGCGGCACATAAAAAAAAAAAGTTGACTTGCTTCAAATGCGAGTTTTGCAATGCACCTCTTCACCGTGGCGAGTGTTATCAATATTATCACACTCATAAAAAATACTAGACTCGTCTCATAAATATGTACTTTAAAACATTTTTTGTAATTAGTGTCTAGTTCTTTTTTAATATTTCTTATAGTTTTAAGGGTTTAAATAAACTTTTTTAAGTCTAAATTTTTTTATGAATACTATTATTTTATATACTACTACTAATATTTTTATACTACTACTAGTATACTACTACCAATATTTTTTATGAAAATATCGCCCGCTCTAGACGAAAAACGAGGCGGGCGGCCGCCGCGTTACCTAGCATACTTTCGCCAAGATCGCCCGCCTTTAATGTGTTAATTCAAAACTGTCTATCCCAGAAAGGAATGATAAGCGAAGAAAAACTATACACAGAAGCATGGATCAACTTCAACAGAAGAATGTTACGTAGTTGGATGCATACCACGCTTCGGTGGCAAAGAGCATACCCGTCGTCTACCAGGTTGTTCAATAAGTTTTGTCGGTCGATAAGAGAGGACGTTGCTACTAGTCCAAATTTGTTTTTGTTTTGTTGGTTCACTCTTCTTATCAACGTATGTGAAGGTTCATTTCAATCAGTCAATTCATTCTTTGTTTACAAGCCATTTAGTGTCGCCGTGTCACAGTATTTTCGACAATGGAAAAAATTGAATATCGTGCAGTGATAAAATTCTTATTTTTGGAAGGTGTAGCACCAAAAGAAATTCACGAACAAATGTTAAGAGTGAGAGAGTATAATGAACGTTCACCTTCAATTAGAACAGTAGAAAGATGGGTTGCTCAATTTAAACGTGGTCGTACAAGCCTTGAAGACGATCCACGTGAAGGACGTCCAAAAACCGCATCAACACCAGAAATCGTAGCCAAAGTACAGGATATGGTTTTGGAAGATCGTCGATTGACTGAGAGGGATTTAGTAGAGGCTCTACACATCTCATTAGGCAGTGTGAGTCATATTTTAAATGAAATTTTGAGTTTTAAAAAGCTGTGTGCACAATGGTTGCCGCATTCGCTAACAATTGAACAAAAACACATTCGAATGCGACTTTCTCAACAACATTTGGAGCGTTTTAAAAAGGATAAAGTGGATTTTGTGCGTCGATTCATCACTATGGATGAGACTTGGGTCTATCACCATGATCCTAAATCAAAACAAGAGGCTGAAGAGTGGTGTGAACCTGGTTGTTCGGCTTCGAAACGAGTTCGTGTCCAGAAATCGGCCAAGAAGGTTCTGGCATCAGTTTTTTGGGATGCGAAAGGAATTTTATTTGTGGATTACTTGCAAACTGGTAAAACAATTAATTCTGAATATTATTGCAACCTTTTGGACCAGTTGAAGGAAAAAATTCGTGAAAAAAGACCCGGTTTGCAGAAGAAAAAAATCCTTTTTCATCAGGACAACGCACCGTGTCACAAGAGCATTTTGACAATGGCTAAAATCCATGAATTAAAGTTCGAATTGTTGGAGCATCCACCATATTCACCAGATTTGGCCCCCAGCGACTTCCATTTGTTTCCAGAACTCAAAAAGTTTATGCGTGGCAAGCGTTTTTCGTCAAATGAAGAGGTCATAACGGCTGTTGAAGCGTATTTTGCAGACCTTCCGGAATCTCACTTCAGGGATGGGATCCACCGATTGGAGGATCGTTGGAGCAAGTGCATTAATGTTCAGGGAGATTATACTGAATAATAAAGTGTATTTTGAACCATAACATTGTGTTTTTCTTATCGAACGACAAAACTTATTGAACAACCTCGTATATGTATTATTATTATATATATTATATATATGTTAAGAACGGTGAGTTCGAAGTATCAAAAATTGATTCTGTTACGAGCCACGGGGCAAGATCCGTTTCTTATACTGTGGCGTGCTTTCGCCGGGTCTTTAGGTTCGACAGGAAGTGTGCGAACAGTTCGATGCCTAGTTGCAAAAGGAAACCGCAGGAATAGTTGGAATGAGTGTAGGATACGGACATCCCGATGCTTAGTTACGAAGAGTAGCTGCGGGAATAATTGGATAATTTTTGGTATGCGGACAGTCCGATGCCTAGTTGCAAAGGGGAGCCGTAAGAATATGACGGGAAGGAATCTTGCACGTGGTCGGAATTACCTCAAGCGGTAAAGGTAATTCTTTGTGGATCCCTTTAATCATCGTAGACTTACGTCCGGGATATACGACGTGATGAAAATGGACACAGTTCAAGATTTTAACGAAATATAAATATATTCTTAAATCAAAATCTTTACATTAAAAATATTTGTGATTCTAAAATCTGACCTTGAGCGACTGTATATGGCAAGGTGCGTCGGTATGAACGAATGAACAACTAAAGCTTGATCTAGCGTGTGATCTCTCGGTGGAGATTGAGGTGAGTGCTTGAAGCGACCAAGTCCGATCCCGCTATTAGGTTTTGCTGAAAAGAAGGGCAGAGCTTCGAACTCGTTTAAGTCAGTTCAAAGGAAAGACTGGCGTGCGCATCCAAGCTCGCCCTTTTTATAGTTGGAAAAATTGCGAAACTGGTGGGAAAGACTAATGGTAGAAAAGAGAGTTTGTGGAAAGAGATGGATGCAAGAGTTCGGTTGTAACGTCACCCGCTAGACCGAGGGCACTAGCCCTTTTCATCGTAGACTAAACAGTGTGAAACTAAAGGGTTTTTCATTAAGCGTGTCTAAACTTTAAAATTGAATAAAAAAAGTTGTGTGCGACATATGACGGAAACCTTTATTGTGGATTAAAGTACATTCGACACCATTAGGTTTTAAAAATGATATCATTCAAATGGCCTCCGCGGCTTCGTCTACAGGACTCGATCCGAGAGGTCCAATTTTGTATGACTCTCTTGCATAAGTCGGCCTTGATCTCACTGATGGTTTGAATGATATTTTTTTTCGCGTTAGATCGCGCGTTTCTGTGTCGTACACACACTGCTTTATCAGCAACCGAACCGCTTTGCTCGAATTTCGCGATAATTCGTTAAATTGATCGCTCGTTTGGACGATCATTTCGGCCGTAAATATTTCGTAGCTCGCGAAAAGTTTGGCGAACAGCACATGAATATTTATAATAAATTTTAACAATTTCGACGCGTTATTGAATGGTATAGCGCACCATCGTTAAATGGTAACTATGGCAAAACATAAACAACGAAGAGTGACAGTGCTGCCACCTGAAATGTCAGAGCAGCGTGCTGTCAAAGTTCGAACATAGCTATTGAAAAACCCTTTACCTTCAAGTCAGGGCTGTAGAACATTCGCGAAGCGAATGCTCGTGTGTAACGATTTCATTTCACAATAAAAAGTATATTGGAAGCTACTTATTTCCTCAAATTTTAAAACTAATTTTAAATTGAGCGCCCGCTATTATATTAGATGTACAAATAAATAATCCAATTTTTTCAGCTAAATTCAAGGTTTATTTTAAAACAAAGTAAATTAAATTTTTTAATCAAAGTACTCGCCGTCGCTTTCTATGACTTTAAGCCATCTTTCAGGCAGCTGATGAATTCCATCTCGAAAAAATGTTACGTCTTTGGATACGATAAAATCGTCAAGCCATTTTCGGATCTCATCGATTGATTGGAAGTGCATATCGGCCAAGGCGTTTTGCCGAGACCGAAACATGTGGTAAGCGGTTGGAGCAAGGTCTGGTGAATACGTCGGGTGCTGCAAGACGTCCCAACCAAGGCTCATTACGATGTCTTTTGTATTGGGAGCAATGTGTGGCCTAGCGTTGTCATGCAATCATTTCACTGGACGTTCTCCTTTGCCGGTATACGGGCGTTTACGTTCCAATTCCTGACTCAAGCAGATTAACCCTTTGCACTCCAAACCATTCTGGACGTTAGCTACTCATATTATTTAGTATAGTTTTGGAACCAATTAACGTATTAGAATGATATTGTACTTATATGAATTGGCTAACATCGAGAAATATATATTTGCAAAAAAATCAATAATTTATTTTTTATAATTTTGTATAGTGTGATAAACTTTAAAACACTCCCCAATATGCATTGCAGGCTGATTTATGCACATTTGACAATAATAAGTCGTTTGACGCCTGCCACTAGGTGTTTTTCTGTCAGAACAAACAATGCAATCCTGTTTTCATTATCCCATATAAATTTTATTGCCTATGAAGATTAAAATTTTGAAGGTCCGGTGGTTTGTGCGTCATAACAAAACCCGCTGATATTTTTTTTATATATCTTAGTAATTTTACTATATTTTGATTTGATTTCTTGTGCCATTTCAAGAGAAAACTTCAGGCAAACATGCACGTCTCAAAAAGTTGTGCTGGAATGAGTTAATTTCCTGTAACTTCTACTAAATTTTAATGTCCCCTCAGAGGGGACAGCAGACTGCAAAGGGTTAATTGACGTTGGTAGCAGTCCGCAGTAACTGTTTCACCCGGTGAACAACAAATGCAGAGAAGAACCTTTTTTCCGAAGCGATTTGGTTTTGCGACCGATGTTGATGATTCGCCAGGATTTACCCATGACTTTCTACGTTTCGGATTGTCATAGAGTATCCATTTCTCATCGCCCTTCCACGATTTTCCACAAGAAAGACTTTCGACGCTGCTTATTGAGGAGAGAAAGACACGCTGCCATTCGTTGATTTTTGTTGCTTTCACTGAGTTCATGCGGAACCCATTTTCCTTCTTTCCGAATCTTTCCCATCTCATGTAGGCGTTTGGAAATCGTTTGCTGCGTTACTCCCAACTGTTCTGCAAGCTCCTTTTGCGTTTGTGCCGAATTCTCAGCGAGCAGTTTTTCCAAATCATCGTTATCGCACTTGCGAGGGCCTCCAGGTTGTTTGTCGATTAGACTGAAATTACCGCTTTTAAACCGCATAAACCAAAATGCGCACACATCGTATGATACAACACCTTCGCCGAGGAAGGAACAAATCGATTTGCATGCTCTTGCAGCATTTTTTCCTTCTTGGAATTCGTAAAGAATGCAATGTCGAATATGCACCTTATCTGTTGCCATTTTCGACTCTACTGAACTGAATAATATTAAAAGTTATGTTGGACTTTTTGTAAAACTATTTGTTATTTTTAATAGCTATATGTCAACATTGCATAACCACAAAAGAGTGGGAAAATCTATTCAATTTAAAATTGATTTCATAACCGCTCAAAATAATTTGGATTATTCATTTGTACACCTAATATATTACGTTAGAATGATTGCATACTACTATAACGACCAAATAGGTGCCATAAAACATCTCGATAAGTAAAGAATGGTATCGTATAAAAACGATAATAGTATTGCAACAAAACAAAATAACTACTGTCTGGCGAATGATAAAAATGTTATTCGCAAAGACAAATGTTCAAAACAAACATAGTTCTTCTTTCCAATCAAGATATTTTTTATAACTAATAATACTTACGTTATGTAGGAAATCTAAAGCCTAGTTTCAGAAAAATGTTATGTATGACAGAACAATTCGTATAATTTGGTCAGATAAACGTGGGCCCTGTTCCTTTTTCCAAACTGTTAATTTAATTGACCACTTTGTACCGTTAGTTCTTCACCGCTCGCTTCCTCATCCCTCCCCCCTTCACCTCACTCTTCTTGCACCCAATTGACCACTTTGTACCGTTAGTTCTTCACCCCCCCCCCCCCTTCACCTCACTCTTCTTGCACCCTAGGCAGTATATTAAGGGACGAAACATCGTTTTAAGTCGGTCATAAGTTCAAAATCAAGTGTGTTGGTACGACTGTAGTTTTCCAGTATCAGAGGAAAATCCGTCTTCTTTAAACCTATCATTAATTCAATTCAACTTAGTCTTTAACTTAGTAGACCAGGAGTCAGAACGTTTACGAGAAACAACTGAGATTTCTCATCCACGGCATAACAATGCAAATAGAGTAACCTTCCATACAACGCGCTACCTAATGATATTACGAGTTTTACCATATAACGCGATTCTCGTACTATACTCTATATCCATGGTGGCGAACCTACGACCCGCGGGTCCGACACTGACCCACGCGTTGATTTTGCTAAACTTAATTTTTAGACGGAATAAGATTTCCCTTCTCTCTTTTTTTGCCTCCGATTTGCACCTTACTTGTCTCGGGCGTGGGCCTGCATGCTCCTCATGAAAGACAACAGAACGACGATAATACAGCCCATACATGAGCCGCTCAGTGCACACATCGATTAACTCTATAAAACGAAAAGTTGAGAAACGCGATGATGTAATGTATATTGTTTTTAAAAATTCCTCTGATAATATGAATTCAAATATATAATGTGGAATGCATAATTGCAGATATAGCTTTTATCTGACGATATATAAAATTAATAAGAGAGAATAGCCAACAAACAATCGTCAGTAATGTTACAGTTTTTATGTGACTGATGGAGTTAATCGATTTGGCAACTGAAAAAAGTAATAAAGTTAAATTTAGTCTTTTCATTTTTAAGTTTTTATTACAGAAAAAGTTAGTTATTATACACTTTTATCACAGCTTTTCCATAAAAATGAATGTTGGAAGTTCGGTTATAAAATAATTTTCGTAATTAATTTATAGCAGCTTTATGTTAGCGGCATTATTCTTTGGGATGATTCAGCAATATTATAAATAATGTCTTCTTCATCAGTTGTATGCGAGGATTCGTCATTTCGATTTGTTGACAAGTTCTTATAGTAATCGTGTTTAACAGGAGGAATGAATTTTAGCAGGTCCATCATGTCTCTCCATTTTTCCTTTGTCACAGTTCTACCTTTAGGATATAATAAAGGCTGATCTATATTTTTCAAACTTTTCGGTCTACCCACTAAAGATTTTCTTATATTAATGGCTTGAAATGCTGTATCTTCATTATAGTCACATTTGAATTGTATGAGATAGGGTTTGGACCTTTCTAACTTTATCCAGCGTATTTTAAGCCAATTTACTGGAAGCCCTGTGACGGTTACTTTTCTGTTAATGATAGACTGTTCTAAAGGTTTTGTTGACAAAAAATCTTGGTGAGTCATTTGGATTAGATGAAACGGCGCTTTCTTTTTACATGTTTTGATTATATGGTACCAATTATCTGGTGAAAAAATGTTTTGATTTTTTTTCGCACATGACTCAATAATGGCAAAATCTGAGTCACTGGGCAAATAGCTGTGTCCACTTACCAAAAATTTCATGTCAATTGATTCAGCTTTGATTTCCGTGCTTTGAACAAGTTTCAATAAACTTAAGACGGTTTTAATATTTCTGTTTTGACCGGTACACGAATCCGAATATGTTATTATTTTTTCGAAGTTTGCAGCGTAAGTCTTTATGTACTTTTTTAGACAAGATGAAATTTCTTGAGACCCACGAGATCCTTCAGTTTCTGGCCAAACAAGCGTACGATACGGCGTTACTGAAACGATTTATATTAGAGTATGGAGTTAATCGAAATGGCTTCTGAAATAAATTACTTATTATTCAGTTGCCAAACAAATTTGCCATTTAACGGGGCTAATATTTATTATTCAGGAAAGTTAAGACTTATAATATAATTTATAATATAAGTTAAGATTAAATTTAAGATTTTTCAAAAAGTGGAGTTAATCGATGTGTGCATTGAGCGGCTCACATGCACATTCGTCACGCGAATCATTCTTCGTTTCGCTTTTGCGCTAATCATTATGTCTCTCCTGGTTTCGATACATAAAGTTCTTCTTCACTCATTTCGCTAATTACCACTTTACCTCTACCATTTATCATCTGCTTAGGTATGTACATATATATAGTACCTTCATAAGAAACTTCTCAAATTATTTTACTCAAAGTATGAATACTTTTGGTTGTAGCCCTTCACTACATTGGCACTTAAAAAATTGAAAGCAAGCGACAGAAGTTCGAGATCATACCAAAGGGAATGGTTTGATAAATATGGTGGGGTCGAACATGATAAAACGACTGCTGTGTCATATGTAATGAAAGAGTGACTTCGCGCACGTACAATGTCAAATGACATTTTGAAAAGTTGCATTGTAACCTCGACCTTCTAACAGATGAAGGAAAAAAAACATATTTTTGACAGAAGAAAAATAAGAACCAGTTACAAACCACTGTTTTAAAAACTTTTTTAAATACAAAAAACAACATTATAGGTGTTAGTTTTCAAATTGCCCATTGCATTGTTCGCCACGGCAAACCTCTTTCAAGACGAACTTAAATTCTGCAGACATATATTGAATTATTTTGGATGAGAGTAACGATGTAAACGGTTGTGCATATTTAGGAATATAATGAAAGAAGGGCTAATAAAACAAATTACGTTGGAAGTGAAGGTCCCGATATTTTTAAAGAATTTTATTTTGCATTCAAAGAAATGGATATTAACTTACAAAATATTGTTGCTGTATCAACAGACTGTCCATCCCAATGTGATGGGAGAAAACGTTGATTTCTATCCGGTGCCTGAAGCAAAATATTTCACATCCCCTGAATGAATTTTATTGTACAAGACACTAGCAAGTTCTATGCGCGAGGCAAGATTTAAAAACATTTTCTAATGTAATGGGAGTTGTAATAAAAGCTATGAACTTTATAAACGTAAGAAGTCTAAATAAGCAACAATTTGTAAAATTATTAGAGGAGATTGAGTGCCAGTATTCAGGGATTTTGACATACAATAATGTTCGATGGCTCAATTGCGGTAAAGTTTTTAATCGGTTTGTAATTTTATTAGAAGAGATCAAGCTCTTTTTAGATGAAAAAAAAACAATAGTTTTTACGAATTTTTAAATATGCATTGGTTAAATGATTTAATGTTTTTTACGTGATATCAGTCAGCATTTTAAAGAACTGAATAAAAAACTTCAAAGGAAAGAACAAATTGTTTTAATGATATTTGAAAATATTAAAATATTATTACCTAGCTGGATACCTTTATTAAGGATTTGGCAAGGAAAATCTTGAAATATTTTCTCGAATTACAAAAACATTTTCAAAAGAGCAATTTTTGAACATACGCTTGACGTTTAAGAAAATGCAATAAAATAATATGTAATGATTCTACAGAAAATAAAACAAGGTGTTGAGGAGAAATTTAATCAGTTTAAAAGTTGGGAAAATACATTTTACTTTATTTTGTATCCATTGAATACGAAATTCAAAACAATGGAGCTAACCGAATTCGTGTGGCTAGGTATCGATGATTTAGAAATGAAATTAGTTGAATTTCAAAACAGCATAGTGTGGAAAGATAAATTTAAAAACATGATTTCTGAAGTAGAAGGAAAAATGTCCGAAATTGGCGGAGATAATAATGAAATATAAATAATAAATGAAATGTATGGAAATGTTTACCAAATAATTTTAGATCAATGAAGAAACTTGCGAATGCTGTTTTAACACTAGATTGCCCGAGATTTCTTGTATACCTATATTGCCCAAAAACAGCCAAAATGACTGCGTTGTGAAAAAATAACAAATATGTAAAGAAATTTGTTTAAAATTAATTTTTAATATTTTTTATGTTATTTACAGTTATATATAAGGTCATTAGTAAATATTAACTGTACATATTGACTGTTTTCAATGAACTTAACCCATATTTCCGAAAGCAAGGCAAATTTATTTGATTGTAGGCGCCTACTGCATTCGGTTCTTTTGTCAAAATGAATAAATCGTAGGATTTACTTGAACTTTTCTCTGGCCATAGTTTTTCTAAAAGATTCGGGACCCCACTTCGCTGACCATAAATAACTCAATTTAAAATTTGTTGCCTCGTAAGCTCCACGAGCATATAGAATCCCAATAAATGCACGTATTTCCGGTAATGATATTGTCCAACCATTCCGCAAAATTCGGCGACATTCTTCTATGCACTTTCTTATATGTTTGATAATATAGTTATCTATTATCAACGATAATGCACTGATAAGATTATCTGCCACAATGTTCCTTTTTGCGTAGCCTGTTGGCCCTTTCACACTCTTGAAAATACAAGCAGATGGTATCCTTCCAGGAATACCACCTTCGTCAATTTTTGTCCACACAGTACCATCAGCAGCTGTTTCGACCTCCTGAAACGTATTTTCAGTTTCTTCATCAGAATCTGAACTAGTTAGCACCCTACACCTTTTCCTCGACATATTGATGACACTTTCATTTTCATCATTGGTGATCGACTCTTCATCACTATCTTCAGCGTCAGATGTTTCACTTTGAATATAATCCGCTTCATCTTCAGATGATAGTTCAGAATTTGTTGCATTTGATTCTATATCGGAGCACTCTTCACTTATGTTCGTTAGCTTTTCCAATAACTCATTTCTGTTCGACATTTTTTTCATAAAGTTAGGGCGCAAAAGAAATAAAATAAACAACTTGTTAGAACAACACTTTATAAATATTCGAATAATTAGTACTACTTTAGCTTATTGAGCAACTGACACTTATCAAGTATACGCCCAAATCGACAATTTATCATGCATCATATTTCAATACAAAGCCGGACAGGTCATATAAGAAATTTACTCAATTCAATAAATAAAAATCTTTTGATTATTTAAAATTTACCAAGCAGTCAAAATGACTGCTTCTGGGCAATATAATAGGTACACAACTTTGCTCCCGCCGTTTTTTCCCTTTCGTCCAATGCAAAAAACGGCGGGAGCAAAGTTGTACACCTAATAGGTATAACACATATATATATACGGAAATAAAGGAGGGCGGAAGTAACTACAATTATTCATAAACCCATTTATATGTTATAGAAAAAGTCACCAAATTCTAAGAAATTGTGTCATCAATTTCATAATTGTTTTTCTAATTGAAATTAAAAAACAGTCAAAATGACTGCCTTAGGCAATCTAGTGTTAACGATGGTTGGGTCGACATATTCGCGTGAAAAGTTGTTTCCGTTAATAAATTTTATAAAATCGACGAATAGAAATAAGCTTGGAAATGAAATGGCTGCGAAATAGGTAAAATTAATGAATACGGAACATAAACCTGATATTACGAAACTATCCGAAAATAAACAACAGCAGGTTTCTCACTAAAAGCACCACAATTTTATTACGAACTCGTGGCCTCTTTTTGGTGTCTCAGTTCCCAAAGCTAACCCCGCCATCACCCCACTCAATTACTGACCCACGAACTAGCCGAACTTGACCCACGTATCCGAAAAGTCCAAAATTGTACCAGCTTGCTATTTTCATTGCTTTCGATTTCTTCTGTTAGCAATTGTTTGGTTCTAATACGTAAAACATAGAACACAAATTAAATGCGACAATAATCATTCTAAACATGTTACGTACATTTATATTATCGTTTATATTATTTATATATTCGTGATATATGAAGGAAATTCTCGTACACCATTTCATGTAACACAATTTCGTAGAACGTGTAGCACATATGTAGTAGGCTGAGGGCAGCACAATAGTATCGCGGGGCAAACATGTGACGATTGGGCCCTTAGCGACAAAGGCGGTCAGTCGTGCGGTGTGTCCCAAAAGACAATCAGATTCGTTCGAGCTTCGAGTGAGGAAGCATCGAGTCTCCTTATGTTACGTGTCTTATGTTCTTATGTTTAGTAGTCCATTACTTTTGCATTTTGTTTCGTGTGTGTGTGTTTTAAAATATATCTCTTTATCTTCTTTGTCTTAAACCTTATGTTATATCAAATCCCGTCGACCCCTACACATAGTAGGTAATAAAATCTAGGTTTTCCTGGAATACTTTTACACCTTGATGTCATTTATTAATTCCAACAATTTTATTAATGTTTTTTAGTACAGAAAAGTAATGTATTTACTCAGCACTCTTCATTATTTACTTCGAGGAAGTAAAGTAAAAAAATGAAAATTTCGCAGTGAAAAATGTATTAGGAAGTACATGTACGCTTTTACCACAAGGTCAGGTATTACTCGTTTTCTTACACCTCGAAGTTGATTGTATGGATATAAACATAAACAGTGCTTTCAGGGAGCTACGAGAGAATTGTTGTAATTTTAAGCATACAATGAAACAATAATAAGAAATATCGTTATATAGGACCGTGTCTTTATCCATAGTGCGCTTGGCTTGCTTGGTGCACTTAGTTACTTTTGATGACTGTTTATGAATGTCTATGTATTAGTAATATCGAAGCAAACGTCCGAACGAGCAAGTCAGATATATATAATAGGTCAGCTGAACTCAGCCAGTATTAATAATTTTGATATTCCCCCAAAAATGGCGTTCGTCCTACTATTGGCGACGTAAAACCATTTGCTGGCTCAATATAAGCAATTTCTTCTTACAGCACTATTTCATATTTTTATTCCCTTATGAGCAAAATTACTTGTCCCATTCCTGGTAACTTACCTTGTATGTACTGAATATACAAACATTGAGGACGTTCAGAAATACCAGGTGTACAAGTATGAAATGCGGATTTTAAATAACAGATAGCGCTCCAATAGTGTTTATGTTATAAAGATTTTACTCTGCGCCATTTTGTTGTCTTATCAACAAGTGTCAGACGCGCACGTGTGATAAATTGGAAAAGTGTGTGCATAGTGTTGAATTGTTGTGTTCAATATATCGAAATTTATACCGAACAAAGACCATTCGCGGACAGCAGTCATTTTTTGTTTTCATTTGAAGAAAACTGCTGCTGAATCTTACCGATTACTTCGCGAAGCTTATGACGAACATGCTCCATCGCAAGATACGTGTGAACGATGGTTTCGGCGTTTCAAAAGTGGTGACTTCGACGTTACAGACAAGGAACGGGGAAAACCGCCAAAAAAATACGAATATGTGAAATTGCAAACGTTGTTGGACGAAGATGATTCGCAAACACAAAAACAACTCGCCGAGCAATTGGGCGTTAGTCAACAAGCTGTTTCCAATCGACCAGGAGAGATGGGAAAGATTCCGAAGATCGGTAGATGGGTACCACATGAGTTGAACGACCGGCAAATGGAAAACTCATGTACAACTCGGTACAAAAGGAAGTCGTTTTTGCATCGTGTTGTTACAGGTGATGAAAAGTTGATTTATTTTGAGAATCCCAAGCGCAAAAAATCATGGATAAATCCAGGCGCACCATCCACATCAATCGCAAGACCGAATCGCTTTGGCAGAAAAACGATGCTCTGTGTTTGGTGGGACCAGACGGGCATCGTACATTATGAGTTGCTAAAACCTGGGGTAACGGTTAATGCTAAACGCTACCAGCAACAATTGACCGATTTGAACCGTTCGCTGCCTGAAAAAAAAGGCCACAATACCGAAAGAGGCAACACAAAGTCATGTTTCTTCATGACAATGCTCTATCACATACGGCAAAACCGGTACGCGACACGTTGGAAGCACTCAGCTGGGCAGTTTTACCCCATGCGGCTTACTCACGAGATTTAGCTCCTTCCGACTACCACTTGTTTGCATCGATGGGTCACGCACTTAGTGAACAGCGCTTTGGTTCGTACGAAGATGTGAAGAAATGGCTCGATGAATGGTTCGCAGCAAAAGGGGAAGATTTTTATTGGCGTGGTATTCACAAATTGCCCGAAAGATGGGAGAAATACCAGGTTGTTCAATAAGTTTCGTCGGTCGATAAGAGAGGGCGTTGCTACTAGTCCAAATTTGTTTTTGTTTTTTTTGAGGAACATTTTAAGAATCTTAAATACTCGAAATAATGATAAAAATTGGTTCACTCTTCTTATCAACGTATGTGAAGGTTCACTTCAATCAGTCAATTCATTCTTTGTTTACAAGCCATTTAGTGTCGCCGTGTCACAGTATTTTCGACAATGGAAAAAATTGAATATCGTGCAGTGATAAAATTCTTATTTTTGGAAGGTGTAGCACCAAAAGAAATTCACGAACGAATGTTAAGAGTGTATAATGAATGTTCACCTTTAATTAGAACAGTAGAAAGATGGGTTGCTGAATTTAAACGTGGTCGTACAAGCCTTGAAGACGATCCACGTGAAGGACGTCCAAAAACCGCATCAACACCAGAAATCGTAGCTAAAGTACAGGATATGGTTTTGGAAGATCGTCGATTGACTGAGAGGGATTTAGTAGAGGCTCTACACATCTCATTAGGCAATGTGAGTCATATTTTAAATGAAATTTTGAGTTTTAAAAAACTGTGTGCACAATGGGTGCCGCATTCGCTAACAATTGAACAAAAACACATTCGAATGCGACTTTCTCAACAACATTTGGAGCGTTTTAAAAAGGATAAAGTGGATTTTGTGCGTCGATTCATCACTATGGATGAGACTTGGGTCTATCACCATGATCCTAAATCAAAACAAGAGGCTAAAGAATGGTGTGAACCTGGTTGTTCGGCTTCGAAACGAGTTCGTGTCCAGAAATCGGCCAAGAAGGTTCTGGCATCAGTTTTTTGGGATGTGAAAGGAATTTTATTTGTGGATTACTTGCAAACTGGTAAAACAATTAATTCTGAATATTATTGCAACCTTTTGGACCAGTTGAAGGAAAAAATTCGTGAAAAAAGACCCGGTTTGCAGAAGAAAAAAATCCTTTTTCATCAGGACAACGCACCGTATCACAAGAGCATTTTGACAATGGCTAAAATCCATGAATTAAAGTTCGAATTGTTGGAGCATCGGCCATATTCACCAGATTTGGCCCCCAGCAACTTCCATTTGTTTCCAGAACTCAAAAAATTTATGCGAGGCAAGAGTTTTTCGTCAAATGAAGAGGTCATAACGGCTCTTGAAGCGTATTTTGCAGACCTTCCGGAATCTCACTTCAGGGATGGGATCCACAGATTGGAGGATCGTTGGAGCAAGTGCATTAATGTTCGGGGAGATTATACCGAATAATAAAGTGTATTTTAAACCATAACATTGTGTTTTTCTTATCGAACGACAAAACTTATTGAGCAACCTGGTATATAGCAAGCAATGAAGCATACTTTGAATAAACCACTTTTTATCATTCTTCCGAATTTAACACGTTTTTTTGAGAAAAACAATCCGCATTTCATACTTGTACACCTGGTACACGTGGTAGAATATGATATTTATCACACGCGTATGCAGTTATCTCATTAGCTGTGTCGATGGTGATGGGGGTCTTGATGAGGAAAAATTACAACATAGACAGTTTATACCCAGTTGCACTAGGAAAGCGCCAAATATAAAAATTGGGAGCTTTGTGGAAAAAGAAGACTAAGCCATTTGTTTGAGGCGTAACGGAAAATTGGTGATCGCAATATTCATTCTCGTGGAAATTCCAAGCAACCCATATTTTTCAAAATGTTTAAACTCTCATGTCTTCCATAATAGGAGAGTTCTTGCGTTAGAGCCGAAACGCCACAATTTCGATGGCATATGCTTAAATATCAACGACTTGAAATTCCAAAAACCATAACTTTCATAAAATCATTAACTTTAATTAATGTTGTGCCCTTAACAGAGGCAATTTATTTTTTATACTTTTCTTTCGGTATCTTGAAGTTATAGAGAAATGTTTACGAAGTCAACTTATTCTATTCTTATTGTTTATAATACTGTAATTATGTAAACACGTTGTCTGATAAGAAAATGTTAAACATTTTTAAGTGTGGATAAAAATGCAATTACAAAAAATTGTTTCTGAGATAATATTTAATTCATTGTAGTAAGCGTTATTTTATTTAGTCGAATAAAAGGCATTGGTTTTTTTGTTTTAAATAAACAAGTGAGGTGCGGTACCTCTATAAGTGTTAATTTTAATAAACATCCATTACGTCACTTTTATCACATGGTTTGCGGCAAATACTAAAATTAATAATACGTAAAATCGGTTTTATGTTCTAACTGGCAAAGAACACTGTTGCCTTTAAAGCATAAAATTAGAACGAAAAACAATTTTAATCGTTATTCGCACCAGAAAACTAAATTATCAATTTTTATGATTCGCTTCAAAACATATCCTGAGAGGTTGCTACTACACTTTTGTACATTTTCGAACGCAATATACAACTCATAATATTTTCAACGTGCAGTATCAAAATCGTATCTACTCAGGTACTAAAATATCGTAACAGTATACTCTTAGCGATCTATCAAGAAAAATGTATTATACGATGATGATTTTCTGTCACGAATTTACTTAAAAAATTCCGTAACCTAATATATGTTACAATATGCAAGAATCATAAAAACACGTAACGATTTAGAGATTGCAGAGGTAAGTTTAAAAACTTTTATAGTAACAAAATCGTAAAAACCTGACGGAACTAAAAAAATGTTATGCTTGGAATATCGGAGTGTGTTCTGTTTACATCTGCATCCTCAAGAACATATTAATTTAAAGAACTCACCATAAATTAAACCTTACGATGTCGAATTGGCATCATTCGCTACCAGCGAGTCGAGAAGCGAAACTTTACTATCCTCCAGATCTAAAGGATCTGAAGTATATGGATTAATTGAAGTTGTATCAGTTGTTGTGTTACTGATCGGTGATGATGATGTAGCACCCAAAAGTATATCATCATCGAAATCTAGTAAGGTTGGCGTTGGATTGTATGCCATGAGTTCTCCACGGCCAGTACCATTAGATTCTGTAACTGATATTAATGTCGTTACTTCTTATCATTCCACATTCGCATCTATTTAATACAAGTTAATATATACAAATTTCTAATCAATTTACTTAGACTGAAATCGTAGATCCAAAAATTCATATGTCATTTTTGTAGTAATGGTTGAAGGGTTATGCGAGCACCGTTATTAGAAAGATTACTTAGGTTTCTCGGATGCAGATTGCATATTTGGACGGATCAACCGCAAAAATGTAATATAAGAATGAATCCTATAGGGAAATTCTTTAGACTAATTAGGCTGTATTGTATAGGAATAAAGTTACAACAGTAGCACCTTATAAAAGGAGTGTTCCCCTATTTTGCTTCGCATTAAGAGAGTACTGCGTTGTAGAAGGGTTTACAGTATATAACGTGAAACGTCTAATTTAGATTTTTATAAAAATTGAAAACATCATTTTAAGCCATACGCAATCATGTACCACACCATTCGGAAATTAAAATATAGCGTTGACAGCTATATTTAAAGTTAATGCCCGTACATTTTTCGGCGCTCCAGTAACATTTTATACGATGCACATGTGCCCTTTTTTAATTCGCATTTGGTAGTAGATATTCACATAGAGTATTCTTAAATATTACTATATATTTTTTATGCATCTTTCACATTTTTTACTTCTATGCGCCATTTTGCGACTATTTTAGAATTAGGGCCTGTCATAATTAGGGTGTCATAAAATAATTCTTATTTTAAGTTATCGTTAAAAAACTGAAAATATAAGTGATTTTTAAAAAGCTGTTACCTCACAAATTAAACCGCGAACTTTGAAATAACAAAATGCTGTACAGCAATAAAACACTTTATAAGGTATGATACACGATCGACACAGAACTACCGATGTAATGGCTATACTAACCGATTTTTGATTAAATCGTCGATGGAATCGAAGAAACCTGAAAACGAGATATCTCGTTGCCCGGTCACAATGTTTGGCTTGCTAAAGACGAGATATCTCGTCACCCGTACGCAATGTGTTAAGATACTTTTACGTAGAATTTGGTATTTGACCAAAAATTGATCTGGAAGACATGATATTCTATTTAAACCTGCTAACAGCAGAATCTTAAACCCTTTAAGAATGTTAATTTTATATAGAGCTGAATCTTAAACTCTTTAAGAACGCTAATTTTCAAATCATCGAAACATCTCTAGTTGCAAAGGAAAGAGCAGTTGGCGTTAACACTAGATTGCGGAGCGAGTCAATTTGACTCATTTGCACTTTTACTGTGATATATATAACAATTTTAAGTCATTTTTTTTAAATCATTTTTTGGTTTTTCATAGAACAATGAAAGGTATACAAAAAGTAATTCCTATTCCACCCTACTCCCTTACTTCCAATAATTCATATGTGCTATACCTATTTTGCCGGATACGAGTCAAATTGAATCACCGTTTTAGACACTCGTAACTTATTTCCTTTTCATAAAAACCTGTTGTAAACGTTCTGGTGAGAGAGTTTTCATGTTATAATTTGTTCATTCAATGCTGTAAAATTATTTGTTGCAAACTACCCTGTTGATAGCTGCTGATAGCACATAAAGCTGCTGATGGGACATTATGGGAAACATTGAAAGATAGTAGAAATACTGGTAGATTTCCCAGTCATACCAAGTTCAAAGATGTCTCAGGGCCAACTTCTTATGCCAAAAAAATGTAAAACTTGGTTGTGTGAAAAAGCTTTCAATTTGATAATCGACGAAAATATAATGGAATATATAAAAGCATGTCTTCTTGAACTCGAAGCTCGTAACGTTTTGAAAAAAAAGTGGACGGTAACGAAATCGCAATTATGAGCCTTTATAGCAATTTTGTATGCTACAGGAACACATGATACAAGAAATCTTTGCTGTAGTGTTCGTATTTATGGTCTAAGAAGTAAAATTTTTTCCCAGAACAATGTGTAGAGATAAGTTCAAAGAAATACTTCGATTCATACGTTTCGATAAGAAAAATGAACGAAGTGAACGATTGAAAACAGACAAATTTGTGTTGATATCAAGAATATGGACCAAATTTATTGAGAATAGCCAGGCTTGTTATATACCTGGCGAAAACATAACAGTCGATGAACAATTATTCTCAAAAGTAAAGCCAGGTGAAACTTTACTCAGTATATGCCAAATAAACCAAGTAAATTTGGAATCAAATTTTGGTTAGCCGCAGATGTTAAAAGCAAGTACCTTCTAAACGGTTTTCCCTATTTGGGCAAGAATGACGCCAGTGGATCAAATATTCCCTTGAGCGCGTTTGTTGTGTGTAAACTGACTGAGCCATATTTAGGTTGTGGACGACCTATTACGACAGATAATTTCTTCACAAGCCTATCACTTGCAAAAAAGTTACGCGCCAACAAAACTTCTTTGGTCGAAACAATACGATCAAATAGAAAAGAATTGCCCCAAATTGCAAAAGCGAAAAATACAAAAATCTCGGACACGCTACTCTACAAAACTTTATAAAACGGAGGCCTGTACACTAACCATGTATAAAAGTAAAGCCAATAAAAAAGTTTTATTATTGAGCTCAAAACATCGCAATGTAGGAATTGCAAAAAATGAAAAACGTGTCCCGGATATAAGTTATGCACTATATCTTTTTATAATAATACTAAGTATGGAGTCGATATACTGGATCAAATGGCGCGAAAATATAGTACCAAAGCAGGTTCCCGCAGATGGCCCGTTCACGTGTTCTACAACATTTTACATTTGGCAGCAATCAATGCTTGGGTCATATATAAAGATGTGACTCAAGTACAAATGTCAAGAAAAGAATTTCTTTTGCAACTGGCGGAAGAATTAAGCGGAAATTACGATAATGAAGCCGAAAGTACTTCGACTTTATCTAATATACAAAATATTGAAAACCGTGCAAATTGCCAGGTACAAGTGTCATGCAACAGAAACAGAAGCAAGGGCGTTTGTAGCAAATGTAATAAAAAAATATGCGGAAAGTGTATTTTAAAAACTAAATATGTATGCAAAAAGTGTTTGGAATAAAGTTTATTTGTAATAAAATTTTATTATTTTAAAAAACCTGCATTTTTGACGATTGAGTCAAATTGACTCAATCAGGCAAAATAGGTATACAACCAACTTCCGGCAATCTAGTGTTAAATCGTCGATTGAATCGAAGAAACCTGAAAACGAGATATCTCGTCGCCCGGCCACAACGTTTTGCTTGCTAAAGACGAGATATCTCGTCACCCGTACGCAATGTGTTAAGATACTTTTACGTAGAATTTGGTATTTGACCAAAAATTGATCTGGAAGACATGATATTCTATTTAAACCTGCTAAGAGCAGAATCTTAAACCCTTTAAGAACGCTAATTTTCAAATCATCGAAACATCTCTAGTTGCAAAGGAAAGAACAGTTGGCGTTAAATAAGGTCTCCCTTGAAACCAAGCAACAATGTTCTTATTAATTATTTGTCAATACTTAAAAACAAGTGGTCGAATATTTGAATGCTTTATAACAGTTTTTTCAACATAGATACAATGAGAAATGATCGGTCGAAATTTGACGATCATACGTTGACCCCTGCCAAAGGATATAGCCGGACAAGGGTCCAAAAAATGATCCCTAAACCAAATTCAATTTTTAATATACCATTCAAGAGTTCATTGAAAAAAAAACAATGCGCGCCAAGTTATACAAGCATTGTATATCCTGTTCCCGGGGGGGGGGGGGGGGGGGGGGGGACAACGAAAATCAAGTTTTTGCTAAGTTTCTCCCATGATATTATATAAAAACACATTGGAGGCATACGGACTAAAGCGGTACGTATTACAGAATTTGTCACATTTTTATATTAAAAATTTAAGCTTCAAGAAATGAAAAACCAAAAAAAAAAAATAGAAAAATCTCATATTTAAAGAGTTGCAGACGTATGATTATGTAAATCTTGTAACTGTGTATCGTCAGCACTAATTCAATGAATATTAAAATTTTTTGTACAGGTTAACAAAATAAAAACCGCTTTACTCGTCATTGTTTCGTGCCAGAATGATTTATACAGCATAATCTTTACAAAACAGGTACTTTATACATTTTTTTTGTATGTCTCTACGGATAGCAAAGCCGACTTTGAAACAAGTAAATAAATCGAAGAAGTAAAATGCGGTTGATGTGGTACAATCAGTCACTAAAGTTTTCATACACACATCAAATTGGAAACATTTAACTTACCAAAAGATATGACAGTTCCACGTGGTTACATAATCGTTAATGTTTCCAGAATAACACATTATGACCCCGACTTTGCTGGTATGTTCACGTATTTCCAGGAAAAATTTTGAAAAACGTAAATATGAAAGTAGCAAAAGTCTATATACAGCTCAGCTACTCTAGAAAAACGTTACATTACGTCCTATAAATATGATATGTCGGTTTTGCCGATTTAGTTTAACTTCATACAAGTTCAGAAAGAGTGCGTGATAGGTGATTCACCAATATATTATAACTATACCACCAAAAGGAGAAATTCCTAGACATACGCGAAATTGAATAGTCTAATTAAAAAATCGTACATCGGAATTGCTAAAATTGTTAACATAAGCCGGGCTACCGTGTAACACAACATTAAATAAGTCCAGATCTGGACGCCCAAAAATATTCAACAGCCGAGATGCCCATTCTATAATCAGAAAAATACAAGAAAGCTTCAAAGTCAGCGCATCGAAACTAGGAATTGTAATCCGGAATCAGGCAGAAGAGTTATTATTAAGGCTGAATTTCATGGAAGAACAGCAAGGGGAAAACCCTTTATGTTGAAAGCAAATCAGAAGAAACGACTTGACATTCTTACGGAATATATGTAGTGTTAAAGATTTTCAGTTTTGGAAAGAGGTTTTATTTACTGACGAAAGCAAGTACATTTTCGGATCCGATGGGAAAACCAAAATTTGGTTTAAACCAAACGTGGAGATGGATCCCAAGAACTTGATATCCATCGGGGAAACACGGAGATGGGCACGTCATGGTTTGGGGCGCCATTGTGGCAGCAGGAATTGGAAATCTGTCATTCACTGAAGGCACTATGGACCGATTTAAGTGTTTCAGCATACTGCGAGATAATTCAAAGCCGTCTATTCAACGTGTGGGACTGGACAATAAATCGATTTTCCATCAAGACAACGTCCTGAAACATACGACTATCATTATTAAGGCTGTATAATTGGTGTATAATATAGGAAACAATGACGTACATCACCTCAATCGCTGGAACTCAATCCAAGAGAACACATTTGGGCCGAATTGGACAATTGTGTAAAAAAAGAACATAATATTACAGATGTGGAATTTTTAAAAACATGTTTGCAAATTACATGGGAAGAAATTACGAATATTGCTGAGTCATTAATATTGTAGCATCAGGAAAACGGCCGTAGATGCGTCGCAGAAAACTGTCATTGGCCCATCGGCTCTACCGGATTAACCCATTGACTGCCACGCAAATTTAGCGCGTCTTGCCCTGGGTGCCACAGTTTTATTTTAAAGAAGACATGAAGTTTTACAAAATATAATATTATTAAGTTACTGATATAATACTGTAATTGTAAGATTGTATGGCATTTACAGTGTTTTTATTGAAAGAAAAACACTTTTGGTACAGACGCTTACTACGAGATATCTCGTAGTTGGCAGTCAATGGGTTAAGGGGACATTCTACTTTCTCATCGAAAAATTTTACTGATTTTCAATAATTTTTTTCTTATCGAAAATAGAAACGCAGCAATTTGAAACTTTCACATTGTATCATATCGACCTTTATTCATACAAAAATATTTTCTTTTTATGTTTTTTCAAATTTTTTCATATAAATCATTTTTCTTGATTGCTGGAGCACCTCCAAAAAATTCATACTCACTGGCGTGCGTGATTGCGGTCGTTGGGATAATCAGAAAAAAAAAACAGAACAGGACTCTTAACACTTAGCCAACCGCGCGATCCCAAACGAACTGTACGGTTTCCACCACGCATTTTTCGCAAGTAACGCGGACAGATATTCACTATTTGAAATCAAAGAAGTCTGAAAATTATTTAAATGGTCAATTATATCTTGCGGTAACAATTTAGTTTAACGATTTCAAATATAGTTTATACAAAACATGAAATTAAAAGTATATAACAATTATTATTTGTAAGTTGTTCCAAAAGTATAGGTAATAAAGTTTGAAAATTAAGAACATTAAAGATGACTAAAAATAAATAGTATGATTCAAACGTGAAATAAAATAATAGTAATGTGTTTTAATATTTTTCGACAGTATCGTATCGTTCATAGCATACCAGTTTACACAGTGGACTGCGCATTTTTTAATATTTACTTGCCACACCTCATATCGCTATAACTTTATTTATTAGTCCCAACTAATTCTGTAACTTTTTAAGTGATTTTCACCACTAAACTCTAGACAAAGGTAACCGATAATGACAGAAAAACGAAACGCGTTGCTACGGTCAAAGTGGAAGATCTCCCCGATCGGTCGCGAACCGACTTACATTTTACGAAATATGGTGTTAAAGATCTCCCCGATCGTTTTGGAAAGAGTGTTAATTTACATACTAAAGCACTATCGCATGAACCACGGAGAAAGAAATTTGCATGAAAACTTTCAAAATGACTGACTTTCCAAAATTGGTATCATCGAAAATGGCACTTTTTGGGGCCATCTTTTTATGATGGAAAAAAATGAGAAAATATTGATTAATTAACACACCCGTGGTTCATACGATAGGCATAAGTATGTAGAATAATATATTAAAATCTCGGACCGGTTGATCGAATAGCCAGTTGAAAAAATATAGTACTGAGAAAAACGTATTTAAAGTTTTGCATATCGAATTTTTGTATATAAAAGATTCTTACGTAGTAAATTGTAATATACAATAATTCATAACCGGATCAATGTTTACATGCAGATCAGCATTTTCGTTTAATTTTTCTGTCGATGTACTAGCGTACTCTAAACTGCATTCACTTGTATGCTGATTTCCAATAAACGTTCTTTTTCGCGAACGACAGGGTCTCGAATTGACAAATTTACTTTGTTTTCGGTCCATATTAAAACGATACGTCTCTTTTGAAAACTGTTTGGATACTGAATGCATGTTCAGAAAGCAATAAACATAACAGACATCGTCAAGGTCAAGGGTAAGATGATATTTAGATGTTATTTTGGTGTGCGGAACACACTCTTTCGTAATGTTTACCAATGGAATGTTTACTTTTAAATCGTTTCCAGAATTAGATAATTATTAGAATAAAAAAGATCGCCGAAAAGAAAAACCCTTCTATCTGCGCGAGGTGGGTTAGATACGAAAAGTCATAACTTTCCTAATTTTTGGAATTTATCGCTGCAAATTTAAGGACATAATCTCGAAAGTATATATTAGGTTGGAGGGAAAGTTCTGTCGTATTTTTAATAGGCAGGTAATTTTTGGTTTGTCAAAAAAAAAAATATTCTGGCACAAGTCATTCGGAAAACAACTGCAAATTATAAAATGACGTCCTTTTTTACCATTCATCATTTACTTGTGATATTTAAAGTGAAAAACATGTCAGTAGATAACGATCGCAAAGACACTGCATTTTGTACGTCTCGCTAAAAGGCAATGCATTGGTTTCTTCAAACAATTGTTTATATCAAACGATATTGTAAATGTTCGTACTTGTCAAAGATGGTTTAGCAAATTTCGTTTCGGAGATCTGAGCCTCCGCCTGATCGATCTGGACGACCATCCAAGATCGATAATGATGTTTTACAATCCATGTTGGAAAATAATCGACATTTAACAAGTCAGAAATTAAAACAAAAAAGTATTTTTTGAATTCTCTCATACAAAATTAGATCGTTTATAATATTAAAAATATTTTTTGAGATAGAATTCAAATAGTAAAGCTTTAAGATGCGACAGAATATATCGGCCCAATACTTTCGAATAAGCAGCGATTTTTGATATATCGTAGAATGTCCCGGCACTATAAGGCGGTAAATAAAAGGCGGCCCGGTTTGGGACACGAGTTCAGACAGTTCAGTTATACTTCAGTAATAGATCAGAGTTTTAAGTTGTCGTTCAGTTTAAGTTGAGTTGTCAGTCAGTCAAGTTCAGAGTGTATTTCAGTCCAGTATAGATACGTTTTTTAGCCGTTTACCGAATCGAAGTCGAATTGCCATAGTTTTACTTTCATTTTGTATTTATATGTATATATTAGTGCTTCTATTTATCTTTAATAAATTATTCAACTCAATATAATTCCGCATCACGCTTCGACGACACCTAACATCTTATATCCCTACAATATTATCAATGCCAAGAAGATATTAATGTAATATTTATTCGTTTCTTTATGATTTTTTTTCTAACTCTGACTACTGTATGTAGAGTATGACTACTGTGATAGCATACTGACTACTCTACTGTGTCAACTACATATTTATGTATTTTTAATTTCTTCCAGAAATACGTGAATATATGAAGCAAAGTAAAGATCATTACGTGTTGTTTTGAAACCATATACTATTCTATAACAACGTGGAACTTTCATTCCTTTATCACGTTCATTAATTTAATGTGGTTGGGTGTATAATGACTTTTCTGAGTCACTGTATCTGCTAAAGCGTGTAAGAGATCTCCGACAGCAACGATGTGTCAGGTTGCTGCTCAATCCCTGCAAACTTTTCATTCATTTCAGTCTCTGCATGTTCTGCTTTTCCTTTACTCCAACTTGGATAACAATTTTCAATACTAGTTTAGGAATGCTTTAACTTTATTTTAATATTTTGATTCGTAATATGTTGTACGAAACTCAGCCGCGAGAGTGAAAAAAATATTAAAAAAAAAACGAATCACGGTTGAAGTATTATGCGTTATTCGGCTGGGAATCCTCTGAAGTTCTGACTAATAATCGGTGCGTTGGAAACTCCGGATAAGATACTTTTGTAGTCAACTTTTTGTACGCTTTCGACTTGCGTGTTCACTAGGTATCATACTTTGACCAGACACAGAACACATTACTAAGGTAAGCATTCATAGGAAAGTCTCGGATACTATTTTTATTAAACGCATAATAAAAATGTTAAGATTGAAGTATATCACACGTTAAATATATAAGAAATAACGAGTGTACTTATCTATAATCACCAATAACAAGTAGATCTTTCTAGAATTTAAAATGTAATGAGGGTGTAAGTCTCATATAGTGGGAGCAAATCGTAGCATCAGTATAAATTAAAATGCAAGTAAAATTAAGAAATGTAGCACTTTCTCCTCGTCGCAATAAAACACGATGTGGCTTTTATTAAACATTGAAGTAGTCTTTGTTATATGTAGAGAATCTGTGAAAAAGAAGGAAGTATATGAAGTAGGAAAGGCACGCAGTAGTCTAATGTAATGTTATATTTACGGCATTATATAATTATTAATGGCGAGATATATAAAAATCCGTGTTCTGCATGACTTCAGCCTATAAAATTTTTAGCAACTATGTAATTGGCAAGACACAGGATACGAAAGATAATAACATAAAAGACATTCCAAATGTCAAATTGAACGTATAATACAAATTAAAATATTTGTAAAATATTGTTAAAGCACACATAAACCAATACTTAGATTATAATGCAAGTTTGAATTAAAACAAATGAAAGGTACTTAACACTAGAACTACCGCACCAGTCATTTTGACTGGTTTTACAATATGATTTAAATATTTCTACTTTATGTTACATTTTTTTCCGAAATGGTGTAATGACTCTTGCGGTGATAACTAAAGAAATAATAAAATATATTTTTTAAATGTTTTATTTATTCTGAATCAAAATAAATTGATACTATGGTTACTTATACCAACAGCAGTCATTTTGACTGGTCTTTATTAAGGCGTTCATTTAGATCTGAAGTCGTGAAACATTTGAAGATTCTGTTAGGAATGTATTATTGTTTTGTTTTGGAATTTGCTCGCTTGCGACATCACAGTATTATATCAGGCAACATTGTAAAATCAACCATCAAATAGAGAAGTTACTGCATTCAACTAGTGCGTTTATAACAGCCGCTGGAAGACGATCATGCTCTTGTTCATATAACAATATATTATTATTTCAATTAGTGTAAGATGAGAAAATAAATACAAATATTATATACTCATTTTTATAATAAATAGTTTTGTTCTAGTCTTTCTAAGCCCTGAAAATGGCAAAACGATTGAAAACTTGTGAAGTATTGCAAAAATTGAATGATATACTAATGGAATGCTCTGATATAGAAGATGGTGAACTTTATGACTGTGAAGATGAACGAGAAGAAAATGAAATTGAATCGTGGGGTATTCACGATAATCTTGTTGATAGTGACAGAAGTGACAATGATGATTTAGACAAAGAATATGTTCAGAAATCTTCAGAAATCGAATGTGAAAATAATTCGAATTTACGTAAAAGTAGATGTGTTCGAGTGTTTTCAAGTTCTGAAGATTCTATTGAAAGTATTTTACTAGAATCGTAAAATTTGTCGATAGATGGAACCATGCACTTTCTTGTGTTTTGTTAATGTGGTCATTGCAACTCATTAACACTAGATTTTTTTCTTATTCATTTTGACTGTTTTTAAATTTCAATTAGAAAAAAAAAATTATATCGATTATGTTTTAGTTTTGTTTTTCTATAACATATAAATGGGTTTATGAATAATTGTAGTTACTTCCGCCCTCCTTTATTTCCGTATATATATTAGGGTGTCCCATAAGTTTCTTCCGCGCCAAAATGAATGACTTAACTGGCTATGTATATAAACATGCAGGCTTATTTTTTAGAAATGGCATCGGTTTCAAAATCCCAGTTTTCCAGATTACGTTTTGTTGGTGATTTTCTCTTTTAAAATTTTTTCTACACCGTTCAATATGGAGAGCCAAAAGATCCATTTGCGGCATGTTATCGATTCATTGTCTTTAAAAAAGGATAGTGCAAAGGACACTGCAGACGAGATTATGCATACATTTAAAAAAAAAATTAAAAATGCTTGGTTATGTCAAGAAACTGGTTTAAGAAATTTAGAGCTGGCAATTTCGAGTTGAAAGATGATTAGCATCAGCGATTCGCCCAGAAATGCGAATACGGACATTATCAAGATCTGTTTGCTGAAAATCCGCGATACAGTGTGCGACGAATAGTGGATGTTTATAACATTCCCAAAACAAGAGATTCATATGAAAGATTTAATCAAGATGGGATATACGAATTTTGTAGTTTGGGTTCCACACCAATTGACGGAGACCAAACGATCAATTCAAACGATTTGCGTTTCAACAACACGAAAGAGCGATGCAATTCAAGAAAGAGTCTTGTCACTGGAGAACGTAAGGGTGTCGATTTTCCATCAAAATGTGCATCGAAAACGCATTTGATCTAAAGAAAATAGACCCTCAACTGTTGCGAAGCCTGGGCTTTATCCGAAGAAGGTTCTCTTGTGCATTTGGTGGGACTAGAATTTGTACTGTACTACGACCTCTTTAAATAGTAAAATGATCAATGCTGACAAATATTGTCAACTGGATCAATTAAATTCAGCCATTTGAGAAAAACAGCCAGAATTGGCGAACTGACGAGGTGTTGTATTCCATCACGACAACGCAAGACTGCATGTTGCGTTGACCGTAAGGCAAAAATTATTACAGTTTGATATTTTTAAACAAAAATTACCATACTCCCCAGACCTTTTGCTCCATCCGATTATTACTTGTTCCTCTCCAATAAACAAGTTCTTCCGTGGTAAATCTTTCAAATCCATGAAATTGCGAAATAAAAACCATGCCTAAATGAATATTTTGAAAGTAAGCCTCAACTATTTTGGAAAGAGGGCATAATGAGGCTTCCTGAGAGATGGAAGAAGGTTATAGAACAGAATGGTTCATATATAACACAATAAATCAACCTTAAACAACAAATATCGTGTATTCATTTTGCATCAAAAAAAGGGAAGAAACTTATGGGACACCCTAATATATGTGTTATACCTATATTGTCATTTTGACTGCTTGGTAAATTTTAAATAATCAAAAGATTTTTATTTATTGAATTGAGTAAATTTCTTATATGACCTGTCCGGCTTTGTATTGAAATATGATGCATGATAAATTGTCGATTTGGGCGTATACTTGATAAGTGTCAGTTGCTCAATAAGCTAAAGTAGTACTAGTTATTCGAATCTTTATAAAGTGTTGTTCTAACAAGTTATTTATTTTATTTCTTTTGCGTCCTAACTTTATGAAAAAAATGTCGAACAGAAATGAGTTCTTGGAAAAGCTAACGAACATAAGTGAAGAGTGCTCCGATATAGAATCAAATGCAACAAATTCTGAACTATCATCTGAAGATGAAGCGGATTATATTCAAAGTGAAACATCTGACGCTGAAGATAGTGATGAAGAGTCGATCACCAATGATGAAAATGAAAGTGTCATCAATATGCCCAGGAAAAGGTGTAGGGTGCTAACTAGTTCAGATTCTGATGAAGAAAACTGAAAATACGTTTCAGGAGGTTGAAACAGCTGCTGATGGTACTGTGTGGACAAAAATTGACGAAGGTGGTATTCCTGGAAGGATACCATCTGCTTGTATTTTCAAGAGTGTGAAAGGGCCAACAGGCTACGCAAAAAGGAACATTGTGGCAGATAATCTTATCAGTGCATTATCGTTGATAATAGATAACTATATTATCAAACATATAAGAAAGTGCACAGAAGAATGTCGCCGAATTTTGCGGAACGGTTGGACAATATCATTACCGGAAATACGTGCATTTATTGGGATCCTATATGCTCGTGGAGCTTACGAGGCAACAAATTTTAAATTGAGTTATTTATGGTCAGCGAAGTGGGGTCCCGAATCTTTTAGAAAAACTATGGCCAGAGAAAAGTTCAAGCAAATCCTACGATTTATTCATTTTGACAAAAGAACCAAATGCAGTAGGCGCCTACAATCAAATAAATTTGCCTTGCTTTCAGAAATATGGGTTAAGTTCATTGAAAACAGTCAATATGTACAGTTAATATTTACTAATAACCTGTTATATAACTGTAAATAACATAAAAAATATTAAAAATTTTTAAACAAATTTTTTACATATTTGTTATTTTTTCAATGCAGTCATTTTGACTGTTTTTGGGCAATATAGGTATACAAGAAATCTCGGGCAATCTAGTGTTAAATAAGTTAATAATACCAAAAATGTATTACATAAAACATGGACTTCCTTTTGTAAGAAAGTAATGAAGCAACAAATTTAAAAATATTCTATTATTAAGTATTTCTTTAAGACCAGTCATTTTGACTGGTTTTGGTAGAAGTAGGTTTGCTGAATTGTCGGTAGTTCTAGTGTTAATGAAGAAAACTGAACCTATGACGGCTTGCATCTATACACATTTTGCAGAGATTGAAGAGCAGCTTCAGATTTTGTCGCTGCGTCACCGGCACTGTTGGCAATATCTTACATGTTTTAGCAGACACCGCATCGACAGAATTGTATGTCTTTGATTTATTCACTCCTTTCAAAATCAACGTGACTTTGCTGTACGTAATGACACACACAATGAACATTGCATAAAGCAGCTATTTCGTAAAGATTATGCCATATAAGTTATTCTGGCACGGAAAAACGATGAGCAAACTGAATTTTATTTTCTCAACTGCAGTACATTTGAACAAAATTACAAAAAAAAATCACTAAATTAGTATTGCAAAACACAATTACATGATTTATATAATCGTGCGCTCGCAATCCCTTAAATACGAAATTGGCATTTTTTCGTTTTCTTTAGTTTTTCCATTTCTTATAGCTTGGATTTTTGATGTCTGATAGCTCTGATTTCTCCCAGTGTTTTCTTTTTTTTTTGTACAATATGAGAAAAACTTATCAAAACCCTTTCCGTATTTTGCCCGCCACTGAGAATAGTTCTGTTATAAAACAACGGTTCCAGAAAGGTGAATACTATTTCTATTGATTGTTTAAGAATGTTATGACGGTTGTAGCCGTAATTTGTTTATCCGAACAAAAAGCAAGATGTCAACAGCGAAGTATAGTCATTTTACCCAGATTGTCGCTTTGGGCGAAATTGAATTGCAACAGATTGGGAACAGGGAAACGTAACAAGAATATCGCAAAACAAGTAAGAGTCGAGGCATCAGAGGCAGGCAACAAAACACGAATCAGTGCTATAAAAATGTATATATCAAGCAGAATACAATTCCGCCCACATTTATTTCTGAATACTGATTGAGTAACTTACTTTGTTTTAATATTGGTCTAAATGAAAAAGAAAAACTGACTGTTACAAAAACAGATATCTGTCTACATATTGTCCACCGAATGCATAAGCTACGTCTGAATAGTGTGGTAACACAGTCTACATATGGCCGACAATGGGCTGGAAAGAGTTGGATTTCTAGTTGTAATTAATAGATCTTATTATAAGTACAATTTAATGTAGAAAATTGTACTACTTTACATTCCCAAGTTCGCAATATTTTCAATATACGGGATTAGTGTTATTTCCAACGTTGATTAAAACATATGTTACAATCATTTTCAAATCAAAAAGAAAATGCAATTGAACATATTATATTGTTGTATTCTGCTAATATTAAGGTAAAGGACCAGTAGTTGACCATTTTTTACAAAATGTAAAAAAATAAGCTCTTTGTAGGTTATGCATTTTAACTGAAGATGGCACCAAATGCCACAATATATTTCAGTTTAATTTTCAAACAATTGTATGTGAAGTGACATATGTTCATGAGAAACCAACGTCTCAATTCATTAAGGTAAGTAATATCCCGTTATATTACTATTTCCTTAACGTATCTGTTAAGAATGGCTGTACGGTTCAGATGAAAAAATGTATACATTAAGAACATTTCTCGAATGAATAATTTACTGTTTAAGTCCTCACAGCGTCTTATAAGTGATAAATGCATTTTTTTTTATTCTAATCTCACGAACCAATAGTTTACTTAGGGGTCAACTTCTGAATCTTGTTATTCTAACAATTCTGAGAAATTGACAGGCGTGGTCAATTACTGACGTGATTCATTTAAATTTGTGTATGATTTATAATATATCCGTTTTACATCTAACTCTGTTAGAAATACAAAATATAATTCTAAACATTGTAACATATTGTGTTCTAGTAGATGACCACGTGGTCAACTATTGATTGCAACCGCGATCAATTATTCACCAGCGTCCGATGTTATTATTCATCAACAGATGCACGTCAACAAAAATACAGAAGAGCTAAAAAAGTCTTAGAATATTCTTCCGAGAGTTCAAACTCCAGTTGTGAGATGGTTGATTTTGCTGTAGAAAGTGAAGGGAATGAAGAGATCAATGAAGAAAACGAATTATAAAACAACAATGAATGTCCTGTCTGGCTGTCTGTTGAAAAAGTCGTGAATGAGCACATAATATTTTTATATGAAGGACAATATTTTCCTGGAAAAATTCTTCGGGTAAGCAAAAATAAAGCAACTATTTCATCCATGGAAATGTTCGGGCGGTTATGGAAGTGGCCAGAGAAGCCTGATGTGATGGATTACGAATGGAAAGCTGTACTTTCCCATATCAATGAACCCAGGAAATCAAGTGGAACTCGTAACGTTTACTCTGTTCCCGAATTGGACTTCATATGGAATTGATTTGTTTTATTTCTTCTTGTATTCTTTAATCATTTGTTTGAGTAATTTGTCTGTATAATTTGTACTGATACTTATTAACCCTTTGCGGTCGGCAGATTTTGTTCTTAAGACTACCAGCAGGTCGGACGAAATCTAGAATTCCCCAGTTACTTTTCCGTACAGAATTTAAAGTCAATAGACCGATATTAAAACATACAGAATTTGTTGAAACTGATTTGTTGTGTTTATGACTGCTTATAATACGTAAGAATACAAATTTTTAATCTCTGTAATGTCTAAAGTATGATATTTCGCGAAACAATCACCGATATGAAGACCTGGCTTTCATGTACAAGTATCACAACACGTGTGTGTTTGTCGTCTTTTCCCCGCAGTTTTCCTGTTGGAACATACTGCACAGTCTTTCTTCCTGCTATCTGATAGACTAAAGATTTCACAAAATTTAAGTGTGTCATTAGTTCTTCGTTGTTCTGTTGTTTTGTTGTTTTATACAGTATGTATGAGTTGATGACGCACATCTCCACGCCCCAAAAAATAATTGCATTTTCGATTCCCGCTTTAATTGAGAAATACATTAAAACTTTGATAATAAAATAATTCGCAATATTAGTATTTTAACCCTCTTTACAGTGGTCAACTACTGAGGATCTGAGGGTCAATTACTGGTTTTTTCATTTTTAAGAGTGGTCAACTTCTGAAGCATTCGCCGAATTTTTAAATACATTTTTAAAATTTGTATAACTTAATTTTTTCTTTAAAAGTGGTCGTGTTACATGATCTAGAAGGCATAAAGAGTGTCTCGAAGCATCGAGTCTTGCCATTTAATGACAGATCAAGCGGTTACCATTGTTTTCGTGGAAAACTTCTCTTAGCTGGTCAACTACTGGTCCTTTACCTTACCAGGTTGTTCAATAAGTTTTGTTTTGTTTTGTTGAGGGCGTTCCTACTAGTCCAAATTTGTTTTTGTTTTGTTGGTTCACTCTTCTTATCAACGTATGTGAAGGTTCATTTCAATCAGTCAATTCATTCTTTGTTTACAAGCCATTTATTGTCGCCGTGTCACAGTATTTTTGACAATGGAAAAAATTGAATATCGTGCAGTGATAAAATTCTTATTTTTGGAAGGTGTAGCACCAAAAGAAATTCACGAACGAATGTTAAGAGTGTATAATGAACGTTCACCTTCAATTAGAACAGTAGAAAGATGGGTTGCTGAATTTAAACGTGGTCGTCGTACAAGGACGTCGCATCAACACCAGAAATCGTAGCCAAAGTACAGGATATGGTTTTGGAAGATCGTCGATTGACTGAGAGGGATTTAGTAGAGGTTCTACACATCTCATTAGGCAGTGTGAGTCATATTTTAAATGAAATTTTGAGTTTTAAAAAGCTGTGTGCACAATGGGTGCCGCATTCGCTAACAATTGAACAAAAACACATTCGAATGCGACTTTCTCAACAACATTTGGAGCGTTTTAAAAAGGATAAAGTGGATTTTGTGTGTCGATTCATCACTATGGATGAGACTTGGGTCTATCACCATGATCCTAAATCAAAACAAGAGGCTAAAGAGTGGTGTGAACCTGGTTGTTCGGCTTCGAAACGAGTTCGTGTCCAG
Organism: Cryptocheilus praepositus; assembly: GCA_033815515.1. Classification (NCBI taxonomy): domain Eukaryota; kingdom Metazoa; phylum Arthropoda; class Insecta; order Hymenoptera; family Pompilidae; genus Cryptocheilus; species Cryptocheilus praepositus. The sequence continues at coordinate 8,448,488 of JAWWQZ010000303.1, read as the reverse complement.
AAATCGGCCAAGAAGGTTCTGGCATCAGTTTTTTGGAATGCGAAAGGAATTTTATTTGTGGATTACTTGCAAACTGGTAAAACAATTAATTCTGAATATTATTGCAACCTTTTGGACCAGTTGAAGGAAAAAATTCGTGAAAAAAGACCCGGTTTGCAGAAGAAAAAATCCTTTTTCATCAGGACAACGCATGTCACAAGAGCATTTTGACAATGGCTAAAATCCATGAATTAAAGTTCGAATTGTTGGAGCATCCGCCGTATTCACCAGATTTGGCCCCCAGCGACTTCCATTTCTTTCCAGAACTCAAAAAATGTATGCGTGGCAAGCGTTTTTCGTCAAATGAAGAGGTCATAACGGCTGTTGAAGCGTATTTTGCAGACCTTCCGGAATCTCACTTCAGGGATGGGTTCCACAGATTGGAGGATCGTTGGAGCAAGTGCATTAATGTTCAGGGAGATTATACTGAATAATAAAGTGTATTTTGAACCATAACATTGTGTTTTTCTTATCGAACGACAAAACTTATTGAGCAACCTGATATTATTATAATCTGTCAAGTCATAATCACTCTCGTCAAAGAAACTGTGTTGCATGACGCACCAGATACGTTGTGCGCTTGATTCGCTCTGGTTGAAGGTAATAGAGGCTCAGGTATAAGTTTTACATGGGCATAGAAGCACCGGCGTGACAATACGAAGAAAAGAAGGGCGGCAACAATGTGGGAGTATTACGGTAGTCATGTAATTGGCAAGTATAAAGAAATTATTGTTGAAGAATTTTGCCTCTTAACACATTGTTGACCGGCAATTTTCGGCAAAAGCTGTCTCAAGTCACCGGCTATTATTTCGTAATTGAATATGGAAGTGAAACGATGTAAATAACCTTCAATAAAGTTTGTTCGTACATAATGTAATTTTATGTAACTTTTAATATTTTTTCATATGATAACTGTACAGCAGTCATTTACGCGTAGATGTAGACAAGAGGTTTTGCACATATATCTTGTTTCGTTGCGATTTCCTTTTAAAGAGCTAGATTATGCCCTTGTTATTTAATTTTCAATAATCATTTTCCAAATGAGTACAACTTATTTAAAAATCAGTCGGGTAACTATATAAAGCATTCACGTATAATTGATTGAAGAATGCTTCACCGTCACGTTCCGTCGTTATTGACACTTTCTAATACTAAATTGTATCCTATATAAATTAATAAAAAGAAAAGTGTTATTTGTTCTTTTTTATATTTTTACGCTGTATATTCTATATTTACAACATTTTGAACTTGTTATCCATTAAATTTGTTTTCAAAATGCAACTGAAAATCTTATTTAAGTGTAAACAAGAAAAGCGTCACCGGTATATGGTTGACACGGAAAACACCCAAGTACGGGTGACACGGTACGCAACGTGTTAAATTGAATGTATTTTTTCATTTACCAAACATACAAATGAGGGCTGAAACTGTAATTTTCCAATACACGAATGACAATTTTATGACTGTAACTTTGACGAAGGAAGCTGATTTTCGAGGGACTAGAAATTCACTTGTGGTAATGTTTATGTTTACGTTCGTTATCTCTGCGATTTTCATAGTCATTTGTCACAAAGAACATTCGCTATCGCAAGCAACAGTTACTAGTTAACATTTTCTTAGATTTTGAAGAAACAGTATACTTCATCTAATTTTAGCTTCATTAAAAAATAAATTAACCTCCGACGCGCCGAAATTAAAGGAACTTCCAGGAATGTAGTGACTACAAATTTGGCAGATATGAGTGAAACGCGAGACACTTGAAGCAATTGCTTCCGAAATTTGGAATATTGGAAAGAATAATGAAAAAAATTAGTCAAAGAAACACAAAATGCGGAAATTAATACATACAGAAAGAAAATAAAAAGTAACAGTACATGAAGATCGAGCAACAGTAGACAGAGTGAAGAGAAGTTCTTACATAACGGCCCCAGGAACGCAAGTAAACGTGCAATTTCCTATAAAAAGTATTGTAGTAAAGCTACATAGAGTAACGAATGATTATTCTACACTTGATCGAATGAAAAATGAAAATACATGTAACGAAAAGCAGGAGAAGCTCAAAACCGTATGTTGTTGTTCTGACAGCAAGGTATTGCGATATGTTTATTATGGCACAGAGTTATGTTTTAACAACGTAAGCGTTGGAAAATTAGTATTTATTGATGGAAATTGATTGGAGCAAAAAGCATGTGAAATTTTTTCACAAATGTTTACTTGCTTCCATGGAGTTATTTCGAAGAATTGTACAGTTTATCTACTAATAGGGCAATTACATCAAACATATGTCCCAAATTACGAAGACATTTTTTTTAACATAGCAATACGACTTGTTTATCGAATATTTTTATTGAATAGTATAATATAGTTTATTGAATCAGATTACGTGTGTATGAAATTAGTCATACCGGTGCAAACGATAAAAGTAAAGCTACGGATAACTTAAATCCGCAGAATTATCGAACTAAATGTGGAATAAAGTCATCGCACTTAAAACATTAACAGATAACATAGTTAAACGATTGCAATAAGTCAAAAAGCAAAATAAAAGCTAATCTTTTATTAACTTTGTATTTTTATGAATGTTAATAAAGAACTTCTGTATACATCAAATCGCTTTTTACCTTGGACAAGTTCAAATACCATTATAGTATTTTTCTTTGTTACCACCAAGAATGTTTGCGTCGTAAACATACAACTCTTTTTTAGTATCACTCTGATTTTCAAAATATGTCACTTAACTGTGGTGTATCAACTTAAATGCCACTGTAAATGCGCGAATTGCAAACAGTTATACCTTGTATAAAGGAAGATTAAGCAAGAAAGTTAAGGCTTCCAAAGAAATTCGATTAAGAAACAGTTTATTGTATTCTTATAAAAGGAATAAAAATATGAAAAGTCAACAGTGGCAATGAGATTATCATTGCGATATTTGTATTCGAAAACCACGGCTCCATGTCATACTCACGAAACACATAAAACGTAAGATCATGATGTAGTATGAGAAAATATATCCTCCTTTATTGCAATACAATCATTTATTTAGGTAACATTACTTATTTTACTTTTTGTCGTAATACATATTGACACGTCTCCAATGTGCGATGGAAAGTAATTCCGACGAATAGGATGATCATTCCAAACAGTATTTTGACCGCAATGAGCCTTTTAGTAAGTTACACTTAGCACATAAATATTATACAGGAGAATAAATATATAAGATAAATCTGATGCTAAATATTTTGTATCTAGTTCGACATTTATAAATATTTAAATAGTTTCCGCAAATTGCTCAAGGAAGAGGCCATACACTCTTCGAATTTTTAAATTGGAGTGTCAACGTTTTCATCTGGAACATGGCGTATTATGTTCCAATGGCTTTCAACTCTCAGAAAATTATATTTTAATCTTCTATAACCTTAATCTTATTTTAAGCGTTTCTCAAGATAATTCGTCTACTTTCCCGGCATAATCAATTTCACAGATGACAAATTTGCCGAAGGGCAAGAGACTCCGATAATTGTCAAAACAAACGCAAATGGTTTCTATTTGATAACATGACACACTTATGAGGAAAAATTAAATGATTTCATTCCCAACATTGCTAAAAATTAATTAAATACCACCGTAATGTAAATTAATGTAATACGAAATAACTGAGAAAAGAAAAAAATATTTCGATTGTTGACCATATTTATCATGACCGGCATGTAGAACCAGATAAATGTACATCGCACATTACACCAATCTGAGGCATGATGTTGGGAAACATCTTTTGTACGAACTCGTAAAGGTGTTCTTTCCATCAGAACGATGTACGTTAAGAAAAAAAAATCAGAAAATCTGTCTCACGTTACCATTAGTATGGCTGTCATCGTCCCTTTCACAATGCGAATGTGGGTCCAGCTCTGGATTAACGGGCATCGCGAAAGACAATGGATCGTCAGCACCAAACAGCTACAAAATATGTTGCGTAATGTAACTAAAAAATTTTATATGAAAGTGTAACAGGTATCAACTGACATACTTACGCCAAGAAGAGTGTTGGCATCAATACTGTATCCTTCACCTCGTAAAATTTCGCGCAGGTTCTCTAATTCAGTCTGCATTGTCTCCAGGTGATTATCCATTTCCTCCCTGTACGTAAATATCAAAGTTAGTGTAATAATAAGAGAACACTAAAAGCTGGATTGCACGGATCAATTCGTGCGCTTATATATTGGGTAGTCGAAAAAGTCTTTTCGTATTTTGTCCATCGATGTCGTTGGAGTCGCATATCTCCAGTGCTACCAATCACATTGTGTCATACCATATAGTGTTGGAAAGGTGAAATTTCAAGCTTCATTTAACGTTAAAGAAAATTAAATTTGGTGAAGCTGAACAAAAGTTACAGCTTTTCAAAAATGAGTGAAAATAATGAAGAAATTCGCTATATTTTGAAATTTTTGTATAAAAAAGGGAAAAATGCCACGCAAGCCGCCAATGAAATTTGTGAAGTTCACGGAGATGATGCTATATCAGTTCGTGTAGCACAACAATGGTTCGCTCGCTTTCGTTCTGGAAATTTCAATGTGAAGGATGCACCTCGTTCTGGTCGACCTATCGTTGAAAAAGTCGATGAAATTATGGAAAAGATTTACAAGGACCGTCACATAAGCAGCCATGACATTGCCAAGGAACTAAACATTCATCATCAAACGGTTTTGAACCATTTAAAAAAGGCTGGCTACAAAAAGAAGCTTGATGTGTGGGTACCACATGAATTGTCTGTGAAAAATTTAATGGACCGAATCAACATCTGCGATTCTTTGCTGAAACGAAATGAAATCGAACCATTTCTGAAGCGAATGGTAACAGGAGACGAAAAGTGGATCAAATACGACAATAATGTGCGAAAAAGATCATGGTCCAAGCGTGGTGAAGCTCAACAAATGGTCTCAAAGCCAGGATTGACGCCTCGAAAGGTTATGCTGAGTGTTTGGTGGAATTGGAAAGGAATCATCCACTATGAGCTGCTCCAGCCTGGTCGAACGATTGATTCTACACTTTACTGTCAACAACTGATGAGATTGAAGGAAGCAATCGAAAAAAAACGACCAGAACTGATCAACAGAAAGGGCTTCGTCTTCCACCAGGACAACGCTAGACCACACACATCTTTAATGACTCGGCAAAAACTTAGAGAGCTTGGCTGGAAAATTTTAATGCATCCACCATATAGTCCTGACCTTGCACCATCAGACTACCATTTGTTTCGGTCAATGCAGAACTCCCTTAATGGAGTAAAGTTGACTTCAAGAGATGCCTGTGAAAATTTCTTGTCGAAGTTTTTCGCCGAGAAACCAGAAAAGTTTTACACTGATGGAATAATGTCTCTAGCAGAAAAATGGCAAAAGGTGGTCGACCAAAATGGTACATATTTAGTTCAATAAAGTTAATTATCAATATAAAAAAAATTACTTGAAGTTTGATTAGAAATACGAAAAGACTTTTTCGACTACCCAATATTTCAAGTAGCTTCAACATTCGTGACTACCCAACAAATTTGATGTACGCAAAACGAATCAAGTCATTTTTTTCATTACTTGTAACCCTTTCAGAGTTTAAATTAGGCAGTTAATTTCAGATTTTTGTGATACGTCAAATAAAACACGATCAAGCTGTCATTTACTCTCTTCTGTTTTTTTTCTGGCACTTTACAGGGCCGCCCGTTTTCGTTTCGGACAAATGCTTCATTTTCATATTTTCCTTATCTGGATGGATGCAAAATATATACATTAATTCAGTTACTCTGAGATAAATGCATGAAGAGATTGCACTTCATAATAAATGTCTTTCAAGATAAAAGTCTTTATTTTTTACATAGAAATTATGGGAACGTTAATATTATAGGACGTGCTGCGTTTTTATGACAACGTTTAAACAAGGCGTATTTTCGAGTAATTTCGTAATAGACGACCAGATTAGTTATAAAGAGTTCGGGTAATTCGCATCAATTTAAGTAGATTGGAGATGAGAAATCCATTCAAATACTGCGGACTGTTCAGTTATTCCAAGTTGATCAAATTATTTCCGAGTATAAAATTAAATCATTTATAAAATATATGAAGCATTAATATATTATTTCATGAGTAGGGATTTTGCGTAGAATAGATATAAAAAAGGGTTCGTGGAAATATACGTCCACATACCTTTAGCTTTGAAATTATAGCTACATCAGTGGATTTATAACAGGTAATCAAAATGTAAACTCCGAAAAGCAACATCTTTACAAATGCAAGTTTTTCTTTTTTGTTCTAAAACATACCGCCCATTTCCAACGGTTGGAATCGAGTACAGAACACGTGCACCGGTAGAATTCAGAACACCACCCAATTATGCCACACTAAAATAAACTGCTATAAAATGTTAACTAAAGAACAGTTTTCAAATAAATGTTTAGAGAAATTATAGATTACTTCTTTTTCTTAATACTTTAGACTTTTTTACCCTTTAGTTCCTATGTGCCATTATGTGGCTTCTCCCTGAGTAATAATTCGGGACGAAGTAGTAGTAGACTGGCTTCGTTTTAAATGACACAAAGTAACTGTTGCGGCCCACACGTTAATCTAGCAATATACATACTATACTGTTATAGGTGTCGTTCATTTGTTATATAGTAATAAATGAGCCGCTCAATGCACACATCGATTAACTCCACTTTTTGAAAAATCTTAAATTTAAGTGTCAAAGCCCTTGGTATAGTCATAACTTTTTATATTTATAATAACTTTCCTGAATAATAAATATTAGCCCCGTTAAATGGCAAATTTTTTGGCAACTGAATAATAAGTAATTTATTTCAGAAGCCTTTTCGATTAACTCCATACTCTTATATGTGCCCATAATTATGAAAGTGGTCTAAGTCAAAATTTAAAAAAAATGAGTTTATCAGTTATTTCATACCACATTATTTTTAACTAAATTTATTCAATGTAATTTTTACGAAATTGTCAAAAATGAACCATTAGATAGTGGTTGTAATTTCAACATTATATGGAATTCATTTAGTTTTAATTATGAAAGTGGTCTAAGTCAAAAATTTAAATAAATTATATAAACAACTTGAAAATGGCACGTGGCCTTCTTTGACGCGTTTCTGAACTACATAATAAAATAAATGACAATCAAATTTTAATAATAACGACAACTTCATTTTTAACGAAATCACTAGAATAATCAATAACAAGAAGAGTAAAAAATACCGCGGGTGAATCTGTCTCTTGGCTACAAATTCAATGGATGAGATTCTTGAAAAATGAACCTTATAAAATGTTCTATAAAACATCTTTAGATGATTCTAAATTTCACGTTTTGGATCTTTCACCTAAAAAAGGAAGACCAAAAATATACGGAAATATTAAATTACTTCCATTATACACCACCATTAGACCAGTATCGGAAGAAAAACATAAAGATATTATGAGTTTACTACCGTACATCCCTCCAGTTTTTCAGGAACATTTTAAGAATCTTAAATACTCGAAATAATGATAAAAATGGATTACTGTTTAAAAATAATTAATAAATGTAATAAATGTTCACGAATTATTTCAATCAAATTATTGTTTCAAATAAAACTCAAAGTTCTTTATTACTTTAAGTCATTTATAGGACATTCAGTTAATTTTGAAAATGGTCTAAGTCAATTCAATCTTTAAAAATAATATTATCGTATAAAATTCACACAAAATTTCATATTCATAGTAAATTTCCATTAATTAAGACTAATAAAATTATAAATTAAAATGTCGCGTAATGTAAAAATATTTTTTAATTTATTCAAATGCAATTCATTAAATATCTCGAAACAAGAAATATATGACTTAGACCACTTTCATAATTATGGGCACATATAAATCGTTTCAGTAACGCCGTATCTGTTCTGGCCGTGCATCGACGCTTATTTGTTTTTAAACAGCCGAAGATGCTCTCTCCCTCTCAATAATATTCGTAACAAAATCGCATCGGTAAACAGATAAAAAGAAGCACAATGCAAGCGGTAGTTAGTATAGCAGTGATCTCGCACGCTCAATGTTACTGTGTACTTCTTAGTCTTTTCAACATTACTCCCAGATTTTTTAAAGAAGAAATAAATATTATACCGTTATAATCAAGGTGAGTGAGATTAATAATGTGAGTGAGGAAAGCAGTGATGATTCTTCAATACGATTTATCAACAGAAATTCTGGGTTAAGAAGACGTTTATCGTTTTCCTCGGATTCATCGGATTGCAATAGTACAAACCCAACAAACACATTGATTGGCAGAAAAAGAAGTCGTAATCCTGTTAAATGGATACGAAATTTACAAAAGCATAACAGGATAAAAGGTTTGACATACAGGAATAGGGGAGGAAAATTAATACCTGCAAAAACATTTGTCGATATACAATGCAGATGCCGTCAAAATTGCAATCAAAAAATTATTTCGGATGAGAGAGAGGCTGCCATGAAAGAATTTTATAGTTTACATAGTCAACTTGACGAAAATATTTTCTTAAGAGGTTGTATCAAAGTTAACGAAATAAAAAGAAGGCGCCCTACGAATGAAACTAAAGAACGAAGATCACATTCGTTTACATATTACTTTCGAAAAGAGGGACTTGATATTACCGTTTGTAAGAAATATTTTAGAGACACTTATCAGGTGAGTGACGGGAGGATATATGATTGTTGTTCTAAAGAACAAGTTACATCTTTGGTTGATAAGCGCAAAGGTCGCGTTGCAAGCAATAAAATAGATGATACAAATGTTATAAAGCATATAAAGTCATTTCCAGCCTACAGTAGTCACTACACCAGAGCTCATAATCCAAGACGACAACATTTAAATCCTGACTTAAATATTAACACTTTGCCGGCCGCACATTTTTCGAGTCGCCGTTGCGTTGCCGCCGACGAGATTTACGCAAGTTCAACTAGAAAAATGATGGTATTTACGCAATTGTCTCTACATAATAGTTAATATAATTATTATTAAGGAACCATCAAGGTAACTGTTACACCATTTTTATTGTATAATTTAACATTTTTTCATTTTTACTTAAACATAAAAAAAAATGTAACCCTTCAGACTTCCGTTATTTTTTAATTGTCAAAACGATATCGCAAACTGTCCAAATCACTATCACTATCGATCAGAACTATTCTCCACGTCTGATAACGGAGCAGCATATATTTCCTCTTTGTATGACATTTCGAAGGATATTTTATAATGTTTAATAAATTTAACGTAATCTTCCGATATGAAAAGGCAGCGAAAGGCAGTGTCAAACTAACCAAAAAAGCAGCCGCTTCGATGCGACCGGCAGAGATTTCAATAAAACACAATGTGGTAAATTGGCATAAGACAAATTGAAATCATCATTTTGGATTCATGAATTGCCCTGCAACAATGTATCTCCCTACACAACATGGAAATTAACACATTGACTACCGAGCGTATATTACTGTATTAGAACATCGATGCTATGAAATACTACAGCGTTTGATTGAATTATGCAAAATGTAAATAATGTGCGGGTAGTGAAGACCAAAGAATCGCATCACTATTCTAACAACAACTGCATTTATAAAATAATAATTGCTACTCATTGCAAATATTTTGGATCTTTAGTAAAATCTCTTGCGCCCGTCACCGGTGACCATCACGGCAGTCAAAGTATTAAGCATCACCGCTGGAAAAAAAAGTCATGCGTACGTGATAGCGGCCGATAACGGTTGGCAAGAAGAAGTCACGTATACATGACAGCGGCCGGCAAAGTGTTAAGAAGATGTATGAACTATACGTCACAGAATGTGAAATATAACGTAGACCAGTGAAAGAAAAATATTACTATAATGTGTTCTCTACAAAATTTAAAAATACATTTTAAACAACCATCAAAGAATACGTGTCAAACTTGTGATACTTTTCAAATACAAATTCAATCTTCAGATGATGATTTGATTAAGATGGCAAAAAATAAAAAATCACTTAGAAGAGGCTGAACGGGCTCGCAGTCAAATGATCGAATGGCAACATCGGAAAAATTGTTCTTATTTTCTTTTGACTTGGAAAAAGCTTTAGCCTTTCCCAAGTTGACCACATCCGTAGCTTATTATAAGCGAAATTTATATGTTTATCATTTTGGATGTCATGAATTCAATAAAAATATAAGCCACATGTTTGTTTGGCCAGAAACTGAAGGATCTCGTGGATCTCAAGAAATTTCATCTTGACTAAAAAAGTACATAAAGACTTACGCTGCAAACTTCGAAAAAATAATAACATATTCTGATTCGTGTACCGGTCAAAACAGAAATATTAAAACCGTCTTAAGTTTATTGAAACTTGTTCAAACCACGGAAATCAAAGCTGAATCAATTGACATGGAATTTTTGGTAAGTGGACACAGCTATTTGCCCAATGACTCAAACTTTGCCATTATTGAGTCATGTGCGAAAAAAAATCAAAACATTTTTTCACCAGATGATTGGTACCATATAATCAAAACATGTAAAAAGAAAGCGCCGTTTCATCTAATCCAAATGACTCACCAAGATTTTTTTGTCAACAAAACCTTTAGAACAGTCTATCATTAACAGAAAAGTAACCGTGACAGGGCTTCCAGTAAATTGGCTTAAAATACGCTGGATAAAGTTAGAAAGGTCCAAACCCTATCTTATACAATTCAAATGTGACTATAATGAAGATACAGAATTTCAAGCCATTAATATAAGAAAATCTTTAGTGGGTAGACCGAAAAGTTTGAAAAATATAGATCAGCCTTTATTATATCGTAAAGGTAGAACTGTGACAAAGGAAAAATGGAGAGACATGATGGACCTGCTAAAATTCATTTCTCCTGTTAAACACGATTACTATAAAAACTTGTCAACAAATCGAAATGACGAATCCTCGCATACAGCTGATGAAGAAGACATTATTTATAATATTGCTGAATCATCCGAAAGAATAATGCCGCTAACATAAAGCTGCTATAAATTAATTACGAAAATTATTTTATAACCGAACTTCCAACATTCATTTTTATGGAAAAGCTGTGATAAAAATGTATAATAACTAACTTTTTCTCTAATAAAAACTTAAAAATGAAAAGACTAAATTTAACTTTATTACTTTTTTCAGTTGCCAAATCGAATAACTCCATCAGTCATATAAAAACTGTAACATTACTGACGATTGTTTGTTGGCTATTCTTTCTTATTAATTTTATATACCGTTAGATGAAAGCTATATCTGCAATTATGCATTCCACATTATATATTTGAATTCATATTATCAGAGGAATTTTTAAAAACAATATACATTACACCATCGCGTTTCTCAACTTTTCGTTTTATGGAGTTAATCGATGTGTGCACTGAGCGGCTCAAATAAGAACATGTGTGGCACCGCGGTGCTACTAATGTCGCATACATGTTCTCTGCAGCAAAGCTATCTGTATAATGCTACACGTCCCGGGCCAGTCCCGCCGTAGCTAACGGGTTTTAACACGCTATTATCAGCGGTTGCCAGCTTCTTTATTTATGAAGTTAAAAATATTTCACTTTGGGTACAGTATCGTATTATCACAGTTTAGTATTTGTTGATTATCCCAAAGTAAAACAAGAAATTGGAAAACATTTATAGCATTTTATTGCTTATTTGAAAATAGGAATGTAACAAATGTGCGGACATACATATGCGTCATCCAAACTCTAATAGAAACATTGAAATATGTATATATGCAACACTCGGCGCCAATGGGTTCAAGGACTATTCGCACGGATGAGCGATATATTTATATGATAACATTGCAGCAAATTCCCAAAATCACATATTACTCGCACGCGAGGATACAAACGACACTGTATTTTATGTTCGAAAAGTAAAACAGCAAGTGGAAGACAACAAACGACTTATTATTGCAATACTTGCTCAACCAAACCCGCAATACATGTTTGTGATTGTTTTTTAAACATTACCACACCCTCAAAGAGTATAAGCTATAAAGTTTCCATTTTATTTCGTACGTATATACTAATCACGCTGTATACGAAATATGATTTAAATAAGGTAATTATTTTCGAAGCTGTACCACTTTATACGAAATAATGTAATATTTAATTTTTCATGAGAAATATGTCCGAATGCGGTGTTAACTTTTGAAAGACACAGGTATGCATATATAAACTGGAATGGAAACAGCAAATATAAAATAGTAACTGAGGACAGTTTAATTTATACGCGAGTAAAAACGTTTTTACTTAGTACTTAATTGTACTTGAAACAAAAGTGATTGATTTATTCGGTTGTTATTTAATAATAATAATTATTTAATAGGATTTGCGCCTAAAAACATTTCAAAACGTAAAACATTTTCTATAAATTATATGGAAATCTCTTTCATATTTTTGTTAATTTTATATTTTCTTCATAGCCATCAATCACCAATGCAAAAACAAATGACGAATAAACAAAATGGATAATTAAATATGGATTCTAAATAAAACTCGTTAGAATGATCAGCAGACCATGACTAACTGAGCAACAACTGAGCGACAAATTAATGTCGTATGCCTAAGCAGATGTTAATAAGTGCGGTTAACACGTTGTATACCACGTCAGATTTACATGATGTTCTCAGAGGTGCCATAAGGCAATTTTCAGTTTTCTAAATACGTAATAACAAAGTAATAAGAAATTTGGATATATAAGATCATGTTTTTATCCACAATACATTTATCTATCTGGCGGTTGCGGCTGATCGGCGTGGCCTCTTGCTGCATTTAGTTACTCTTGATAATTGCTTTTAAATATTTTCTTACGAGTAGAATTGCGCTTGCAATACAACTAATACAGTGCCGTGAAGTAAATATGGAAGCGTCACTCCTATAAAGTATAACTACTCAAAAACGAACAGGAAACGCAAAAAAAGAGGCAAGACCAGAGTACCTAGTGCGAAAATGCCGCGAATCATGGTTTGAATAATGCTGAATCTGGTAAAAAATTGTGCCCATAATTATGAAAGTGGTCTAAGTCATATATTTCTTGTTTCGAGATATTTAATGAATTGCATTTGAATAAATTAAAAAATATTTTTACATTATGCGACATTTTAATTTATAATTTTATTAGTGTTAATTAATGGAAATTTACTATGAATATGAAATTTCGTGTGAATTTTATACGATAATATTATTTTTAAAGATTGAATTGACTTAGACCATTTTCAAAATTAACTGAATGTCCTATAAATGACTTAAAGCAATAAAGAACTTTGAGTTTTATTTGAAACAATAATTTGATTGAAATAATTCGTGAACATTTATTACATTTATTAATTATTTTTAAACAGTAATCCATTTTTATCATTATTTCGAGTATTTAAGATTCTTAAAATGTTCCTGAAAAACTGGAGGGATGTACGGTAGTAAACTCATAATATCTTTATGTTTTTCTTCCGATACTGGTCTAATGGTGGTGTATAATGGAAGTAATTTAATATTTCCGTATATTTTTGGTCTTCCTTTTTTAGGTGAAAGATCCAAAACGTGAAATTTAGAATCATCTAAAGATGTTTTATAGAACATTTTATAAGGTTCATTTTTCAAGAATCTCATCCATTGAATTTGTAGCCAAGAGACAGATTCACCCGCGGTATTTTTTACTCTTCTTGTTATTGATAATGAAGTTGTCGTTATTATTAAAATTTGATTGTCATTTATTTTATTATGTAGTTCAGAAACGCGTCAAAGAAGGCCACGTGCCATTTTCAAGTTGTTTATATAATTTATTTAAATTTTTGACTTAGACCACTTTCATAATTAAAACTAAATGAATTCCATATAATGTTGAAATTACAACCACTATCTAATGGTTCATTTTTGACAATTTCGTAAAAATTACATTGAATAAATTTAGTTAAAAATAATGTGGTATGAAATAACTGATAAACTCATTTTTTTAACATTTTGACTTAGACCACTTTCATAATTATGGGCACAATTGTCAGTACACTAAAGCCTGTTTTTGTGTGGTCTTTTTTTATGCGATTTTGTTTTTGTACGATTGGTTTTGTGCGATTTTATTTTTGTGCAATTTTTTTTGTGCGATTTATTTTTATGCGGTATATGAATCTTAGCGGCGTTAGCACCAGTTTAATGTTTCCTATCATGTACATATACATGTTGTGGACGAAATATATGAATGTGTAATTAATCGAAACGTTACCGAAAACACGTCAACGTTATTATCTGAAATTAGTGCGCTCGCACATAACATCGGCGGAGAAGGCTTTGATTCTTTCGGCGATAATGACCTAGACGAGATGATTGAGGACCAAACTGTCGATGATAGTGACATTATCAATAGTTTGATAGATTATGAAAATGGACAAGAAGAACCGGAATCTATTACAGCAGATAAAATATATGCAGGGATCCAAACCTCAAAAAAATTGGAAACGCATTTTCTTAAAATAGATACCAATGCGAAAAGACGCTTAAAATTCCAAAAAGAACTGAGATCATGCATGGCTCACTATCGTTACGTTTACAAGCAATTGACCAGTCGACCATCGTCACAAAAACTGATCACTGAGTTTATGGTACCAAAAAACAAATCAATTGAAATCCTATCTTCAAGCGACAGAAGCGATTTTCAACCAATTCGTCACAAGAAGATGCGCGTTTTGGATTACGACGAGTAGCAGCAAACTATTTAATGTACAATGTAAAAACTTCTCCACGTATATGTACAATGAAGAATTAAATATTTTTACCATTTCTATAGGTCTAATTTAATTATTTAATTTAATTGAAAGCATTTTCTCATCTATTTCATAAATCATTGATGTATTTTCTTAGTCCGACTTTTTTTATGCGGTCCTTATCCACCGCATAAAAAAATCTTTTTTTTTGTAAGTATATCGCACAAAATTGTTTATTATATGTAAGAATTTATAAAATTTTCGAATATTTTTTTGTACGATTTCTTTTATGCGGTCCCTATCCACCGCACAAAAACAGGTTTTACTGTATATACTGCAACAGTTCCAACAGCCAGTCTCATTTATGCTTAACACGTTTTAATAGAATACACCATCCTCAATATTTAATATATATATTATGATACTTGAATTAAAGGCTTTAATGGTTAAATAGTGTACATTTTATTTAAAATATTATTTAGTTTTCTATGATGCTCAACATCTTTTACTTTGAAGATATTGTTTTTACTTTTATTCTTCTAAAGATTTAAGGGGACATTCTACTTTCTCATCGAAAAATGTTACTGATTTTCAATAATTTTTTTCTTATCGAAAATAGAAATGCAGCAATTTGAAACTTTCACATTGTATCATATCGACCTTTGTTTATACAAAAATATTTTTTTTGTGTTTTTTTTTTTTCAAATTTTTTCATATAAATTCTTCTTGATTGCTGGAGCACCACCAAAAAATTCATACTCACTGGCGTGCGTGATTGCAGTCGTTGGGATAATCAAAAAAAAAAAACAGAACAGGAATCTTAATTTACATACTAACCACCATCGCATGAACCACGGAGAAAGAGTTTGCATGAAAACTTTCAAAATGATTGACTTTCCAAAATTAGGTTCACGAAAATGGCACTTTTTCCGTCTTTTTATGATGGAAAAAAATGAGAAAATATTGATTAATTAACACACCCGTGGTTCATACGATAGGCATAAGTATGTAGAATAATATATTAAAATCTCGGACCGATTGATCGACTAGTTTTTTTGGAATCGTGCACGCCAGTTGAAAAAATATAGTACTGAGAAAAACGCACTTAAAGTTTTGCATATCGAATTTTTGTATATAAAAGACTCTTACGTAGTAAATTGTAATATACAATAATTGATAGCCGGATCAATGTTTACATGCAGATCAGCATTTTCTTTTAATTTTTCTGTCGATGTACTAGCGTACTCTAAACTGCATTCACTTGTATGCTGATTTCCAATAAACGTTCTTTTTCGCGAACGACAGGGTCTCGAATTGACAAATTTACTTTGTTTTCGATCCGTATTAAAACGATACGTCCCTTTTGAAAACTGTTTGAATACTGAATGCATGTTCAGAAAGCAATAAACATAACAGACATCGTCAAGGTCAAGGGTAAGATGATATTTAGATGTTATTTTGGTGCGCGGAAGGCACTCCTTCGTAATGTTTACCAATGCAATGTTTACATTTGGGTGATCTCTTTTAAATCGTTTCCACAAATAGACAATTTCTTAGAATAAATAAAGATCGCCGAAAGAGAAAAACGGCCCGACCGGTCAAGCGACGTTACCCTTCTATCTGCGCGAGGTGGGTTAGATGTGAGGCCTATAACTTTCCCAATTTTTCGAATTTATCGCTGCAAATTTGAGGACATAATCTCGAAAGTATATACTTTCGAATAAGGCAATAAAAAAAAAATCGATTTTTTCGACCCAAGAAAGTAGAATGTCCCCTTAACGCATTTAGGTCATTTATCACACGGATGACCGCTTCGATCACAGGTGGCTAATGTGGCATATATCCAGTACGATCTAGACGTTACTTGTCTTTGATACATGCTTCCAATGTTTGAATAAAGCATTAAGATCAATGATCAGTCAATTGAACGCATTGGTGATATGGAAGAACGATATGATTAGAATTATGTGTTCGTTTGAATAAGACTTCGTCCTGAAAGGTGGTGATCATCAAAAGGCCAGCCCCGCCGCAACAAAAAAATGAACAATTTTACCCACTTCAAATATACCAGTCATAAATACATAAAAATCTTAACCTGTGTTTAGCCCGAATCCCCATCGGTTGTGTAAAAAGTTTCGTACAAAACCGTGTGAAAAATGTTACGCACAATGCGGGTAGTCATACACACTGTATTTGCAGACATCATGTTATATAAGACGAATATGGATTTCCTAATTCTATACGAAATATCAGTCACTTTTAACTGCTGCTACAAAATCTGTTCGTCGTCATATTTTGACCTATAATGAGAAATAAACAAATAACAAGAACGTTTCATTTTTAAAGTAAGATATTACTCAGATGCTTATTTCTTTCGTTTAACACTCAGTTATCTGTATACATTAGTACATTGTTTCATTCGGTATAAGACACTGCAATTCCTCCGTCTTAATTTCTTTACGTCTTTGTAATATTTTGTGTATTGAAGATCCTGATACCGCCCACCTCTTTCCTTAAACGTGTAAACGAGGACTGAACGTCTGAAATCGATTACTTGTTTACAACGATACAAAACTAGAAAATTTAGGTAATTGTTTATTGTTGATTCTGGAAATTGTTGGTTGATCCAAAATAGGATCTCTTACGATATTGACTGTAGATGAATATTTTTAATTACAAGGAAAAGACTAATTAAACCTGTTTCAACTTAAATTAAAAGGGTGGTGATTTTTTTAGAGACGGAAATTTGAGTAATAGTTTAAAAAATGTAAAACAATTTAGTAAATTCGAAATTGAATAGATTAGAAAATTAGTGACATAATAAAGAAACTAGTGATAATAGGTTTTTTGCAGATGCTTGTATCATTATTGTTTGTAAGAAAATATTGTCTGTAATATCTTAAAAAATGTAAAACAATTTAGTAAATTCGAAATTGAATAGATTAGAAAATGAGTGACATAATAAAGAAACTAGTGATAATAGGTTTTTTGCAGATACTTTTATCATTATTGTTTGTAAAAAAATATTGTCTGTAATATCTTAAAAAATGTAAAACAATTTAGTAAATTCGAAATTGAATAGATTAGAAAAATAGTGACATAATAAAGAAACTAGTGATAATAGGTTTTTTACAGATACTTGTATCATTATTGTTTGTAAAAAATATTGTCTGTAATATCTTAAAAAATGTAAAACAATTTAGTAAATTCGAAATTGACTAGATTAGAAAATTAGTGACATAATAAAGAAACTAGTGACAATAGGTTTTTTGCAGATACTTGTATCATTATTGTTTGTAAAAAAATATTGTCTGTAATATCTTAAAAAATGTAAAACAATTTAGTAAATTCGAAATTGAATAGATTAGAAAATTAGTGACATAATAAAGACACTAGTGATAATAGGTTTTTTGCAGATACTTGTATCATTATTGTTTGTCAAAAATATTGTCTGTAATATCTTAAAAAATGTAAAACAATTTAGTAAATTCGAAATTGAATAGATTAGAAAATTAGTGACATAATAAAGAAACTAGTGATAGTAGGTTTTTTGCAGATACTTGTATCATTATTGTTTGTAAAAAATATTGTCTGTAATATCTTAAAAAATGTAAAACAATTTAGTAAATTCGAAATTGAATAGATTAGAAAATTAGTGACATAATAAAGAAACTAGTGATAATAGGTTTTTTGCAGATGCTTGTATCATTATTGTTTGTAAAAAAATATTGTCTGTAATATCTTAAAAAATGTAAAACAATTTAGTAAATTCGAAATTGAATAGATTAGAAAATTAGTGACATAATAAAGAAACTAGTGATAATAGGTTTTTTGCAGATACTTGTATCATTATTGTTTGTAAAAAATATTGTCTGTAATATCTTAAAAAATGTAAAACAATTTAGTAAATTCGAAATTGAATAGATTAGAAAATTAGTGACATAATAAAGAAACTAGTGATAATAGGTTTTTTGCAGATACTGGTATCATTATTGTTTGTAAAAAATATTATCTGTAACCTGAAATTATGAATCAATTATGAAGTATGTTGACATCAAGTTATGTTAAAAATCGCTTGAGAAGTGTGTATATGCTTGAGTGTATGTTAAAAACGGTTGAGAAGATTCATGCGGATAAAACACACATAAGTAAATCAAAAAATTGGTCGTTGGTATATGTTGACATTAACGTAATACTTGCTAAAACAAAGAAAGAGAGGGACTTGATGGCATGACTTGAACAGTGCCTAAGTAAGAATAACGGCACGCTGAATATGGATTAGTAAAAAATAGTGGAAATTAAAAGACAATGGAAACGAAAAAATAAATGTGAATAAGAGAGAGTAAAATGGGTGTAGAAGAAATAAAACAATGCTAGTTTTAATATTGTTTCCAGAAGAATAGAAAATACATATTGCAATTGAACGAAAATTGGAAATTTAAAAAAGAATTTAACTTTATCGTTTTGCAAGCAATATCCCAGCACACAGGATACATGCATTTCATTGAATAGAAAATAAAGAAACAGGAGAATGCAAATTAAGAACATAAAATATACATAAAAAGTAGAAACTTCAATACAAGACTGACAGTCTTAAAATGAAAAAAATATATAAAATAAGAAAGCAATAAGAAACAACAGCAGAAGGACACTATTTCAATTGCAGAAGGAAACTACGCTCTAAGGAAATGACGGTGACCTAAGTTGAATCGAATAG
The DNA here is from genome assembly GCA_033815515.1 of Cryptocheilus praepositus. Classification (NCBI taxonomy): domain Eukaryota; kingdom Metazoa; phylum Arthropoda; class Insecta; order Hymenoptera; family Pompilidae; genus Cryptocheilus; species Cryptocheilus praepositus. The sequence goes on along the minus strand of JAWWQZ010000303.1, from coordinate 8,428,998 downwards.
CCCAGGATTGAAGAACGGAAGTAACTCCGAATATTAGTGTCAAGAATAGAAACATAAGCAATACAAAAACAAACTTAATACAGTAAAAGAAAGCATTCCTATTGTAAGGAATAATAATATTTAGTGAATAATTAGAAGTGTCGAAATACTTAAAAGAAAAGAGTAAGATAGGTAAACCCTGCATATCTGCAAAAACAATATGATTAAAGCAGGACAGGGGAATAAATAGTACAAGTAAGAAGCACCATAAAACATTAGACAGATAATTGTGTGTTAAACCAGGTATAATGGTTAGTAGATTACAATTCATATTTTGTACTAGAAGTAAAATTCTTAAAGGGGCAGTAAATAAGAAAAAAAGTGATTCCCCGTTCATTATTATCTCTATACAAATTTTCTTTGAAACTATTACTGGACAAACGCATAGAAGAACGTATTCGTAGTGTTAATAACAACCACCATTTCGCTTTTAGGAGGTTTGTTCTGAAATATATACAGAATGAGATGTCTAAAAAACTCACTTAAATAATTCGCCTGCTTGTGACGGTAGAAAGTCAATCAATCAGACCAGTCTTTCTTGGTTTTAAGGGGGGATTCCCGTCTAGACGGTAAAAAAAATCGATTTTTTTTTTTGTATATTTTTAAAGTATATGACATGGAGAATATGTGAGCAAAAGAATTTCCCCAAATTCTTTAAATTAACAAAGTTGTAGCCACATATATGCAGATGTTCCTGCCGCGCGCTCTAAATGCGCTCGTATTTTGTTACGGGCTGCGCAACACAGCATTGTTTACGTATCATACTTCAGCTCTGATCAAAAAGACTCCAGAGCAAATCGGGTTCATTCAGATTGTCATAAAAAACGAAAATCCTCAGGCATTAGATTTACAATTGACCAAAATGTGGAATTTACGAGTACGTCGGCAAAAAAATGACTGACCTCCTATAACACTGATTTTTCTGTTTCGAAAGAATTTGATTATTGCATCGTGAATTTTTTCATCGTTTTTACAAAAATTGCATCTCTTGTAGTTTGTAATGATGAAAACCCGCAGCATCAAAACTGGCCGGAGGCTGAGGACAGTTAGTGTACCAGGTTGTTCAATAAGTTTTGTTTTGTTTTGTTGAGGGCGTTGCTACTAGTCCAAATTTGTTTTTGTTTTGTTGGTTCACTCTTCTTATCAACGTATGTGAAGGTTCACTTCAATCAGTCAATTCATTCTTTGTTTACAAGCCATTTAGTGTCGCCATGTCACAGTATTTTCGACAATGGAAAAAATTGAATATCGTGCAGTGATAAAATTCTTATTTTTGGAAGGAGTAGCACCAAAAGAAATTCACGAACGAATGTTAAGAGTGTATAATGAACGTTCACCTTCAATTAGAACAGTAGAAAGATGGGTTGCTGAATTTAAACGTGGTCGTACAAGCCTTGAAGACGATGCACGTGAAGGACGTCCAAAAACCGCATCAACACCAGAAATCGTAGCCAAAGTACAGGATATGGTTTTGGAAGATCATCGATTGACTGAGAGGGATTTAGTAGAGGCTCTACACATCTCATTAGGCAGTGTGAGTCATATTTTAAATGAAATTTTGAGTTTTAAAAAGCTGTGTGCACAATGGGTGCCGCATTCGCTAACAATTGAACAAAAACACATTCGAATGCGACTTTCTCAACAACATTTGGAGCGTTTTAAAAAGGATAAAGTGGATTTTGTGCGTCGATTTATCACTATGGATGAGACTTGGGTCTATCACCATGATCCTAAATCAAAACAAGAGACTAAAGAGTGGTGTGAACCTGGTTGTTCGGCTTCGAAACGAGTTCGTGTCCAGAAATCGGCCAAGAAGGTTCTGCCATCAGTTTTTTGGGATGCGAAAGGAATTTTATTTGTGGATTACTTGCAAACTGGTAAAACAATTAATTCTGAATATTATTGCAACCTTTTGGAAAAGTTGAAGGAAAAAATTCGTGAAAAAAGACCCGGTTTGCAGAAGAAAAAAATCCTTTTTCATCAGGACAACGCACCGTGTCACAAGAGCATTTTGACAATGGCTAAAATCCATGAATTAAAGTTCGAACTGTTGGAGCATCCGCCGTATTCACCAGATTTGGCCCCCAGCGACTTCCATTTGTTTCCAGAACTCAAAAAATGTATGCGTGGCAAGCGTTTTTCGTCAAATCAAGAGGTCATAACGGCTGTTGAAGCGTATTTTGCAGACCTTCCGGAATCTCACTTCAGGGATGGGATCCACAGATTGGAGGATCGTTGGAGCAAGTGCATTAATGTTCAGGGAGATTATACTGAATAATAAAGTGTATTTTGAACCATAACATTGTGTTTTTCTTATCGAACCACAAAACTTATTGAGCACCCTGGTAAGTGGCGCAAAGCCGAAGCCGCCGGCACGCTTGCTGGCTTCCATCACAAAAATCCGCCTCTCAATGATAACGTATTAGAAATTATAAAAGCTATTTACAAGGATTTATCGAATGATGAGTTGCTTGAACGTTGTTTGGGTGCAGAAACGCAGAATAGCAACGAATCATTGAATTCGTTGATTCGGACCATGGCCCCGAAACACCTGCACTGTGCTACAAAAACGATAGAAATCGCGACCTTTTTGGCCGTGATAAACTATAATGAAAGGTTTTTACCCATTTTAAAAGTTATGAACCTCATGGAAATTGCAATTGGCCAACAAGCGGAAATATACGCCCACTCCCGTAACCAAACTCGCGTCAGCCAATCGGAGCAGCGATCGTCCAATGTCGCTCAAAACGAAACGAGTGCTACTCAGAGTCAAAAAATCGGCTCTGCAAGACATGTACGAAGAAGAGAAAAGCCTCCTTTATGGTCCCGGAATAGCAAATTGAATGTAACTGGAATTATTTGCGTGTTATCTCTGAGTAATTTCTTCAAAAACTTTAAACGCGTTTTTCTCGAAACTACATTTTCGCAATTGGTACCCACGATATCGCAAAATCTATTGAACCGATTGCGCTAAGAAAACGCACACATCTTCAGCACATATGTTGCTTTAGTATGAACTACAATCAAATTAATATATTTATTTAAACAAATTTTACAATACTTTAACCCTTTGCGGTCGGCAGATTTTTCTCTTAAGAGTACCAGTAGGTCGGATGAAATCTAGCATTTCGCAGTTTCTTTTCCGTACAAAATTTAACGTCAATATATGGATATTCAAACCCACAGAATTTGTTGAAACTGATTTGTCGTGTTTATTACTACTTTTGATACGTAAGAATACAAATTATTAATCTCTGTAATGTTCTAGAGTATGATATTTCACAAAACGATCACCGATGTGAAGTCCTGGCTTTCGTGTACAAGTATCACAATACGTGTGTGTTTATCGTCTTTTTGAACGAATTATATGGAACTGATTATTTAATTTAACGTCCACGAATGACGCTAAAGGTTGGGGTGTAGATAGTATTTGGTGGCGGAAATTTCCTACTAACTGATCGACTAAACGTGTCACAAACTTTAAGTGTGTTAGTGGCTTTTCGTTGTTCTGTTGTTTTCTTAGTTTATACAGTATGAATGAGTTGATGACGCCCATCTCCAAGCCCCAAAAAATAATTGCATTTTCGGAGGTTGCCGCTACAGGGATGCCGACTTCTATGGCGATTGAAAAATGTCCCAGCTACGGGGACACCGACTTCTACGGCGATAGAAAAATGTCCCCGCTACGGGGACACCGATCGCAAAGGGTTAAAGCTGAAAAAATTGTGACAAAATCGATACTTAATTTTCAAAGTCATGCTATTTCTTTAATTTTCAAGATTTTTTTTTCGTCGTAGTTTGCACGATAGCCATACTCATATATTTTAATAATATTCTTTGTTTTTTTGTTTCTGATGAACGGAACGGTCAGAATCATGGGTACCATGGAACTACTTTTTTTTTATTGTTTAATAAAACCTCTCGTACGGCGTTCATGTTTATAATTTTGAGAGAACAAAAAATATTTTTGAATAGTTAAAACGTGTACTAATATGTAGAAAGAAACCGCAATCCGAAAGACCTCATCGTTTTTCCTAAAAAAAATTCTAAAAGTTACCTAAAAATCACGCCTCTAGACGGGAATCCCCCCTTAAGAGAGTTTTAATATTTGTTTCTTTACGCGGAATGTTATAATATATTTGTACGCCACAGTACGGAACAATATCGGACTGTGAAGATAAACGTATTAATATTCATTGGAGTTACATTGTATTATTAGCGAAATATTTTAGCTTCCCAAAAATTTCCTTCGCCCACCTTAACATTAATTAACGAAAACGTAAACAACAATGAATACACGACCAGACACACATTAACACACGTAATTAAGGTTTATAGATCTCGATTTTGGCATTACAACATTTCAAATTAATCGCTTTAATCTCTTAATATTAAAGAGTTGAATCTTTTTACATTTGAGGCTTTGAATAAAGCCAGTTACATTTCGTATAATTGTTTAATATTCAAAGGGATGTCCTCAAAATGTAGAATGGTCTTGAAATGTTTGTGGTATTCTTTTGATCAAATCCATTGTTGTATTGGCTGCAATTTTATCTCATGAGTGCAGAAGTATGTTGTTTAGAATTTTTTTCAGTGAAATGTAATGCGATCAAATCTTACGTTTAAGATGTTTTTTAAATGTTCTATTATGTTTATTTCGGTGACCGTGGACATGTTTTCAACTGTGCGGGAACAATATAGAAGAGCCACGTTATCGTGTTGTAACCATATTGTTCTTTATTATCATTTTGCATGAAGGCAAAGTTATATTTTAGCTTATTTTTCCCCCCAGTGGGCTGTGAATCATCCTTTAGGCTCGATACGTAGACGGTGGTTCGTAAAGTCGTTGATAAAGTTGTTATATTCCGCTTCCTCAGTACTTATGCAGCTTCAAACTAAATATGAACCTTCATCATATTTTGCAGTTGAGAATAAATTCGTTTTTCTTTAAAGATCGTGTACTATTTTTGCAGTACTTAATCGCGGATTCTGTTTCAGTCTTCGAATGATCTAACGCGAAGCTTATTGACTTCACTTCGATATACTCCCTTTTCGTGTGCTATTTTTCACTGTTGTTCGTAGACAGATTACATCTCGATAATGGCTTGAATTGTTGAACATGGTGTAGTACGAATATCCGACGTTTTATTTAATGTGCTCCGTTGTTTGCATAATTTTGTTCCCTTCTTTTATCGTATCTGTACCTTTTCGACCCTGATGACTGTTACAAGTTTTACGTTTACGTTCAAGTTTCATGGATACACATGGAATAATTGCGCATCTATTTTCGTATATATTTTCGACTGGTCATAACTTGTTTATATTTTCGAAAAGGTAGCGGCTATTTCCGTTCGGTCTTCTTAAACATATTCCGCAGGACTTACGCGTGGTAGAAATATTTTCTGGAGCCACTGCATATGTATGCGTTTGATATGGCATTAAAGTGAAGGTACTGGTATCAAATATAAACCCAAATTGAGCCTACAATAGTTCCTACCCAGCTGAACCCAAATTATTGATGATTCAACCATTCGATATGAAATATTTAACGTTTAATGCTATAAAATAATGATAGAGTGAGGGAAACTAAAAATGTCAAAATGCACACCATGACAATAAAGATAATGAAAATATCTTCTGCTGCCATAACACAGACCTAACCGAGCAAGTGACAATATAATCCTGGGATTCGATATTCATCTACCAGAATTCGAGAAAAAAACTGTTAAAATGAACGTTATGGAAGAACATCACAGGTCTACGATTTAGTAATTCATGAGATGCTTGTGTCCCGACAGTATTCAATGTATGTATATATTTGAAGTAAATTACAAACTATCTATCTGCGAAGATTGTTTTGGTTAAAATTACGTTATATGAGGACTATAAATTTAAAAAAATTGGTTTTGCAGTCTTTGTAGCGCAGGGCGCTTTAAAAATTCTACAAGTACATCTTATAAACGGACAGTGTCTCTTATTGGCATTGGTAAACAAGGCACATGAATAAAAAACCATTCGATAATTACTTAACCAAGAAACGGTCTGCATTTGGTTCATTCCCTGATAAGATTTAAGAATGGCTATTACACTGTTACACGCGATTTAAATATTGGGTTTGACGGAAAGTTCTGTCGTATTTTTAATAGGCAGGTGATTTTTCTTGTAAATAAAAAAAAAATATCTGGCTAGTAAGTCATTCGGATTCTTTTTTGTGTTTTATAGCTGCTGTATAATATAAAAGGAGTCCTTTTTTACCGTTCATCATTTACTTGTGATATTTAAAGTGAAAAACATGTCAGTAGGTAAAGTGCATTTACGACACTGCATTTTGTATGAATTCCAAAAAGGAAGCAACGCATCGGTTGCATGTAAAAATTTATGTGCGGTATTTGGAAAAGATATTGTAAATGTTCGTACTTGTCAAAGGTGGTTTAGCAAATTTCGTTCCGGGGATCTGAGCCTCCAAGAAAGTGATCGATCTGGACGACCATCCAAGATCGAAAATTACGTTTTGCGATCCATGTTGGAAAATAATCCACATTTAACAAGTCGAGAAATTGCAGAAGAGTTTGGCATTCATCATACAACACATTAAATGTATTATGATTAACACTTTGCCGTCCGGTGACACCGCTTTGGTGCCATTCGCAAAATATCACTTGATGGCCGGTGACACCACATTGGTGTCATTTTGTTACAATTGAAAGGTAACAGATGAACCAAATCTATGCTGTCTTTAAGGCCAAAAGCCCATTAACAATAGCTTTTGTGCCTTTCGTTTTTGTAATAATATAAAACTTGGGTGTTTAAATGTTTTTTTATTATGCTTAGAACTTATATTGCATCTGATTTCTAAAAAACGTCTATTAAAATTAAAAATTTCATGGCAATTTCGCCGGCGCCAAACATAAAAATTAAGCTGAAATATGCGGACGTCAAAGTGTTAATATTAAACACATATGTTTATAAATTAATTCAAATATTTTCTTTAAAATACGACAGAACTTTCCCTCCGACCCAATATAATATTACTACTTTCTTCCTACATACGAAAGCACAAGTCGTACGCCAGGATGTTCTAGTTTTATTACTCCTGTTACATTCTTTTTAGTGCAGAGCCGAAACAGATAAATCGTAAAATGCGGTAGTACGTGTACGGGTTAATTTTGTACGGTTTGAAAAGGCCAAGGCCAAAGCCAAATTATTGCAACATAAATGTCAATAATATAATTATATATCACATAAACTATTGCACAATAATTTTATATAAAAAAAAAGTATTGACGTTCTCATTGAAAAGGTAAAACTGAAGAGAGTGTGCGTTTACGCTTGGCAAATTTTGTTTAGCGTAGTGAATGAGAGCAAACATAAGTTAATGATAAGTGAGCAAATAACGAGAAAATAGAGAATCGGAATGTAATAAAAGAAAAACGTTTGTAAACGAAATATACTTATGCCCGATGAATGACTAAAGAAATATTTATTCGAACGGTGTCAAAGACGTGCCAATGTAACAGGCAAATAAAATGGAAGGGAAAAATGTTATTGGACCCCACCTTCGCTTGTACATAAGGACATCAAGGCCCTAGTTGACGAGAGGTCTATGGGTGCTCTCGAATTCACTACTCATGGTCTGTGCTGAACTTACGTTACAAAGCCAAATTATTGCAACATAACTGGCAATAATATAATTATATATCACATAAACTATTGCACAATAATTTTATATAAAAAAGAAAGTATTGACGTTCTCATTGAAAAGGTAAAACTGAAGAGAGTGTGCGTTTACGCTTGGCAAATTTTGTTTAGCGTAGTGAATGAGAGCAAACATAAGTTAATGATAAGTGAGTAAATAACGAGAAAACAGAGAATCGGAATATAATAAAAGAAAAACGTTTGTAAACGAAATATACTTATGCCCGATGAATGACTAAAGAAATATTTATTCGAACGGTGTCAAAGACGTGCCAATATAACAGGCAAATAAAATGGAAGGGAAAAATGTTATTGGACCCCACCTTCGCTTGTACATAAGGACATCAAGGCCCTAGTTGACGAGAGGTCTATGGGTGCTCTCGAATTCACTACTCATGGTCTGTGCTGAACTTACGTTGATCCTAACCTGTACGCAGAGTCGGTTATTCCACAGGAATTGACACGACTCAAGGACAAGTCCTTCAAAGCGCTTGTACTCGCCCCGTTGCACTTGTCTTTCTGCTGATCTGTCGACAGTTGAGACTCCTGCATCGAATGCACCGGGAGATCGTCCACGTTTTCACAATATATCTCCACGTCGTCAGCATCCGAGAGCACTTCTGAACCTATTTTACTGTCAGACTGCTGATACGATGCTTTGCTCTGTCTAACAACCGCTGTGTCGGCACTTTCTTCTGTGGCGTCAATAATTTCTTCATCGTTTTCAGCATTCTCCTCATTGATAATTTCAGGCACTATGAGAATGTCCTCAAGCTTGACGAGAGCTGGGTTCGTCTCGTTAACGTCTTCGTCCAACTTTGTTACCGAGTCGAGGCTCAACTCATGCTCAATGTCGTTTGCTTTTTTCATGTTCGCAGCCATTGCCTTTAATTTTGAGCTACGCACAGTCGCAAATGGGACTACCTTTGATGCGACTGATTTATTCTCTAGCGATCCAACCGACGTCGATGACTCTTCGATCGGCACCTCTAATAATTGCGTCTCTTCCCTGAAAATTGATACATCACAAAAAATACTTTGTACGTTTCGTTCTTACAGATTGTGTTTTATTGTATTTTACGTCTACAGATCGACGAAAAACTGTATTAACGAAATTACAAAACTTAGCAAATGCGACGGGATAAAAATCGAGATAATCACCGTATCGTTTAACAGTTTCTGATATGCAAAGAATATGGAACATAACAACAGAAACACAGGAACAGGGAAAAAGGAAATAGGAAAATTGTTCGGTCATGAGGGTGATCTAATGATGCGACACATATCTCTTTGGATAATCCAGTTCTTTTTTATCAAGAATGGCGTTCACCTAAAAATATATCAAGCGATTTTATAATTCTATTATCTGCATTTTATAGCAAGCGCCATACAGACTCCAGTCATACGTAATCATTATCGTTCTAGAAGAACAAAGAAGGACCGAAAAGAAGAAAAACAGAAACAGAAGAGCAAGGAGAAGGTTATTCTCCTAGAACGAACAAATCATATGCCGTACTCGAAGTAAAACAACTTACACGTCCAAATGTAATATTTTAAAGGTATGGAATAGTAAAAGTGAAAAAAAAAGAGGGTGAAACGTGTGAATACGACAGTTATGTAATTATGCGGAATAGTAAAGCAACTGCACAGGGGAAACTTAAGGTGACATTCTACTTTCTCGGGTCGAAAAAATCGATTTTTTTTTATTGCCTTATTCGAAAGTATATACTTTCGAGATTATGTCCTTAAATTTGCAGCGATAAAATCCAAAAATTGGGAAAGTTATAGGCCTCGCATTTAACCCACCTCGCGCATATAGAAGGGTAACGTCGCTTGACCGGTCGGGCCGTTTTTCCCTTTCGGCGATCTTTATTTATTCTAAGAAATTATCTAATTCTGGAAACGATTTAAAAGAGAAGATCACCCAAATGTAATCATTGCATTGGTAAACATTACGAAGGAGTGTGTTCCGCGCACCAAAATAACATCTAAATATCATCTTACCCTTGGCCTTGGCAATGTCTGTTATGTTTATTGTTTTCTGAACATGCATTCAGTATTCAAACAGTTTTCAAAAGAGACGTATCGTTTTAATATGGATCGAAAACAAAGTAAATTTGTCAATTCGAGACCCTGCCGTTCGCGAAAAAGAAAGGTTATTGGAAATCAGCATACAAGTGAATGCAGTTTAGAGTACGCTAGTACATCGGCAGAAAAATTAAAAGAAAATGCTGATCTGCATGTAAACATTGATCCGACTATGAATTATTGTATATTACAATTTACTACGTAAGAATCTTTTATACACAAAAATTCGATATGCAAAACTTTAAATGCGTTTTTCTCAGTACTATATTTTTTCAGCTGGCGTGCACGATTCCAAAAAAACTATTCGATCAATCGGTCCGAGATTTTAATATATTATTCTACATACTTATGCCTATCGTATGAACCACGGGTGTGTTAATTAATCAATATTGTCTCATTTTTTTCCATCATAAAAAGACGGAAAAAATGCCATTTTCGTGAACCTAATTTTGGAAAGTCAGTCATTTTGAAAGTTTTCATGCAAACTCTTTCTCCGTGGTTCATGCGATAGTGGTTAGTATGTAAATTAAGATTCCTGTTCTGTTTTTTTTCTGATTATCCCAACGACCGCAATCACGCACGCCAGTGAGTATGAATTTTTTGGAGGTGCTCCAGCAATCAAGAATTTATATGAAAAAATTAGAAAAAACATAAAAAAAAATATTTTTGTATAAATAAAAGCCGATATGATACAATGTGAAAGTTTCAAATTGCTGCGTTTCTATTTTCGATAAGAAAAAAATTATTGAAAATCAGTAAAATTTTTCGATGAGAAAGTAGAATGTCCCCTTAAGCCTCCGAAACACATTCTTCATATTATAATGCTAGAAATTACATATAACGCGATACATAGTATGTCGGACTGTAAGAAAAGAGCAGGAATCGAAAAGATGCAATAAAAATACATTGTGCCGCTAAATTCGGCATGGCGAGTGTACACGGCCGGTATATTTATGTATCGAAAGCACTGAGGTAAGAATTGATGAATAGTCTTTTTTTACAGCAATTTTTAACACTATGAGCGCTAGGATTATTTTGCTTTTATTTCCTCCAGGATGCAGAAATCAACGAATGCCTCCGCTTCCATCTTTGTCATACGTGCCCATAATTATGCAAGTGGTCTAAGTCATATATTTCTTGTTTCGAGATATTTAATGAATTGCATTTGAATAAATTAAAAAATATTTTTACATTATGCGACATTTTAATTTATAATTTTATTAGTCTTAATTAATGGAAATTTACTATGAATATGAAATTTTGTGTGAATTTTATACGATAATATTATTTTTAAAGATTGAATTGACTTACACCATTTTCAAAATTAACTGAATGTCCTATAAATGACTTAAAGCAATAAAGAACTTTGAGTTTTATTTGAAACAATAATTTGATTGAAATAATTCGTGAACATTTATTACATTTATTAATTATTTTTAAACAGTAATCCATTTTTATCATTATTTCGAGTATTTAAGATTCTTAAAATGTTCCTGAAAAACTGGAGGGATGTACGGTAGTAAACTCATAATATCTTTATGTTTTTCTTCCGATACTGGTCTAATGGTGGTGTATAATGGAAGTAATTTAATATTTCCGTATATTTTTGGTCTTCCTTTTTTTAGGTGAAAGATCCAAAACGTGAAATTTAGAATCATCTAAAGATGTTTTATAGAACATTTTATAAGGTTCATTTTTCAAGAATCTCATCCATTGAATTTGTAGCCAAGGGACCGATTCACCCGCGGTATTTTTTACTCTTCTTGTTATTGATTCTTCTAGTAATGAAGTTGTCGTTATTATTAAAATTTGATTGTCATTTATTTTATTGTGTAGTTCAGAAACGCGTCAAAGAAGGCCACGTGCCATTTTCAAGTTGTTTATATAATTTATTTAAATTTTTGACTTAGACCACTTTCATAATTAAAACTAAATGAATTCCATATAATGTTGAAATTACAACCACTATCTAATGGTTCATTTTTGACAATTTCGTAAAAATTACATTCAATAAATTTAGTTAAAAATAATGTGGTATGAAATAACTGATAAACTCATTTTTTTTTAAATTTTGACTTAGACCACTTTCATAATTATGGGCACATATATCATATGTCTTATCTGGACTAGAGGTTCTTTTAACTCACAGAAATTCAAGACATCGGTTATGTTAAATTGCAATATAGGAGAGGACGGCACTGATTTTTTTAATTATCTGGATTCTTATGCATCAACATCGACAAAACATATAAAATGATACTTAACACTAGATTGCCCAAAGCAGTCATTTTGACTGTTTTTTAATTTCAATTAGAAAAACAATTATGAAATTGATGACACAATTTCTTAGAATTTGGTGACTTTTTCTATAACATATAAATGGGTTTATGAATAATTGTAGTTACTTCCGCCCTCATTTATTTCCGTATATATATATGTGTTATACCTATATTGCCCAGAAGCAGTCATTTTGACTGCTTGGTAAATTTTAAATAATCAAAAGATTTTTATTTATTGAATTGAGTAAATTTCTTATATGACCTGTCCGGCTTTGTATTGAAATATGATGCATGATAAATTGTCGATTTGGGCGTATACTTGATAAGTGTCAGTTGCTCAATAAGCTAAAGTAGTACTAGTTATTCGAATCTTTATAAAGTGTTGTTCTAACAAGTTGTTTATTTTATTTCTTTTGCGCCCTAACTTTATGAAAAAAATGTCGAACAGAAATGAGTTCTTGGAAAAGCTACCGAACATAAGTGAAGAGTGCTCCGATATAGAATCAAATGCAACAAATTCTGAACTATCATCTGAAGATGAAGCGGATTATATTCAAAGTGAAACATCTGACGCTGAAGATAGTGATGAACAGTCGATCACCAATGATGAAAATGAAAGTGTCATCAATATGCCCAGGAAAAGGTGTAGGGTGCTAACTAGTTCAGATTCTGATGAAGAAACTGAAAATACGTTTCAGGAGGTCGAAACAGCTGCTGATGGTACTGTATGGACAAAAATTGACGAAGGTGGTATTCCTGGAAGGATACCATCTGCTTGTATTTTCAAGAGTGTGAAAGGGCCAACAGGCTACGCAAAAAGGAACATTGTGGCAGATAATCTTATCAGTGCATTATCGTCGATAATAGATAACTATATTATCAAACATATAAGAAAGTGCACAGAAGAATGTCGCCGAATTTTGCGGAACGGTTGGACAATATCATTACCGGAAATACGTGCATTTATTGGGATTCTATATGCTCGTGGAGCTTACGAGGCAACAAATTTTAAATTGATTTATTTATGGTCAGCGAAGTGGGGTCCCGAATCTTTTAGAAAAACTATGGCCAGAGAAAAGTTCAAGCAAATCCTACGATTTATTCATTTTGACAAAAGAACCGAATGCAGTAGGCGCCTACAATCAAATAAATTTGCCTTGCTTTCGGAAATATGGGTTAAGTTCATTGAAAACAGTCAATATGTACAGTTAATATTTACTAATAACCTGTTATATAACTGTAAATAACATAAAAAATATTAAAAATTAATTTTAAACAAATTTCTTTACATATTTGTTATTTTTTCACAATGCAGTCATTTTGACTGTTTTTGGGCAATATAGGTATACAAGAAATCTCGGGCAATCTAGTGTTAAAAGCAGGTCTATGTATATAATTTTAGAACTGCCAATTGTGAATACTTTTTCTACTTGACGAAAGCGCGACTAAACAAAATATTAAAATCACGTCTTTCAGAGAATAGTCAGTTCTGTAGTTTTTCTTTAAACAAAGAAAAAATTGTCTCCCACTTTTGTGGGACAAGGCCCCTAAAGAAAGTTTTTGGTATGGCACCCAAAGTGTTAAAATGCCTAGTTCGTAACATGTTCAAATATCACGAATGACCTTTACGCGTTGCTGAAAAATTATTCAGTACTACAGCATGTCATATACAATTCTGCATAGCCACGACACTTTCGTTACAAGTATTTAGCGTTGAAAGTATTGAATTGCATGATATGGTTGACTATTTGATAAATGAAAAAAATATTCATTTTCACTCTAGAACAAGCATAAAGTGATATATGTTTTAATGGAATGGAGTTGAAATATTTACGCACTTGGAGAAAAAGCACAGGAAACAGATTAAAGGTTATAATATAAAAAAAAACATTCTCACAGAGACGCGATGAAAAAAATATAATTGAAGTAAAGAGATATCGGTTTAGCTGAAAATAGTAATCTTAGCCTCTAAATTATGGCTGAACTTTCCGATTTGTACCTGGTAATGCTTTTTTTATGCATTTACATTCGAATTATAAATGAATAAATTCGCACAATTCTAACGGTGAACTGAGCAATTGTACCGTTAAAACAGATAACATGCAAACGCCAATATAGTGGTGTACAGTAGCGAAGAGGTTAAAAAAGAAAAGCGCCGTTCGTGTAAATTTCGTATTCATACCAAAAAGGTTCTGGAAACAATGAATAAACCGATTATCTATTGTCTCATTTAGTTATAAAAAAAAAACCGAATTAGTTATGTTCATATTTAATAAATTAAAAAAGAAGTGGACCAAAAATGTAATTAAAAACAAATGCACGAATGTATGATTCGCTGTGATGAAACGAAATAATTAATTAGAAAACAGGCATACTCTTTTCTAGATAAAAAAACATTTCAATTTTTCATATATTCCACGTGAATCTGCAATCTGACAACTTTAGGGCAGACCGCATGAAGCATATGCACCATATATATATATATATAATACACATATTATATAATCTACATACTATACATATATACATATACATAGTATATATATATATATATATATAATACGATACGACGAACATACACGGTCATGTGATACTGCTAGAGGAAGACGAAAAATGAATGAAGGACATGATGAGAAGATTAGAGAAATATCTGGACAAAAGGAAGCTGCAACTGAATGTCGATAATTAAAAGATAGTAGTCATCAAATACAGTAAAACCTGTTTTTGTGCGGTCCTTTTTTATCCGATTTTGTTTTTGCACGATTGGTTTTGTGCGATTTATTTTTATGCGGTATATGAATCTTAGCGGCGTTAGCACCAGTTTAATGTTTCCTATCAATGTACATATACATGTTGTGGACGATATATATGAATGTGTAATTAATCGAAACGTTACCGAAAACGCGTCAACGTTATTATCTGAAATTAGTGCGCTCGCACATAACATCCGCGGAGAAGGCTTTGATTCTTTTGGCGATACTGACCTGGACGAGATGATTGAGGACCAAACTGTCGATGATAGCGACATTATCAATAGTTTGATAGTTTATGAAAATGGACAAGAAGAACCGGAATCTATTACAGCAGATAAAATATATGCAGGGATCCAGATTTCGAAAAAAATGGAAACGCATTTTCTTAAAATAGATACCAATGCGGAAAGACGCTTAAAATTCCAAAAAGAGCTGAGATCATGCATGTCTCACTATCGTGGCGTTTACAAGCAATTGACCAGTCGACCGTCGTCACAAAAACTCATCACTGAGTTTATGGTACCAAAAAACAAATCAATTGAAATCCTATCTTTAAGCAACGAAAGCGATTTTCAACCAATCCATCACAAGAAGATGCGCGTTTTGGATTACGACGAATAGCAGCAAAGTATTTAATGTGTAATGTGAAAACTTCTCCATGTATATGTACAATGCAGAATTAAATATTTTTAAAATTTCTTTTGGTGTAATTTAATTATTTTATTTAATTGAAAGCATTCTCTCATCTATTTCATAAATTATTGATGTATTTTCTAAATCCGACTTTTTTTATGCGGTCCCTATCCACCGCATAAAAAAAATGTAGGTACTATATCGCACAAAATTGTTTATTATATGTAAGAATTTATAAAATTTTCGAATATTTTTTTGTACGATTTCTTTTATGCGGTCCCTATCCACCGCACAAAAACAGGCTTTACTGTATAGCGGTACAAGAAATGTGGGGAATAAGAGGGCGAAAATTCAGGGACGATTTCCAAACAAGACGACTATATTCGATTACTTAATCGCGGAAATTGGTGGTGAACGGAATGTAACTCTTTAGCTGAAAAAAGAGAGCGGAACCAGAGTGTACAACTAAAATATTCTCGTTCCTGTTTCTTTCTCGAATGATGTATGTCTGAATACATTATTTTGAACGAACTGTTAAAATTTGGGAAGGGGTTATAGCAGCGCAATGTAAAATAAACTAAAAGATAAAGAAATAGGATCAGTTATACTAAAGAATGGTGAAGAAAATGTTTAAAAAGATGTAGTTATAATCACACAGACATTAAAGTGTAAGACAGCAAGAGGTCAGAGTAAACAAAATATTAAGAAAAACGAAATGTGAAAGTTAACAAACGAAGTATAACAAAATTATTAAAGCAACATGAATAAGTAGGTATAAATATATAACATCGTCAAAATTGAAGAATGTAAAGAAAAGCGGAAAAGGGGATAACCGAAGATATTGCAGGGGGAAGCTGGGGTAATGTGGAGGAAAATAACAAATATTGGTAAAATGAGAAAGTTAGGAAACATACGTTATATTAAATAGAGACGAGAACACCGAAACAACTATTAGAAGAATGTAACATATAAAAAGGTTCAATATAGGAGAAGGGAGACAAAACGAAGTACTAGAATGGCTAAGGTATATAGAAAATGAAAGAAAGGCAATGAAACGAAACCAAAGCTCAACTCATTGATATAGAATATAAGTAAAATAATAGAATAATAACACTGTAAAATAATGGTAGAATCACGATAGGCACAAACTATAAACCAAATCCATTCTGTGACTGTAAAGCTGGAATTAATAAACATGATATATAATCCGACAGAAGTCCTGATTATCGAGAAATGAGTAACAAGTATAAGATGTATTACAGATCGAAGCAATAAAATAAATTTTAATAAATTAAATTAACAAACCAGAAGTGCCAACAGAATATTGTTTTAATCATTGAACGATTTATTTTAAATAAAACATCTTATAACGAACACTGTTAATAGTACATTACAAAATTGTTAACAATTAAAACGGCACACATGTTGCCAATTGTGTACCAAACTTCTTCACATTGTTTCCATAACAAACTGTGCAGCGTATTCTTACGGAATCGAAGTTCTCTACTTTTATGCAGATTTTTTTTAGATTTGGACAATTTAAGAAAGCAAACAATCAGAAGAAATTATCGTCACGCCAGGCGGAATGTATACATCCCACGGCACGATAAACGTTATTCAGATGGCAATATATGACGTACCACGTTTTTTTTCTTCAAAATTCCCCATTTTATAACGGAGATTACTTATAGCCTGAACGGAAAGATTAGTGTGAGGCGCAGAACATATTACGCAAGTAAACTAACAATTTCTGGAAAATTAACTTTCTTATAACCTTATCTATTTTTTTAACGCGTAAGTACAGTAAAACCTGTTTTTGTGCGGTCCTTTTTTATGCGATTTTGTTTTTGTGCGATTTTATTTTTATGCATTTTTTTGTGCGATTTATTTTTATGCGGTATATGAATCTTAGCGGCGTTAGCACCAATTTAATGTTTCCTATCAATGTACATATACCAGGTTGTTCAATAAGTTTTCTCGGTCGATAAGAGAGGGCGTTGCTACTAGTTCAAATTTGTTTTTGTTTTGTTGGTTCACTCTTCTTATCAACGTATGTGAAGGTTCATTTCAATCAGTCAATTCATTCTTTATTTACAAACCATTTAGGGTCGCCGTGTCACAGTATTTTCGACAATGGAAAAAATTGAATATCGTGCAGTGATAAAATTCTTATTTTTGGAAGGTGTAGCACCAAAAGAAATTCACGAACGAATGTTAAGAGTGTATAATGAACGTTCACCTTCAATTAGAACAGTAGAAAGATGGGTTGCTGAATTTAAACGTGGTCGTACAAGCCTTGAAGACGATCCACGTGAAGGACGTCCAAAAACCGCATCAACACCAGAAATCGTAGCCAAAGTACAGGATATGGTTTTGGAAGATCGTCGATTGACTGAGAGGGGTTTAGTAGAGGCTCTACACATCTCATTAGGCAGTGTGAGTCATATTTTAAATGAAATTTTGAGTTTTAAAAAGCTGTGTGCACAATGGGTGCCGCATTCGCTAACAATTGAACAAAAACACATTCGAATGCGACTTTCTCAACAACATTTGGAGCGTTTTAAAAAGGATAAAGTGGATTTGGTGCGTCGATTCATCACTATGGATGAGACTTGGGTCTATCACCATGATCCTAAATCAAAACAAGAGGCTAAAGAGTGGTGTGAACCTGGTTGTTCGGCTTCGAAACGAGTTCGTGTCCAGAAATCGGCCAAGAAGGATCTGGCATCAGTTTTTTGGGATGCGAAAGGAATTTTATTTGTGGATTACTTGCAAACTGGTAAAACAATTAATTCTGAATATTATTGCAACCTTTTGGACCAGTTGAAGGAAAAAATTCGTGAAAAAAGACCCGGTTTGCAGAAGAAAAAAATCCTTTTTCATCAGGACAGCGCACCGTGTCACAAGAGCATTTTGACAATGGCTAAAATCCATGAATTAAAGTCCGAATTGTTGGAGCATCCGCCGTATTCACCAGATTTGGCTCCCAGCGACTTCCATTTGTTTCCAGAACTCAAAAAATTGATGCGTGGCTAGCGTTTTTCGTCAAATGAAGAGGTCATAACGGCTGTTGAAGCGTATTTTGCAGACCTTCCGGAATCTCACTTCAGGGATGGGATCCACAGATTGGAGGATCGTTAGAGCAAGTGCATTAATGTTCAGGGAGATTATACTGAATAATAAAGTGTATTTTGAACCATAACATTGTGTTTTTCTTATCGAACGACAAAACTTATTGAAGTTCTAATGATAATTATGGTCAAATGCGTGATAAAGCGTAAAAATTATAAGCAACTGCGAGCAGAGCCCATAAGCACCCAACGATAGCCACTTTTGCATTAAAACACTCCATGATTGTTACACTTCGTTTCTGACCAGTTAGTCCTGGTATTTTGCAAATCTTTATTATTATTATTCACTAGGCTCTCGTCTTCTCTTACCAATTTCAGCACATAATTTTTACAAAGATAGTAAATCAGATAAATACCAACGAATACTAAAAAAAAAACAGAACAATGAATACAGGTAACACTCTCTTTGCTCCCTTTGTGAAGAGAACGATCTCAATTAACTGAAAAAACGATTGTTCCTACAGGCAAGGAATCCACAGAGCCTTTGCAAATGTGCACACAGTGCAATCATGTAAGCAGTATATAGCTTCACCGCCTACCACAACGGTAACACAGGTTTGCGGGGAATATCTCGGGGTTCCACGGCAAGAGTTAATTCCTCAGAAGTGAAAACACCTAAGTACGCGAATAGCAGGAGTACCGATCGCTCTGTGTGTTACCTCCTTTGTTGCTGTTCCTAAAAAACTCAGCATCCATGTTTGCTGAGACAAGCTATAGTAGAAATAAAATGGCAGCAGATCATAAAATCAACGTTGACGATCTCTGAACGCAAATGAAAGTACATACTTCAAAAAACTGTCCGACTGTCAGTCTTAAGAAAATTTAGTTTTACTAAAGAGCGATGCTCATTAAATTGTGAATGTTACGGATCATTACATTAACGGATCTTTGCGATCTTTCACTCCCTATACGATAACACAGTGCGTTGTGTTAGTTTGAACTGGAAGAGCGCACACAACTTGTTGTTTATCTGATTAGAAAAACGTTTACTGAAAAATTCAGAGAATGAGCAGAGAAAATGGGGATTTCACGTCTCATCAATGTTATACATAGATTGATAAGTCATACACCCCACGTTGTAGAAGTAATGCTCGATCTTCGGATATTTATCAAATAGATTACTTACGTGCAGAAATTAAATAAACAGGAAATCGCCATCTGTAAACTGTCCATAATAACTAATTTATATTACGCTGAAACATGATACCATCAAATTTAGGAGAAACGTGGTTAAAAGCCTATACCTAGAGATTTGGAAAGTTTTTGTAAAATCAATTTACTGGATTTATAATAAAAAAATGTCATTAATATGTTGGTGGACGAAGATTCATATATTCATATGCACCAGTCGACTTCATGTTACTATGTATGTTAACCGATTATTGTTGTTCTTCTGTTGATTGGTCGATAAGTTGGTTTAACCGTTTGACTGCTACGCGGCGCAAAAGCGCTGCGTTCATTTGTCTCGAAAATCGCGACGCAGCGCTTTTCCGCTGCGAGTTTCAGTGTGTCTTTGTTGGTCCGTGGGAGTGAACATAGTAAATTCACATCGAAAATTATTGACGATATCGAAAAGGAGTGGATGAATCATAAAAATAGCGTGCCAACACAACCATCTTCATCCACCAAAAAATTAGCGCTTGAAAAATTATCGGGACGTAACTTACGACAATGTGCGGTGTGTAGCAACAGAAGGAGCGGGATCAGGTGATCCCGCCTTATTTGCGCTTGTTTTAAAAAAGGCCTTCACGCTATTTGTGCGGCAAAACATAGTTGTTATACATAAATTTCTCATGTAAGAGTCAGTGATCTTCGCCTAATCAAAATGATCCTTTACGTGCTGATCATAAGAGAAGATCAATAAACTTTCAGTTATCTTTTTATAAATTTTAATTTTCAAAGAAGAAAACAATTTAATGTTTATTTTTTCTTATTCACAACCACAATTAATATTGTTTCTTTATAATACGAAAAGAATTATTAAAATTGATTGATATTTGTCTAAATGAGAGTGTTTTATTGATTAGTAAAGAGCTTGAAACTTTAAACGCGATTATCTCGAAACTGTGTTTTTAAGAACATACGGATTTTTGGTGACCACGATTTCTCAAAAACTACTTCACCGATCGGACTCTAATTTATATACTTATTTGTCATTACAATAGGCAGGGCCTGAACGAAGGATTTTTTATTTCGGTAATAAAAAAAGTTACAACATAAAAACGACAGTTAGACCACCTCAAAACAGAGATTTTTTCGTAAAATTGCTGCCATTCTTGTAAAAATTAAAATTTTTCAAATTCCTTCGTTCAGTCCTTGCTTATTTTATTTAAAAATAATTATATAAAATTAGAGTCCGATCGGTGAAGTAGTTTTTGATCGTGGATGAAAATAAACGGAAGCTCTGAAAGGCTATATTTCCCCCATTTTTAAATATTCTTATAAAAATATGTATACAAATATCACTAAATACGTACTTGTTGGTAGTATTTTGCGAATTTTAATTACTACTCACTAAAACGGCAAAAAAAAATCTTGAAAATCATGTCATTTCGCCGATCCCAAGTTGTTGACTGCCAAGCGTATTTTACTATATTAGAACGGCGATGCTATGAAATACTACAGCGTTCCACTGAATTATGCTGTTAATATGCAGGTATTGGAGACCAATGGATCGCATTACTATCCTAATAACTGCATTTATAAAATAATAATTACACCCATTGCGAATATTTTGGATCTTCCGTAAAATCTCTTGCGTCGGTCACCGGTGACACCATGGCAGTCAAAGTGTTAAGTGCCGGAACCGCGCTTTCGCCGGAAAAATCACGCCGCCGACAGATGAAATCGACTCGCAACCACGCTCGTCGTCGGAAACTGCGACTTGATGTACCGCGGTTAATTATTCAGAATCTTAAATTGCTCATTATTTACCCACACTCGATCGTCTTGATGAGGGGCATTTTTTCGTAGCGCGTCCGTCAACAGGAAGTGCACTCGCTGACATTCGTTAGCGCGCGTAAAGTGCTTGTCACACTATTAGTTTGTTTCCTTATTATACCGCGGATTGTATTCAACGTGCCATTCGTTATGCATGGATTAGGTGAAGATGCGTGTGGAAGACGTCACGCGTGACACAATAGACGTCGGTGCAATCGATAGGCGGGCGCGGTGGTTGGGCATGATTCGCGTCGAAACCGGCATGCTGCGTTGATAGATTTCATTTAAATTTAATTAAGTCCGCTTCGGCGCGCCTGAATGTGCGGAAAGGTGAGCGAGGGGCGAGAAGAGTGACGCATTTAGTGCGTTCAACTGCGTCACGTCGGGCCGTTTAGGAAAATTCGTGCATAAATTTGAACGACCATTACCTTAGAAGCAACGAGTTTAAAGGGCGCCGAAGGGGAATGACGTCGGAGTCGGACACGTATGCACGGTTATAGCCTGGCCGATACTGGTCTGACGAGGACCGAGTATTTCTACTGGCGAAGTGCATCAGGCCAGACCCCGTTTCCCATCTCGCGTAACCGAATTTGTGGACGCACGCGTACTTGCGAACGTCGCGGTGCACAGATTTCGTAGCGTTTATATCATTGAATCGGCACAATGGTTAGCTGCGTCTCGATGTGGCTCGCCGACTTGACTCTTAATGCATTGAACGCGCTCTCATCCGTATATGAGTATTATCACACATTTGGCAGTGCTCGCAATAGTAATGAAGGTATTTAATGGTACCGAGGCACAACTATCAAAGCATATAGTATATTCCGATGTATACTATTGGAACTATTAATTAAGAGCAGGATAATTCTGTTACTGAAAGTTCACCAAATCTTACGATTTTTATTTTTTTCTGGATAGCTCCAATTGCTTTGGAAAGAGACAAATCGTTGTCAGCGACTTTTGTATGAGGTCAATGGCAATTTGGTACCCGCCGGAAACACACTAAACTTCTGCTCGTCGTTCAACTTATTCAAAGAACTTCGCATTCCCTCTCACATTCATAACAGTTCTGCCGTGCTCACCATCTAAATTTAACACTACATTTACAGAGAAATGGGCAGATATACAACATTGTCTGTATAAGTATGTAAACGTACGAATTCGAAAAAAAAGGAGCTTAAGGCATAAATTAATTTGGATATACATTCGTATCTTTCCATTAACAAAAATAGGCAAAAATTCTTAGAAGATAATAATATAATTTTCTATAATTTTGCTGACGGAACCTGAAATCCGCGAATTTGACGGATCCGGTAAATCAAGTGATAACTTCGTTGACACGTGTCGAAATACGAAATATCGGCACGTTCAAAGCGGCGATTACGAGATTGTCGGGATCAATTACACTTCAAAGTATCGTGGCCGGGGGTGAATTATACGAGCGTTCCATGACGTCGGTTCCTTTGAGTTCATTACCCCCCTAGGACACCTAGCGCGTTAGCCTGGTTCCCGACTGAACGACTACCATCCGATCACAATACGTTTTTCGGGACCGACTCCCTTTATGCATGTCGTTCTTTCTCTCGCGAGTTAATAAATTCCGACGGAGTAACCCCGATATCTAGAGACGGCACTTAACGCCACTCCATCGTGTTCGATCGCGCCTAATATGCACTTGGCGACCGTCGACGTCACGGAGAGTCTCCTCTGGTAACGGCTTAAGACCGACTTCAGGATTTGCATGGACGAAGGACGCCGAAGACGTACCAGGTTTATTGCATAACCGAACGGGTCGTTAAAACAGTTTTATGTGGGAGCGATATTCGACAAAAAAGGAACCTGCGCAGATACAGCTGGACTCATTACCTTGAAATTCAAGTTTTCAACGTGACGGATGATAAATGTGGCACGTCGAACAACATACTGCGTAATCGACGCTTGCTTTGTTCTTAATTGGGAGCGATATTCGACAAACAAAGGAATATCCCTGAACCATGCCCGGAAATCTACCTGGACTCGCCACTATGTTAGCCAAATTTGCGACATGACGGATATTAAACTTAAGATGCCAATTGAGGTATTACGCTGTAGATGCAGTACTTTTTTCCGCGTGGGCGCAATATTCGTAAAAAGAAGGGACCTCAAATTTTTGATGTGAAGGATGATAATTCTGTAACATTGAATGAGTTACTACACCACCCACGCAATGCTTTTTTTACGTAGCAGCGATATTCGATAAAAGAGACCGGGCGCAAATACACATGAACTTGTTACTTTGATATTTAAGTTGGCGACGTGATGGATATTAAATTTCAGACGCCGAATGAGGTGTTGGGTGAGGATCCTATGGAAAACATGGTTTTGTTCTTAATCGGGAGCGATATTCGACAAACAAAGGAATATCCCTGGACCATGCCTGGAAATGTACCTGGACTCGTCACTATGTTAGCCAAATTTGCGACATGACGGATATTGAGCTTAAGATGTCGATTGAGGTATCACGCCGTAGATGCAGTACTTTTTTTTGGCGTGGGCGCAATATTCGTAAAAAAAAAGGACCTCATTTTTTTAATGTGAAGGATGATAATTTCGTAACATTGAACGAGTTACTACACCACCCACGCAACTTTTTTTACGTGGCAGCGATATTCGATAAAAAAGATACCGAGCGCAAGTACACATGAACTTGTTACTTTGATATTTAAGTTGTCGACGTGATGGATATTAAATTTCAGACGTCGAATGAGGTGTTGAATTAGGATCCTATGGAAAAAATGGTTGCGCGTGTACTTCGAGCGGCAAAGAAGTCGCGGTATTGAGACAATGGCTGGCGGCATGTAAAACGCATATTTTACCGGCTGAGAAATTGTGCAACCGATTTCGAGGTGAAGCCGGAAGAGAATCGACGATTGAAGTCCGCCGTAGAACAATCGTGTGTAACTGCCTTGACCTTATTTCACCTCGACTTCGCAGCTGTACGGTTACACTTACGTGCTTCCGCTAAAACTGACAAAATGATGGTTGAAAGTTGTACTCCGTTACAGTCGGCGTAATCGACGAAACTTTCCATCAAGCAACAATTCAAACACTTTACCGGACCATTCCTCTGCGAGATATGTTTCTTCAGACACGGCGTACTAGCAATGAAACATTTCATCCGCAGAGAAACTGAACGTCAGGAAGAAACATTATCGACGCATACGCGCCAAAGGTGCTAAGTTGGAATAGGCAAAAGTGACAGCGAAAAAATTTACATGAAATATCGTTCGCGGCCTACTAACGCAAGTTCAAGGTTTTCTATTGTATCGTCGCACGCGTACGAAAGAGAATAAACCGGTCATCAGATTTGCATGAAGAAAGTGCTGTACGCAACCTATTAAGGGGTTATGCCTACTTGGGTTGGTGAAAAAAATCGACTTTTTTTATTGCATTTTCTTAATGTACATCATTTTAAGAATATTTCCTCAAAAGTACCTAAGAATCGGAGCACACGTTCAAAAATTATAAGCGTTTATCTGGAGTGCTACTATGTATGATTAGTAAAGAGCTTGAAACTTTAAACGCGATTATCTCGAAACTGTGTTTTTTAAAACATACGGTTGCGGTGACCACGATTTCTCAAAAACTACTTCACCGATCGGACTCTAATTTTATATACTTATTTGACATTACAATAGGCAGGGTCTGAACGAAGGATTTTTTATTTCGGTAATAAAAAAAAAGTTACAACATAAAAACGAAAGTTAATTCACCTCGAAAGACGGATTTTTTCGTAAAAGTGTTGTCATTCTTGTAAAAATTCAAATTTTTCCAAATCCTTCGTTCAGGCCCTGCCTATTGTAATGACAAATAAGAATATAAAATTAGAGTCCGATCGGTGAAGTAGTTTTTGAGAAATCGTGGTCACCGCAAGTGATGAAAATAAACGGAACCTCTAGGAGAAGAGCTATATTTCCCCCATTTTTTAATATTTTCTTATAAAAAAAATTATACAAGTACCACTAAATACGTACTTTTTGGTAGTATTTTGCGAATTTTAATTAGCACTCACTAAAACGGCAAAAAAAATCTTGAAAATCATGTAAAATTTCGCTGATCCCAAGTAGGCACATACCTAACACATGCCATTTGCAAAATACATACATATATGCCCTATGTCTCGGCTTTACCCCCTTCAATGCACCTTCACGAATTTCGAATCGAACAACCGCACACACATCGCGCCTCAGCCAGTCCCCTAGTTTAACTTCTCGATGGCAATCGAGTATAGGTTCACGAATTACAGTGACCCAATCTTCTTTTAACGGAAGTGACGAATCTACCCGTGGGACCAATGAATCGTCGAGTAGAACTAGGTGTACGTGGAGCAAGAAGAACCGAAAAGACGCACGTGTGTATAACTGTACTGTGCTAGAACGTGCATGCGACATACTAAGCACGCACCAAATACGAGAGGTATTCGGTTAAATGCGCACGCACATTCTTGCGTTAAGCATGCACGTCGAGTAGATCGGAATGTCGTTTGGATATCGATCGATCTTCGGAATCGTTTTCATTGAGTCGATAAGTTCGCTTTTTCAATCGGTTTGCATTTCAAATGTTGTTTGCGCGTGGCTTCGCTGTTCAGGCAGAGCAAACAGGAAGTTCAGTCCTGAAGCTCGTCTTTTCTATTATAGTTGCAAGCGGCAGATCGACCGTTTGAGGAATTAAAGAATTGCAAAGAGTTTCTTGAGAAATTGAGTGGAATGACTATTCACAGCAGTCTATTGGAATCTGCACATTTTCGCGGTCTGTCTTACTCAGAATTGCTCACTGAGGACTCGCAATATCCAATAAGCAAATTGCCACCAAAAACGTGTTACACACTTTAGACGCAAATCTACCAAACAACATAATGTGGAATGTACTTAAAAAAAATTTTAAAAAATTAAAAGAATTTACTTAAAAATAATACTGATCAAAATAATACAGTTCAATAAATGAAAGCGAGCGAAAGATGCCAAGAAATCATAACAGAAAGTTCTATAATCTTCTAGTATTAATTGTGCTGTCCCATTAACTGCACTAAACTGAATTCTTTGTCCCCGCTTTTCGACGACCACACACCCGCCTCTTACTTTCCCGTATCGATGATATCATTATCAGTCAATGCGTCCTCGGAAGCATGAACACTTGACATACTACAAAAATGTTCCCATCTCTTCTGATTTGACTACGCATTTTCCCGTAGCATTCAGAGATGCCGCAGAAACATGACTATGCACTCCCTTTGAAATCGTTAGAGATTTAATAATAACACCACTACACACACTTCGCAAATATTCGTTCGCCACAATGTGAGTGTAGGTAACAAGAATGGCACCGGTAATTGAAACATGCGCATATATCGCGGCGTGTATCGATTAACAGAGGCTCGTTCGATTTGATCTGCTTATTAATTTTGCAGGCGGCGTAATGCGTGACGTCAGTGTGATTCCACGGAGAGCATTGCAACATCGCGAGGGCGACGGACGAGCATCAAACACGTAATATTTTTTTCCGAGATACTTCCCCCGAATGACCCTGTTAATTAAACGCTGCAAGATATTTCGTCACATTTATTGCTGACTGTTCACGGTACACCGAGGTCATAATGCTTCGGCATCGGTCCGATATTATTGAAGCGTTCGGGGAAGTGAAACGAGAGACAGAGAATGAAACTGGACGAAATGCAGAGAAGATTGGAACGCAGAATGGAAGAGAGTACGTTTCGAATTCATTTTAAAGTTTTATAAAGAAGGAAAAAATCATGCATGAGTAAACTGTATGTTGCATTTTTCGGAACTATTGGCAGCAGTCAATCGTATTGTATAGTTTTAAACGGAAGAAAAATTCAGTCGGAAGGGCGACGAATATCAATTAGTTGGGTACTCAGAAGAATTAAAGTGTATAGATAATGGAAACCAAACACGGAAAAGGTTATTAAAGTCCGCCTGAATCTTTGAGTCAAATGAGGAAAACCAAATGCAACAGAAAGAATTAATCGTTTTTACAGACTCGAATATTTAAGAATCAAACGATGAGAGTGAGGGATCGCGAAAGACAAATGATGATGATGCAGATTTGAAAGCATTCATAGATAAAGAAGAATTGCATAAAGATGAAGCTGAAATAAAGATGAAAGTATAAAACACTGAAGCGGAAACCAAAGGACGGAGAGAATCAGCAAACGTGGTAGATCCAGAAGAATATTTCAACAAAGAAATGCGGAAGGTTTTGACCCCCAATCTGCAACTGACATTTTTAATCGAACAGATGAAGAATGGCTAGAGGTTGTGAAGATTGAATATGAGAATTAAAAAAAAATAAAACATGAGTTTTAGTATTCAGGCCAATAAAAAAAGGAAAAAAGAAGGGAAGATTAGTAGCACGTGGACAGACATAAAAAGTCGGAATTGATTACGACGAAGTTTTTGCTCTGGTAGCCAGACATGAGAGACTATTCGTACTTTGCTCACTGCTTCTATACACGAAGAAATCCGTGTACATCAAATGGACGCAGTCACTGCATACATACAAAGAGAATTGTCAGAAGATATCCATATGGAGCAACCGGAAGTGCTTGTTATAAGACGCCAAGAAGGAAAAATATGCAAATTATCAAAGGCATTATACGGAGTGAAACAGTTGGCGCGGCAATGGTACAAGAAATTGGACGATTAAAATCAAATATGAAGTCGTCATTTAAAACGGAAGATCTTGCTGCAGTACTCTATGTTTTAGGAATCCGTGTCGAATGAGAGGAAAAAGCTGGAAGTATAAAACAGTATCCCACAGAAATGACGTATACACACTACATATATCGATTTTTCTTCTCACAAACGCAATAAAACCGGCTGTCTCACCGCGGGAAACGTTTGCAGATACGGAGAAAAAAAGCTGCGCGGCTGATTGCCGAGCAAACGCGGTTCCGATTACATCAATTTTTCTTCCCGCAGAAATGCCGAGTGCGTTTTCAAACTGGACAGACTTATATTCTTAGTCGCGCGACGTCGTTCCGTCGATGATTACGACCGCTTAGCGTTACGGTGAATCAATAAAACGAATTGACCGCAGCGAATATTCGTCTTAGATGAATGGAGAATATCGTAAAGTTCCGTATGCGACTGTTATTGATCGTGAAAGTCAAATTGTTCGACGCGTTTATGAGTCCAACGGACGTTTAGACAACTGCGATCAGTGAAAGTGGTTGGTTGAGCGTGATAGAGATTTTTGTGGCGATCGTCGAGGAGAATAGGCACATTGAAACCGCCGATCGAAGAAAATGTACCGGACAGACAACGTAAATAATAACGCATTCTGGTTTATCTAGACAAGTACGTAAGCACCTACATTTTACGTAAAAATACTAGTAATAGGCATGTGAAAGTAATTTAAAGCAATATGTAATTGTTGCAAAATGATCAAAAGTGAAATAATTTTATATTAACAAGTGGTTGCTACGAAATCATTAAGAGTAAAGATAATTTTGCAGCGATAAATAATGGCGGCAAAAATATTAACTGTGAAAATAATTTAACAGCGACAAGTAATTGATGTAAAATGATTAGAAGTCAACATATTTTTACAGGGACAATCGGTGCGAAATGACTAAAAGTCAAAATAACTTTACAACAATAAGCTGTGGATGAGTAGATAAATGTCGACGAACCGGAAGAATAAACTGCGGCAAGGTTCAAGTATTCGCAAACGTTTTTTTGCCGCGCCCGAGACGTTTGACAGGAACTAAACCGTTTTCAAGCCCAAACCGTTGTAAATACGGCTCATGAATAAATCAGCCATCAACTTCCCAGCGTCATTAATTCTTAATCGCGTCTCGATAACTAACTCGATAAATCGAGGTCTAATTGCCTTTGAATAGGATCGTGTGCGGCTCGCGATTATGCATTTTTTATGGCGCCCGACATATTTCCTTGGCTGCGTTCGCGGCGAAACTTTATCGTGTACGAGAGACACACATTGCACAGGCATCGGTGGGCATAGGGAATAATTTCGTCGAGTAGGCCAGCCCCGTTTCTGGCAGGGTGGCCATTAATTATTCCGACCGGGATCGATGATACGCCGGAATGGAATTACTTCGTGAGTCTCGCCTGTGAAACAGACGGAAAGAGGGAAGCCCGAGTCGTCGTGCCAAGAAAAAAGGAGCGGTGACAGTCGGGAAACGAAAAGGGGTGGCGAGTGGAGCCAAGACGTAGAACTTAATTGAGAGAGGTGAGAAGGGTGGAGTGGTTGACGGTGCGCAATGCGAATGAAGATGATAACGTACCTCGTAGAAGATCCACGCGGAGAAAAGAGTCTGTAGAAGGTTATAAACAATTAACGTCCTTCGCAGGTCGAAAGGCTTTCTGTTCTCCATGAGTCTCGGTCCCAGGACCTTGCTGAAATAAGCGTAGGACACGCAGATTGCCAGCGTTGGAAAAGGGCTGCTCATCATCGCCCAATGGTTCACCCTGGGATCTGGAAGCGGAAAACACATCTTTCATTTTCTGTCCGGCGACGTTTAGGTGGCGCACGTAAATTATTTGACGATTGTTTGCGCTTAACGGCGCTCGGAAAATGTGCGCTTGTGATGCTGTGGGCGCCTAAAGGCACTTGGGAAACTTGCGCTTTTGATCCTGTGGGCGCCTAAAGGCGCTTGAAAAACTTGCGCTTGTAATAATGTAGACGCCCAAAGGCACTCGGGAAATTTCCGCTTATGATCCTGTGAGGCGCCTAAAGGCGCTTAGAAAACTTGCGCTTGCGGTACTCTAGGCGCCTGAAGGCACTTAGAAAATTTGTGCTTGTGGTACTGTGGGCGCCCAAAGGCGTGTAGAAAACTTGCGCTTGTAACGCTGCAAGCGCCCTAAAGGCACTTAGAAAATGTGTGCTTGTGATACTGTAAACGCCTATGAGCACTTAATTTACTTTCGCGCCAGGAAAACTTTAGAAAACCTAACTATGTCACAGAAAAAAATCTATCTCCGAGCAGATTTCATTTATATCTAATAAAAGAAAATTTTCAGAAATACCGCTCCCGTAGGACACGAGTATGTTAATCAAAAGGTAAAGATAATGGGTCTTTTCGTTTGATACAAGGGCATTTTCCGTTTCAATAAACAATATAAGAATTCAGAAGAGACTTACTGCAAATGCAGGAGAATTGAAGTAAGATTATCTGAAATCTTACGTTCGATCGTTATGTAACCTTAATGTTCAGATCTGTTCAAAGATGTATTCGTTCAACCTTGCTACAAGTCGAAAACCAAAAAGCGGCTCACCACTCCTCAGTGTTTGATTTCTAGATCTGCGCTCGTGTATCTATACTATTCTCACAATGGCATCTCCCAATC
Organism: Cryptocheilus praepositus; assembly: GCA_033815515.1. Taxonomy (NCBI): domain Eukaryota; kingdom Metazoa; phylum Arthropoda; class Insecta; order Hymenoptera; family Pompilidae; genus Cryptocheilus; species Cryptocheilus praepositus. The sequence goes on along the minus strand of JAWWQZ010000303.1, from coordinate 8,398,072 downwards.
CGTGCTCTTTCGCTACAATGAACCTGCCAAGCCAAAGCAGGCACACTCGAAATACGCAAAAGTACCAGAAGCATCGCGTCGGCGGCGTCTTACGAAGTTCGCGACGTGACCGGCAAAAGGTGACTAGCCCGTTGACAAAGAGAACTTCACGGAGTCGAATATCGTCGGGGTGAACTGTCAGAGTACGTAATAAGCGTTGCGCAAACGAGCTCCGTGGCCATAGTTAATTCCGCTCGCAACGTTATTATTATCGTCGCTTAGGTCTCGAACATCGGTACTTTGACGAATCAATAATGACCCGTCATCGACTACCGTTAACGGATAAGCGAACCGTAAATGCTCCGACGCCGAGCTTACTCGTTCCAGCGCAGGACTGGAAAGGGGAACGTGTGTTACACGTGGAATTACCCGGGGCTTCGTTATTAAACGACTCCGCGCGGTGCAAATTATTCCCACGGCTTACAACCTGCGAAACGCACGGTCAGAGATCCGCTAATCGTGAGTAATGCGATAACTTCAAACACGATGCCGCGACGTTCGCGGGGATTTACAAGCTTTTCGCACTTGTACGCAATGACAAAAGGAACGACGCGCGTTAGAATACATACGCGCTGTTGTGATAGCGTCGCGTGCGCGATTATTCATGATTTCATAGCTAATGTTTGCCGTTACACGGAAAGGAACGTGCGGGGCTGTGACGTTGTTTTGAGTGCCTGTCACTTTGACGCGCCGGCAGGAATGGATTGTTAATTGGAATGGAGCGCGAAGTCAGCGTTTTACAAGCGAGCGAAGGAGTTGAAAATTCTGTGGGCTGTTTAAAGTGGACGTGAGCTAATATGGAAAGATGTCTGGTGCTTTGTGCCCGCGTCATAATATATAACAGTCATTTCTGATGTGATTCCTTCCAAAGAAACTGTCTAGACTTCAAACTTTTCAAATATGTATTGGAATGTTAATGTGGAAAATGCAATATTCGTCGGAATGCAACGCGACACTAGGATTTTGTCAATAGAGAATTGTCGGAAATTCCGTAATAAGTGTCATAGTACGTTGTAACAATCATTTCTGACATGATTCTTTCCAGAGGAACCGTTTAGACTTGAAACTTTTTAAATACGTATTGGAATGTTAATGTGAAAAATGCAATGTTCGTTGGAATGAAACGCGACACTAGGATTTTGTGAATACAGAGTTGTCGAGAATGCTGTAATAAGTGTTATAGTATATTGTAACTATCATTTCTGACGTGATGCTTTCCAGAGGAACCGTTTAAACTTGAAACTTTTTAAATACGTATTGGAATGTTAATGTGGAAAATGCAATATTCATCGGAATGCAACGTGACACTAGGATTTTGTCAATAGAGAGTTGTCGAAAATTCTGTAATAAGTGTCATAGAATATTGTAAAGGTAATTTCTGACATGATTCTTTTCAGAGGAACCGTTTAGACTTGAAACTTTTTGAATGCGTATTGGAATATTAATGTGAAAAATGCAATTTTCATTGGAATGAAACGCGACACTAGGATTTTTTGAATAGAGACTTGTCGAAAATTCTGTAATAAGTATTATAGTACATTGTAATAATCATTTCTGACATGATTCTTTCCAGAGGAACCGTTTGCAGACTTGAAACTTCTGAACATGTATTCATAAGGCTATTGTTAATTATAATGAAACGTGCATGTATAATTTTGTGGACAGACGTAGATGTTGAACATCCTGTGGGGTGTTTGAAGTGGACGTGATCTAATAGGAAATGATACGTATTGTTTTGTGTTAGTCAGTGTCATGATACAATATCACACTCATTTTTTATGTGATCGTTCCCGGAAAAAGATGTATCCGTTACACGCTTGTAATTTTTAAACACGTATTAGTAAAACTATTGTTAATTATAAGTGAACGTAAACGTGTAAAATATATTATTAATTATATATTATTATTATATTACTTATATTACTAATATTCTATGAACAAATATAAAAATGGATACTTCTGTATGGTGTTTAAAGTGTATATCGAGAAGAGGGAAACGTATTCGCTAAACCGTGATTCTGCTCGTCGGCAAAATTTATTTTCACACGCACGAAATTATTGCGTTACTAGGAACGAATTATCATCATTATAACACGAGATCTCAAAACCATGGAACGTTTTCTCCAACGTTCGCATAAAGAAGATACAAAAAAACCATACTGATTCCGTTCTCACGGTACCAACTCTGTTAACTCTTTTCATCCTCGTTTTCAGCGACAATGGCGTGATTAGGGACGTCACTCAGGAGAAGACGAAGAACAATGGCAGATATGACGGAACGGGGTGGATCGCGTGGGCAAATGAAGATGACGACAGATGCAATGGCAGTAGCTAGTAAGGGTTGGGCCAGGTAATTATTCGAATACATATATATGTCGTATATATGGCGAGTCACTTGACCACCTCCATAGTCTCATTGTTTCTGATTCTTCTAAATTGGACCAGAAAAGATTTGCTAGACCACCCACGGAAAAATAAAGAATTAGCCGTATCTGTATGAAAATGTCTTGTCACGGGTTGTTAAGTCTGTCACAGTGTGTAAAACGTTCTGTCCCATTTAATTTAAGGCATGCGACAGTAATCTTCCAAATATTGTAAAAGCAATGCAAATATTCGCTATCTTGATTGATACAAGCAACGACTTATATGATTTCGCAATTTTATTTGGGCGCTTTTTCGTATCGACAAAATTAATGAAAATATTTAACGTTATCGAATCAAATGATTCACTTTGTGTATACTCAGACCCTTTGTACGTGGCCACTTGGGCAATATATCAGATATTCTGGCGTCTTTCATATGCGTTCACCCACATGTGACCATTCCTTTGTGAATGCACCTACTTATATGTGCTTGCATACGTGCGCGCTGACTAAAAACGTATAATCATCACTTAAATGAAACCACGATAACAGAGAAGTGTATGCAAATAGAGCCACGCTTCGCTACGAAGTATTATTAAAGTCTTATTCAATTTCACATTCTCATCAACAACCGCCACTTGCCGTCTCTTGAACATTTTTTCTCCCGAGATTTCCTCGCTCCTCGGAACTCTTTCGCTTTTCTCCAACATACTAATAATTTCCGTCCTCTTTCTGCTACCACTACATCCGCCCCGCATTAAAACGACTCGCGTCTCACTGATGTTGTCCATAAAGAGTCTCCATCGTTCGCTCACGTATAAAAGAAATTGCGGACAATTGGCACTCAAACATGTATCGTCATTCGCATAACGATTCATATATATTTACAGCACGACGAACAGCCGGCAGCAGCGTATTAATACTGCAAATAATCGCGTGCTTCTGGATGGACAAAGTTTGCAAGCTTTCAAAGGTTTCTAATATATTAGGTCTACTGGAAAGTTCTGTTTGATAATATCATCCCAAATTTTAGCACGTGTGAACGCGTTCGTTTGAAACATAATTATATATTAACAAAAACAAGAACATAAACAATTCCATCATCTCAGCATCAAGTATTGAAAATGTATAATTTTCTTTTAATTCATATGTACTCATTCAAATGTACTGAAACAATGGTTTCATCATCACAGCACGACGGATTGAAAATTTATTATTTCTTTTCGATTCAAAAAGAGACAGAATTCCTGTAAACTTAACGTAACGTGGCAAACGTGTACTCATTCTCGTACGAAGAATTTTATTAGACAAACCAATTTCGCTGACCGTCGTCGCGGACGGTACTGTTATCATAGGACCAATCGCGTAATTTGCAGGGGTTACTATAGAAAACTATAGACAATCGGCGCATTACCGCTGGCCGGCAGGCTCAATATCAATGGTCACATTGAGTGCTGCGCCGTACTACCGGAAGAAAAATCATAATGGCGGCCGAGGAACAAGTGGATGAGGAAACGTGACGAGTGAATAAAAGGGGAGAGAATGTGGCTGGCGAGAACGGGGAGCACCACGAAAGTGAGACAACGGCATAATTAACGATAGGATTCCTGAATGTGCGAGGCGCGATGCCATCTTGACGTCAGCGCGAAATTATGATCGCCCGAAGACGTGCCGCATGACATTGCCTTTTGACGTCCAGCCTGTTGACAGCAGCGTTAATGCGTTCCCAAGGATATTGTTTCACCACGCGTGTTTATAAAAATGACTGTAAATTCCCGATACTCAATCATATCGCGATGTGGTGATAGAAACATTTCGAACATCGACATAAAACACGGAAAAGTTCTTGTTCCCAGCGCGTAGACTTATGCCCGTGCTGTAAGAGCTAATTAATGATTTAGTCATTGGATCATAAGTTGCGTGGGTAAGTTTTACAATGGGCATCGACAAAGTGCTCGTTACGAAACAACGAAATAACGAAATCACGGCTACGTTACGATGAAATTCTTCACCCTTACGTCACGTTACGTGCGATACACGATGGCACGGATTAGCTTTCGCAGGCTGTTTCGCAAATCGCGCAAACAAAACGGCAAAAATGACGACGCCCCCCAACCGATCGGCAGCAAGGTCAAATTCTTGATCGGGTCTGTTCGGTAACATGCGATCATCACTGCGCCGCTGCGTCAAAAGTGGAGCAAGAAGCGCGCGCGCGCAAGCTCGCTTTGAAATTATACGGCGAGTCGATATGCGCACCTGCCGCTGATGTCAAAGTTCGGACCCCGGAGGTCAGACAAAATGCGGCACCGCGATGAATTTATTACGCAAGACGGAAATGAAGTTACAATGACGACCTTTCACGATGCTTTGTTTTGCACTCCAGCCGACATAAATGAATGACGAAACATGTCCGTACGATCGATTTACTTGAATAGTTAAGGCATTTAAAGCCTTTGCGAACTAATAGGTAATAATAAGAGACATGTCATTTCCATATTAGTGACAGTGACGTGCGAAGTACTGTGATGGAAAGGTGAATAACCTAATTGATATTAACCGTTTGAGTGCCACGGGTCTTTCTCATTTCCCGGTCGAAACATCGATTACCGGCGCGATAGCGCTTGTTATATTCCGTGTCGAAACTTGCCAAGCGGCGCTATAGCGCTTGTTATATTACAGCAATTTTTATATGAATAAAAGCAATAGACCTATAAAGTGTAACATTACTCGATTTTATCTTTTTTACCTAAGATTGAAAAGTTACCGTAATGTTGTGCATCGAGAGAAACCGAGCCTGCTGTGATTACGCTGCAGTTTTGAGGACAGACAGAAGAGCGCGATCGCGCCTATTGGCACTCAAACGGTTAATACGTTTGAATCTTTCATAGTACTTGATAGTAATTTTTGCAACAGAATACCGTGAACCATCGATTACCTTCGTTGTACGTGGTTCCGTATTATGTGCGAAACTCTGGCTCGTCCCATGAGCGTCTTTGCCATTCAGACACGTTTTAAAACCTTCTTTTCGTGTACGCACACATTTTTGCAATAGAATATCGTGAAACATCAATTACCTTCGATATACCTGGTAACGTATTATGTGCAAAACTCAGGCTTGTAGACCATTCGTCCCATGAGTGTCTGCCATTCAGACCCGTTTTCAGCCCTTGCAGGTCTCTTTTTCTGTACACACACGTTTTTTGCAGTAGAATACCATGAGCCAGCGATCGACCTATCTGATAGCATATTACGTTCAGACCCGTTTTCAACCCTCTCATTCTCTCTTTATGCACGCCCTCATTTTTTCACCCAGAACACCGTGACCCGACGATTCCATGTATCTCAGTCGCGTATCATGTACGAAACTCTGGCTCGTCAACCATTGCGCGTCTTTGCCCTGCAGACCCGCTTTCAGCCCTCTCGTTCTCTTTTTACGCACGCATACATTTTTTCGCCTAGAGCACCGTTACTTCGTTGCATCTGCTAGCATATTACATCGTCCACCCGTGGACTCACTATCGTATCAACCTACCCCTGCCGTGTAAAATAAGATTGCCTAAACCGGACACTTCGCATAGAGGTATCGCATCATAACGCAACGCATTATAACCGAATCATCTGAAGAACCGCGCAAGGAATCGCAGGAGTGCATCAACGCACATCCCCGTCGCTCAACGCCGACGGCTAATTTCATAGCTACGGACGCGAACTTCGTCGGATAAAAAGCGCACGGGGAGTTTCGAGCTTCCAGGAGCGACAGGCGAAAGAGCGATGACCCCGAAAGGAGATTATCTTTGCTCGGTCAGACTTCCCGCATTCTGCGGGAGGCCGAACGCGACGGCAATTGTCGGCGCACTCGGAAATCAGGTCGCAGGGCGCGCCGACTGCGCTCGGTTTGGCAAAAACAATTGTCGCAAAATAGGCAAGCGTTCGAGCGGATGCTCTGCGAGTGCCGGAATAAACTACGAAGACGATGGCAGACCAACGCTCTTACTATACTCCTGCGCATTAGCAAAAACAATTGTCGCAAAATAGGCAAGCGTTCGAGCGGATGCTCTGCGAGTGCCGGAATAAACTGCGAAGACGATGGCAGACCGACGCTCTTACTATACTCCTGCGCATTAGCAAAAACAATTGTCGCAAAATAAGCAAGCGTTCGAGCGGATGCTCTGCAAGTGCCGGAATAAACTGCGAAGACGATGGCAGACCGACGCTCTTACTATACTCCTGCGCATTAGCAAAAACAATTGTCGCAAAATAGGCAAGCGTTCGAGCGGATGCTCTGCGAGTGCCGGAATAAACTGCGAAGACGATGGCAGACCGACGCTCTTGCTATACTCCTGCGCATTAGCAAAAACAATTGTCGCAAGATAGGCAAGCGTTCAAGCGGATTCTCTGCGAGTGCCGGAATAAACTGCGAAGACGATGGCAGACCAACGCTCTTACTATACTCCTGCGCATTAGCAAAAACAATTGTCGCAAAATAGGCAAGTGTTCGAGCGGATGCTCTGCGAGTGCCGGAATAAACTGCGAAGACGATGGCAGACCGACGCTCTTACTATACTCCTGCGCATTAGCAAAAACAATTGTCGCAAAATAGGCAAGCGTTCGAGCGGATGCTCTGCGAGTGCCGGAATAAATGCGAAGACGATGGCAGACCGACTCTCTTGCTATACTCCTGCGCATTAGCAAAAACAATTGTCGCAAAATAGGCAAGCGTTCGAGCGGATGCTCTGCGAGTGCCGGAATAAACTGCGAAGACGATGGCAGACCGACGCTCTTACTATACTCCTGTGCATTAGCAAAAACAATTGTCGCAAAATAGGCAAGCGTTCGAGCGGATGCTCTGCGAGTGCCGGAATAAACTGCGAAGACGATGGCAGACCGACGCTCTTACTATACTCCTGCGCATTAACAAAAACAATTGTCGCAAAATAGGCAAGCGTTCGAGTGAATGCTCTGCGAGTGCCGGAATAAACTGCGAAGACGATGGCAGACCGACGCTCTTGCTATACTCCTGCGCGTTAGCAAAAACAATTGTTGCAAAATAGGCAAGCGTTCAAGCGGATTCTCTGCGAGTGCCGGAATAAACTACGAAGACGATGGCAGACCGACGCTCTTGCTATACTCCTGCGCATTAGCAAAAACAATTGTCGCAAAATAGGCAAGCGTTCGAGCGGATGCTCTGCGAGTGCCGGAATAAACTGCGAAGACGATGGCAGACCGACGCTCTTGCTATACTCCTGCGCATTAGCAAAAACAATTGTCGCAAAATAAGCAAGCGTTCGAGCGGATGCTCTGCGAGTGCCGGAATAAACTGCGAAGACGATGACAGACCGACGCTCTTGCTATACTCCTGCGCATTAGCAAAAACAATTGTCGCAAAATAGGCAAGCGTTCGAGCGGATGCTCTGCGAGTGCCGGAATAAACTGCGAAGACGATGTCAGACCGACGCTCTTGCTATACTCTTGCGCATTAGCAAAAACTATTGTCGCAAAATAAGCAAGCGTTCGAGCGGATGCTCTGCGAGTGCCGGAATAAACTGCGAAGACGATGGCAGACCGACGCTCTTGCTATCCTCCTGCGCATTAGCGGCCGGGCACGCGATAAACTGTAAACGGACGAAAGAACGCAAGGTTCGTGATCTCTGCAATTCGCGGCGTTCGACCGAAGCTCGTCTCAACAGCGCGATCACTCAATTGCGAGGCCATTAAAGTGCGCCACTTTTTTGCGCGCCCGTCGAGGGAGGGTTATTGACGGGGTGTCAACGAGATTCTGTTATGACGGAGGGCATAACCTGAGACGGAACGTATTTCGGGGATGCGGGGCGCAAGATGGTGAAAAATTGCGGCGGAGGTGAGCGAGATTTGGCAGATAGAAGATGGAGGTGTCGGACGTGAGAACTGATGCATCGGCAGTCTCGCTATGTAAACGATAAGCTATACGATACACGATAAGAAAACGGTACTGTGCTGTAGCCGGCACAGAATCTCAAGGCAACGGCGTTCAACATTTTTGCGTTCCTGCACGAATACGGTATCGTTTCAGTGAAATTGCGTGGAGTGAAGAATTTAGATAGGTCAGGATTGATACGGTATTCGAAGTAGTCGTAGAGCCGTTTTGTATCGGTGGCAAAGGATATGAAAGAATTTAGCCACGGTCTGGTGAAAGCGCTGCTTTCTAGTAAAAGCACTGAGCGCGCTTGGTACTTACACAAGACCAGCGTTGAATAACGTACGCATCGTTACACCAATCTATTACATGCATATCCAGAAAAATTTGTTGCAGATAAAACAGCCCAACAATTTGCTATAAGTAACCAATAATTATTATCCGGACGAATTATTCGGATAACAAGAATTTCAACAACTAACTGTCTCAAATCAATGTCTATAACTCGTATAACGATCGAATTTGTCCCTCAATGATCCTCCGTACATTCGCGTCGAGACACAGGTGGACAACTCCCCGACAAACTCTCTTTGAAAATCCTTCGCAGACATGGGCAGCGGTTAATTTTAACGCTGAAAGTTTCTTAGCTCACGAGGCGCCCAGTATATATAAATTTTCCTCGACCCTTTTTGTCCGTCCTCGCACGGAAAAGCGCAAGTTCACTCACGAGGAGGTACGACCAGATCTTCCGGTAAATTACCTTTTGCACTCACGTGACCCCACTGGCACAAGGATCCGAGGGTGTGTATTATATCTACACCCCAAGTTGCGCGCATGTGCTGTCCCGCTTACACGGGGGACGCACACACGTCGATGAACGATGGAAGGAAGGCACCTACCTACATACATCGATATATATCGGGTTTTCAAGCGCTTTTTTATGAGACGGCAACATCGTGGACGCTTCTCGGCATTGGGTGAACGGAATATTTTGTCGGTGCTTTGAACGTCTTATCTAGAAACGACAGACAGTTGGGTATAGGAATATCGAACTAAGGAAATACACAAAGAACTAACGTAAATATACGCGGTCGCGTAAGATTTCTATGTACACGGTACCCTCGGTGTGGTCGTTGAAATTCGTTTGGCGCCGGATCAAATTTTTCGAATCCCCTCGCTCTTTTCTCGTTTATCAGCGAAACCGCTGATAGCGACGGCTACGTCCAAATGTTCTGCCCGGACGCCGTTCTGTTTATTATGAACACGAGGCGTCCACATTTTGACGGCGGGTCATGAAAGCGGGTATATTAGACGTTTTTAGTGTCGTACTAAATTTAATTGTGGCCGAGTGTCAACCTTGGTATACAACACTTTATGAATAAATGCCTTTTTACGGTCGTTCAGAATTATATTTAAAAGCACCACACCACCTGTTTCGCACCTTCCGGAGGCGCCTCGGCAGGTGGCATTTTTACATCCAATTCTCGTCAACCACAAAAAGGCACTTTTTCATCAACTGTTTCATACGAAAACTAATAGCACACCGTATGTAGCGGTAGACGTAAGATCTGCGCCCGCCGCGAAAAGCGCACATTTCCGTGCACATTAAAATTAACGTCCCGCCGACGGCGTTTCGCGGCGCCGCGATATCGAGTTTCGTCACGTCGAAGGCTCCGCGGCGAAAATCCGTAAGCAGAAAGACATCCGCCGGCGTTGACGGAAGCTCTCGGTTCCGATTCGAAGCTCTGGGAGTTTCGACCGCACTGCGGCTCCTCCCGGCCGCCGAAAACCACCGTTCTCCGTAAAACTCCGTAAGCAGGACGGCAAGGAGTTCCGTCACTTATCGGAATTTCATCGGTGGCCGCAATTACACGGATCCGCGATCGTCGAGCGTGCCTCTTTTCCTTTTTCTCGTTCTCCCTCTTTTCCGCGCGCGGCTTGCAATAACGTCGGATATTACGGCGTCCGTGCCGGAGAACGAACGGTGGGCGCACGCGAAGGAAGTAATGAAGTAATCGGGCGTGCGACGTAATCGGTGTGCAAAGCGTCGTTCGTCAGGTTCATCAAACTTTATCCGATATCCCGCGCATTGCGCCGGCCGAGGGGAGGAGGAGGACAGACGCCGCTCGCATTCTCGCGTGAAAGTTTGCTCGCTCGGAAACGTGCGTTGACACCTGAAAAATAAAATCGATCCGCCTTCGGGGACGCTGGGCGTCACGATCCCAAGACCACCGCGTGCAAGTACGTCCGTTCGCTCGTCGTGCCAACGTTGCGTGTACCCGGCGTCGATCGTGCGGATGTAATGACGGAGTAACAAGGCGCGCCGCGTAATCGGTGCGTAAAGCTTCGACCTGGGCGTACGGTGCATGGGGAGCAACGAAACTGTCGGATGCTGCGCTCACCGTTTTCTTTCTTCGAGTAGTTTCTTTTGCGATGGACGAGTCGGCTCACGAGTTACGATGTAAGACGCTGGCGAGCGGTAGAATGTTAATCGGCTTTTTGCCCGCGACACTTGTCGGCCGGTGGCGTATTGACATGTTAAACACGGAGGCGATTCTATTTGACTTTCCGTTTAAACGGTGCGAAAATGCGAAGTATGCGTTTGGGGATAAAGAAAGGGTGGTGAGCAGAAAGCGTCGATTTTGTTTGAAACGTACAAGAAGAGCCGTGGAAAAAAGTATTAGGTGTACAACTTTGATTCCGCCGTTTTTTTCCGAAATTCGGGCTTTATTGCTGGTTATACGTTTATGATTCAAAGTATTGTCCATCGCTGGCCACTACTTTCTCCCATCTTTCGGGCAGCGTACGAATCCCGCGTTGAAAAAACTGGTCATCTTTTGAAGCATCCACGAAACACTGGTCAGCCAGGCCGTGTGCCATTGATCGAAACAAGTGATAGTCCGATTTTATTCCCATTGACTTTCCGTAAAATTTGCGGCCGTTTGTCTTTTAATGTCGGAAACGCATTAATTGCGTTCGATAACGATCGCCTGTGATTGTTTCAGTCGGTTTTAACAACTCATAATGCACTACGCCGAGATGGTCCCACCAAATACAGAGCATGACCTTGGAACCGTGAATATTCGGTTTGGCCGTCGACGTGGAAGCATGGCCGGGATATCCCCATGATTTTCTGCGCTTGGGATTATCGTAATGAACCCATTTTTCGTGTCAATGCGATGCAGAAATCCTTTCCGTGGCAAAACAAGCAAACAAACGCCGTTCAACATCTCTCGGCTTCAACTCGTTTTCCTTGTTTCTGAATCATTCCCATGATTTTCAGGCGTTTTGAAATGGCTTGTTGCGTCACTCCCAATGATACTGCCGATTCTTGTTGCGTTTGACACGAGTCTTGATCAAGTAATGCCTCCAATTCTGCATCTTCGAAAACCTTCTCTCTTCCACCGCCTTGCCGGTCTTCGACGTCAAAATCACCGTTCTTGAAGCGTTGAAACCACTCTCGGCACGTTCTTTCACTAATAGCGGCCTCACCATAGGTATTTGAGAGCATTCGATGAGCCTCAGCCGCAGATTTCTTCATATTAAAGCAGAAAATTAAAACCTCCCGCAAATGACGAGAATTTGGCTCGTAAGCTGACATGTTTAATCGAGAATGACTTTATGATGCAGACACAAATCGATAATATTTCGATTTATGTTTACAAATGCCTAAGCTTATTGTATGACATCTACGATCTATTTATTTCGAAGCTACAGCCATCTATTGCAAAACGCAAGCAAAGTTGTACACCTAATATATAGAAATGTTTTGATATTAACACGTTGACTGCCACGCGTGTTTTGCTATGTTAGAACCGCGATGCGATGAAATGCTAGAGTATGATTGAACTATGCAAAATGAAGGTAGCGCAGAGTTGTTAGAAGCCAAAGTATTGAAGCACCATTCCAATACCAATGGTTTTTACAAGATTGCAAATAGCGAATTGCATGGCGAATTTTTTTGCATTTATAGTCAAATCTTTTGCGCCGGTCACCGGTGACCACCGTGGCAGTCAACGTGTTAATATCATAATGTAAGTAAATATATCGTATAAATTTTATAATATTAATATTATATGGTTTGTAAAGTATTATCTTTCGAAATTGACACTGCCGGCTAAACGGAAAGTTTAGTATCGGTCCCGAAGGACCGACATAGCATTTAGCGTGTTAATGGTTTGCCAGGACAACCAATAATTTTGTTATCGATTATTGAGGTGCAACTGTTAGATTCTACTGGAAGCTCCCATGTATCGGATGCTACGCTGTGCGATTTCTTTCTTCGCGTGACGTTTTCCGATCTATATATCGATCTACCCGTTACAATATTACACTTTACTGTAACCTATTCAGCGCACCTTCTTTTAAGTTTTATATTAAAAAAAAAGTCACGCATGGCTGCCTTGTTTAAGGAAACGTGCAAAGGAATCGATGAAGTTTCGCTCGCAACTTTCCCGAGCGTCAAGTGGTGAATAATGTGCGCATAACACGATTGAAACATCGATAGGCTCATGTAGAATCGTGACAACGGGCGCTTTGCATTTTATCGAAATACTTGTACAGGCACGCAAGCGCGTGCGGCAACTCATGTGCAGTAGCAATGTCAACGGGTACACCCGCAGTGGATACAATCGGACGAAACTGCCTCTACGCCTACGCGGGTTCGCGATTAGTCAGAAAACACGAACGACCGCCCTGCCTTAGTATTAAATCGATAAACCACTTTCTGTGCGGCACTCGGCTCGACAAGAAAAGCAGGATCGGTCGATTCCGCGAAGCGTTTTGCGCAATTTTTCTGGCCACTCCAATGCGCCGGGGAAAACAGTCGATTGTTCGATGCGGCACGATTAACTTCCAGCTACCCGCTGCTCGAGGTATATCTCGAACGTTTCGGGACGAGCTGAAATAGGCTGAACGGCTGTCGAGAAAAAACAACAGGTTGGAATGTTCCGCGGAAGGTACACAATGGCTACCGCGAATATGTACACTCCCGTTACGGTTACAGTTTACTTAACAACCGAAAATAATTTTGCCCGCCGTCCCACGGAGGCCGACATTGCGCGACTACGAGTGGAGAGCGCGACGTTATTTCCGTCATATCAGTCAGTCAGTAGCGAAACATTGCTCTTACGACATACGTACAAGTTCACACAGTTTACGTAATGGCGATTAAGCAGGACGATCATACGGGCAATGAAAAAGCATCCGCAGACATCATCGCCAGCTTACAAAATGATGAACGCGTCGCAACGGTTTCGGGTTCGTTAGCACGTAGGTCAATTCAGCGGTGGAACAGAGGTAAACGTTCGAGATTTGTCTCGGTGCGTACGACGGACGAAGGTGGCCTTTATCGTCAAACTGATTACACCCGTGCATTGCGCCAAACGTACGAAGGACCATCGCGTGTCGACACTCTGACGCAACGATACGTTAGCGTCGCGGAAAACAAATATCGACGTCGATGTTGCAGCATTTTACAGCGCGACTGTGCATTCGTGCGCGCCCCGCGCATGAAACGAATCGCGCACTGTTGCAATAGCGCTGACAATAGGGTCCGTTCGATTTGACACGGCAACGGTCCTTTTCGGATGTGTGCCACTTTCGCGCTGTCCATAAGCGTGCCTCTTCCTTTCATTCTCGGTAGCCCGATCCTTTCTGCGGACAACGGACCAATAATGACGAGGGCCAGAAGGACACTGCAACGAATTGCGGGGCACGTCGTGCTCTCCTTTCTTTCTGCCACCGTCGTTTCGTCTGCCCAATCGCCGGCCGATACACGGGACAAAGTATGAGCTACGTTATTTGGGTCGCCCCGTCTCACGGACGATTGAGATTCCCTTTCTACATTGATTCGCGACGCGCGCTGATTGATGAGGGTTCGGCACGGCAGAGTCGTGTTAGCCGTAAATAGAGAAGGGCGCAAAAGGCAACTCGGGGAAGAGTAACGGGCGTTTATCGGATGTACTATTTGTTGCGTTGGGCAAATTTGCTGAGAGTAAAGTAAGTTTCGCGCGTCGACATCGGGGCAGCCCATCGCGACGGTCTGGCTATTGTGTGGCAAAACTATTGTAGGCCGTGATAGACGCGGGCCACGCCTTAGTTTTCGGAAGTAAATAGTGTGTTCTTGGGTTTACGTGAGCAAGTGAGCGAATGGATAAACGAAAGAGGGAGAATAAGTGCAAGGAAGGATAGAGGGGATGTGCTAAAGGAAGAGAGGATTCTTTTGGGTTAGCCTTCTTGCGGTACCGAAACTTTGATAAACAGCTTCATCTCAAACAAGTATCATTTCCATACATTCATCGCCTCAGGACATTTACCAAAGAGCCATATCAATAATCAAATTAAAAGATAAGTTATTCCATTACAATTTACTTATGTATTATAACAGCCAAACATATTCTATATTTGACGAGTATACTCGTAATCGCTGACTTCTTGCGACATATTTTAGTTACACGCTTTTCACAAAGGTCGCGACAGCTAACCAGTTAAGACGCATCGGCTTTTCCGGTAGAAAGTGTCGAGACGCGTAATTATGATCGAAAAGTAATAGTTGTGTTTGTGCGTCTGTTCGTTATTTTTATGCTGTGATTACGACCATGTTATTTACCCTGTACATACATTAGTGTCCTTTTACATGTAAATAAGCGTATTACGATCGTCTACACTCTTACGCGAAACCCGACATATTTAATCGCCCATACGCGACGTGGTTAGTTATCGATTCGATCAATAACCGCCGACAGACGTTCTAGGGGCTTTCTCGAGTCTGGCTAATTAGAATCTGATCATTCAGCATGCAGAGCGACCTTTGCTTACGATCGTGTGACACGTCACAGCGTGGCATCGTTGAAAAGTTTCTGGCGAACAAACGGAAGGAGCGGGTGACTGACTGCCGTTAAAATAGAACAAACGCCGATCGGCCGAACGACAAACGATGAGTCAGGTGAATTACCTAAGAATGCATGTCAAGTAATTAACGTGCAAAGCAAAGTAAGATTAATGAACAGCGCGACGGGAAATGTTCAATAAACACGGACGATAAATCAGTAATTAAATACGATCGTTAGTGCCGCTTGCATATTCACGCAAGTCACTGTAAAAACGATATTACTTAACGAAGCAACCCGATACCTTCCCAGAACGGACATAATTCATTTACGACCCGAGCGAAACGTAAGAGGATACGGAAAAACGATGACAAAAATGATAAACTTGTCAGTTACGTTTTGTGTCTGCGGTCGGCGAGAGTATGTTGCACGCGTACGAGTTTGCGGAATTCTATACGACGTCGCAGACAACCGACCGTCGGGACGTCCACCTCGCGACACGCCTAAGTGCAGCGGCAGAAATTCCGTCGAAATCCGCCAGAAGCTGGCAAAAGTGCCGAGCGCAAAAAGGCGGGCCAGCGCGAACGCGGGGGAGTTCCATTTTAATTTCCCAAAGTAAATATCGGCGGACGAAACGGCGGGACAAAGAAATAATTCAGATCAAAGCCGTTGCGATGCCGTGGGAGATGGACGAACAGAAGCGAGTTCTTCGGCGCTTTGTTTTGCACGAGCGTGTTGTGCGCTGTAGAAGCAAGCATTCGCAATACGCCACCACTTCGTACTCGTTCTGTATCGTGCGCATCGATCGCGAACTAAAAGACATTCGGCCCATTCCGTTCTCGGTAGTCATGCACAATTCGATGTTTCTTTCTCAGGAACCGGCTGTTCGCCGTACAGCATTGACTAATTCACGAGCTGTTTAATTAGATTCTTCCGTGGGTTCTCGGTATAGGTCAACGGTATGAGTTCAAGTCCTGACGAGGCTAAATGCACTGAATGCGAAATGTTCAATTTGTATATCGAGGACGTGAGGGTAAGACACAGTAAATTCCAGTTTTAACAACGATCGCAGAAACTAAGCTGCGGATCTTTTTAATGTTAATATTATATGCACGTTCCAAGTTGGATAGTAACGCGACTCTCGCTTTTACGGGATTTCAAGCGAAAGTTCCTCAGCTACGAAACGATGTGCCGCTCCATACTGCCATCTCGGGGATTATGTAGGATACGCGATAACAGCTTTAACGCCGAACTAATTTTGTAAAATACATAAGGGAAATTCAGCTAATTCCGTATTACTGAAATATCGAATATATTGAAATCGCTAACTAAGAAACACGTAGATATTATGTATTTGATGCAGACAATTAACATCAAATTACACAGTAGATGTGACGCCTGTCTTACGAGTCGACTATCTCTGCGAATCCGGTTACAGCTCAAATGTAACTTTGAGAATCAGATTCCTTTGAAAGTATCGCAAAATTACACAAGCTTCCCCTGCATAACTGTAGTTTTCAAGATGTTGGACGGTACAAAGATTACATCATGTGTCAAGTTTCAACTTTACAATGATTTGCATCGGATAATGAAAGACTTACAAGCCTATTTATGATCGAAAAATACCGACTTTAACATTTCCGTTGCGGAAATTCTCGACATGTTCCGGAGCCACTGGTTGCCCTCGATACACTGAAGCGTTATCCGTAGATGATCACAGACTACCATTGATACGAACGTACCGACGCAAAATCGGTCATATTTTTGTTTACGAATGCCGCGAGCGCAAACGAAACAAGAAATTTCGTGCGCAAACACACGGGAGGTCAAGGATTCCGCGTGTTTCTCGACTCGATTGGGAACAGGATAGGAGCTAACTAAGAAGGTGACGACACATTGCGACACTCTATTGACATACGCGAAGAGAGTAATCGCATTGGAAAATACAGAAGCGTGAAAGAAAGGGGCTGCGGGGGAAGCGTGCGGGCACCGATGGAATTTCGTCGCGTCACACGTTGAATTTCGTATCGACCCCGGGCGTCTAACGCCGCGTTACGAAAGCTTCTTCCTCGCGGGCGCATGAGTCTGACCCGCCCAGTGTGCGTGCGAAATCGCCAAGTGGCATGACTTAATCGCGTCGTCGGACTTCTCGGAAAAGGTCGACGATTTTCTGGCAAGGAAATGTCGATACGGGCGACGGCTCGCCTTTTTGCTAGCGAGAACGCGCTCGTAGGAGTCATTCAATTCCGTCCGCGCGGGCAATGAATGTCTCTGTTTGGATTCTGAATGGACATTTAATGCCAAATATGTCCCCGCCGATACCGCCGGCGCTGACCGTGCTCGAGATGCTCAAATCGAAAACGACGCGGGTAATAGCCTTGTGCTTATTGTACTGTCGGCGATTTTACGCAGCAATGAACATGCATATCTTAGTTGTGCGGGAGATACGGATATGGTTTGCGGAATTGTAACGTTTATGACTTACCGGACTTGTTGTCCATAAGATCCCGGTAGCCGTGCACAAAGTCCGCCACTATGCTCGTCATCTTGACTCGTGTCTGAAACAGAAGCATCACAAGGGCGTTAGTTTACGGGGGCGCACGATGGATCTGCTAATAAGTGGATTGACGCGCCGAAACACATAAGTAACCCCACCGTCGATTAGGCCGGACGACGTACGACCACTACGAAGAACGGCGTGGGTAATCTCTATTTATATTCTCCTTCTTATCGCTTCATTCACTTCGTTGAATGTTCAGATAACTTAGAAACGGACATGCTATAATGAAAGGACTTTGCTTCATTGCATTCTGTATAGAAATTCAGTATATCTCTGAGTTTCGAACGGAGAAATTCCAATATAGTATTTGCCCACGAAGAAGTGAAAACGTCACAAATTTCATACTTGTATTTACTTTTGTCGTAAAGTATTTTTGTACTTTTGAAAAAGAGTAGGGAAAGAAACGCAATATTATTGCAAATAGTGCGCTGCTGGTCTCTGTACACCGTGCTTCAAGATTTATCACATAGGAGCGACTTGCTAAAATACCTGCAGAAATAGCGAAAAACACTTAAAAGTTACACATTTTTGTTATTTAGTACGAATAAAGACACTTTAACTCCAAAAAAATACGTACTAAAGGATTTTTCATTAATTTATTACACAGCGAAGGGGTTAAAACACTCGTGAGTTGACTGCGAATTGCGTAGTAGAGAGATTTATTAGGTTCCACGCTCTTGAGGAATCACTTGTGGAAATTGCAAATTGTTCTGTCGGTGCCTAGGGGCTGCCGATAAAAGAGTAACAAACGGCTGTTGAACTAATAAATCAGTGCGGTTGTGTTCCTACTGTTCTCTCGGGGTCGTACGGTACAAAGTTTAAGACTGAATGAACACTATGAACGCGAAGATAACAAGACGGCGAATGGTGCGCATCGCGGTATGCTAATTAGATTTATTTAAGTTCTTTTGGAAAGAGGCAGAGACGCGTGGAAGTGAGACAAGATCTATCACTTGACGATGTAACGTCGTCAGCTGCGTCGCAAAACGAATAATGGCGTGATTAACGAGCAAGGCCGGAGCGAGAACTTCATTCTAACTGGATCGAGTCATTGTTATCCATCTTACGAAAGCAACCGGTACCATTCATTCATTGCCACGGCTAATTGTCGCAGGGCAGTGACTTCGGGGCTGTGACGAAAAGCTTGTTCGTACAATATAGTAGCCCAATGAATTCTCAACCGCTGCAGGAGAATTATTTAACGCGTTCAAATGTAGCTTTGATTTCTTCTGGCAGATAACATACGCCCCTTTTGGAAGATACTGTGAGATAGTACACTTATCTAACATTCCGCGTGCCACCGCAGACGGGGCGATAGTTCGTAAAACAATTCATTTTAACGACTTATAAAATGTACAGAATTTATCTACTAGGCCTTATCTGTGACAATTGATAAATAAACGGCAACAATGTCCGTTCACGCTATCTTAATTTCAATTACTGCCAACGACAAAAAAATGCTGCAATTTTTCATATGCATCCCTTAACAATTAAATAGAAATACATAGAACGAACAGCGTCAGTCTCTGTAATTTGACTGCTGGTCGATGTTGACCGAGCAGTCGTTACGTAAACTCTGCCGACGTATCTATGACACTAATTTCATCGGCGACCGATTGCGAGTTGAATCTTGCATGATTTCCGTGTCCTCGAAAGTACGTCCGCCTGAAGACAGAATTAAGCCCGCGGAGTCTAACGAACTGCATATCGAGTGTATTGCAGTACGGGCCGTGGATTTTCGAAAGTGCCGGCTGATTAAGATTTCAAGAAGCGCGGAGGGTTGACTCCGAGCTATAGCTCATTTGCAAACAACGGCACAATATAGGACATCGACGTGCACTTTGCCCCGGGTGCGCTCAGCGGCGGAGACACGTAAATTAACAAAGTGCCAAATTTGCACTTTTGACGACGCAGCGCTGCCTTTCGAGTATCAGCCAATCAGTTTTACACAATGTACAATTCGGTACTCGAACGGAACGTGCTCACGAGGTGCGCGACTGAATAACCGGGCATAAAGTGCGTCTGACCTCGCTGCTAAAGACTTACAGCGACATTATCATAGACTCACCTGAGTCTGGCTAAGTACAGTTGCACACAGCGGTGCATAACCAAACCGGGCGAGTTCAGCACGCCCAGCTACTGTGGCGCCTGAGAATTGTTCACTTAGCACACTGTTGACCGGCAATCTTACGCAGAACTGTCTCGTGTCACTGGCTGTTATTACGTAATTGGATGTGGAAGTGAAATAAACTAAATAAGATGCAATAAACTTTATGCATTGAATTGAAACTTTGGACATAACTTTTATATAACTTAATTCTTCGTTTAGTATAATAAAGTGCATAGCAGTCACCTACGTGTAGCGGTACACAAAAATACTTTCATTGTCAGATATTATGATATTTTTGTTTTGCCGTTTCGGTGGTCTAATGTCAGACACATAAGTGTGTTTCAATGTATCCGCGTATAATTCATTGAAAAATTGTTACTCAAAACCCAAATACCAGAAAACGTATTTTTTATAATAAACCGGACACGACTAAATACGATGAACAAAGATTTTGCGATATTCCACATTGTCCTGCGCTTCAAAGATTGGAATAGCTAACGCAAGTACAAACACGGGTTAACTCGTGTTCGGTCAACAATTATTAAGCATGAAAACACGAATTAACTCGTGACCGATCAACAATGTGTCAACTTTCCAAATACTACGACAGAAATATTTTCGTAAAACCAGCACTCTTGCACACATGGCGCAGAGTCGGGCGATTTGCGCAGGTTCTATAACAATATTTTTGTATTACCCGCTGCGAAATTGCGCTATTCACGAACGAAAATGGTTTCTGAAAATGATGGGGTTTTATCCAGCGTTTCATAACGAACCCTCGCCTCATTAGAACGCGTGCAATCGCATTGTCTTCGAAATACGGCCGCGGCACAGAGTGAAATTTTAACGCCCCGACAAAAGACCCATTTAGATCTCTGCCGAAAGATGAAGGACGGACCAACATTTATCCTCCGTTCCCGGTACGTAGACTCGGCCCCGGAGGCTCTGTTGAACGTCAATTAAAAATATCGAATCGATAACCCGATTATAGATTCGGGCTCGGCAACGACTATTATTCGAGGCTTGAGGCACACTCGCCGCGGGTCGAGTGACACGGAGTGATCGGCGCATAGAGAATGGTCATAAAAATGATCACGAGGTCGGCGAGTCGGAAAGCGTCCAGCTTAAGCGTGAGCACTTTCGTTTGCAAACGACTTTTCGAAAGCACTCTATTGACCAATTGATTAACCTCTTACCGGCGGTAGTTCTTATGACGGCCTACGAGCAGCCAGATTTATTCCAAAGCTATGCGACAAATTAACCTCTTTGCTACGTCTGCATTTTCCGCGAAGTTGTATATCGGTATGGCAATGTTTCACGCCGACTGCGCGTAGACAATGTCACTGCGATTTACGTCTGACTGTGCTTTGCACTATTTAATAATGTCATTGTTTATGCGCAGTGGGTATCGAACATTGACGTAGTTATAGATGACTACATTTACACAGTTATAAAGACAAAAGGAATTAATGTAGTGGCATACAGTAACTGTGCTACGCTGTGCAACAGCTTAAAAAGATATCTATATTTTCTTTCTTCCTACGAATGTAAGGTAAGATATCGCAGAGGTCAGCGCGTATCAACGTCAGAGATAAGAGGTCAAAACTACCTGCAAGTAGAATACTTTCTAGTACATCTCTTATCATAATAATTGCGGCATTATATATTTGCGTTCACACTTAGATTGTTCACAATAAAAAAATCCTGCTTTTAGGTAGTCAAACCCATTGTCCTCAAGCGCAAAAGTGCATGGTAACAAAAAAAAAAAAAAAAAACGCACTGCCTAGACGATTGACTGAATAGGGATTCACTAATTGCAAACAAATTACAGTAACATTTGATCATTTAACCAAGTTACCGGAATTATTTAATGATGAGACTAAATGGAACACCGAAAATGTTTCAACTGAAACTCGTTGGGTGGAATTGTTCAAACACTTTCACACGAATAATTTCAATCATATGAACGTTCGTATAATTATCGAATATATTTGATGTCAGCCCGGCACAACTGCACTCGTAGAAAGGATCTTTTCTAGTATCGTATGAATGAGTTTTGGCCGAGTGAAAAAGCACAGTTGCAAATCGCAATTCTTAAAGCAACGCTAATTACCAAAGTAAACTCCAAGAACTCCTACCAAGCATTTCAATCTTACTTGGAATCACCACCAAAGCAACTAAAGCAAATTTGTTCTTCAGAAAAATGTAAGATCACATAAATTATTTATTTTCGCGAATCCGTGTCTGTTCTTTTCGTTGATAAATAAAACTCATGAAGAAATATGAGTTTTCTCGACTTCTCCACGGCTAAAAACCTCCGCACGTACAGCCACGAAAAATACATAAATAAAAACAGTAATAACACATGCAAATTTGTTCCGCATGTATGTATGCGACATTTAATTTGTCATTTACCATTAACATTACCTAATTTCAATATGCATTTTTGCTTATCATTCAATGCAGTACACATTATGCATTTTCACACTATATACAAAAATAACACGTATATAGATCGATTTTTTGTTTTACGTATAATTTTTATAACCGGTTTCTCATAAAAACCCCGTGCATGTCCGGTTCTGATAAAAAAAACTGAATCGCCGCGTCACTTATCGCCGAACCCAAGAAGATTCGCGCTCCGAGTGACGCATCAATTCAGCCGAGCCAAAGAAGCGCGCTGCAACACTAGGCATGGCGAACAACTTCCGAGACGAGGCGGAATCCGGTCGCGTGGCCGCCGGTTATCAAGCCGCATAAATTTCTCCTTCGGCGTGCCTTCCTCCGCCGATTACAGGACGTTACGTAAGGAGCGATGCGTGCTCACGGCGTTTGTCTGACGAAGAAGGAAGACGCGCGGAAGAAAGGCGCGAAACGGAGCGACGGTGAAAGAGTTGCGACGGGCCAGCGTGGCGAGAAGGCGTCGAGAAAGTTGGTAAATGTGCGGTTACGTCCCGGCGTCGGGATCGATTACGACCGTCATGTAACGTAATCGACGATCCGACGACGCACCTAAGCGCCCGCAAGTAATTGGACGGTCGTGCAGTCGGTGTATCGGCCGTGCAGCAGTTTCCGCGGCGGACTTTATTTATTAACGCGCGACACGGTAATCGCGATAATCCGCCACCCACGCGTTCGACTTCGCGCCGGCCACTTCGAAGTTCGCCGTGCACGGCTACAAAACAACAGAGCTGCGGCGACTCGATTGTAGGCGAGCACGGTTAGTAATGTCTTTAGTTGACACACTTGCGGTAACTGGAGCTGAAGTGCTTAGACGTCGACGATGCGTCGACGCGGGTGATGCCGGCGATAGGCGGAAAGGTGGGCACACGAATTTACGTGCGTTCGATCAGCCGCTGGGGAGAGAGATAAACGAGTCAGTCACCGAGGAAGTTTACGTTCGCGGAGCGGGAAGAGTATGGAGTGAATGGTAGATTTTGTAATCTCGCGGGCCAATAGATATCTGTGAACCGAACGGAATCGCGCGATAGCGTATCGTTGTCTTTCAGCTGGGTGCTGAGGAATCTTCGGTGACTCAATGAAACTCTTCGCGCCTCGGACTTTTTACAAACTCACAACTGATATGGATTGGCGTAGGTGAGCCACGGCCGACGCGCACGGTTGGATAAGATTCGAGGGACGGACGATTCTAGCCATTGATTTTGCAGGCGCTTCGGAGTGTTAAGCTGAAAATTCCGCGGGTGGCCGCGGACCGGCCGATTCTCGCTGGCACAATTATATTATACGCCCGATATTACGCAAATCGGGCAAGTGCGGCCCGCGACGATCGTAGGCAGCAAATGTATTGATCCGCGGCTTTTTAGCCGAGCGCAGTGACGGCAGGCACCGCCGGCAAATGCGCGGCATGTGCGGGAGTAATGAGCATTGATCATCGGAGTTCGAAAATAAACTAGTAATTGAATTCTGGTAGCCCTGTTTACGCATTGAGTCGAGAATCCCGACGATTTTCCGTAACCCAATTCAGCGCACCGCTAATAACAACGGCCATTTAAACGTCGCGCGGTGCATTAACGATCGTCAAGAATTTACGTTAGCCGGGCGCGTATCTTCCACGACGCCGTTGGCTTTCGATTTATCGACACGGAAACTGTCACCGCGCGTTGTCGTCACTCCGCGCAAGTCGAGACCCTCTAACGGCACGCGAAATCGTGTGCTTCAATTTGTCGACATTCTTCTGCCGTTCGCCGTATCGGCAAACGCGATTGCCTCGCATTTCGTTCGATCCCCGTCAAGCCGAGTCGAGGTAAAGCGCGCTTACTCCAATACAGGTGAAACAATAACGGAATCCCGACCCTTTCTCCGGTTTCGGTCTTTATGCTTTCGATTACGTAAGGCGACTCCGGCGATCGAGAGAGGTGCACGAAATATTCGTTCTCTGTATGCGGAATAGGATTCGCATTTCGTAATATTTATGCTTCGTCCTCTGGCCTCCCGTGCACGCTCTACCCCATCGCATTTCCCTTCGCGCGCGCACGGCGGAAGGCCGATAAAATACTTTCTAAACGCTCTTAAAAGTCCACGCCAAAAACTGGGAATTCCTCGGCGAAACGACTTTCGCCGTACATTATCACTCCGTAACGAAGCGAATGGCGCCTCGAAGCGGAGTCCTCGGCACGGTATGATAGCCGTGCGTTTACGATCGGGGCCCGACATTGTTTGTGCGCGGACACTGTCGAAATCAGAGGTGCGAAGTGGTCTGTCCCAAATAAACATTAAATCTTACACGTGCCAAGCAGATCTATGCGAACGAGATTACGAGACGTAATAAACAGCGTGTTACTGGTTGCGAGGTTAAGTGCTGACTAACAAAAAATTCGCATGTTTGTCCTGTCTTAAAATGCGTCTATGCGTGACGAGCACTTCGAAGCGAACGTCAATGTGCGTTGAAATTTACAGACTGTTTATTAAACAGCACTATTAAACAGGTTTAAAATGAAGGCGAGCAGATGAGTTTTTGGCAGAACTGTGGCACAGTGGGATCGGTCGTAGGACATGCATTTTTCGCAGTAAAATACGCGCGAGTCGTAACGTTCGTGTGAGAAGAATTATTACACGACCATGAGCAGCGTCCTACACTCATACGTGCACACACGACGCGTTCTTATTGCTGGCTCTCTTACATACGGAATGATTAACTTTCGCCGGTACTCAAGATAAGAGCCGTTACCGCAGTTAACTGATAACGAGGTTCAGTTACGCCTCTTGTGCACATCCGAATGCGTTCCTATATAAAGGAAATATTCAGTCATCGAATGTGACTGGGCGTAGTCCCATGCGAGACTTACTTTAGAGAGTGATATCAGAGCGGCGTCTCGATTACTCATAAGCCACTTTATCGGATGAGACTACTACATAAAAATATTCACGGGTCATATGCAGCGGCGGCGCAAAAAAAAAACACGGCTCTATCGCGCTTGCTAACGATTACCCAAATTAAAATGATGATTTTCCTTTCGTTGCGATTCACGCAGGGTGCACGGAAAAAGAAAAATGATATGTGTTTATCGGAACGCTTCGCGTATTTTACCAACGATTTTCCGGGTCTGCCGTTTTTCGGCTTCACATATCCCCGAGGTAGAAAATTCGCGCGATAGCGGGTACCTAGATCGTCAACGATGCGAGCAAAAGTGCCGTAATATCGGAACTTTACGAGACCCTCAGATTTTCGATTTCCTCACTATCCGATTTACCACTTACTGAGCAACCGCGATCTGAATTGGACTCGATACATCCAGAATACATCGAAACTGAAAAATCACCCCTAAAGGCTGATGTATTTCAAGCCGATATCCACGAATTTACCGTTCGGCGCAAATGCAAACGAAGGGGACTGGATAAACGCACTAACAACAACAGCGCAGCACAAAAGTCGAAATACTATATTCAAGTATTGAATGTTCGAATACACATACAATTGGCACATAACGCAACAATGAAATAGGACACGCGATGTTGCGTACATATGGATAATTGACTCGACGGCAAACCGATAAAAACACATGAACAATGAAATACACATGCTGAACAAAACATATACCGTATGATTGTTGTTCTAGTGCATGCGTGAAGGGAGAACTGCCCTTCCTGGAAGAGACACGTGCGTTAGGCGCAGTTACCTTTCGTTACCTGTACGACACACGCAGACGGCGTATTTCTCACGTTGCGTGTATAATTCACAATCGCGTGTCGTGGCACGAGAACGTGACCACTTTGATATTGATTTTTTCATTTTCCCGTTCCATTCGCGTGCGCAAAAAAAAACATAATTTCGCGGCCGCGTAAACTGCGCAAATGCATGTAAACGATGAACGCAAAAGGGTAATCTTCGGTGAGTGAGATGTTAGAAAAATCGTCGTGCCGTGTCTACAGGAACGTCGTAAAATCTGCCACAGGAAACCGTAATATCATTTACTCGGAACATGACGCGCATGCTTTCAGGCTTCCAATAATGTGCACGACGGATTGCGTATTTACACTGCCTCGGTATGTCAAGAGGCAAGTTGAAACGAGAAAATCGCCTACAATGCGGCTTACATCGTTAAATCTGCCCGGTGAGCGCGTAGACCGGTGTCGCATTCACCTTTGTCCCCCTCGGTTGCTTCAATAACATAGAGCGCCTACCATACCACTCCCTCACAGCGTGCGGCTTCGAGTTATGGGGGCAAGGTAATCCATTATCGCACCTGACGATCTTTCGGCGAGCATTCGCCACACACGTTGCTCCGATAATCGAGTCTAATCAGTGCTTTAACAAACTCATCCGAAGCGTTCGTCGGCCACTTAACAGTTATGCTTGCATGGCGTACGGGCGCATCGGCGATGGGCATCGTCAATTTGTCGGTTGCAAAGTCTTGCGTCTTGGAGAGTCGTTCGTTACTTAACGGTTAACTGTACGTTTGCGTAATGTTCAATTACACCGACATTTTTCGTGCGTCCGCTGACAGTCGATGCACAGGTTGCTGAACTTCCGGTCGGTTAGAAAATTAAGCTGTGCAGCAGTTGACTCGCCAATCAGTTTCGATGACTAGCAAGAGCAGAGCATCCGTCTTACAATTAGACGTTATCATGCGCAACATCATATAACTGCATATTCACTGGGATGCTATTGGAGGGTTCCGAACGTGCAACGTGCGTCTGATTCATTCCTTTGACAGAACCGTCGGGATCTCTACGTGACCGTAAGATTTGGCTATGGGTTCGGAAGTCGCCTGAGTCCAGCGCATTCATGACGTAAATGTTACCGCGAATAATACATTTCACGGTCCAAAGTTTCATAACGTGTAAACTTGCCGCAATACACTAAACCGGTGCATTTTGTGCTTGCATAAGGTGTATTGCAGTGGAATACAAGGAGGTTTTCTCAAGTTAATTAACAATTTTACTTCCCCAATTAAATCGACGCGAAAATCACTAACTGTTGCGTGACGATAGCGGAACGATGGCAATCTGGAGTTAGGAACGTAAGCCGCGGCAAAATGATTCTCCGTCGATCAATCGATAACGTATAATCAAGATATAGGTCTAGTACGCACTCCGCCATTAGCGTGAGATCAAGAATATCATTCTGTGAACCGTTAATGCGATCATATATCAATGAGTAATTTAAACGCGTCGCTTAATGACTTTCAATGACCCATACTGTCTGCGCAACAAAGTTAACTATCTTTACCGTCAGTGAGTCAACGTTGATACATATCAATTTCACCGTGAAGGCATTATTAACTGGACTCTATTGCACGCTTTTAAAATTTAAATAAATAATCAGTAGCTATACGGGAATGCACGCGTCACTCGGAGACAAGATATAGTTCTTTGATGCACGATAGAAAAATTATATGATTGCAGCGACATAGATACTGTCTAAGCTGAACAGCGTGCAAGCGTACTGTTTCAAAATAATTGCTGGTATTACTCAATGCGATATTTCACCGCCTTTCCCATCCTTACAAATCAATTCATTTTGAGTATGTTCAAGCGTCCAGTAAGTATGCTCTCTGACTGCTCACCGCAAGCGCGTGATTTCTTAATCGGCGTGCGGAGGAAAGGAGCGAGAATGTTGCGGAAGCAAAAGACACGAGAAGCTAATGACAGTCGTCCACGGACCATATACTTATCTATCACTTGGCACCGTCGGCAACACGATGAGAGAATATCTTAATGTGCGTAGATTATTCTCTTCACTTCTCTTTGCCGCGCTATCTCGTTAAAGCTAATTATTTCACTTTTCCTCTGCTGAATCGGCGGTAGTCTCGAAATGCGCCGCGACCGCCTTGCATCGTCGTGCAAGAGTAACACAGCCGATCCTTACGTCATCGGGTCACTAATGCCGAAGAGACACTTTTCCCGTCACGCTGTTGGATCACTGACCGATTTACGAAAAACTTACGCGGCACAGGCGCGAACTGACACGCGAGACTTTCGCAAAGCGACGCGAATTCCTCGGGCTCATGTGATATACACGCTGATGAGTCAGAGGATCAATGAATGATATGTCGGAGTCCGGAGTGAGAGCGGGGCAAAGAAAGTACCGAAAGAAAGCCAAATGTGCCGGAGATAAAAAGGCTTCCGCCATCTTCTCATATTTGGGGTAATATCGCCGGCGTGGGAGGACAATTCTACCTGAGGAGGTGCGCGAACATCGAAAGTGCAAGTAACGGCGAGAAGTCATGGACAAGTCTATTTTGTAGCATCGTACACTGTAGGAGCGGACTGAAATTGAACCGTTTCAGTAACCGTTTCCAGATGGAGAGTTCATGAGAGATTCGTGGCACGTACCAATACGGGGAAAACGGACATGAACTGAATTTTTACTCGTCTAATGATGAACCGTCGAATGTGCCTATCACTGCTCACGACCTGAAGCGGAAGTGACGTAACGTATGCAATAAATCTAACGTTCCCCGAGTCGACGAAAATCAGCCGAGAAGCTCCGTTTCGCAAGACTTGCGAACGATACGGATCTAGGAAGTTTCGCGTTTCATAATAGATCTGTCTCGATGCCCACGACCTTGTTCGGCACTTTTGCAGAAGCTCCTCGCGAACGTCTATTATTTATGGCGTCACAGACTATGTACACCCTTGCAACTGCGATGTAGAAATGATTTCGGAACAATTTCGCAAGTATCATCATTCCACTGCTCCCGCGTACTTCTCCTGAACAATGACTGAATTATTACTGCATCTTCGCGATTCATTTCACGGAAAAAAGCGAGTCGCACGTGAGACTGAAAAAGACCTCTCGACGTATAATAATGAGGGCCGAGCGCGGCGTATTCCTGGACGGGCACAAAAGATCGTAGCCTTAATCGCGAGCATATCTATACGGCCGCGCGAGAAGAGTGGCGGCCTTTTTGTCGGCGCCGTTCCACATTTTACGCGACTCTCCATGCGGAGAAAGAGGAAGCCCGCATTGTGAGCGCGACACGCTGGCCCTCGAAATGAATTCAGCGTACTCGTACCTAGTTGAAAATCACACGCGACATACTCCGATTCGCCAGAGCTGCCCGAGGCGTGCGTGCAAATGTGCAGGCGTGCGAACTTACACTCCTGAGCAGGGCGAGCGCGCTGTTTATTTACGAGAGTCACCCTTCAGCGCGGAGGCGTGAATTTTGCGGCAAAACGAGCACTCGTCCGTTCGCGAAAGCGTTCGGATCTTAACCGGACGAGGTTGCGTGTCAACGCACGGGGTACCGTCGTGTACTACGGGGTTCGCTAGGTTAGGTCGCGCAACCGAAAGTCATCCCGAGGATGCGTCTGATCGTGCACTTCGCCCCTCGACACTCCTGTCGCCGTGTCGCCGAGTGGAATTTCCGGCGTGCGCGCGACGGGCGATGAATTAATCGTGAACGTAATCGGCCGCTTTTTGTACTGATCGATATTCGCGGGCCAGCGAGAAAAATGGACTGCAGAAAAGCTGGTCCTCTCTCGCCCGTCCTCACTCTACGTCTCCTTCTCTCCCTCTCTCTGTCCGTGTCTCTGTCACTCCCTGGCGTTTCCTTTCCGGCCGAAGCCGGAACGCCATCGTCGGATCGATCCGCCGCCGTGTGGCGCGCGTCCTAACCTCAAAAGGCGCGCCGCCGGCACACCTCGAACCCGAGGACGCGGCGACTTACGCGCAGGACACGCATCTATCAGGACGAGCGCACGCACGTCGCCCAATCCGCTCCACCTGACGCGTCCGTGGCACGCGGACGGCACGACGCACAAATTCACGGGCTACACCCACCTGCTTCGTCCTCGACTCTTCTTCCTCGTTGCCTCCTCGTCGACCGCTTGTCAGCCGCTTTCCTGTCTCGGCGCGCACTTCTCTCTAGCACCGGGTGCCGTTTCCGTCGCGCCTTCTTCCTCTTCCTGATCCCTTCTCGCTTGACCAGCGGTCCTCTCTCAGGCGTCTCCGTCTACTACTCGCACACGCCTCCCTGTCTTTCCTGTCACCTCCTGCCCGAGCACATAAACGTAGCGCAATGCCGGTTGCCGCTCGTCCCCGTTCCGTAATCCGTCAACGAACACGACTTCGTCACTCTCTCGGCTCTTTCGGCTTATTTGTTATTGACTCCCGAGAGCCCTGTCGTCGGTCGGTGCGCACGACGATGCTTCCTCGACTCGCAGCACTTCCCGCCGTCACGCGTGCAGCCTGCGACGAGAACAACAGCGACGACGATTCACGACTGCTACTATATACTTCCACCGCGACCTACCGCTCTGCCGTCGGCCTCTTCCTCCTCTGCCGCGAGGCGCCGATCGCGGAAGAGACACCACGGAGCAGTACTGCCAGAAGCGCCGAGGGACAGGGGGATTATAGAGAGGGATGCGACGCGCGGAAGCAGAGGGTACGGTGGCAGAGGGAGAGAACGAAGGATGCTCGCAACGGAGCGGTTGACGAGCGGACGTGCGATCGGTGGAAAAGCGAGAAAAAGGAGGGAACAGCTGCGGCGCTTAAAAGCTTCCACGCTGGTTTTCCGTGCACGCGGTCGCGCTCGACTGGCGTTCCCCGCCTTTTAAACACGGTCTGTCGGCCGGCCGATTTTCGCGTACGCCGCCTGGCTGAGTGGCTGCTTACTGCCCAACTCTGCCCTACCCCGCGAGCTCGCAACACTTCGTCCAATTGCCGCCTACCACCACCTCGTCCTCCCTACTCCACTTCTTTTCCCCACTTCGCTCGTCTCGCGCGAGAACCAGGAACGCGTAATCTGTCACACGACGTACACACGCAGCCAGCGTCTTTCGTTCCTTCCCTCTTTTCCTCGCAGGACGCTTCCTCTATACCTTTCGCTCTCTCGCACGCATGGTGTTTACATTCATTGACACCTCGCGCATCTCATCAGCGCCCCGTGCGCGCTCCGGTAATGTCACAGATGCAGCGTGCGTCGGACGTAGTGAATGTGACGGACGAAAAGAAGGTCGGTTGCCGAGACGCGCACGTACAAGGACGACAAGGACGACGAGGTCGGCGAGAACGAGGACGACGGCGATGACGATGGCGATGACCACGGGAACGAGCTCCGCAGCACCACCGTCGGGAGCGCTGCCACCGACTTGCCATCTGCCGGGGCACATGCCAACTATCTGCTGGATCATTCTCAAACCGCGGCTCCCTTTTGCGATGCGACGGGTTCTCACGGAGCATCTTTCAAAGTGGCCGACCAATAGGGCGGCTCGACGGCAAACAGACGCGTTTTCTCTAACGGGTTCAAAGAGGTCCTGCGGTTGTAAGGTGAAAATGTGGGTCCCGTTCGGTGTTCGACGAATCCAACGGAATTTCGAGGGCAAGACTCATGCTATTGTCATTTGTAACGATCCTAGTAGTCGTAATTTCCCTTCGAGGTAAACGGTTTATTGTACCATGGGTTGTTTTGGCCTGTCATTTGCTGGGCGAATGTCACCTGCATGCGTGGCTTTGTTATGTAAGTGAGGAGCGTTTCCGGGGTGTCGTTAATACTTTTGCTGGAATGAGCATCGGTAATTAGGTGCCGCCGCGGTTGGTGCTTAGTCAGTGCCGCAACTGGGACGAGTTGAGTGTCCAATGCGGCTCTGTGAATGGCGCTACAATTATCATACTTAAAAGTGCAATTAAACGGTTTTTAAAAGACCGTAACAATGTATCGTTTGCATCGAGATTTCGTAGGTACGTCATATGTAGGAGATACCTTCCGCTGAAATGTTTTCGTCTAATATTCATAGAGAAGTTTGACAGATCCGAGTGTAACTGTTTTCCCTTTCGTTTTATTTAATTATGTGTCTTCTGTAGTTATTACATCGCTGCATTGCGTGTGACATACATTCAATCATCATCCGTCGTTTCTTCAATTGGTAAACGAGTCTTGCAAATCATGCAAGTATGTTATTAGTTGCTTCCGGATATAATTGCGTCGAAATATAAATGGACA
Organism: Cryptocheilus praepositus; assembly: GCA_033815515.1. NCBI lineage: Eukaryota > Metazoa > Arthropoda > Insecta > Hymenoptera > Pompilidae > Cryptocheilus > Cryptocheilus praepositus. The sequence goes on along the minus strand of JAWWQZ010000303.1, from coordinate 8,365,870 downwards.
CATTTTATGGAGCACGTGTCGTTTGCGCAAACGTATCTCGTTCGCTGCAGTATGCGGTAACAATGTAATACGAGACTAATAAGGACGTGCCATTTGTCAATACTTAGAGCATCTACAAAAATCTAGCACACAACCTAACTTTCATTTCGCAATATAAATTCCGCCGTCCAATTATCGCTGGCAAACAATATTTAATATTTGATAAATGTTTCCACATTGCGGCCACTAACGGTTTCTAAATAGGTATGTGAAGCTTACCCTATTTTAAATCCGTACACAGTATTGCTTGACCCTTCATTCGAGACATCATATCGGATCTCGCAGAAATTCGATCGAAAACGGGGGCAAAGTTCAGTAACATGTAATTAAGTGGCACGATAACTAAATCTTTGAAAATCCTTCTTTCCAGTACGAATTCACGGGAGATATCAATTTATGAAGTGAAGTTATTCGCTTGGGGAACGATCGATTCCCATTTCGCCGTGAATAGGCACGAGAAATTGGATATCTGCGAGTGTAGAAGGAAAGTAAGAAGTACTACGATTAGGCCATTATATACATCGACGTAATCCAGGAATTTAGTGGTGAAAATACACAGGTCTAATGAAACGAAGCAAATCGATGATACGCAGATAATTATCCGTTAATCTAACGTTCACGTTACCTCTCGACTTACAAATCGATCGATCTCAAATGACTTGACTTTTACTTTGTGCACATAACGACGCCTCTGCCAACACCCATTACAACGCATTTCTGAATGTACTGATTTTCATATACGCACGAATCTGCGTAGCATGGAAAATGCGAAGCATCGTTCTGCAAACACTACCAATAATTATTTCAGTTGCTGCGCACGATCCGTCAATTTGCCCGCGCGAGAAATTCTCCCGGCCGCCGGCGAAAAAGATTTCGGATTATTGCGCATACCGTGCATGAAGGTTTCAAGGCTGTGGACTCTCTAGGCGCCAAAAATAGGAATCCGGGAAAATCCAGTCGGTGAATTTACAATAGGTTCACGTCGCACTATATCTTCCGGCATTCGCGCCGTAACGGTACACAGACTCGTACACTCTCGAACTCATCGCGTTACATAAAAAAGCCAATCTCGGATACGTGGCACTTTAGCCGCTACCTGTTTTCGTTCGCGTACCTCTGTCCCAGAAATATCCGAAAAACACCGCGTCGGCATTCGCCGAAATAAGAGCCCGCTTATCAATTTTCCGCGTGCTCCGGTCAAACCTTAAAAAGCCGTATGCGAAAGAATTTCCGCGCGCGCCTGCGAATATTTTCAGAAATCCGGCGACGCACTGACCAGGTATTATCCTGTTTGGTGCAAAATTTCCGATAGCCCTCAATGGCAAACTCGTCGGTTTTTCAGAAGAGAGTGTGCGCGATGACACACTTGCTCCCACAAGGAATACTTTGTTCCTTATTTTGTGGTAAAATGACGGTAGTATGACTATTATGCAAATATTCAATATTGGGTAGTAAACTACAGTAGTTTGAATACTATGCAAAAAAAACTACGGGGCAAACTTTTACCAAAGAATAAAAAAGCAGAATGCTTCTAAGAGGGAACCCATGACGTCCCAAAACATGTTGAGCTATCAAATAAAGTCTACATTTCAACTACAGACAGGCGTACAATTCCCAATGCAGATTTTACTTCGCAGCATAATTCGCTGCACCGTTGAGCTTCGATGGTTTGAGAATGAGCTACTTTCGGGGAGAGGGAAGAAAGTCAGCAGGTGGACCGAAATGAGAGTGATTCCGGCTACTGATGAAAAGAGCAGAAAGAGCAAGAAACCGCGTAACAGACTTAGCGCAGGTGTTATGCAAGTCACGGGGTATATAGAGTCTCGACGGTCAGCGAAAGTGATCCTTTACTCGGCTCTGTTGAATGGCCACAAGAGACTAACCGGCTTCATTTCTCCGTGACTATCTCCGCACCGACTTGTGCTTTTGGCTGCGAGCTCTCGGATGAGTACTAAAGTGGCCTCCGTCAAGTCGCGCAATACAATTAGGCAAGAGAACTACAGAAGTCTATGATAATCTTCCACAGGTTTTTAGTCTAGAAAATGTTATCAACCTCTGAACTGTACTTTTTATACTACCTTCTGTTTTGGGACCCAAATGCTATCGAAGAAAATGTGTCAGTCTAAGCGGTATGATGATGACATATGCGGTAGAAGCATGGAACAGTACTTTTGATGATGATATATGCGGTAGAAGCATGGAACTGTACTTTTTATACTACTTTCTGTTTTGGAACCCAAATGCTATCGAAGAAAATGTGTTAGTCTGAACGGCATGATGATGACATATGCGGCAGAAGCATGGAACAGATCTCGATGCTTCGCTAATGTTTGCTTTGTAGCGGTACGCAAAGTGAAGTTTACCAGAAAAGCGGAGATCGTAAAGTCAATCTTTATTTCTTAGCAGGTAGTTACTAAGAGCCAGTTTTCACCTGGTCGTATTGTGTTCCTTTAGCGACAAAGACAGGTTACGATATTCGGCGCCGCGATCTGAAGTGCCAAAGAGTGACCGAAGCCGATTTCTTTGACACGGACTAATTTGCATCGTTTGCTCAAATACACAAGGTCGTCGCTCCTTTTTCTCCGAAATATTCGGATGACGCAATTTCTATAGCGTTCTTCTTGGCGTAATAAAGCGGTGGAGCGTTCAGCGAAAGTGATTTCTGCTTGGTTGTTTTGAATGGTCGTGGGAAACTGGTTAGTTCACTCCTTCGTTGTTATCCACGGTAACTTTCGTCTTCCGGTACGTTCATCCACAGTCGTCACTGAGTTTCGACTTTTGATCCTACGTCCAGGGTCAACTCAGAGTACCACATCTGCTGTCCACCGCACGAGCTGCCCTTAGGCAAAATTATCAAGGCTGTTCGATTTATTTATTTCACGGCCGTTAATAACTTGATCAGTATTCTCATTTCGATTCGCTGAAACGAAATCCAATTATGCCGGTGCCAAACATATTATCTGCGAAGAATTTGACGGTCGAGGGGGAAGAAGAGTGGTGACGCGCAAAATGATAATTTTTTAAATTTATGTTGTCTTGAGACCAAGCACGCAAATGCGTAATTGATGATGGGTATACATTTTTAGACGCAGATTAAGATCCTCGAACAAACTTCAACTTACAGTCTTTTTTGTTGAATTTCGTGAATGTTATAGAAAGTAAGACGTAGAATGTGGGCCTTGACAATTGAACGTTGTTCGACTATAGTCGCACATGTGACGATATCGTACATTCGAAAAATCAAAGGTACACGATCTGTCATGCATTTTATGACTTAATGAATGTCAAGCCCTCGATGAGATCAGTGAGCAAAATACAAACGGTCAAGGTATCAGGCGCGGCTAAGGATAAGAGTGCATATGACATCATACGTTTTTTTACGATTTCAATGATTTATTCAGGTAATTCGGTCAAAAAGTGTATTCGGCGTCGATCTTTTCTGAAACACACAATTCAAGTGGCGAACACGGCGCTGGCCATCGGTAAACGATTGAATTTTCCATTGAAATATGCATGAGTTTTTAATTTACGAACCATCAGCAACATTCCATTCACATCCAGCCGAACATGCTACCTTTATATTAGTAATGCCAATCCATAATGCAATGCATGACACAAAACAGATTTCGCAACAGATATGTTCGCGCATCACTGATCCAGATTAGTTTCGCGGAACGGAAATTGTCGCAAATGCAAATTCTCATGTAAACCGTCTGAACATCGCATGTATAGATAATGTAACTCTTATCTCATTCAGGACATACAGTCAGTCACTAAAGTTTTCATACACTCATCAAATTGTAAATATTTAACTTGCCAAAACAAATGAAAATTCCAGGTTGTTACAGAATCGTTTATGCTTCCACAACAACACGTTATGACCTTGACTTTTGTTAGTATATTCACGTTTTTGTAGAAAGAATTTATAAACGTAAATATGAAAGTCATAAAAGTCTATATACTGCGCTTCTACTCTAGCATGTCGTTTTTGCACCTTTAGTTTCACTTCAAACAAGTTCAGAAGAGTGACAAGCGATTCATCAATATTTTATAATCATGCAAATTAAGAAACGAGCAGAAATTATTTGCCGAAGTTACTAGAATTGTCAATATAAACCAGGCGACCGTACAATCAATTACACAAAAAAAACTTAAACGTGTGAGGTACAGCATTAAATAATCCCAGACTTGGACGCCTGGAAGTGTTTAACAGCCAAAATGCTCATTTTATAATCAGACAAACACAAGAGAGCTCCAAAATCAGTGCATCGAAATTAACTGAAGACGTTGCACAAGAATTGGGAAAGATTCGTAATCCGGAAATAGTCAGGAGAGTTATTAGAAAGGCTAGATTTCACGGAAGAACAGTCAGGAGAAAACCCTTTATTTCGAAAGCAAATCAGAAGAAACGATTTGACTTTCTTAAGGATTATATTAACAAGGATTTTGAGTTTTGGAAAACGGTTTTATTTACTGCCAAAGTAAATACATTTTCGGATCCGATGGGAAATTTGCAGCAAACCAAACGTAGGGATGGATTTCAAAACTTGTTACCAACGGCGAAACACGGAGGTGAACACGTCATGGTTTGGTATGCAATTGTGGCAGCAGAAATGGGAAACCTGTCATTCATTGAAGGTATTATGGACCGACTTACGTATCCCAATATACTGCAAGATAATTTAAAGCCATCTATTCAACGTTTGGCACTGGAAAATGAATGGATTTTCAAACAAGATAACAGTCCAAACATACGGCTAAGGTTCGTGCTCTACAACGTACCGAAACGATTACGTACACCACTTCAATTGCCGAATCTCTATCCAATAGAATATATTTGGACCGAATTGGACAAAGGATAAGAACTGGGAAATGGGTTAATGTTACAAATATGAAATTTGTAAAATATTAGTCGATTAAAATATAAACGATGCTAAGAGGATTGCAGGGCATCATAGATGCCAAAGGAGAACCAACAAGATATTAATGTAATACTAAATGCAGACGTATTTGCGCGCGCTATTGTAATACGTATGCAGACTTTTGTGACCTACATAATTACGTATTTTTCAATTCCTTCATAAATATGTGAATATTTAAAGCAAAGTGTACATCATCTGTTGTTTCGAAACCATTCTGCAACGACGTGAACATTTTATTTAATTTGTAAGGTTCGTGCTCTATAACGTACCGAAACGATTACGTACACCACCTCAATTGCCGAATCTCTATCCAATAGAATATATTTGGGCCGAATTGGACAAAGGATAAGAACTGGGAAATGGGTTAATCTTACAAATATGAAATTTGTAAAATATTAGTCGATTAAAATATAAACGATGCTAAGAGGATTGCAGGGCATCATAGATGCCAAAAGAGAACCAACAATATATTAATGTAATACTAATTGCAGACGTATTTGCGCACGCTATTGTAATACGTATGCAGACTTTTGTGACCTACATAATTACGTATTTTTCAATTCCTTCATAAATATGTAAATATTTGAAGCAAAGTGTACATCATCTGTTGTTTCGAAACCATTCTGCAACGACGTGAACATTTTATTTAATTTGTAACGTTCAATAATTACACATTGTTGCGTGTATGAATACTTTTGTGACTCACTGTAACTCGTGTGTCATTACATCCAAACAACGTTCTCATTCTAACGTAGAATTAACATCGCCACTTGACAGGCATGCGTATCAGTACACGGCACCACACTAAGATGTGCCATATTGACAACCTACAACGTCATAAACACATAACATGCGGTGTTTATAGACGGGCTAACCTAGAGTCTGTCCACAGCATCGATCTCCGTGACGCCATGCAGGCCATACACAATTTGTCACGTCCTTGTCAACGGTCAAGAGTGCGGTCTTTCGTCAGATTCGCTTCGCTGAAGCTTGATTTTTCTGAGAGGAAGGGACGCGAAAGAATGTCTCCCGTAATTCATATGCACGCGCATGTTTGCCTTTACTGCCATGCTTAGCGACGTTAGTATCGACGTCATCACTCGAGTCCGTTCGAAGGTGCTCTTTTTTTCACATTCCCCGGCTCAAAATTCCCGGAACTCCGGTGGAATTCATCGAGAGCGGCCACGAAGAAACTCGTAATTATGCCCGAAGCCGCGGCGGTGTAAATACGTCGTTGTTTGACATTTTCATCTTAGGACAAGAGACTTTGCTCGTGTTAAGCAAGCTCGTGTGCTAACGATTCCTAACGTTTTATCCGTTCGAACACGTAATCATCGGAAAATGTTCTCCGCCGTCCGGTTTATGTCCCGGCGTAGGTCGCGAAAAGTGTTTTCTTTACTTATTGTTATTTGCGTTTGATCAGCTTCGTCCTCCGATCATTGAAATGTAGTGTTTTAACACCAAATAAGCTTAATCTTTGGGATCCGCAGACATTTCGGATTTCCTAGACAGCGCTGTCGTGGATAGTAAATTATAGGTTTGGGCTGATTGAGTCAATTGTTTCCTCAATGAAATGTCTTCGAAGTTACGATGGCATTTCCTTAGTTTCTTTCTTGCTTTTTCAACCTTTTTGTAGTATTTGAAATGATACGCCTTTTTGTGGGTGAAATCTGGGCTTTATTTGTTAACTGAAAATATTTCGGGAACACACGAGTTCCCTGCTCAGGAGACTATAATATGCATCATTGCTTGTAATATTTATAATTTTATGAGGCACTTCCTTAGTGCACGTTTTGCTCATCGTTCAAGAACTTCCAACTGTAGTCGTCAATTTTATTAACATAGCGCGGTTTTGCGATCGTTCATTTTCTGTATAAATGATGCAGTAAATCGGGAGAAAGTACATACATCGTGTAAGTATTGTGTAAGTAGGGAATGAAGGCTTTTCACAATGGATAATAATTGTTTCGATGTATGAACACGATGAACAAAGAAGCGGAAAAATGTAAAGGTATCATGTCCAACATTTTTTCATTCCGCGAACTAATTTGCATGTTACTGTGACAAATATACTTGTCAGCTTTTAGAACATCGTAACACGTAAACTTACGTAGTTAATGATGTTGCAAGTTTAATTGGCATATACGGCTAATTAAGCTAATTGATTTATACCGTTTAAAAATGCAATCTTTCTGTGCTGGATATCTGCCTTCATTAAAGGATAAAATCTTTGGTACTGTTTCATAAAAAAATCGATTAGAATAATATATTTTGTCACTAACATTGTCAATACAATTGAGTTTTCTTGTTGACTGCCTTCTGTACACTTCATCGGCATCAAGAAACGAAGTAAGGAATGTACTAATGAATATCATAAGGACCATACCGGGAAATATTGACAGCAGGAAAACTATGTGCTCGTTGAAATTTCAGCATTAGCAAATTGTGCATTGCGATACCGATCGCGTACAAAGATTATATTAATGATGTATAATTAGAAAACTGAATTCGTACGACACCTTTCGGTTTACTTACACCGTGCAAATTCTGTCGAACAGGACCACTTCACAGAAGACCGTCGGTTCAAAGTTCGTTCCTGTTACATGTACCGAATCATACGCAATAGCGAATAGCTTTCCATGTAATTTATTCTATTTCGTCATTCCGGTGACCCGTTTTTTGTTGATTTTATTCGAGCACGCAAATATTTAATACCTGAATTAAATTATGCCGGTGTTTATGGTGGTCTTACGACAGAGTATTGGGATTTCATAAGACGCAGACTTATTGGCGGCTAGTTTGGCTTCTTGCTGTGCCGATAGTGACATCGCAGTTTTTCGTACCGTTCACATTCGCGGAAATAACTTTTATCTCGTCTCTTGGCATACAAGAGCGTGTCCGGATAAATGGCAGACCGGATAAATGGCATTCACACTGTAACGGTGTTATGTGCAGGTTCATACGCATATACCGCCTAGTTATACACCTTTAAATACGCGTGGCCTTCTTTTCTGTCGTATGGCTTGCAAACTTTCACCAGCACTTTCACCATTGAAAATTAGCGGCGTCTGGTTTGCCCGCTCTTGGAATGCAACAGATTTATAGATCCCGGTGCAGCTTGAGGATTGCCCGGCGATATCGGTATTTTACTGGCCATATTTGTCTCTTATGACGACAAACTTGCATAATCGAATTTCGTGCAATCATTTGTTTGCAGGTATCGAGAACTGGCACATTTTGATTGAGGAAGTAAGCGTCTACTGTCTGAACACCGTAAGGTTATTTAACATTCATGCACGTGTTTCTAAGAATTGCAATTTTGAATACTTTGGCGTCACGTAGCAGGTATGCTCAGAAAAATATGGAAATATTATTGGAAGCACTGACAATATGTAATATTACAACCACAGACGAGGTGTAGGGATAGATCTACTAACTCATGGCAACTTGTGCCTGACGAACTGAAATACCGACATAGCTGAAAGTCTGGTGTAATCGAGCGCACTCTATGCCTGGCACGGCGAAAGACGGAACTCTTATGGTGGCAAGATACGAATTGGCTAAAATTAATTTTCAATAATGACTTTTTATACTACTCTTTAACAAAATTTTTGAAAGTACAACGCATAAGAATACGTAACATATGGTCAGTGACTGTAACTCATATTTGAAAGTGCAGGGTAGTAATATTGAAGAAACCTAATATCCTTTTACATTTGTGTAAAGAACTGATGGTTCTCAGATATAATTGTCTTTTCAAAATATCAAACAGGGTCGAAAATATTTCAAAACCGCGCCAGCCGCAGCGGAAAATTCGCAATAGTTCTCGAGTTATGAGCAAAAATAAATTGATAAATAACGATAAATACGCGAAAATAGGCGAAAAATGTCAATTTTTTTTTTCGTTTCGGACCAGTACCGTTCGATAGAGTGTATTTTGACCTGAAGATAGATCACTTTCCGCGCGCTGAACTCTTCATAGTTTCCGAGATATGACGATTTTAAGAAAGCACAAAAATTTTTTTTTTCAAAATTGCTGATCGCGATAAATATCACGTGAAAGTACGTCCAAAGAGCTTTCAGAAAACCTATATTACTTATCGGTTTCGACCACAAGTTTAAACGGGACAGGGCCTTGAAGAAATCGAGAAAATCTTAAGATTTGCCATTTTTGCGAAAAAATGGTGGGTCACCAATTTTGTTGCCCTTTTAACATATCAAAGGGGGTCCAAAATGACTGGGAAAAATGCAAGGCGCACCCCGAAATTCGCAATAGTGCCCGAGATATCGGCAAAAATGTGTGAAAAACGAGAGTGAATATGGGGTCTACAAATGAAAACTCTACCGATCAATTTGTCATTGTGCTGAATGAAAAGGAGTGCAAAGAGACTCAGAAAAATCGCAACCGCATTGAAAAATTCGTAATAAATTTAAATATTTGACTAAAAATAGGTAAAAAATAAACGGTGAATGTACGTGAAAAAACTAAAAAGAAGTAGATGATATATAGTCTGCGATAAACTAAACTTATGAAGAAAAATTAATGAAATAGGACAGTTGCGTTTCCACCAACTTCTACATTTAGAAGCAGATTGCTATCTGCTTAATAACATTGCATGAAATTCGAAAATAGTGATGGAATTCTAGTGGCCCGAAATAATGAATAAACAAATACGTTGCAAAACAGATCCACTTTATGCCTCTTTATGTTGATGGTTAAGGACTGTAGCTATAAGGAAGCCTGAAGGAATTACATGAAATATCGCATATTAATTGAACAGTAAGTGAGATACACATTTTACAGAAGAAAAACAAGAACTTGTTATAAGAAGAAAATGACATCAGAGCAGCAAAATGAAAGCAACAATAGATATTATTACAATACGTTACCTGTAACATAAAGTAAGCGATGAATTAAACAATCTGAACTGCACAAAAGGAGGCAAATAACAAGACACCAGTTATGGTAAATACGAAACTGCAGCAAAAAGCAGACAAAATTAAAAATGCCCTTCGAAAGACACCATACATACGAAAATCATGGTCAATATCCGTAAATATTTGTTGTGTCCACAATATATGTGACTGGCTAATTACAGATAGTTCCGAAAAATTATCAAATTAATCACGAAACCAAATGTGCGTCCTAAAAATTAAACTTTTCCGATCTAAGTAAAATATACCGATACCACAATTTATACGCGTCCGAAGATATTAACACAAGTGAACAAGCACTGCTTCTGTTTCACATGAATATGTAATATTATAAAACAATGAAATTATTGACACTGTTCCTCGTAACTCTACACTTTTTACCAAAGGCATCATTCTAAAGAGCATATGCAAGGCGAGAAAAGAAAATCACTTTTTGACAAAAAACTGACGGTATTACATTACACGTGATTACTGAAATAAAAAAAGGACTCTATAAAAAAGGACTCTATTGCAATATCATACGATAATCGAAATATTAAATGCAGTACACCCAATAAAAAAACGTTCTTACGACTACTTTCATTCCTTGATTCTGAAACAGACAACAAACTGATTAGATTATGATACGAACATAGTGCAAACCAGATTTACACATAATTATAAAAAAAATCAAAACACTGAAACAGAAAAGAGACATTATTACACAAATAAGAATAATATTACACAAAAAAAAACCTGCAACAGAAAAAAATTAATATTAATTAAGGTGCCTATCACTAAACACTGGATGCCGATGAACCTGAAACAAAAAGAAAAACGTGTTAGTCGGTATATAATATATTTCAGAATTGAATAACTAGCCATGATTAACTAACTCTTTACTACGATATGTGCCAAATGTGCATGTATGGTTTGGAAATTAGTAAACAACTTGAAGGTTTACTCTGGTAAACAAATTAAATATTTTTCTCTATTCCAATATATATTCTATTTTGAAACCGTCCGAATAAGTAGGAAGAGTTAATCAAGGCAGTTAATCGTGCCTTTCCTTTTCAAGTTGCAAAAGTAACTGGTATAAGTTTCATGTGCATTACTTGACAATATCGAGCATAGTGGCTTTCGTGGTCAAATAATCCAGCGTTGAAGTCCTCTTCTACGGACCGCTTCAGCTACGTCAAAATAGCTTCTTCTTTCTTCGGACTTGCGTACGCAAGTCCCCACTGATCGGGAATTGTTCAACAGGTATCGGACATTTAGCATAAATTTGAGCACCAGTCCAAAGACAAAGTGAGAACGAAATGATATGCACATCCCTGCCTAACCGTTCCCTATTAATATGTGCATTAAGCAATATCCATTTCGCCTTTGCTTTGAAAAGTGATCAAATTAATACAAAATTCCAATATCTGTTTTTTCGAAAGTTATACCGATCACTCGAAAAACGGGTGATTAAGTTTGCGAACAAAGGCTAACACGCAAGCTCCGCCATAAATATTGGCGACTCTTACACGTGCATATTTAACCGAAATTCCCGATCAGGTCGAAATACGTACATTAGGTATACAATGAAACATATACCTCAATAATGTACCTATTTCTGCTTAAAATAAAAAATGGCCTTAAATTTAGCATTTGACTTTTGCAACCGCTTACTACAACGAGTACTGGTGACAACATTTATAGCAGTTCCTTTGCGCATATATGGACATCAAAATGTACTGATAATATGACAAAAGAGATATTAACACTAGATATGTAACCACTAGAAACAAAAACCGCGAAAAAAATATTGCAATAGCCAAATGAATTCCAGGTGAGGACAGATCACTTGAACGCCTAACACCTATTCGCGAGAGAATAAGTGATCGTCCACCCTGGCCCTACCTACTTAAAATTTAGCATTCACACAGAAGTATGCTACCTGCCTGCCTGATACCTATATTTAAAAGTGCAAATCAGTCACACAAACACACTCACTCCATTCTCACACATTCCGCCCGGGTGCAAAAAGCCTATTCCTAGAGAGTACATCCCGGGATGTCTCCGACACCCGAACTCAGCGCACATCATCATTCATTCACTACTGTACGTACCAATTCCTGAAATCAACTGTCAAGGGCTAGTGACCATTCAAGTTAGTCGCGACCGCAATTGCTTCTAATTAATTTGTCGGTGCAACCAACTGTTGCACAGACTGCGCATTATATTATATACAACCACGATCGTTTGTCGCTAAAAAATAATTATAATAGGAGAGGCGGCCGGAATTTTTCAAAATATTACTGAGTATTGAAACGAAACGGGAAGATAGTGTACATGCGTTTATCCAACGTGCAGTCCATATCACTACCACACATACACACAATGGAAAGCACGCTGGTGGTCACTGAACACAATGACAGTCGCTCATAAATGCATTAATGATCTTATAATTAAGTTTGTGTCCATCGGCTTGAACCATCCATGCAGCACCTGGGCGCATGATTGATTTCAAACCTGAAGTTATGGGCACAGTCATTGAAATGTATACCAACCTTTGTGCTGAAAACATCCTAAGCTAATGTTAGTGAAATTATTGTATCTGAGCGGGTTAATACATGTTTATATATCTGAATTATAATATATATATTATGTATAAAAATAAACATGAAATATTTTTAAAATTAGCCAGAAACATTGGGCATGCATGAAACTTTATATTTTGTGGCAAAAATGGACTTCATATCCTTTTCAAATGGACCAAAAATACTGGGCATGCATGATACTCTATATTTTATGAATTTTAAAGAATAAGTTTTTAAACTTTGAGAATCATAAAACTGACCTGAAAATAAAAATGTAATTAGCCTCGAGCGATCTGTTCTCGAAGAGATAGTTGTAAAAAGCAAGTTAAACATTCTTATATCTTTCCGAATACAGATACTACTCGTCGCGAAGTGTCTCCTTGCTCATTAATACTAAATCCGACTACGAGTACTGAATAGTTCATGATTATACTAGAAGAATAATCACAAATATCGGAACTTATGAATGATCATGATCATGTATCAAAAACCCGTGAATTTTAACAGTAATATATCCTTATAGTTGTACTGTAATATTGATCCTATTACCGACAAATCTGAAATATTGAATAGACAAGGAGACCTATCCTACTCTGAATATCCATAACATTTAATACAAGTTTAAAACATCTCCACTCATAGATAAACTCCGCGAAGTCTACCTACGGCCACTATGCTCTTTATGTACACTTTCAAGAATAATTACAACTAATCACCCGTGTTGGTTCGGACCATTCGTCCTGCAACATGTTTGGGTGGTCAGAGGGACATGAAAATATGACTCATCGGCGTTGGCTTGTCAGGATACCACAGGAGCACGCTGCATCGATGAGTCCTTTACCCTCAGATGTCTGCAGACTCAGGATTGAGCATTGGGGATTCTCGTTCTCTCATGCAGCATCAGTTAGCAGCAATATACGTTTTCTTGAAGTTTTGACTCTGCAAAGCAAGAACAAAAAACGGTTATTCATCATTAGCTTGAAGCCACTGTATCAATGGACAAATTTATTAAGGCAATGTATATACTTACAACATGTCATTTTGTTGAAAATTGAAATCCATTGTTGTTGTTGAAGAACACTGACTCTACCGCGCAGTGAATTATTATTATGATTAGATATTTATATTGACAAGCAAAGCTGAGTCTAATTTATGACCCAGACTCCTACAACTCAAAGTTCTGTTCAAATTACTATCTTGACAAAACCAAATTTGCTATAACAGGCAATCAAACTAACTCTAAGTAAAATATTGCGAATTATCACTGACTCTATTCCGCGTGACTCTATACTGAAATACAAAAATGGTTGAAGTTATACAATCAACCTGTACGGTTGAAAGGGTAATGATACATCGAACTCAAACACTGACTCTAAACCGCATTGCGCGCGGCCATGAAGTGCTGAAACAAAAAGCAATTTGACATGAGTAAGGATTGCATGTGGTACCGAAGTTTGGGGAAAATTAAAATAAAAAAAAAATGTATTTGGCCAAAAATTACACATAAATTGAAAACTTGTATATAAAAACATTTAATAAAAAAATATATTTAATTGAATGAAGATAATTAATACATTATCTAAGTATTTGAGCAAAACTATTATGCCACAGTGAACGACTGAGGGAGCTTTATGCCTGTAGCCATTGTTGCCGTGATGAAGTGCATTCGACTGTGTACGTATGTGTGATAAACCGTGTGCTTGTTAACCACACCAGCGCACAAAATTGTAAATCTTAATGTTGGACTATTTTGGCATATATTAACTAAATAAGCCCAATGTATACCATCAGCCAGTCGCGCATACGTGCCACGCATCGAATTAGACACTTGAGTATGGTTAAACTTACCTAAAATTATGTAAAAGGGTGCGAAATATGATGCTCCCATGTCACGCCATACCGCATTCTCGTCCCTCGTACCGACGCCAGAAGTCATGGTCCAATATTTCGCACAATTCGACGAATTCAGCAAAACCCCTGAGAAATACATGTTGCCCCATATTAGATTTGCAAAATTCGGTCGAATTTGTTGGGTACACGATCAAAATGTAACAATAAAATAGCGTAAATGTGGTAGCTCACCTCGTACGAACTGCACCATGTCACCGTCGGGTTCGGAAAGATGGCCGTTACAGAAAGCCGAGCAGCGATTGGCTGAGCGTCCCCCAATGGCTCTATGTGAATATGCCTGATTCAAAAAGTCACTGTTACCCGCGGCAAAGTACATTTTAATAGGTGCGTGTGTGTGAGTGCTTGCTGAACTCACACAACTGCACGAAAGTGAAACTACTTTAGCATATGCAATAAATAAACCTAATGTATGTCACTAGTTGTTTGCTCAGGCCATGCATTGAACTAGCTATCTGAACATGGTTAAACGTACCAAAAATTGTGTAAATACTGCGAAAATAGATGTTCTCGTGCCATGGCGTACTGCATTCTTTCCCGCGTAACGGCACTGGAGATCATGGTCCAATATCTCGTACAATTCAACGAATTCGGCAAAGCCACTGCAAAATACGGGTTGCCCCATATTAGATTTGCAAAATTCGGTCGAATTTGTTGGGTACACGATCAAAATGTAACAATAAAATAGCGTAAATGTGGTAGCTCACCTCGTACGAACTGCACCATGTCACCATCGGGTTCGGAAAGATGGCTGTTACAGAAAGCGGAGCAGCGATTGGCTGAGCGTCTCCCAATGGCTCTATGTGAATATGCCTGATTCAAAAAGTCACTGTTACCCGCGGCAAAGTACATTTTAATAGGTGCGTGTGTGTGAGTGCTTGGTGAACTCACACAACTGCACGAAAGTGAAACTACTTTAGCAGATATGCAATAAATAAATCTAATGTATGTCACTAGTTGTTTGCTCAGGCCGTGCATTGAACTAGCTATCTGAACGTGGTTAAACGTACCAAAAATTGTGTAAATACTGCGAAAATAGATGTTCTCGTGCCATGGCGTACTCCATTCTTTCCCGCGTAACGACACTGGAGATCATGGTCCAATATCTCGTACAATTCAATGAATTCGGCAAAGCCACTGCAAAATACGGGTTGCCCCTTATTAGATTTGCAAGATTTGCACAAATTTATTGGGAATATTGTAAAAAGGTAACAATAAATCGGTATAAATGTGGGAGCTCACCTGTTACGACCTGCAGTGTAGCACTACCAACCTCGACGGGGGAGTAATGGCGGCTGCTACCATCTGATTGGCTGTTGCAAATATACTGTTTTAGTCAATTCAAGCAATAATATTCAGAATTATTTATTTTTGCCTTATATACGGTTAATGAAAATCATAATTATAGTTATTAATTAATTGTCAATATAATTGATTAAATTTTGTGAAACACGATAAAAATATTCTGAAAATTTTCAAAACCCATAATTAGAAATTTTTGTTGTGTCTGTTTTCCTAACCTTAGAAACTACCTAAAATCAATGCAACAGGTTAATTAATTTCTTAAGCGAAGAAGCTGTTCTTATAACTGTGTGTTGGCCCTTGGCGCAGTTCATCAAATTGTAATAGACCTGAGTACAGTGCTATGAAAATATTATTTAGGATTAATCAGAAGGTAATAGCTAATAACTTATGATTTGCACAGTGTTACTATCAGGCGTCAATTGAGTGAATGTTGTGAAAGTGATCACTTCCACATTATAGGACCATTACCTGAAGTATGCATCCTATTAGTTGACACTATTGATATTAAATATTACAGCAATTTCATCTAATCGCTTTCTAAAATTTCAAGGTTTATGCAATCATTCAAATGTAGCTTAAAAGTAATGATATCCTGTTGTGTACAAGCTTCCCTATTAATTACAGCTCAAAAGTGCAGTAATAATTATTTAGTGGTTCACATCAATGTGTTCAATGGCAAGTTACTGTTGCAGATGTAGTCGCTTAACAAAAACATCTACTGATTGTATAATATCCTTATTGTAAGAGAATGGTTGGTACTTGTAACATATTACAAAAGGGGTAACTTTATTAATTCTGATTTAAAACTGCAGGTTTGAGATTTATTTCTATGTTATGTATTTTTGGTCACATATCACAGACGTGGCAGTAAACATCATAGCTATATGTATGATACACAACCAAAAATACACAAAAAACTCTTAAGAAACTATTCTCATAATCTACCCTTTTATATGGCACTTAATGAAGCTAATCCTATCATGTATCACAAAGAAAGAAATAAAAAGTATTGGTGTATTCCTGGTATAGGACTAAAAATACACAGCACTAAAGAAACCACCTCCAGGATCTCTATGTTTTGATCATACCTAATAAATGTATTTCTACCATGTGTCACAAATGTGGCAGTAAAAACTCTTGCTTTGTTCCTGATACTTGATTAAAAATACATGACACTAAAGAAACAACTTTCACAATTTTCACTTTTGGGTTGCAATTAGCGAAACTTGCACTTAACGAAGCTAATCCTATCATGTATCACAAAGAAGGAAATAAAAAGTATTGGTGTATTCCTGGTACATGACTAAAAATACATAGCACTAAAGAAACTACCTCCAGAATCTGTATGTTTTGATCATACTTAATAAACGTATTTCTACCATGTCTCTAAAATGTGCCAGTAAAAACTTTTACTTTGTTCCTGATACTTGATTAAAAATACATGACACTAAAGAAACAACTTTCACAATTTTCACTTTTGGGTTGCAATTAGCGAAACTTGCACTTAACGAAGCTAATCCTATCATGTATCACAAAGAAGGAAATAAAAAGTATTGGTGTATTCCTGGTATATGACTAAAAATACACAGCACTAAAGAAACCACCTCCAGAATCTGTATGTTTTGATCATACCTAATAAACGTATTTCTACCATGTCTCTAAAATGTGGCAGTAAAAACTTTTGCTTTGTTCCTGATACTTGATTAAAAATACATGACACTAAAGAAAGAACTTTCACAATTTTCACTTTTGGATTGCAATTAGCGAAACTAATCTTGTTACAATATGTTGCTATCAAAACATTACTCTTTCGATAATGATGATATACAATCTTTACATATTTGTCTTGAACTATTGAATCACCTATTATACCAACTTCTAATGCAGCTATCTATTTGCACCTATGCGGCAGTTCACCATCCTTGTAAACATTCAAAATGATCCTGCAAGACCGAATAATTTGACAAAGTTCATCAAAGGAGCAACACAATAAGTATTATACCCTAACAAAACACAAACATTACTCACCTACTAAGAATTGAGTGTTATCTCCACACTTTTCAGTTGCACTTAATACCAATGTTCATGCACCAAATGGAATATCAATAATGTTAAATTATAGTAACATTAACAGTAGAGGTTCCAAATTTCAGAGGTTCCTTTGAGTGGAAGTAAAAATTAATATCAGTAATCTGCCAAAAAATTCTACTTTTAAGTCCAAGTTTTGTAGTATATGCTGAGCATCTAGAGTTAAAATCTGGCAGTAACACTGTGTATCATAAGAGGTTAGTTCCTATATTTTACCTGTTTTCCACACACATTTCGATTAGATTGCCCTAAAATTTGCCACGATTTTCCAATTAAACGAGGAGCACCGCGCATTTTGTCCGTTAACAAATTAGTAACAAATATGATATGCATAAAATGCGAATAAGGCAAAAATAGAAAGTATTAAATGTGCGGCATCACTTTTTGAATTTAGTAAAGCAACAAAATTGCGGGAACCAGTCAGGTTGAAATGGTAGCCATTAAATGTTACTAGCCAATCACAGCTCAGCTCGGTTCCTAGTCACACTTCGAGGTTGGCAATGCCACAGTGCAGGCGGTAAGAGTTGTGCTCCTACATTTATGTTATTTTATCGTCAAATTTTTGTTCTGCGGTGCCTAAATTTATTGGAATATTGTCTTTTCAGTAAGGGGCAATACGGATTGCGACGTGGCTTTCCACGATTCGGCGAATTATTCGACATAGGCGACCATAATTTCAGGCGGTTCTACGGTTGAGAAAAGTGGAGCGCATTGTCGTATGGAATCATCGTATTTTGCAGTTTTTACATCATTTTTGGTGAGTTTGACCAAATTCAAGTATTTAATTCGGTACGTGGCCTGCGTACACAAATAATTATTAACATATATTGGAGTTATTCACTGTTCATGTGCTCAAATAGGCCAATATTAATATTTTTAATATCGTGCAGTTGTGTGAGTTAGACAATCACATTCTTACTCATACACACGTACTTCTTCGAACGCATTCCACCGGGGTAACACTAGTCAAATTAAGTTTTCTCAATACTTGTTCGTAATATCAGTTTCTATTAAATAATTAGACAATGTTCTTTATTACATTTATTTGTTCAAAATTTGCAATCACTGTTTGAATGCGATTTTTAATTACACTTATAGCCGTATAATAATATTAAAAGCATTTCTATCGGCCAACAGTTGATACAGTTATTTTGAGTATATAATAATTTTAATTTTTTGTTCTTTTAAGTAGTCACTACTTCAACAAAATGGTCGTTTGTGCCAGTCTAATGCTGAGTTAGAGAATGCTGAGTCCACTGGCTACATTCTTCTGGTATTGGGACAAGCCAACATTGGTGAGTACAATTTTTTAATTTTTCTATTTATCTTATTGTATGGAAATGTGAAGAGTCTAGGCTGTTAGGGCGTTTGACTGTGATCATATTTAGAAATACTTTTAACAAAATTTGTGAAGATCATAATATCAGAAAAAAATTCCAGAACAAACATCAATTTGTGTTTAACAATGCGTTCCTCGCACAAATTCTAACGACACTGAGAATTTCAAAACAGCTTCGGAGACATCGTACAAAGTAGATAAATAAAATGGGTAAATATAAATATTTTTTTAATTATATAATTTAATATTTAATAATAATATTTTATAAATTAAATAATAATTAATATTAATTTCGTAATATTTAAGTCGTAATTGTTACCAGCTTTCATATATGTGATGAAGTTAGCCAGATTAATGATTACTAAGATAATATAAAAATATATGAAACTCGCGTGGCTGGTAAACAGTACTGTCTATGATGTGATTAAAGTGGTGGGTAATAAAGACATGGGATACAAATTGTTATTCAAAGACAATGTAAATAAAAAGTGAATAATTACAGAATTCGGTAGTATTAATTTGCGTATATTGTCGTCACACATGGGATTTTTCTATCTGATACGACACATATTGAAATAATACACAAAACAAGGATTGTAAACAACCTTGCCAAATGATAAACACTGTGCGCGAACCAATACAAAAGAAATGGAGAATTTGCGCATGATCTCTCCGAAAGTAATGCGCAATCGTACAGAGACCTCAGTCTCGCGTCGACCACCGTAAAGGTCACATCGAAAGTTTGGAAAGTGGTGAAAAGTGACACGCGGTGGTTCCGCAAGCTCAATCTTTCTTTAATCATTAATGAAAGAGCTTCTCCGGTTAAAATAGCATTGGATATACGGATTATTGCAGTGCAAAAGTGAAGTGTTTTAGCAACGTCAACAATAATAGTGCACAATAAGGGTTGACTTTGACTGCCCATACTGATAGTGACTTGTGACAGTGATTATATACAGGTAATACAGACTTCTAATATTAACACTGCTATTAAATCCAAATATTAGCAGAATGTATTAACAGTCATTTTTCGCAGTAATTATTAATAATTAATTTAAGTCGTAGATTTAATAGTGAATATTTGTGTTTAAATTAAGATATAAATCTTGACAGTGATAGTGACATTGTGTTTATTCTTACAGTGCAACAGCAAAGCTTGCTCATATGGGGTGCAGCAGCAGGTGTCTATTTCTACTACCCTTTACTACCACCTTGCTTATGCCATACAGTTATACTACTTTAGTAAGTTTCAACAGGTCTTGTTACACTTTCCCTATTTGTTTTACACATGCTAATTTACATGTTGTTATTTAAATCATATTGCTATTATCTCCCATTACATTTTTCACATGACATGGGCTAGCTACACCTTCCCTACTTGTTTTACACATGCT
Organism: Cryptocheilus praepositus; assembly: GCA_033815515.1. Taxonomy (NCBI): domain Eukaryota; kingdom Metazoa; phylum Arthropoda; class Insecta; order Hymenoptera; family Pompilidae; genus Cryptocheilus; species Cryptocheilus praepositus. Next base: position 8,345,376 of record JAWWQZ010000303.1, on the reverse strand, counting down.
AATTCACATGTTGTTACTTAAATCATATTGCTATTACCTCCCATAACATTTTTCACATGACATGGGTTAGTTTACTCCTACCTATCATTCGATTACACCTAGTCTCATCTTTCTTATCATACATTATACACAGCATCATTGTACACATTGCATGACTTCCTTTTACATCTTGAATGCCCAAATAATTTTCATGTACATTATTTCATATTTCAAACAGCACACAAATGTACATTAGTGCCTAGTACATTACATACACCTGATTACAACGTAGAAAATCGTACAGGTCACAACTCGCAGCGACCTCCACGCGGTGTGACCCGGACACTGTTATACTTGAATCGGATGTTTACATCTGAATCAAGGATCACAGTGACTAACCGCTGCGACTCGCGTTTTTTAATTACCCAATGATAGGTTCCTACCGGTATGTCAATGAACTATCAGTACACGTTGCTTCACTTATCTTCCGTAACAAATGATAAATTTCCAATAGAATCACGTCAGCATTCGCGGTAACGAAAATAAGAAGTCCGTTCAAAAATCGACTGCATCTTTATTCTTGCTACCCTTCCCCTTTCTTTCAGCAACTTTGCGACCTCTCGTCGGTCTTTAGATTCTGTGTTGGGTTAAAATATTCGATTTCGTACGTGATTGCCTCCATCCGCGAATGTCGAGGTACACGCGCGGTTCGGTGATCTCCATCCGCGAATGTTGAGATCCGCGAATTCGATTCACTTCCACCCGCGTGTGTTGAAGTCCGCGCGTCGCGATTTCGACAGCTTCCGCCCGCGTGTGTTGAAGTTCGCGAATTAGAGTCAGTGCATAAGAATGTTCTATCACACATCCCGTGTATTCGACAATTATTTAATTTATTTCGAACTTTTTATTTCTCGAGCTTCATAAGTCGCTTTTCACTTAAGACAATTTGCTTTCGACATTTTTAATGCGTATTTCGTTCATTGTTTTTGCAATTCGGTATTGTCAAAGATGGGATGTGTCATAGAACATTCTTCAAATTATTGCGATCGCGCGCAATGCGATCTTAGAGTCAATTTTGCTTTCGAGTGAGTTATTTCCCCGGAGTCGCACAGACTCTTTAGCTTCAACCCTTTGCATTGGAATGTAGAATCACGCGAAGTAGAATCAGTGCTTGTTCGCCGCTATATGTCCCCCGCGATCGTGTTATAATCTTCGTGTCGCGTTAGAGTCAGTGTTTGTTCGCCGCATTATACATTTTTCTTTTAATTTTTCTTAATAAAACACTTCGGTCGCGAAGACGTATACCGAAACGCATATACCGTGATCGCGAACCATGATAGTAGAGTCAGTGTTGTTGCGCCGATTTAAGATCCTTCGGTAGCGAAATTCACAATGATTATTTTGTCCGCGAAAGTAGAGTCATGTTCGCCGGTAATTTTATATTCGGTCGCGAAATTCGTAAATGACTTCGGGCGTAACGCGTAGTAGAGTCAGTGCATCAAGAAGATGCCTGATCCTGTCTGAGAGGATGGATGACTGGAGTCCAGGGGTCCAAGAACACAATTACTTACATCCCACAGTTCAGAATGGAGCATCGAGAATTTGAGGGTTCAAAAATACGATTCCTTACATCCCATAGTTCAGAATGGAGAATCCAGAATTTGAGGGTCTAGGAACTGAGGGTCCAAAAACACGATTCCTTACATCCCACAGTTCAGAATGGAGCATCCAGAATTTGAGGGTCTAGAAACTGAGGGTCCAAAAACAAGATTCCTTCCATCCCACAGTTCAGAATGGAGCATCCAGAATTTGAGGGTCTAGGAACGGAGGGTCCAAAAACACGATTCCTTACATCCCGCAGTTCAGAATGCAGAATCCAGAATTTGAGGGTCTAGGAACTGAGGGTCAAGGATCCGTCGATGGTGCGTGTTCCAGTGGTATGCTGACCAGGCGGTGAGTCCAATTTTTAAGTCCCTCCAGTCACTCAACCATGTCGTAGGACGATTGGTCCGAAGCGGCACGAGTGACTGGTTGTAATTATTCTTTGAAACTGTTGCAAATGACGAGCATAGAGACCGCGAGCAGACTTTTCGCAATGCGAGAACTCTACTCGTGAGTGGCATTTGTTAGGCACATTTTTCATGTCTGTGTGTATTAGCTCAGGATAGGCCTCCCTTGCTCAATTTGTGTTTAATATATTTGCTCGCGGTCGCGGTCGCGTTTTGCATACGGTATTTAATAACGTTTTGCACATGTATAGTGCTTTAAAAAGTAGAGTCAGTCTTTGTAATAAAAGTTGTTGAATTACGACTTTTAATATAAAATTAGAGTCGCGTTCATGTAGAGTCAATACGTTCGTATGTAAGAACGTACCGTTTCCGTTCGGTTATAATTAGTTTAATGAGCAAGATGGCATTTCGCGACAAGTAGATCCCATCATAGAGTGATATAATTTGTTATATTTTTGTGACATAGAAAAGTCGCTTCAATGGTGGGATCGCTTGAGGGAGTTTGTTTTTCCATGTTAGAAACATGAAAACAAACAGTCGAGTCAGTAGTGCATGCTAACTTTTACTTTCAATATGAAATTAAATTAAAGTCGAGTCACTATTGCATGAAAATCTTGCTTTTATTATGAAATCAAATTAAAGTCGAGTCATTTTGAACAAGAAAAATGAATGAAACAATAAAGTAAAGACATTAGCCCGCTTAGAAACGTAGATAATTAGCATACTACTAATCTTAGCTCAGGATTCTTTCAGCAAGCACGGTTTGTACACTTTTTTTGCCCGTACTCATGTCAATAAGGTCTGCAATCATGCATGTTCCCAGGTGCACATGCATGGTTCAGACCGGTGAGTATGGTTTAGTTTTAAGGCGTAGATTGGCGATTGTATTGTGATAATGACTGCCGACGTACATGCCACTGTATGAATGCGTAGTGGTTTGTGGCTTGTACGTCGGATAGAGCATCAAATGACCATTGCTTTTTCGTGTTCCGTCAGTTATTATAGATTCTTTCATTGCGTACTTCAATACGCCGATATGTCCCCCATACGGGCTACATATCGCTTTTTTTTAACATCCAATAAAGAAATCTGTACGGCACTTGGTCGCACAGAATATTTAATTAGTCGAGTCACGCGTTTCGCGTTAGCTTGCTCGGTCATTATACTTTACAGTCGATTTCAGCACTGGTACGTACTAGTTGATAAGTGAATGAGTCAGTTTTGAGCTCGGGTGTCGGAGACGTCCCGGGACGTACTCTCTAGGAATAGGCTTTTTGCACCCGGGCGGTTGTGTGAGAACCGTGGAGTGAATGTGTTGGTGTGAATGTTTTGCCCTTTTTAAATATAGCGTTAGGCAGGCAGGTAGCATACTTTCTCCGTGTGACTGATGAACTAGACATAAGTAGGTAGGGCCAAGATAGGCTATCACTGAGATTCTAGTCATTCATAATTAGGGAAATTTCAAAGTGATTCGCCTATACTTGGGTTTAGTTAACTCGTGCGACCATATGTATTTTTCTTGCGAGATCGCGTTATATAAATTACTGTTGAACACACTGCAGTTGTGCTCAGTGCAGTCTTACTTTTTCGTTCGTGAATGTATCGATCTTAGTACGCGTTTCTTAATAATTGGTCGCGCAAGTTAAGTCTTAGTTATAAGATAGCAATTATTTTAATTTTAAGCAGAAATACGTATACATTGCACACACGAAGTACAGCTCATTGCACAAACGAACGAATGTAATTTCTTACGAACGCACATAGTATCGTGCTATACGTATGAAGTTACGTTCCTCATTGCACTACCGAGATGCACTTCATTGCACAAGTGAAGTACGTATTTCGAACTGTTCGGCAAGTTCGGTTAAATGTTCACGTGTACGAGCCGCCGAAAATCCACTCTCTAATTCCACAGTATAAAGTATTACTCTCGCAGTAGCACCTTATACGACAAAATTAAAGAGTTAATTTCGGCAGTGCCTGCGTGTCAGCCCTTGCTCGCGAATTTTTCACTCGAATGTTCATATGCCGTACAAACTTAGTGTCCGAAAGGCAGGTATCAGCGTTTGTGTCGACGCGTGCACTCTCGAAAACAAAGACGGAATTTTGCCTTCTGCACTACGAAAAAGAATTAATCGGAAATATATGTGTATATATTTCTCATTAATTGACACATATGTTATTATATGTACAATATATTAGCATATGAGGCATTATTTTATATTGACACAATTGAATATTCCGTCTCTGTCTTCGAAGCAGTGCACGAATCGACGTGAAACTGATACCTGTTTTAACTTCCGAACAGTGTGGGCTTGCTAATGCATGCCCGAAGAAAGAAGAGGCTATTACATAAAATAGTCGAAGCGGCCCGGAGAAGAGGGCTTTCGTCGTGGGATTAGCTTCCACGATAGTCTCTATGCTCTTCATATTATATTTCTACGTAAATGCTTCCCTAATTTATTAGGCAAGCAATTACGTCTTAAACGCGTACGCGCTCGTTCGGTAAAATCGAAATGCACCACTGGATCGATTTATTTGATGATTGAATCATCAAATCGCGTTGTTTGTACGCGTTTGCAAAAAAAAATCCATTCGCCGCGTCTCCGAGTAGGGAAAACAGAGTGTTGATTCGTGATCAAATAAAGTATAAAAGTCGCGATCGTTCGATATATTGACTAGCGCCGCTGAATTAATTCACTTATTAGTTCTATCATTTCCCAGATTTCCTCGGAAATTGAGAAATGGTACTTTGATATAAGTGAATTAATTTTTATTGGCTGCTCGCGTTGGCGTTTAAGCGTTTATTACTTTTGCGAAGATTTTTTTTATTAAAGCTTAAAACCGCGTCATTCGTAATTGTATTATTTCACATTTGTTTGCAATTTACATGTATTTCATAAGTACATGGTGAAATATGTTGAGCACTGCTTAAGCAGGCTGTTATTTATTGTATTTTAAAATTCGCGCGACGTTACCTGCGAATGCTGACGTGATATTAATTGTAATTATTTTGTTCGGGTTTTCATTTTTTTTCGCGTATGTGGTCAATCCACTACAGTAGGAATTTTAAGTTGATTTTTGTATAAGTACAAGGAACCTATCATTGGCTATTTTTCATTAGAGTCATGTTTCAAAATCCAAAATTTAACATTTAGGAAGTTATCAAATCTCTAACGTTATGACATTTTTTATTTATCTATTTTCTTTTTGACCTCTGTAGCAAACAAAATATCTAATCAACTTTTCTTTCAGCTTTATTAATCCAATCTGCTTTCTGTTTTAGTTGGTATGTTTTTATATTTGAAGAAGGCAATGGACTTTACTACCGTATCTATGATTAATTACAGGTAATTAAAATTTGTTTATAAAGTTTTTCACTTTTTTTTCCTCAGTGTTAATTTAATCTGTTTTTTGTTGCAGACTCGATATCCTTACTTGGGCATCTGGTACTAAATTATACTGTCAACAATATTTGATTGATGAGTCTATACTTCTCTGTGATTAATATATTATATTCCAGTCTTTATTTATTAATTTTTTTCTTTCAACAATTTTCGTCCCATTTAATTTTTCTTTCAAACTCAATGTGCTTGCTTGACAAGATTACATTAAATTATACTACGGCAGGTATCTACTTTATTATGTTACGCTTACTTATGGTGTTACACTTCTTTATGAGATGTATCATCGTATATCCGTAATTTGATTTTATGTAATATCCCTTCGCTTATAAAGCGTTTAATATTTTTTTTTATTTTTATTGATGATATTAATTCAACCTGCTTTTCATTTCAGGCTAGAGATATTTATTTTATGTGGTAGAACGACATTTAATTATTATTTATAAGTAATTTTGTAACATTTCACATATAGGTCTAAGTCGTTTATTACATATGTATCCGTATTAATCGCTAAATCTACTCTCCTTTTCAGATTTTCATTATTATTTATTATTATTCATTCATTATTACTCTTCAAGCATGAGGCTCAAAGACATTATTGCCAATTTAGAATTAATAATATTATAATTACCTATAATTTCACATGTATTTATAACACTTACGGTTATTGTGTGTCATCTTTTACATAATAAAACTTTTAAAAGGACAGGTTCGTCGTGCATAAACTTCACAGGATGAAAGTTTTAAGACATATGATTTAATTACAAAGCGTATTCAAAACCACGTCTTTTCAAGATAATAAGCGAGTATGAAAGTAAACTTTCATAAATCGTAAACCATACCTATGGCCATTTTATATAATTCATACTTTATTACATGCTTATATTACACATTCACTATGTAATGATTCACGTAATTTTTTTTGTTGCAGCTTTTATCTTTTCAAGTATGTATTTAGCGATATTCAACTCTTCTATCAATAAATTTAAGAGGTAAAATTAGTACCAGTAGGAGGTATAAGTAGAATTTAAGTCGAATCATCATCGCCTTCATCGACATTATCATTAACATTATCATTATTCTCAAATTTTGTAAGGGACAATAGACAGGCTTCTCCTGTCTACTGTTCTTCTCGGGTAGGTAAATTCAGGTTCCAAATTACTCATTTGTCGAAACTATTTTTCTGCTCAAAAATTACCTCGATAAATGATTAAATTTGGAACCATTGTTTGCAATAATGGCTGGGCGGATGGGATCGTTTTGGGAATGGGATGGGTCATCGTTCACAGCGCCTCCTCGTGGTATGACCCGGGCAATCGTTATTATCCACGATACTAGAAATTATTCTTTATCGTGGATCATAACGAGCAAAAGGCTGTGTGCTTAAGATAACCCATACCATTTGTCTTTTTCAGCTTTCTGTTATTATTCAAATATATATCTTAATTTAAACTACAGCGGTCTCCAAGTCTATAGCTTTTTACTGGTCGCTATTCTAGAGTATTATAGGAATGCGTGAAAAAGGCAATTGCTTCTTTAAAGTCAGACATGGAATAACTTACGAGTAATGAATTTACTTTAACACTAGAACTACCGCACCAGTCATTTTGACTGGTTTTACAATTTGGTTTAAATATTTCTACTTTATGTTACATTTTTTTTCCGAAATGGTGTAATGACTTTTGCGGTGATAATTAATGAAATAGTAAAAAATATTTTTTAAATGTTTTATTTATTCTGAATCAAAATAAATTGATACTATGGTTACTTATACCAACAGCAGTCATTTTGACTGGTATTTATTAAGGCGTTCATTTAGATCTGAAGTCGTAAAACATTTGAAGATTATGTTAGGAATGTGTTATTGTTTTGTTTTGGAATTTGCTCGCTTGCCAGATCACGGTATTATATCAGACAACATTGTGAAAACAACCATCAAATAGAGAAGTTACTGCATTCAATCAGTGCGTTTATAACAGCCGCTGGAAGATCATCATGCTCTTGTTCATATAACAATATATTCAGTATACGACATATTATTTCAATTAGTGTAAGATGAGAAAATAAATACAAATATTATATACACATTTTTATAATAAATAGTTTTGTTCTAGTCTTTCTAAGCCCTGAAAATGGCAAAACGATTGAAAACTTGTGAAGTATTGCAAAAATTGAATGATATACCAATGGAATGCACTGATATAGAAGATGGTGAACTTTATGACTGTGAAGATGAACCAGAAGAAAATGAAATTGAATCGTAGGGTATTCACGATAATCTTGTTGATAGTGACAGAAGTGACAATGATGATTTAGACAAAGAATATGTTCAGAAATCTTCAGAAAGCGAATGTGAAAATAATTCGAATTTACGTAAAAGTAGATGTGTTCGAGTGTTTTCAAGTTCTGAAGATTCTAATGAAAGTATTTTACTAGAATCATAAAATGAAATTGCTGCAGACGGAACCATGCGCGAGGAGCATTGTGTTTACTAATGCGTAAGGGATAATCCTAACTCATTAAATAAGTTAATAATACCAAAAATGTATTACATAAAACATGGATTTCCTTTTGTAAGAAAGCAATGAAGCAACAAATTTAAAAATATTCTATTATTAAGTATTTTTTTAAGACCAGTCATTTTGACTGGTTTTGGTAGAAGTAGGTTTGCTGAATTGTCGGTAGTTCTAGTGTTAATTTAAGAAAAACAATATTGCAATGTTGTGTAAATTTGAATGTCATATCTTATACCTTTATTTAAATGATATGGGAAGGAAATAAAACGGCTCGGAAAAATATTAAACAAATTTTCGACTCTCGCGCCTGAAAGGCAGCTGCCATTTAAACAGCGAAGCTTCTGTGTATATCCTGTTCCATCAGATCCACCTCGGACTCGAACGAAAATTTTGCTCATTTCGCTTTAACTTTGTAATAGCAAAATAGTTTATTTTAATAACGACTCAAATTATGTTTCCAGTCAGTTTGTTACACAATATTAACACTAAAAATGAATGTGAAATTAATGAAATATAGTAGCACACAATATTCAATATCGGATAAAAGCACTGCAATCAAATAAAAAGTATAGAATATTAATATTTAATCATTATAAGATCGCAATATTGTTTTACCGCGTTTTATTTGAATAATAACAGTAAACCGAATCCTGCTTTACCAATATTCGGTACGTGATATGGGTAGAGGAGGTTAAAGCAACTAGGCTTTCTATCGTTTTCTCGATTCGGAGGATATAAAATTGCATAATACGTGAAGCGATCAATGTATTATAGACGAATATAGCAATTTCGATTTCTATTATTTTCACACGTAGATACGCTTGATTATGGCCGATTTTAAGCAACGTCGGTATTTTAGGTTGTGGAACACAATCGTGCATACGATAATGGGTCTATCATCGTAGCTCATCTATGGTTTAATGGCACAACAATGTTGTATAGTTGACATTTCACGCGATACAGTTAAGACCTAACCTCTTAAATGTGGCTGTTTACTTCGTGATACTTAAATCAGAAATTTGACGAACGGTGAATGATGAGGGAAATGTAGCTAGAATTGGAAAAAAAAATGTCATATCAAGATTCACCGTTCTCGACCATGTACGGTCAGGATGATTACGAGATTGAAGAGGAGAATGACGAGTACTTGGAAGAAGATCGAGATGCTGAAGAACAGGATGAGACCGATGAAGGTAATGATCTTATTTAAATATTTTAATTATTTTACAAAATCACTGACGTTCCGGTACGTATACGGTTCTTAATTCAATAAGCCGAAACGCGTTTTTCCTTTAAGTATGTTAGGTTATAATTTTGATGATAAACATGCACGTTGTTAAATGTACTTATTTCTGTTGGTATCCACTTGCTGGTATCCACTTGGTGTGTTACATGTCAAGGTTGTAATTTGTTAGATACGGAAGAGGCTAGCGAGACTGATATGGGAAAATCAGAAGAATACACAGAAATCAAGGAACAGTAAGTTAGATGGTTTTAATTTGAAGTTTGTTGTCTTGTCTGTGCAGCGCCATTCTCATTTAATGTTCTTTTCTAGAGTATATCAGGACAAGTTAGCCAGTTTAAAAAAACAGTTGCAGCAGTTAAAAGATGGGACACATCCTGAATATAATCGGAAATTAAAGAGGCTGGAAGCCCAGTATAAAGAAAGGTTTGCAACTGCTGTGTTATGTTTAAATGAGCTACTAACTTATAAAAGTATGTTTTTTGTGACTCCAGATTACGTTTAAATATTATTTACCGGGATTACCTCACAGAATGGGTTGAAAGAGACTATATACTGGAAAAGAAAGCAGCTGTTAAAGAATTTGAAGAAAAGAAGATAGATTTAAAAGAGAATTTATTAACTGATATGGAGGAAAAGAGGAAAATGATTGAATCTGATCGTCACACAATGGAACTTACGGGTGATTCAATGGAGGTAAAAGATAGTTGCGACCATAATAAATACACTGGCAATACATAATTTTGCATGCATTTTGTTATTTACTTAGGTCAAGCCGGTAATGACTAGGAAGTTAAGAAGAAGACCCAATGATCCTGTACCTGAAAAAGTAGAGAAACGTAGGAAACCTCCGCCAGCGCAATTAAATTACCTCTTAGATGAAAAAGAAATCGAAAGTGACTTAAAAGCAATCAGTCGTGGTAAAGTACTGACCACAGTGAGGAAACCAGGTACTCTATGAATGTACCGACGCATATTTTGCATGTATTAACGATATTTATTCATTACCAGTAGTACTACCGCATTACAATGCGGTGAATCTTCCATCACAACATATACCCCCTCCGCCTGAAGCGCCTCTTGTCGAAACTAGGATAGAAGACGGAAAACTTTTGTACGAACGACGATGGTAATGCGTCTTATTAAAATCCACAAACAATGTGAAATAGATGCATTCGTGCTAAATACGTTTGATCCACAGGTTCCATCGCGGCCAACCTGTATATGTCGAAGGGAAAGATTTGTCGAGGTTTGCCGCAAACATCTCTGCAATCGGAACCGAAGCGGTAAGTACACAGCCGATCGCGCACATACGATTGAAATTTAGTCTACGTAAAGAAGATATAATTTTCAGACAACTTTTACTCTTAAGGATGCCCAGGTTTTTAACACCGTATATTTCCACTCCAAACGGCATTTCCGATGACGGGGAGAGATACAATTGCATTTTCTTACAGATCTGGGTGAAGAAAGTCACGGACGGCAGTAAAGTAAGAATATACACGTCACAGCTCAGCCGCGGCAAGATCTCGATTAAACGGAGAGCATCGTAATGATGCGCAAGGACGCTAAGACGGGAGAAATTGCCTTACACAGGAACGGAAGTCCAATCGAACGATCAAACCGCATCACACTTGTGACACGACCTTCTGGCGGTTCGCGGGACTTGCGCTTTCCTGAGGTAGTACGACTTTTACCGTACTAGTTTTTTGCCACCAATAAAACCAGACCTTGTGGTGATACTGGATCGCCATGTACACCCATATGAAGTAGGAGAACATCAGGATGGTGACCATCGCCAACAAAGAATAGGTTGTCCAACGGGCTGGAGGAAAGTTGTCGAAATTGTTTTTTGCGTAGAAATCTGCACCCACGATGCATATGTACGAACACGCGATTGTCATAGGAGTAATGACGAGGCATTTAAGCATGTCTCCTCGCAGACTCCGCACATACAACTGGTGCTGTTGTTGTGTCATGCACAGCCAAACAATCACTGAGCGCAGTGGTTTGTATCTTGGGGTACGTTGTACGATAAAAGGGTAGCCGCACAGTTCGCAAGAACTTCTATTGCTCTCTTCCAGCCAATGTTCTAAACATTTTAAATGTATAGCGCCCATCGTCCCCTGAAAACAATTCGCAAGGCTTTATACGGCTTTGTACGACTTTGTACATTTTGGAAGAACCTGTCATTGAATGTATTAAAGCTCAAAATTGATTGTTGACGACAGTGCACAGAGATGACTTTCGGTTTCACGGAAGGTACGATATCAAACAATTAGTTGGTGTTTCTTTATAGGTTGTTTCTCGCTTATGTTACGTACGACAAATTTGGGTTTAAGCGAATTACTAATTTTCTTTGTCATGTATTTTGTGAGACGAACACGATAAAGAATGGACGTACCTTCACTATATTCGAGAATGATGTAAATAAATTCGATAATATAATTAGTTCATGACAACACCGTGTCTTATTCCGCGTAACGTGAAGAATCTCAAAATATGCGTGTAGAGAATCATTTACTGACCTTGCATTTGCATGGATACAAAATCGGCAATTGTTGACTAGAATCATAGCAAATACGACAATATATCTCTTCACCGTTGGAAGAGTCATTAGATGCTAATTTGTATCGTTTATTTGTCATATATGCATCATTGTGTTTTCGTTTAGTTCCCACTTTACGAGTTTTATTGTCTGTCTCATTTTCAAACTCAATTTTTGCAATGATCCTGTCCAACGTACTTGCCACCGAACTATGCTCAGTAACCATTTTACTACATATTCGTCAGAATAGTCAGCGTAACATAGATTTGCATTAAAATGGTTTAAATGGGGCAGCAAATAACAGACAAATGAAGAATCACAAAAAATAACACAATCTATAGTGTCTGTCACGAGCGGACGAATTGTAGCTTCACTGTTACAAAAAAAAACGGTAATAGGGACCCAAAGCAACATCACTTTCATATTTGTTGAGTACTTCTTTTTTTTTTTATAAGTAAACTTACGACGCAAATCCGTCACTCGTACGATTAAATATTTCTGCGATACAATGAATGATACATTTTCTTACTGCACTTTACAAGAATATTCTCGTACGATTTTCGTACTATGTACAGAAACTTGGAGGATCAAAAATTACTCATGGAAATATCCGCAAATATACATCTAAGTGTATAAAAATTTATATTATATTACGAGTGAGAGTACAGTTAAGTTAACTGAATAAAATTATATTAATGAAGTATGTAGTTTATGTGCAATTTATAATTAGCCGGTAAACTATATATGAATATTCGTCACTCGGCCATCATGTCCACACTGAGACAGTCTTCTCCCAAATTGCTTGGAGACGTTTCTAATTCTCCAATTTCATTCGATTCGCTGAAAAAAATGAAGGTGTATACACGTGCTTAATAGTTCAAGTGTTGTCCATATTTTGATCAACGATTTGTCTATCGGTAATATTTACCTATCTAATGAAGGATCGTTACTAAACATTTCTGTTGGAACGGTAGGCGGTGCCTTTTCCGGTACAAGTTCTAGATATGTCTGACGAGACTCTAAATGTCGTTCTACCTCTTCGGGAGTCATGTGTCCATCTGACATTAAAGATATGGGAACCATATTGTTAGACGAATGTACCTGTAAGTGTGTACAATAATGAAAATGTAGAATTCTTTGGTAATAGTGCAGTGATAGCAAATTGTTTTATACAGCGAGTACACAAAAATCCTTATATAACTGCTTATACATATGCAACGATTTAATGAATCTGAACCTACTGTAGGTGCATTGTTTGTCTTGGATACTTTTGGTGCAGGTTTTTTCTTTTTACTTGTATTCAGTGGTTTTGTAACTGCTGATGGATGGTGGGATGTGTGATTGGTGACACTCATCTCCACTTTTTTCCTGCAAAAGTCATCATGAGATAATGTATGTATTTATATTTCATGTCCGTTAGTGTGATTATTTTACCTTTTGGAAGTGTCAAGACGTGCAACCTCTTCATCTGACGATTCAGTTTCGTCACTTTCGCTGAAGGAAGCGTCAACCTTTTCATATTGCAGTAAGCGGTCTAACAGAAAACTTTTGTCCCTGTTCACTTTGAGTAATTTCCTTTGCGTAGAGCGCAGTGCTTCTTGAAAGCACTCGTTTTCATAAATTAAGAACTTTAATTTTCTCTTAAGGTTCCGATACTGGTCCTTATAATTCGGTACGTCCTCCTCAGGACTATCCTCATCATCGTCTTCTGCATCTGCATTGTTGTTTGCCATGGACCGACAATACCATCCTTCCAACATTGATCATCTGCAACTGTAATTTTCAAATACTGTATCCATAATTATAATTCTCTTTGAAACAATACAAGATATGGTTTAGCAGTAGATCGCGTACCACTTCAATATAAATTATCACGTCGTTAAAAACGTACAGTAAAAGAAACTTTGAATAGCATATACAAACATATCCAACAGTTTTGTATCATGTATCACAGTTTTGATTTCGCAGATATGAATAGAATTTAACAACGATGCATATTCGTCGTTTAAATATCAGCTTGTTAAGCTACATTAAACTTTCGTTTGCCGTGAGAAGTAGACACTGTTTATAATTGTACCTGAAACTCGAGGTTAGCAATAACGTGATAACAAAGTAAGACACACTCTATCAGTCTCGTTCGTCGATCGACTACTGTCTGCGAACGAAGAAAATTACAATTACGCCGATATTTCGTTCACACTTACTCGAGACCAGAAAATGTCTTTCTATATGTCGCAAACGTTTGCGGCGATTGATTATTATGAAGATAAACAAGCTGTTTATGACTTGCTTCCATTCTGAACTTCGTTATCGATTCTTTGTCAACTTCACAACGGTACTGGTCGACCGGAAGTGCAACTTCTGGGCTGACTTTCACGATAAACTTAATTAGAACATTTTCGTTCAACGATTCAATCATTTTCGACCGCATCCATTTCATTAGCAGTTGCATAAATATCCTGTGTTCCGTTCCAATACCAACAATTTATGGACTAATGTTTTTTCTTAACTTTGTTTTCTTGTCCGCAACATTACGTCTCTGCAATATGATAGGGAAGAAATACGTTAAAAATTATGCATGAGATAGTTTTGTTCGATAAACGAAAGATGTCGTGCGATACGTTGACAACAAACTAAAATATGTCGATGCCGCATAGTGTGTGTATAAATACGAATCTTTTGTAATGTTTTTATAGCTTCGATGTGGACCTGTCATTTTAGATTGAGCGAAATGTTCAAATGAGTAGGGTGACGGAGAAGTAAGAGTCTGATAATTTCTTAGAACCGTTCGAAAACGGAGTATTGTGTGTGATAAGTGTCAGAGTTTTAAAATGACATCTAAGTCTGAGGTCAGTTTGGAACATTTTTACATATTTAATGGGACATACGCAAAGAAGGAGGGGGAGGTATGATCAGTTTATTGTATTATCTCTTAACATTTTCGTGGCAACAATAATGACCAACTACCATGATCTGATGCTATTTTAGGAGGAGAAAAAGATTCTTTACTACTATCCAGAAAAGGATTTGGATGTACAGATTAAAAACATTGGCTTAAGTGAGGCAATAATTAAATTTGCTGAGTATGTAAGGCTTTACGGTTGGATACGTTCTCTTAACTGGATTTAAACATTTTGTGATTCTATTCTGTGCATTGTTGCAGATCTTTTAATCCAGGTCAATCATGCGATTATTGTCATACACACAAAACCCGGCAAATTTATTATCAACCGGAGCCAGACTTTTGGATGGTGATGGTAATCAGTTGTTTCGTATTAAGAATTACTTGTGGAGGTGCTGTAACAGTATGTAATTATAATACGTAACTTTAATGCAGATTATAGGAGTTCCATACATATGCAAAGAAAAAGACGGAAACAAATATATAGAATATCAAAATGATGAGGTATCTAGTAGTGTTTGTCAAGCAATACTGAAGCAAACATACATTATGTTCAGGTTATTTATGGGGTCCTTTGAGACCATCATTAATGACCCTGACTGTGGCTCTATAACATTATTAAAACACAAACTTGAGCATTTTTATTCACGGGTAAGAAAGTTTGGCATATTTTTCTTCTTCATTAATTATGCATTTCTATGTTTCTCCAGAATTTCTAATGATGACATTTTTTCCAGTACCTGCTCTCATTAAAATTAAGTAATAGTGATATTTTGGATGTTTTTCAAGGGCTGCAATTTTTGCCTCTTGACAAAATAACGTTTCTTAGAGTGCAATGCTTCATGAATCTTGTAGAAGCTATGTTCTCTCAAGTAAAATACACTGCATTCCTGTATAATGATCAAGTAGTATGGTACGTATTTTGTGTATAATTATTTTACTGCATCCTTTTGCTGTTTTGTTCGGGAAAAAACACTTGCCACTGCATATTTCCATTGTTCAGTGAAGCATTCTCAGTCTAGCTTTGAAACTCTTTTGTAAACAATATTCTTTTCAAAAAGCAACCTCACTTTATAAAGTGCATGGAGTGTGCATAGTAGTATTCTTCTCAAGACACAGTCTATTCTGTGAAATATTTTGTTTTGCAGGATAATCATATGGCTTTTCATAAAGATCCCATTAAGTATAATTATTTGCAGAATAATTTCTTCATAGGAATGCTCTTCTTATAATAATTATTCGTGTGCTGTGCGTTTAGGAGTGGCTTGGAACCTGAAGATATGCAAGTTGTTTATAATTATTTAGTAAGCACACTGTTACCAGCCCACCTTGAAAAAGAATTGCATGGGGGTTCAATGCCACGGAATTCGCCGTCTCCATTTACGAGTTCCCACTATGGAAAGCAAGTATAACATTTATGAAACATATTTGTCGAATTTGAATCATGCCAGTTTCTTTATTACTAACGTTTATTTTAGATTCGTTACCGGATTGTCTAGCGTTAATGAGCCGAGTTTAATAGGAAAATCGCCCAAAGTCTTTATCAACTACTCTACAGAACCTGTTTCATTATATTTAGTTGTCTACCGTGCACTAAGCGCAACTATTTGCCTTTTCGTGGACAGTGAGTACAGATATTTATGAACGTAATTCGTCATTGGTCCTTATTCCCATGTAAATACGACATTAATGGTTTTAGGTAAAACTAGCCTGTTAATAGACTTTTTCAAAAGTTTGGACAGCTTCTTAGGACCACAACTGACGACACTGGTCAGTTCGGTGGCTGAACAATGCGCCAAACATGTGATAAACACGCCGGAGTCGTGTACGAAGTATCTTTACTTCAATAAGCTCAATTTAGCTTATAAAAGCACTATCCACTTGGATAATAGAAGATGTTCTAACGTGCTCACCACTCCCGAGGTGTTGAGAATAATTACCGATATTTATAATGATACAAATAGGTAAGTAAGCAATAATTATTAATGCATCACATATAACGTCGATAAAAAAAATGACAACTAATAATTGGCGTCGTGTTGTTTAGGCTAAAAGAAGCTGGGGAGATAATAATAAAAACTGTGAGTGATTACTGGGTAATTGGCAAGCTGTCGAATTTAAGGGAATTCTTTGTTGTTATACAACAAAAGGTTGCAAGTATTATAGAAATCGATGGTAGGTGTACATTATATTGCAGAATGTGCTACATTTTGAAACTTAACTAAAGTGGTCCAATATGTTTCAGATGAAGTAAAAAGGCTATGTGACAAACAGTTAAAGAGCATCTTTTTTCACTGAGTATATACATATGATGAATCACATTCACGAATAGAAAATGTTGAGATATGCTGTCCTTTACGTATTACACTTATATGGTTATGTTATATGACGACAGTTGTATTTTATTCTCGTCAAATTTGCAGTCACATCCGCGAGTTGTCCCTTTTAAATATAAAGAGCAAAAAGTAACTATGTACTTTTTTACGAAACACCAGTTCTAGCAATGTCTGAGATGTTACAATCGAAGAGGACCAAAGTACAAAACTGTAATTACCCATATCACAGTGTGTGCTCTTCCAAGTCCTCAGTTATTATATAACTATATAACCTTACAATGAAACAAGGATTTTTCGAACTGACAACATACGTGCACATTACACTAGCTGAATATGTGGATGTTTGTGGTCATGGTACTCAGAAATTAGGTATCTCGATTTTATACTAAACGTGACATTTTTATATTACATTTCTCTCAATCAGATAATTCGTTCGTATCATCCGCTTTCGGAATAATATTTGAAAATTTCTGCAACTTCGCTACATAAAAACCGTCCATATTGTGTACGTGCGGGTAAAACCGTTTCGTCAGCTTAAGGGACGGATGGAATCTGTGCTGTCTATAACTTGTAAAACCGTCAGCACCGAACTCCAGTTCCGTTGGCACAATTCTTACATTACGCTTCCTCAGAGCGTAATCAATGACCGCTTCATTTTCCTCAGGCAGGACAGAACACGTCGAATAGACGACTATTCCACCTCCTTCGGAACGCGCTTGTACGCAATCGATCGCTGCCAGCAATAATTCCCTTTGCAAAGTGTGACATCGTTGAACGTCTACTTCGTCTTTGCTCGTTTTAACGCTGGGGTCCTTCGCAACGACGCCGGTTCCGGTGCAAGGGGCATCTAGCAAGACTCTGTCGAATCCTTTCATAACCTGAAGATCAATAATTGCAGTCTTTAAATAACGCGAAGTACGGCAGTTAACCCTTTGCGCTCGAGCGTTGCCTCTCAGGCACCACTCGCATCGATGCGGTAAATTGAGGGGTAACGGTGTTTATTTGTGTTTGGCCTAACGAATATCGCTTGACAAGTCTACCTGGCCTTTTGTAGATCATTTTATAAGCATGTCTACATAGCTATAAAGATGTCTTATCTCAAAAACACAAACGAATTTCAATGCTTGCATTATGTCTATAAAAGATTTACTTGATATTTAATAGAAAACATGTCTGATAAAGATTTACGTCATTTTGCAACGCATTGGTTGCATTAAAAATGTATGTGCTGTAAGATATTATTCAAAGATTTCCAAAAAAAGGATCGACAAAAAATCGATAATGATGTTTTACCCAATCACATTTAACAAGTCTTCGAAGAGTTTGGCATTCTTTTGAGATAAATTATGTTTTATCTCAAAAATAGTTTCTTTAAAATACGACATAACTTTCCCTCCAACCCAATACTTGCGACCGCGGGTTGGACTCTGCCTTCAACATTAGTTCGAACCCAACCTTCTTGGCAATCGCAATATTTCTTTCAAAGTTACTGAGCCCAGTTAGTATGAAACACGAGGAAGACATTACTTCTAGTGAAGATAAGTTCAATTTTTTGGCAATAACGAACAAAATTACATCACTACTACTCTATCGACGTTAGAGGTGTAAGGAGACAAAAATCCGAATAATCGATAATGAATCTGAAAGCCAAAGTGATTGTACCGAAGAGACTGAACCTTCAGAATGGACAGTGTGCACAGAATCCGAAGAAAGATTTTGTCAAATATTTTGGAGACTTCACCTCAAGACAATACCCTCACAAAATACAAGCCGGCGAGAGCGGCTGATTACTCTCGAGTTGCTGGTTCGCCCGAAAGAAAAGCGCGTCGAGCGCAAAGGGTTAATCCTTTATGCGGATATTTTTTTTGGCTATTTACCCCCGGGAACTTCCTTCCGTCGTAACTGCAAATGACGGCATTGACGATGCCGAGACGATGGAAATTACCGACGACAGCCTTTACTCGGTCCGTATTAACGTCGTTTGCAAACAATACACCCGTGTTTTTCATCAGCGCCGCGATGTGCGACGACTTGCCGCCTGGTGCAGCGCACATATCTAGGATTCTTTCATTTTCCTTCGGCGCCAGTGCCATAACTGGTAGGAAACTGGACGCTCCTTGTAGAATATAATGTCCTGCCAAGTATTCGGGTGTTGCACCCATTGGCACTTGTGAAGAATATATTACCAAGCCTACTTTCGTCCACTTTCCTATTGGGTCCAGGTTGACTCCTCGATTAATCAAGGCCTGTGAAGGTAGATATGTGCATGAGAACATACGCGATCTATGTGGTTTTGTGTGAAAAAGTTGCCCTCTTCGTTCAAGATTTTTTAATTTCAATTAAAATCAAATGTTTATATTCCAACCCAAGAAATATTTTTCGTTTTACTTAAATTAAGGGGTTATGCCTACTTGGGATCGGCGAAATTACATGATTTTCAAGATTTTTTTTTACCATTTTAGTGAGCACTAATTAAAATTCGCAAAATTCTACCAAAAAGTACGTATTTAGTGGTACTTGTATACATTTTTTTTATAAGAAAATATTAAAAAATGGAGGAAATATAGCCCTTCTCGTAGAGGTTCCGTTTATTTTCATCACTTGCGGTGACCACGATTTCTCAAAAACTACTTCACCAATCGGACTCTAATTTTATATACTTATTTGTCATTACAATAGGCAGGGCCTGAACGAAGGATTTAGAAAAATTTTAATTTTTACAAGAATGGCAGCAATTTTACGAAAAAATCCGTCTTTTGAGGTGGTCTAACTGTCGTTTTTATGTTGTAACTTTTTTTTATTACCGAAATAAAAAATCCTCCGTTCAGGCCCTGCCTATTGCAATGACAAATAAGTGTATAAAATTAGAGTCCGATCGGTGAAGTAGTTTTTGAGAAACCGTGGTCACCGCAACCGTGTGTTTTTAAAAACACAGTTTCGAGATAATCGCGTTTAAAGTTTCAAGCTCTTTACTAATCATACATAGTAGCGCTCCAGATAAACGCTTATAATTTTTGAACGTGTGCTCCGATTCTTATTTACTTTTGAGGAAATATTCTTAAAATGGTGTACATTAACACTTGGCATGCGGGCAACGTATTTTTCCGTTTTTTTGTAGTCTGTCACTGGAGCGCGGGTCACGTAAAAATACGTATTTAGTTGATTTGGTGTTGTTAGTGGATATCCACCACAAATCTACTAAATACGTATAATTACATGAATGTGTGACATTATATGCGTGTATTTGCGTTGCTAGGCAACGCTTTGCATTTTTTTCCCATAAGTTATGATTGTTGAGTTACGCGATCTTTTGCTGAGTTATTTCGTCTTCAATCGAATTCTTAGCTCCAGAACGTGTTTTATCAATTTGAAGCTTGATTTTTTATTATTGATTACAAAATTAATCAAATGAGCCGTTGTGACAAAAATAGTGATGAAGAAATATGCGCTGACAAATTATCGGATTTTTCGAATGATAGTGTGGAAAACTTTAAAAATCGCTTATTTTTATGATTTCGTGAAAATATCGTTTGTTTTTGTTAAATAATCATACAGTATATATTTAAGTGTGAAATAAAAAAAGTTTCGTTCATAAAAACGAAGTAGTTTTCGATTTACAGCGATTTTTCTGAATAACCAAACTTCCGCGCGATTCAAGAAAAAACGCCCGCTGCACGCGAAATTCGGCGGCGAAGTATGCCCGCATGCCAAGTGTTAAGAAAATGCAATAAAAAAAAGTCGATTTTTTTCACCAACCCAAGTAGGCATAACCCCTTAAACAAGTATAATTATATAAGTTTATGTCATGTCCAGATACTCTAAGTGGCATACCTCAGCTAAGTCCCGACGTCGAGTTTTCAACGTATTCGTACGAATAGTCATTGGCCTCTGCACTTCACTCGCTTCCAAGAATTCAATCAATTCGTCTAACGAAAATATTTGCATTAGCTTCTCTATCAGGAAAGAATTATAACTGTAGTATAAGCATAGATCCTTTTGTAGAAGTTCTATGTAGTCCGTGCGTGGTCTACAAGAATAAAGAAATGACGGTTAAGGGCTTTGGGTCTGGTTGCATATTGAGTCAGTATTAACACCAAGAAAAATTGGACCTGTTCTTATCGCGCAGTCGCTTGAAATCCGACAACACAAGAAGTACGTCTTTTATACGTTGCTGGACATCCTTCAAGTCTGTAACATTCTCAATTTCCTCCTTAGTGGGAAAAACGAATACAGTCTCATCAGTTTGCTCCGCCATATCTTTCATTTCGGCCTCTGCTAGTTTTCTATTGAAGGATTAATTGCATGGGTTAGAAAAAAGAAATAAGAATATTTTATGGGTTGGTATCAACTTTGGACTTACTCTAGCTTTGTCTGTTTCTTTTTCAATTTCAAATTTGCCCTTTCAATGGGCAGTAAATCATTGGCATTACCATTAGTTTTCTTTGTTTCTTCTTCATCCTCCACTTCCTCCTCATTGCTCGTATCACTCAATTCGCTATCACTGTGAAGTTCAGTATTGTCAATATCGTCTTGTTCATCCATCAAAGCATCCTCATTATTATTTTCTTCCTCTGAATCACTGGCAAGCAATTTCATTTTATTTTCTTTCTTTTTCTTCCTTGCTTTCTTATTAACTTTCTTCTTGGTTTGAACTTCCTCATCCTCACTGGGTGCATCACTTTCGGCCTCATCATTCTGTGGTTCATTTTCATCCTCATTAGCATAATCCATTTCATCACTTTCGAATTCCTCATCATTGTTCTCAATTACAACTTCTTTCACAGCTTTTTGCTTCTTCTTCTTGTCTGACTTTTTTGGAATATCTTTTGCCTAAGACAGTGAAATAAGATACCATAAAAAAATATTTTGTTGTATGAAATTAAATTGAACACAGGCAGATACTTACATCCTTGACAATCACATTTGGGTCATTTTTAGCGTTCTTCTGTTTCTTCAACTTTTTCGCCTCCTGCTTGATTTGCTTCTTCTGCAATCTTTTCTGTGCTCTTTGTTTTTGTCTGTGACTTAACTTCCCTACCTTTTTCTCTGCAATATGTACAGGATGTTAACTTTGTTTCTACACTTTTCCGATAGATAAACATCTTATTCTTACCTACAACACCTTCTGTAAATATAGGATCATTCTGCTTTTTTGCCTTTCGTCCAGGACCTTTTGGGGTGATAGTCCCATCGAATTTTGCTTTACGACCCATTTGTCTGAACTAATTGCGTTCACTTTACGTACGATCTTAGATATTGATAATATTCCGACGTAACAATATTGATGGGTATTTAAGAAGTTAGCGGGTTTTGTACTAACACGCTACTACACAGAAATACCTCTAAATTGTGGCCCAAAATATTTCCAAAATTTAACGAACATTATCATAATTTTATATATAATATGTACACGTCAACAATTAAGTAATAAGTCAGGATGGTAGTCAAAGTGTTTTAAAAACACGCGTGAAGCATAACCTATATCAACAAACGTGCAACATGCCGTAGTACCGTTGTCATAGAATTAGAAAATACCATAGAGTGCAGCCCACATGGAATATGACGTCTGTCTAGAAACATTTTTTGCCTTCAGTAACATTTTTCGGACAAAAATCTGATGATACAAACGGTTCAAAGTTAACTTACCGACGCTAGGGATTTATTGTCGTTTTCCCTCCTAAACTGAAAGTCTTGACATTTGTCATGTTTCAGTTCCTGTACACGTGCTTGGTGGACAATTTATTTAGCTGTAGGTGATGATTAATTTTATTTGTCAACTGAATGAAGCATTGAAGAGTGATTCAAGATGAAACAGGAAGTCCACATATTCCAACGTAACAATATTGATGGGTATTTAAGAAGTTAGCGGGTTTTGTACTAACACGCTACTACACAGAAATACCTCTAAATTGTGGCCCAAAATATTTCCAAAATTTAACGAACATTATTATAACTTTATATATAATATGTACACGTCAACAATTAAGTAATAAGTCAGGATAGTAGTCAAAGTGTTTTAAAAACACGCGTGAAGCATAACCTATATCAACAAACGTGCAACATGCCGTAGTACCGTTGTCATAGAATTAGAAAATGTCATAGAGTGCAGCCCACATGGAATATGACGTCTGTCTAGAGACATTTTTTTGCTTTCAGTAAAATTTTCCGGACAAAAATCTGATGATACAAACGGTTCAAAGTTAACTTACCGATGCTAGGGATTTATTGTCGTTTTCCCTCCTAAACTGAAAGTCTTGACATTTGTCATGTTTCAGTTTCTGGTACACGTGCTTGGTGGACAATTTGTTTAGCTGTAGGTGATGATCAATTTTATTTGTCAACTGAATGAAGCATTGAAAAGTGATTCAAGATGAAACAGGAAGTCCACATATTCCAACGTAACAATATTGATGGGTATTTAAGAAGTTAGCGGGTTTTGTACTAACACGCTACTACACAGAAATACCTCTAAATTGTAGCCCAAAATATTTCCAAAATTTAACGAACATTATTATAATTATATATATAATATGTACACATCAACAATTAAGTAATAAGTGAGGATGGTAGTCAAAGTGTTTTAAAAACACGCGTGAAGCATAACCTATATCAACAAACGTGCAACATGCCGTAGTACCGTTGTCATAGAATTAGAAAATGTCATAGAGTGCAGCCCACATAGAATATGACGTCTGTTTAGAGACATTTTTTGCCTTCAGTAACATTTTTCGGACAAAAATCTGATGATACAAACGGTTCAAAGTTAACTTACCGACGCTAGGGATTTATTGTCGTTTTCCCTCCTAAACTGAAAGTCTTGACATTTGTCATGTTTCAGTTTCTGGTACACGTGCTTGGTGGACAATTTGTTTAGTTGTAGGTGATGATCAATTTTATTTGTCAACTGAATGAAGCATTGAAAAGTGATTCAAGATGAAACAGGAAGTCCACATATTCCAACGTAACAATATTGATGGGTATTTAAGAAGTTAGCGGGTTTTGTACTAACACGCTACTACACAGAAATACCTCTAAATTGTGGCCCAAAATATTTCCAAAATTTAACGAACATTATTATAATTTTATATATAATATGTACACGTCAACAATTAAGTAATAAGTCAGGATGGTAGTCAAAGTGTTTTAAAAACACGCGTGAAGCATAACCTATATCAACAAACGTGCAACATGCCGTAGTACCGTTGTCATAGAATTAGAAAATATAGAGTGCAGCCCACATGGAATATGACGTCTGTCTAGAGACATTTTTTGCTTTTAGTAAAATTTTTCGGACAAAAATCTGATGATACAAACGGTTCAAAGTTAACTTACCGACGCTAGGGATTTATTGTCGTTTTCCCTCCTAACCTGAAAGTCTTGACATTTGTCATGTTTCAGTTTCTGGTACACGTGCTTGGTGAACAATTTGTTTAGCTGTAGGTGATGATCAATTTTATTTGTCAACTGAATGAAGCATTGAAAAGTGATTCAAGATGAAACAGGAAGTCCATCGGCCGGGATCTTTGAAGCAAACTAATAAGGCACATAAGACAGGAAGACATCGGAGCAAGGGTTCCATCAGCAGTGAGGTTAAAGGTATCATAACAATACGGGACCGGTTCCTGCACAGTATGATACTGATTAAAACCAACATCCCAGAATTTATTTGTGCGTTTTATGTTAATCAGGAAAGGTGAACGTAAAGATTATTACCAAACGTTTAAAAAAAAATCTTGGGAAAGATGCACGTAGACATCAGGCTTCACAGATCAGGAAGAGGAAGCGTGATGAAGTTCTGACACAGAAACGAAATCTGGGCAGTTCTAGTTCTGCTCCTATTTTGATTTGTGTAATTCCACTGCAGGAGGAATTAAATGTGGACAAAATTGTATCTGTTTTAACAAAGGCAGATGAAAGTGCCAAAATTAAAAACAGTCCCTGTGGGACAACGCATATAAGGTATAATTTTGTGTAATTATGTGGAAGAATACAGTAAACAGTACATGAGTATAAATAATCAATGATTTAATGAATTAAAAGATTGGTGAATGTTTGCAATTGATTGTTTACAGTATACCTAGGTTCAAACAAAAGTGTTTTTCTTTCAATAAAAACACTGTAAATGGCATACAATTTTACAATTACAATATTATATCAGTAACTTAATAATATTATATTTTGTAAAACTTCATGCCTTCTTTAAAATAAAACTGTGGCACCCAGAGCAAGGTTTACCTACCACCATTGCTGCAATTTGCATGGAGAATCATCAAAAGGTTAAAAAATGTCTATAATCATTTTCAATTGATTGTTTACATGTTGTACTTTTTGTTCAAACAAATTTACCCAGAATCAAACCAAGCCATGTACAAGATGATCATTTCCAAATGGATTGGATGCAGTTAAAGTATCTAATACTGTGCTTTTCCTTACATCAACAACTCATGCTGCTGATTGTTCATCGCAGAATGAGGTTCTTGACGGTTGGGGAGAAGAAATTATTATAGCTTGTTTAGGCCAAGGTTTACCTACCACCATTGCTGCAATCACTGACATGGAGAATCTTCATCAAAAGGTTACAATTTTAAATGTCTATAATAATTTTCAGGATATTGTAATATCAATGTACTTTTTATTCAATCTTAATTTACCACAGAAACGTCAAAAGTTCAAGCAACATGTACAAGAGATCATTTCCAAATGGATACCTGAGGAGAAGATTTTACAATTAGACACGTCAACTGATTGTTTAAACATTTTACGTCGAGCCGGATCTATAAAGCAAAGAAATGTGGCATATAGAAATAAACGAGCGCACCTCGTTGCCGAGGAATTAAGCTTCACCTGTAACAATGTACGTATATTTAATAGTAAATTAATGAATATGATGATTAACACGTTCACGCCGGGGCCGATTTTCATATTTTTCGACTGTAAGGCGGCGATTTATTTCATGCATCTTGTTAATTTTATCGATTGATTGCTTTTTTCAATTAATTAAATTTCAAGAACACGTTATTTAAAAAATTCAACTGTAAGGCAATTTTGTCCACTTACTAAACGAACTATATTTTTGATAGTCAGCGGCGTTTAAACAAATGTTCACTCCCGATGGGACAGACTGTATCGTGAATCACCGGTGGTAAATTAATGAATACGATGATTAAAGATGATAATCAACAATACACGATGTATTTTATGCAGGATTCCACAGAACTGGGAACGCTGATGATCACAGGCTATTTAAGAGGCAAGCCTTTGTCGGTAAATGGTTTGATACACATACCCGGTTTCGGAGATTTTCAAATGTCTCAAATTGACGCTCCGAAAGATCCATATCCTCTTGAAGAAAGAAAAATTAGAAATGGTGATGACATTCAAATGGAAGACGAAGAAACAAAAGTGCTCGAACGAGCGGATAGCAAGAAACAGGTATAATGTGTTTGAGCAATGACATTTCATATCTAAGATCGCATTAGTTTGACGCTCATTTCCCACTTTCAGGAATCTTTAGAGAGTGAAAATGTCCCAGATCCGATGGACGCTGAGCAAACGTGGCCGACTGAGGAAGAATTGGCACAGGCTGCGTTGAATCAGAAGAAGAGGATTGTAAAAGTCGTACCGAAAGGCACGTCCGAATATCAGGCGGCTTGGATTCCTGACGAAGATGGAGGTGCGTTTATCGGAAACTTGACACGTTGAGTGCTACGCCGGTCCCTAGGGACCGGCAGTGGACTTTCCGTTCAGCCGGCGCCGGTCCGTGGGGACCGGCAATCGATTTTTCGTTTGGGCGGCGTGGATTCTAGGGACTGACCGCGAAATTCTCGTTTGATCGACATCGGTGCATGAGACCGGCATTGCCAAGGGTTAATTTATTAATGACAATTAAAAAATTTAAGTATAAATTTAGTGAAGTTTATTAACTCTTTGCGCTCGACGCGCTTTTCTCTCGTGACAAAATTTAAAGTCAATATCATGAGTTCGTTTCAAACTTAAAATAATTTTGACAATGCGACACTTTAAACTCGTTGTTTTAACATTACATACTTTTATTTAACTTAAGAAGGAAATTTATTAATCTTCTATAATTTTTCTTCTTGTGATATTTTGTAAAACAATCTCCAATGTGCATTCTTGGCTTGTCGTGGCATGTGTCACAATACACAGTGTGTGTCTTTGGCGTCTTTCGTTGAACGAATTATTGGAATTGATTATTTAATTTTGTGATTGACGCTTTTGGGGTGTAGATTTTTTTTATAGAAGCGAAATTGAAAGAAGCGTTGATCGTCTATCACGTGTCACATTATTCTCAAGTGCATAATGCACGCATTGAAATTCTTTGTGTTTTTGAGATAAGACATCTTTATAGCTATGTAGACACCTCATAAAATAATCTACAAAAGGCCAGGTAGACTTGTCAAGGACACCGATTTCGTTACGGCCAAACACAAATAAACACCGTTACCACTCAATTTACCGCATTAATTTATTAATGGTGCCTGAAAAAATTTAAGTATAAATCGAGCGCAAAGAGTTAAAACATTGTAAAAGATATGGCCGAGATGTGCACATATCACAGTAGGTAACTACTTTTTCCGTGTTATTCTTCGCTATGTCGCGCCCGAGCATTTTTGCATTCGTGCTATATCATTCAGCACAGTATTTTCGCACTTTATGTGCCTTTCCTTCTTTTGCCCGAAGTTTGTGGGTACGTCTACTTGTACCGACCTCAACTGGAGCGCTGCCAGCTGAGCGGAAAGTCTAAGGAAATCGGCGCCGCACTCAACGTGTTAAATATACAAGTGTTTTTATGCACATGAGTGTTTTGATATTTGTAGAAAATGCAGACGAATACTCTGATGACGAGGACGAAGACGATATGGAGGTAGACGAAGGGAAATCTCAAGCGGAAAGCGAGGAGGAAGCTGAGGATGACGAAGAATATGAAACAATTACTATATCAGAAGCAGCGCCGGATGAACAACGTTACGATCAAGATATTGATATGTTGGAGGAGAGGCAGGCAATGGAGAAACTGAAGGGTCAGCTTGTAAATCTTTGCATTTTCTAACACAAATAATTTTATTCTCAATTTCCAATATTCCGCTTATCGAGTTTGTAATGTATTACGATTTATACGGTATATTTTATGATCGTTAGAAGCAAAGCTGGATGCACAATTTCCTGATGAAGTCGACACCCCTCAGGACGTGTTAGCCAAAATTAGATTCCAAAAATATCGTGGATTGGAATCGTTTAGAACTAGCCCTTGGGATCCGAAAGAGAATTTACCCATTGATTATGCTCGTATATTTCAATTTGCGAATTTCGAGCGCACACGTAAACGTATCTTCAAGGAGTCAGACGACATTGACGGAGCGATGGTAAGTAAAAAACGTCAAAATGTGTAATCACCATATTGTACATCATTTTTTGTTATAGCCCGGCTGGTATATAAGAATTCATGTTGTTAATGTGAGAAGAGAATTATTCACTGCATTTAGCGCAGTTGAACATCGACCACTTATTGTATTTGGTTTACTTCCGAATGAACAAAAAATGTCTTTAGTAAATATCGTACTAAAACATATGAATTGTCATGACGAGCCCATAAAATCTAAGGAAAGATTGATCTTTCAATGCGGATTCAGGAGATTTACAGCTTGTCCCGTGTTCAGCCAGCATACAAATGGTAGCAAACACAAGGTTAGCGTACTATAAATGGTTGTCTATACTGTTTGACTACATATTTATACGAATTATCCGATCTAATTATTTCATGCATCTGATATTTAATTAAAAAAATGGATTTTCAGTATGAAAGATATTTTCAACCAGAATCTACGACAGTGGCGAGTATCTATGCGCCTATCATATTTCCACCTTGTCCTGTGCTTTGTTACAAAGAAAATAAAGATGGATCACTCGTAAGTTTTTAAAAGTCCACATTATGCACAGTATTTTTATACTGAGCAAGAAATTGCTATGGAATAAATGTGTTGCGTTGTAGGATTTAATTGCAACGGGTAGCGTCTTGTCAGTGAATCCAGACAGAATAATTGTAAAAAGAGTTGTTCTTAGCGGCCATCCATTTAAAGTTCACAAACGGTCAGCAGTTATTCGTTTCATGTTCTTTTATCGAGACGATATCAATTGGTTCAAACCCGTGCAGCTTAGAACGAAATATGGACGTCGAGGACACATTAAAGAACCATTAGGTAGGACTTATGTTAGCGACGTTACGTATAAACTCGCGAAAAATCATTTTAGTGTATTTTAGACCTTGTAATAATTATCAATTATCCATAGGTACACACGGGCACATGAAATGTGTGTTCAACGGCCAACTGAAATCCCAAGACACAGTTTTAATGAATTTGTACAAACGAGTATTTCCAAAATGGACATACGAACCACTGCTGGTAATCGATAACGGTCAAACTTCGATATCACATGAAGACACAGGAATGAACATAGAATGACCGACACGTCATTCCACCCGTATACTTAACATGTTAAGTAACAAAGACTTTATAAACAATGTAAATACATGCTATTCGTAGCACCAAAACATGAAAGAAAATGTTGAATCCACTACCCGTTACATACTCATCGAGCCTTCATCATACTTTCATTTTCTTTCACCCCTCATAAATGCTATATGCTGATGCCACTTTAAAACGTCCATTAATTCATTTATCTGTTTTAAAACCGTCTGCCCATAGATGTACGTAGTGCACACAACAAAAACCTACATGTAATAAACAACCCTGCACCTACACACACCAGTCCCCGGTCTTCAGTTCGTCGCATACAAATTCCCACTCTGTGCAAACTACGTTACACGATCCACGGCTGCTCTTGCAACTCTGTCTTCCGGCTCCGTCGCGGGAGTTAAGGGAAGGAAGTATAATCCTTGTTGCAGAGGGGTTGCATTCATATGTACATAGCCCGTAGTGCGTCGTGCGGATAAGGATCAGCGTAGGTCGGACCCGGGGCAGCCCTGGAGAGTCTCAGAGAAGTGCTGCCACTTTTGCAGTAAAACTCACGAGGGTTAAAAACAGCGCAGAAGGGTGCACCTTTTGTGAACTCGCCTCCCGACGACCGTATTACCGGGTCCATTGTCTGGAACACTGGAGTGGGTGCGACCTGACGAGCTTTTATTAACAACATTCTGCCGATCGACGGGATCGATGGGCGCGCAGGATGCATTAATTAAATACTGCGGGAACCCGACCGAACGTCAGAGCGGGCGGAAAGCGGAAGAGATATCCGGCGGGTGGCAAGTTTGGCGAAACAGTGTATCAGCGAAAAATTCAAGTGGAGGACTCTAAGCGAGGGGCGGCGTACTAAAACAGAGGGTCAATGGAAGGGGCTGTGAGACGATCGATTACACTCTATCGCTCTCCAATCTATTCGGATGGAAGACATTAAAGACGTACGGCAGATACACCCAGTGTCAACCGTACGTGAAGCATCTCCGACCGCAAACACGCGTCGAATAAAAAGAACCCAACCGCATCCCGAATTTTCTGGCGATCTTCGTTTTGCCTCCGCGTCGGCAGAAACGTAAGGCGACGCGAAGGAGTGTTGGCTCACGCTTTCTCGCGCATTTCAACGCGCCAAGGGGTCCTTATCTCTTACGCCGTGATGTCTCGCAATTGAATTCGTGAACAATGAACGATGCGCCGCGACTGGCGACGCGTCCCAGTTTCACTTTGCCAATAACGATTATTGTCTTCGCGGGGTTCCGTGGCGAGGCGAGCGGTGCAGGCACGTGAGTGCATATTTTCGCCCTGCTAACGAAGAAAACGGGCCTCTCGGCTGAGGGGCTTTCCGTCGGAACGCTCATATTCTTCGTTACGCGGGAAATAGGTAAACGGTTAGACAGGGTCGTTTCGCGCCCGCCGGCACTCTATCAGGCTTGGGATCCGATTCCTGGCTATTTCCGTTTGTTCCGTAGTCGAATGCTCCTCTCACCTCTTTTCAGGCGAACGTCGGGAGACAATGGAGCCGAAATGGGGTGCTGGGCGATGTGGGTTAACTGTGGTCCCCAGGCCCACGAATACGAGAAGCTTTTCAGGCTTCTCACCTTTGATTCAGAATTATGCGCGGATTCCGGTAATGCAGAGTTCCCGAGTTGTGTGTCATCCTAGCTGAAAGAATCAGTGAGTTGCATTATGTGGATGTGACTATTGGATGATTGACGTGAAATATTTTAGTTGTTGCCCTATTTGATGTTAATAATTTTTGTATATTGCGGTCGAATGGCTCTATTTGATACTTTGGCAGGATTAGCTAGGGGTTCTACATGTTTCGAAGCGCATGCGCCTCCTCTTTAAGAACCTATTGAATATATAAGTTCGTCTCAATTTAATTGCGATTACATACTACTTATGCTATGGATATTTAGCAAACAACACCGGAAGGTGTATATATATATAGTATTATGTGTAATAGAATTCAGACTCGAACGACATGGACCTTGAACATGTAGAATTTTTAAAGGATCAAATAAAATCATTGAACCATAATAGGCAAAAATTATTAACATTATCGAAAAGGTTGAATTGCAGTCAAATTAGATACAATTGCACCATTTGTCATTTCTGTTGAAACAGGTTCTACGGATTGTATAAAGTAATTACTGGAGGATTGACGTAAAATATTTTACTTACTGCACTGTCATTCCTGCTGATTGTCATCCCTGTTGGAAAAGTTTACAAGTTATATAAAGTGATCGCTGTAGGATTGACGTAAAATATTGTACTTATTGCACTCTTTGTCGTTTACAATATTCTTACAGATGACCACGTAATACCTTTTGTTGATTAAAGGTTTTTGTGCGGACCAATCAAATATTTCGACATGCGAGATATTCAATATCATGGAGTGTAGAGTGGCCTAGCGGAAACTTGTGGCCCTTAGCCAAAGTATCACTTAAAATATGTCTACGGGAAATCGAGTACTTGGCCATTCTATGGGCCTCCATAATGTCAAGGCGCGGAGTGTAAATAGCGTTATTACCGAATCTACCGTATAAATTGTCCATAACGTTAAATCATATTCAACTACTACGCATTTTAAGGCAACCTATAAGATCTTAATGAATACTTTTATCATATGTATACATGAGATAGCTGCACTCTGCAGAATGACATCTCAAAGTAGGACAGGCGTACGCTTGATCAGACAGCGCGACTTAGTTTGTACACTAAACTGATACATGTTTGTCATTATTCTCGGCAGTCGGTTCTTGTTGTCTCCGTCTTCTAACCGGTTGCAGACTCATAATCCGCAGAAAACTTAAATCCCGATCTCTTCGACGTTCTTCCTCACTGATTCTCGTCAATAAAAACGGCCCCGCACTCATCATCGCTATCGCGCCAAGGGGCGCTAAAAATACAATCGCGATGACGGACAATCTTACAACGTCCAGCGCTAGTTTAATCTTCGTCGCATCCCCTTCTTTTCTTGCACGCTCGAAAGCCATCGGCGCAAGGGCGGCCTTTGTCAAGTAATTAAAAATTAACATTGTTAACATCGATACAGCCAAACAATGAATTTCTGACTACAAGTTCGGTGCATTTTTATCGGATGCGTTTATCACTTTCAGTTTCTACGTCGCTACTGTTATTCGCGACAACGTGAATGAGTTGAACGAACTGAACGGATAAGATGCGGAATATTTGAAGTGATGCTGGATATACGTTTACCTGAAGAGTTCCTTTGGGTATCCAGGATAAAGCTACGAAGATTCCTTCCTTCACTGTTAAAGGTGTTCCTAGCGTCGTGAGGAAAGCGGTGACACAGCGTGCCTAGGCGACAAAAAGAATGTAGAAACTAACGAGGGAATTTCTGAAACGCTGTATTATCGATAATCCCACTGACGACGCACCATCATAGAGGACTTACTGTTAACCCTATTACTATGCAGACAAGGTAATAAGCAAATCTCAATATCGACCAATCTTCAAAGTCGATGTCGGCACCTATAACTCCTACCAATATTGGTTGCATGAAGTGCCACAAAAGGAATGCTGCTTTTCGAAGTGGTGTCGTCTACAAAACATACGAAAAGTGTGTAATTTACAACTGTGATATTTCACCTAATCGTTTTTGCACTTTTCAACTCCTGCTTTAATGATGTCTTATGAGATATACCGTGAGTAGGGTTTTAATTAATAAACGGGCGGTTTATGTGGTGCAGAAATCATTAGAATGAATGATGTTGAAGAGTACATTTTTTCTTTGATCTGCGGCACTTACGTCGTACGGAACGGTCAATATTCGCCAACCCGTTATGGCAATGAATGACATTATGAGAGTGGCAAGATATCCTCCGCCAGTAACTGTAACCTTTGACGCAGCCGTGGTGAACATCAAAGATCCGAGGACCAAACAAGCGAAGCGATACCAGAGTACGTATTTCTGATTTTCAAAGGAAAGTTCCCATCGATACGCTTACTTTGACATTACGCAGTAGGCGTGCGAATGACGCATTATAACTCTGTCCACAAATATTACTGTTAAACCCCATGGCATAAAGTAGTTTCCGAAGTTCACTCCACCCTCTATCACATTTAATAGTGATCGATAGCTCTTAAAGCACAAAGAAATAGGACGTATAATATAAGAGTCTTGAAAACTCACGTGACTGCGATGTGGGAAGAAGATCATGAAAAAGCCTAGGACAAATCCCGTTATGACCCCCAGAATAAGATCCCGAAGGGTGCCGGGAATATACGACCACCATTCGTTCCGATTTGCATCTAAAAATGTCAAGAGCCGTACAGGCGCACGGCTTTAAATATTAAAGAAAATTCAATTATGTAGAGGCTGCCAGTGAAAGTGCTGCGATGAATATGTCATACGACATTTTACGCTGATATCGGTTGCCTTATTTTTTAACTTTTTGATTACGGAGTAATCGAAATTTAAATGTTCCGTGTGTTTTTCATGTGGTACGTGGTTGCGATCGCAAATAACAGAATATTTTTTCGCTAGTGTGAGCTGTGTTGATCGATTAAATAATTGTTCAGTTATATACATTCCGTAGTAGCATTGCTAGTTGTGACCCCAGTACATGGAAGATCGAAGAGACTGATAAACGCATATATGCGCCCATAGTTTGCGCCGACAGCTTTTACAGACGCATATATGCGTCCATAGCGCTGAAACGATTAATTACGTACCGTTATTAAAAACAACGGTATAAAATACCGAAAAAAGCGAAACTATGTGGATATCGTCGATAGACGCCGCCGTGCAAAGCAGGGTAGCTAATCCCTTGTCCTCTCCGTATCCACGTTCGGCCAGCGCCAGCATACAATTGACCGTTACCACTGGCGACATGCATGCCACGATCGTCCTGTGCAACGAAAATCGATTCTACATACTCTCGCAGCCATTAGCCCAGATATTAGTGCAGAGATTAATTTCCCCGTAGCTGGGCTTCCTGCAGACTTTATCCGTGCCCCGTGCCGGTACATAATTCTACCGCAAAATGACAAACACCCCCGGAAGCCGTGGAGTTCGCTAATACCCGCGATCGGCTCTGTTCAACGGCGACGCGGAGTGGATGCAACGAAAACGTCTCTGCGAAAAATCGGCCTTCAAGGCGATTTGGCGCACGTACGGCGCCCGGATAGATCTGGGCCGACACACTCGAGCACTTCCGCGCGCTAAGTCGAGTGGCTGCACCCACACAGTCGCATTTGCTATTCAACCGACGAGAACCTGATAAGCGTGCAGGAGTCCGGGTACGGGCGCTTTCCGGTATCTGCCACTTGCCGAAAGTTCAGGCATCGTTGCCCGACGCCATGTCGATGCCACACGATAACTCACCCCGTCAGAAGCGCCCAATCCCACGGGTAGTCCAATATGAATCTGCAGCACACGGAGAGCACCAACATCTCGATCGTGCACGGAACGATCGAGAGCACGGCGATGAAGTATGCGTGAACGCGCAGGGCCGTTGTCGACAGTTGCAGACCAGCGCGCAGCATGATGAACGTCAGGCAGAATGTTCGGATCTTGGAAGTGGTGCCGGAGCCCAGTACCTGGTGTATATTGTAGAAGTTTGTGTTACGCAGAATGATGCCGGCTAACAGCATGCCAAAGACCGGTGGCAGGTTGAGATAAGGGATGTAGGCGAGCGACCAGCCCAGCACGTAGGATGAGATGATCAGGATGAAAAGGCCGAAAGTGTTTCCGGTCGGAAGCATCGTGTCGCCGAGCAGGAAGTAGAGAACTGCCCAGCCCATCAATGCCATGACAACGCTCGTCGTGAACCAGAAGACGTTCGCCCAGGTATATCGCTGGCCGAAGCACGACGATATCGTCTCGTTGACGTTTATTTCGCGTAAAGCTGGACTGCAGAAGGTTGCCCGGTGGCAGCACGTATTCTCCTCGTCGTCTGGATTCAGGGTCCCTGTTTCGGTGCTGGGTCAGGTGGAATGTTTATTGTCAGCGTTTTCACGGCTGAGGATGCATATTGTGCGAGACTGAATGCTGGTGAATTCGCTGGGGAGTACAGTGGTCAATGCTTGGTCGTTGACTGATATTGAATGGTATATGTGATAGTGTGCTATAATATGATATACTAGATGTGTCGTATTATCATACTATAGTATAATATATTTACTAATTGGAATGCGTGTTGTACGAAACTGAATACTGGGGTCTGTGATGCATGATACAGCTGGCAACACTTTACAGTGTAGTTATACTATTGTATAGCAGTATATATGTACGCATATGCGTATATACACATGCGTATATATACATACATGTGTACATCATATTATAATATATGATACCTATTATATAGACCAGTTAATGACAAAGTATTGATCATTATACTATGCACCACCGACACCAGTATTCAATACCGTTCAATATGCATTTTTAGCCACGATTTTTGGCAATGAATATTCTAGCTGATATACTACTGCCACCAGGGATATATGTAGTTGAATATATATATATACCATATATGGGGTATGATCATACTGTAGTTATGATATTATAAAATGATTCAAAGCATGATTTATGAAAAATATTGTTAACCTTTGTTCGGCCCGTGAATTGTGCGCGTTTTCCGCATCCTTGAATGCCGAAGGGACAGGTTATTTATAGGAGTTACAGAAGGCTTCCTTGGGATTTGGGGGACTTACGGGGGTTACATAATCCGCGGGTGTTGCAGCGTTCATATTGGGGTTAGTTTACGTCAAGTACAATACGATCATCCGGTTTCGTGCTGTACTTTATTATCGTGTTACCATGGATTTTTTGCGGACTTCATAAACGTTCGTCGATCCGTGCGAATCTATTGGGAAGGTTATATAAATTTGTCGTCGCTTAAGTACCTTAGTCAAACTGTCAGCCTAAGAACTCATTCGTTATTTAATTGGCTTTCAGTATTAACGTGAAAATTGGAACATTATTATCTTCAATATAATATCGTCACTGCAGGACTGAGATAATGAGCAGAACTCAACGCAGTTATTGAAATCCGATTCAATGACGTTTCCCTTATCGACCACCCGCGAACGTACCCGGGGTTATTCCCCGGACGAAAAAATTTGCCACTCTTTCAAACGTAGCGGCCTCGTCTCCAAATGCAAATATAACGCATTACCTCCAGTGTTCCTTTCCTAATTTATTCCATAATTGCACCCGTTCCCCTGAAATTCCCGTGTACGTACAGGTCGTTCTAAAGATGATAAATAGCGGGATAGATGTGCAAAAATAACACCAATATAGTTTGCGAATGATTTGTTCTTTGACATGCTGTCATAAATATATGACGCTTCTATGAATCGTCATCTTTTATCCACTGCATTGTAAACATCAGATCTTTTATCTTTAAGTGACTCATACTTTAGGATCCATAGGCAACGGGTTATTATCAATCTGTAAGCGACTAATTATTAGATAGCGCGACGAGGTTGTATGCAGATGAGTCACACACAAAGTATGTTGAGTCAAAGGCGAGTTATCTTCGGCAAGTAAAAAAAGCAAGAAATAAGCGTAAGAACAGTCCGCGAAACATGTAGAAATTTGTTCACTACAATTCGCGAAAATTAATTATTTAATCTTATTCGATTAAAATTAACTTACAATTCCGTAAAATTAGATTAAAGACCTAAACCTACAGAGGTTGAACCACTGCTCGTCTAAAATGCAGAAGATCGCATCAAAGTTTCATTCCTAGTCTCTCCCCTAACCAAATCCTTACAAGCGTATCACGAAGTTTCATAACAACGTACAATAACTACGCGACTAATCTTCTCGTACTAACCAAAAATCTCATATTTTGCAGGGACCTCTACGTCCACCGTGGTCTTTGTCCACTGGGGGTGGAATAACTTTTCGATGACGGGGTCATCGAGGTCCTCCACTGTGCAGAACCTAAGGACGATCGTATAAGCAGCCATCGACGAGAGCGAGACGTCGGGACGTCGGACGAAGTGAGAAGGCGAGAGGCTACGAAGGAGCAACCGACTTCGGAAGGTCTTCAAAGGATTCCACGGATATTGAATAATTCCGGGTTCCCGTCGCCTTATGAAATATTTCCGGATAACGCATAACTTTACGCTCGACCAGCCCGGGGCTGGTTTTTGGCCACGGAATAATTGTGGGCGACCCTCCGGTGTAACGGCCATTACATCCGCATCCACGGATACCTTACAAGGAGAAGACGCAGTGGTGTAAAGGAGTTTCGGACTGTCAACTTCATGCATCGTTCGACCCCTCAAGGCAAGTAAAAACTTAAAATATTTTCTTCCGATAATGGGTAGTTTTTTTTTAGAAAATTGCATAAAATTGTTTTCATGTATATTGTCTTTGTTACCGTGAATGACCGAAATTGGAGAATGTCGACTTTCACCGGTGAATGTCAACAGATAACAAATACGTCGGTGAAAGATCGAATATTTCATTACATTGTTGTACCATTCGCCCTCTCCGGTGTGTGTCGACAATTAGTGCATGGTGAATGTCAACATATACCGGTTAAGTCAGAAAAACTTAAAATATTTTCTTCCGATAGTAGGTAGTTGTTTTTTTAGAAAATTGCATAAAATTGTTTTCATGTATATTGTCTTCTTATAATGTAATACGTCATTCTAGTCAGTTTCGGGTAGCAAAGCTCATATTTTGTCCCATTCGCCGAGGAACGTAGAATCTTGAAATACTTTTTTTTTCCAATGGCAGGTAGATTTTTAGAAAATTGCATAAAATGATTTTCATGCATATAGTCTTCTTATAATCTAATAAATTTCGGTCAGTGTTCTGCTTCGAAGAGCAAGATGTGAGTGACTAGTGATGATGCATCCAGAGTTCAAAGCCCCCGACCGCGACTTTCTTTTTAACGTAATTTCTTTGAAACAAATTTCTTTTCCATATCAAGAAGATCTGAAATTTCGAGTATGAAAATAATTTTTCGCTCGGAAATTACATGACAAATTAATTTGTGGTTACGCGTATTTGACCTGCGGAAACCGTAATAATACAGCACCAGGTCACGAAAAACGCATACCAATGGAAAATTCACGCAACGCGTACAGTTGATACACATCTGTTGAAACAAAACCATGTTGTGTGCATTCCCAACGTTACACGTATCGCATGCAGAAGCACTCAATGTGTATCATTGGCGATACGCACAACACCGATAGTGTCTGTATCTGCAATAGTCTGCGAAGAATCTGAAATTTCGCGATGCCGCGCATCGCAATGAAAGGATCGTGAAAGTGTAATGTGTTGAGGGAGAGACGTTTATTTGTAGGCCGTGCTTAAGGGGTTATGCCTACTTGGGTTGGTGAAAAAAAATCGACTTTTTTTTATTGCATTATCTTAATGTACATTATTTTAAGAATATTTCCTCAAAAGTACATAAGAATCGGAGCACACGTTCAAAAATTATAAGCGTTTATCTGGAACGCTACTATGTATGATTAGTAAAGAGCTTGAAACTTTAAACGCGATTATCTCGAAACTGTGTTTCTTAAAACATACGGTTGCGGTGACCACGATTTCTCAAAAACTACTTCACCGATCGGACTCTAATTTTATACACTTATTTGTCATTACAATAGGCAGAGTCTAAACGAAGGATTTTTTATTTCGTTAATAAAAAAAAAGTTACAACATAAAAACGACAGTTAGACCACCTCAAAACACGGATTTTTTTGTAAAATTGCTGCCATTCTTGTAAAAATTAAAATTTTTCAAAATCCTTCGTTCAGGCCCTGCCTATTGTAATGACAAATAAGTATATAAAATTAGAGTCCGATCAGTGAAGTAGTTTTTGAGAAATCGTGGTCACTGCAAGTGATGAAAATAAACGGAAGCTCTAGGAGAAGAGCTACATTTCCTCCATTTTTTAATATTTTCTTAGAAAAAAATGTATACAAGTACCACTAAATACGTACTTTTTGGTAGTATTTTGCGAATTTTAATTAGTACTCACTAAAATGGCAAAAAAAAATGTTGAAAATCGTGTAATTTCGCCGATCCCAAATAGGCGATATCTCGTCATTGCTTAATATATCGCACATTCGCGAATTTCGTCTTGCATATCGAACAACCGCACACACACGCAGCCGCAGTTTTTCGTAATTTGTATTGCGAATTAATTATTTGAGCTCTGAAATATGGATAGCGACAAAACTATTTGTGGACAGTTTAGCACTTTGACTGCCAAGCATTCCTTGCTATGTTGGAATCGCGATGCGATAAAATACTGCAAAGTATGATTAAATCGTGCAAAATGAAAGTCATGCACAGTTGTTACAGTGACCCAATCATTCTTTTAAAAATTGCAAATAGGATTCATTGCGAATTTTTTGCAAATTTTTTTAGAACAATCTTTTGCACCGGTCACCGATGACCACCAATGAATCGTCATCACTAATTTAAAGATATTTGACGCAAAAAAATACCCGGCCACTGTACGATGGAGCAAGAAGAAACGAAAAGACGCTGGTCGTCGGACCTGTGCTCGGTGCATTAGTAAAATCATAATTAGGAACGTGGTTGCGGTGTGTACAAAGCGTTGTGTCCCAAATAAACGTTTTGCCACGCATGTCCACGCTTTGTGTGAAATTGTGAAATGTGGACCGAAAGAAATTTCTCGAAAATAGCAAGTAGGCGGCAGATGCATTTTCCATCTTGGTATCGCCGTCGCCCGCTCATCATTCGCGGCGTTTCTAAAGGCAATTGTTCCTATCCGTTGTATACATGCGACTAAGAACTGCTTCTTTCGGGGCCGACTTGATCCAAGAGAAACTTGACCTACCTCCTTTAAATTATGGATAGCACGTTAGAGAGGGCGTTGAAGCAGCGAGGCTGGAAGAATACGTGCAAGAATATGACGCATACTAAAGCCGGGGTCTATGAAATATTTACAACAATCTTCCCGGAATGTGCTTCCAATTTTCCGGCATGCGCTGAAGCCGCTTTATCAAGATTTACGGGGTTGAGCGTAAATTCAGGCGGTCCCGTCGGCGGATTCGAGCTTGTGCCGAATGCCGAGCGTTCGGCGTTATCTTCTTGACGCGCTATGATCGTTCCTGCGGAGATTCGTTTGTTCCGAGCGCAAGAGGCGAGTCGGGTTTCGGTATTTTACGGTTGTTACTTTGCGTAATACGCTACAACGCTCTGACCACAGTTGCGGCGCGCTATGAATACATTGTGCATTAATGTGTTGCAGCAACAGTTTAAATTAGCAATTTTGGCAGCGTCTGCCGGGGCAATACTTACAAATTCACGAGTTTAATGGATCGGGCGGATTTTCATTGGACCATAGATGTCGAATCGTAGACACTCGCTGGCTAGGGGCCAATTAGTGGTCGATAAGGGTCCGACGACTAAGGAAGTGCCGGAATTCAGGAAGTTGGGCGAGGAGAAAGACTTTTGCCGCGAGTAAGCTGTCTATGAAGAGGCACAAGTTTTGTGGTCGATCTTTCGCGCGTGTGTCTCTTTTGCGTAATACGAAAGGTAATGTGGATTTTTACTAATTATCGCGTCACGTGAGAGTAAGGATGAGAGTGACAGTGTATCGACTCGATTGAGGGGGGATTGCAAATTATGGTGTGTATAAAAAAATAGTCATCCCTTTGATACATTTGCCTTTGATGCGTATCAGAGGCAATGGTATCAAAGGAATTAATATCTTTTTGTACATATGCGAGTGAATTGAAACCTGCTTGATACGTAGATGAAAATACGTACGTATTTGATACCCGTTTAACGATTATACGAAACGAACGGAAACTTCGTTAGGTATCAAATCGGCACAGATATCTTCGTGGTGTAGCAAACAGGCTTTGATTCAACTCTGTATCGGTTTGATATCGATTGAAGTAGAATCGGGATAAATATTTGATTAGTACTTAAATTTTCGGTAGATATTAATTTCAGATTAATATATACTATTTATTTAATTTCTACTACTAGATACTTAATTTCAAATAACATTTTCTATTAACTACTTCGCCATCGATTTGATGATATATTTTTAACAGTGTCATCATCGATCCGATCACTAACAGTTCTTTCTACCATAAGTATACATTCTATCATATAACACATTGTGTTCGATTGGTAATTAATTAATATGCAACCTTGCGGTACATATCAATATTGCCTACTAAGCACTTTCGTATTTAATTAACTGAATATTTTCAGCAGCATATTTCAACACGCATTCCCTATTAAGTACCTTGGTACCGAATTGATTGAATATTTCAAACAGTACCATTATCGATTCGATCCCTAAGTCTTCTTTCTGCCATAAATATACGCTCTACCGTATGACACAATGCGTTCGCGGAACGTAATTACGTATAAATGTAAACAGGCGGCGTCGGCCGCGTACGCCGAACAGGTTGATAGCACGTAATATTTTCGTACACGCTGTAATGGCGCGGACACACGACATGCGCGCAGGGTCTCCGATGTTTGGCGTAACGGGGAAATTTTTGTACACGCTCGTTCGGATACACGGCATGCACGGCTTCTCTTTCATTTCCGTGGGGCGTGTAATTCACGCGCAGGCGGCGACGTGGCGAGCAGGCCTTTCGTACGTCTAATTACGGGCAATAAAATTGTCTGCACGCTTTCGTACGGCGTAAGACGGTGTCGTGATAATTGCAAATTAAACGCGGCATTGACGGAAAGCGTCGGCGATAGAACGAGTCGCGTGAATCGGACATTGTAATACGATTGTCGAATTAAAGCGCGGCGAAACTTAAATTGTTCGTTTAGCCCGCTTTTCGTATATTCCTGGCAATGGTTCGGAGACTATTCCGAATTTTTCAGCGCGGTTGCGATTTTTCTGAGTCTCT
Source organism: Cryptocheilus praepositus (assembly GCA_033815515.1). NCBI lineage: Eukaryota > Metazoa > Arthropoda > Insecta > Hymenoptera > Pompilidae > Cryptocheilus > Cryptocheilus praepositus. The sequence continues at coordinate 8,303,084 of JAWWQZ010000303.1, read as the reverse complement.
TTGTACCCCCTTTCACGCGGCACAATAGCAAATCGGTCAATAGAGTTTTAATTTTTGACCTCGTTTTTAGGCTCGTTTTTCACGATTTTTCCACACATTTTTGCTGATACCTCCGAAACTATTGCGAATTTCGGGGTGCGCTTTGCATTTTTCTGAGCCATTTTGGACCCCCTTTGATATACTAAAAGGGCAATCAAATCGGTAACCCATCATTTTTTCGCAAAAATGGCAAGGGGAACCTTAAGATTTTCGCGATTTCTTCAAGGCCCTGTCCCGTCTAAACTAGTGGTCAAAACCTATAAGTAATACAGGTTTTCTTAAAGCTCTTTGGACGCACTTTCACGTAGGATTAATCGCGATCAGCAATTTTGAAAAAAATTTTTTTGCACTTTCTTAAAATCGCCATATCTCGGAAATTATGAAGAGTTCACCACGCGGAAAGTGGTCTATCTTCAGGGCAAAATACGCTCTATCGAATGGTATCGGTCCAAAACAAAAAAAAAAATTTGACATTTTTCGCCTATTTTCTGCTACACATCGAAAATGTCAGTACCTCTTTCAGCGGCTTTGGCCAATTTCCAGAGCTTGGGAAGTGTAAGGAGCCAAATATATTCATTCCTCAACATGTTTATAACATAACAGATAAAAGTATATCGATGGTTGTGATGTTCACTGTTCTCACATATAGAGTAACTTCCCCTATTCTTACACATCATTTCCCAGGTATGCACGTCGCAGTCATTTAACATTTTGTTCCTGTCAATCGTGTTCGTCGGTCATCCATATGAGCTTATCACGTATCTCTCGGGTCACCCTAAATTCCTACACGCCTCTCTCTCCCGCAAAGCACTACCAAATCCCAACGCTCATCGCACGTATCGCAATTATCATGCACCTCTCCACTCGGACTCACAATCCCTCAAAGACGGAGCCCGCGCCCTGCATCTGCCAGCCACGTCAATGGTGTATTTCCGGTGCGCCAAAGTACGGGTGTCGCGCGCGCGGTAATCGCCTCCCAAAATGCCGGCTGCCATAATTCACCTGCGCCCAGATTCCCGTGTACCATAAATCCTGCTTACCGTCGCGGCGTGCACGAAAAGCGTCATTTCGAGTGCGCACCAACGACAACGATCCGCCCCGTAGCATTCGCCCACCCTCCTTCCCACCGACGACCTCCGTATCTACTTTGGCGCGTTTCGCTTTACACCGCGCGTCGTTTGTTTCGCACTTGAATACATTAGATCGTCGCTCCGCCCTCGTCCCGGCGCCGGCAACAACGCTGCGACACAAAACACGGCCGGCCACTTCGTGAAAACGCCGTTTATCGCACCCATTCATTGTTAAGCGCCGACGAGGGCCCGCTGGCCGACCGAGAGCGCTCATTACGAAGTAATGAGAAAAATGCTCGTTAGCGCGACGTGCCGCGACATCGTTGCGCTTGTCGTGTCATGTATCGGGCTATAATGCAGGGGGGTCGTTACTTACGATTTTACGTCTTCGCGTTGCAAGGGATGCGCGTGTTGGACTTTTCATTTCGGTCATGTGTACCTGCGCTTTTAAGGGTAGTACATTTTTTGGGGTCATCCGAAATAATATGCGTTCTTGTGGGTGAGAGAAAGAAGTTTAACGGTTGATTGAACATGTTTCCGGGACGTAGGGGAGTCTGTAGCTAGTGTTCGGTGTGTTGTATTCTTAGCGCCAAGGGAATACTAACATATGCATAAATTATGGTCTCCTGAAGAGGAAAACTGTCTTACAGCATATTACGATATTCAACATAAAGCTTATGTCATAATAAAAGTTTGAAATAGTACGCCCTTTTGTGGTTGAAACATAGAATTTTACTTGTTAATGGGATATGGTTCCGCATGCAGTATGTTATGACCATTCAGGTTCTCCCTTCAAGATACAACGCACTCAATAAACACTAATAGATTTATAAATGTATAGATTTCTCTTCAAATATTATGAACAAAAACATTTATAAATATGATAGATGGCTCTGTAAATATAACAAATGAATAACCTCATAAATATTATAGATTCTCTCTTTAGGATACAAAATAGTCAACAAACACGAATACACTCATAAATATTATAGACTCGTGAAGAGGGAACTGGAGAGGTCCCGAAATATAGCGAGCTGTCTAGTAAAGTTCTATGTTTCAACGATGAAAAGGCGTATTATTTCAAATGTTTATTACGACAGGCTTTATATGGAATATAGTAACATGCTGTGAGCCGCATTACAAATAAATCCCATGTGTCCATTATAAAGACAGATAAAAGCGGAATTATGCCGCTTATCACAGGATTTTGCTTTTCTACCGATGGCGGGCCTATTCCATAACTCTTGGACGCACGAGGATAGCTTAGTTAAAAGGGACAAAGGAAATGCGTTGCTAGGGAGCGGGCCTCACAGTTCACAGACATTAATTTCATTGCGAGAATTGGGAACTCTGGTAGACAAGGAGTTATTCATTTTGCATCCTGCGTTTTAGGGCAGTCCCCACAAGCGTGTGTATAGTTTTCTTTTTAATTCCCTTTTTATTTTAGCCCCTCCCCAAGTTTACAATCGGGTAGATTAGACCGGCGTAGCTATTAAATGTACTTCCAAGTTACGCCGAACTTCTAGAATCCCATCCCATTATACGTCAGCGACCATGTGTACGCTTAGATCGTGTCTTTAATCTTCAAATTGATGAACGTGACCTGCAAAGTGCTGAGATGGCAGAGTGATTAACATAATTACTCCTGAAACATGGGCACCACTGTCCTCCAAACGTGTCGACGAGAGTCACAGCAATAAAGTTCTATACTCGCGCTTTTTCAGCCCAAGGCCTTACATTCCTCTCGACTACTTAAGTAAATGCATACGTTTGAACAATTCCTAGTCACTCGCTCGCTCGCGCAAAAACAATTTCACCCAGCACTGCGCTCCGCGTCCCACCAAGCGCGACAACAGAGTCAACTGAGTCCGAGATCAAGATCCCAGAAATTGATCGGATTAACCGCGTCACCCCCTGTTCCGGAACTAACGGCCCTTCTGAATCTACAATAGGGAATCTTCAAGAAACAACAGTTCTAGAAGACCATAAAAATTAATGGATATTTTTAATCAGTCCGCGGTCGTGTCGTTTAGGTCCGCGTCCGCTAATCCCATAATAAACCATATTCATTAGACTGTCCTGCGCTCGCTCGGCAGTTCGCGTCTTGGGGAATTTCCCACATTCCGCCTCGCGCACGGGCAAACCGAAAAAAGCCGCAAGTCCCAAAACGCCAACCGGCGATTTTTCCTGCCACCAACTAAAATTCACCAATCAGTTGTAGGTCACACCTACACCAAACTTCTTATATACCGAGGAAAATTCACCATAAACAGCCAGTTCACATTTTAACCAAACGAGATCACACCTTAACCGTACACTACATTAACGACACAGGAAAGGTCGGACACCAGCTCCACTTTCCTATCGCAACATAGTATTCATCTTTGTATATATTGTAAATAATCAATTTCACTAGGTATTCAAATTATTCAACATTATCTTTTTGTCTATCAACATATTCACTTTCGTAAAATAGTCATCGGGAAAGAAATTCTTCTGTGTCCATACACACCCGGCGCTCGCAAGCCGCCTTGCCAACAAATGCCCCGAGTAGCCAACTCAACCGAGTCACGATCTCCCAACGTCAATCCGCCCGGTCTTCAGGACGGATCGACGGACATCTAGTCGCAGGCGGCATAGAGTATGTGTCGTGATAGCGCGGAATAAACACAACGACATAAAATTAATAAAGGTTTTATTAAAATAATTAAAACTACTGACAAGAATTTACACTAGTGTTAGATATTGTTCTCTTAACGGACAGAGTTTCTGCGCTTAGGCGTGTATCGTGACTGAGGCTTGAGGCTGGACATCCCTCTTTTATATTCGGAGGGATGATGGGAAGGGATGAATTTTGGAAGGTTTTACTGAGAAGTCTTTTCAGTTAATTGCCAGATTCTTGGAAATGTAGAAAGTGGAGATTCTTGGAAGGATAGGTGACACTCTAGTTTAAAAGGTGTTTCGTATTGGGTGCATTGTAGATCAGTTCGTTAGGGAAGAGAAAAAAAAGGGAAAGCGGCGAAGGGATGTGACCTGGACTAGTCGACATATGGCCACATTTACCCGGGTGCCTCGCGGAAATTAGTCGAATCGCCCGGTGCGCTCACGACGCAATCCGTTTGACCGTGAAAATCCTCCGACGCTCGGCCCGCAGCAAAGTAGCGCGTCCTCCTCGAAGATATCGGCGATCCATAAAGCTTAACAGTTCGTGGAAAAGTAATTCGACGGTGCCGGCGCGCACCAATGGCGTCGCGCACTTGTTTCTCCCTCGTCCTCGTTCATTCTCGCTCGCGCTCTTTCGCTCTCCACCCCCGCAGCACCTTTCGCACGACGCGCATTCTCCCGTCCCCTCTTGCCCCATTTACCCTCTCCACGGGCCGCGCTTCACTCTCACCGACGCTTCCACCCTCCGACGCCGAGGAATATTCAGTTTGCGAGCGATGCTCGCCGCGATCGTGCCGAAATTTCGGATTGGACCGCCGGCAATCCGGCCAGACACACGTTAGCGCGCCCACCACCCACGGGTCGCGACGGACCCGTGACAGGTAGCAGCTCGGGCTTCCGGAGGATCGAAGACGGAGATCGAGGGATCTCGGTCGCGGGCAGAGGACGGGTCGCAAGAGGTTCGGGCGAGAGGTGCGGATACCGTCTCGGAGTACTTGCAAAGGCGAGCGCGACGGCACGGAAGTAAAGTGATCGTTGCCGGCTACTCGCGCTGCACCGGGGCCGAGGACTCGTGCGGGATCTTGTGATCGATCTGTTGGAATAAGAGGGCTCGTGTGCTTGACGTGCGGCGTGCGGTGGGAGAGGTAAGTTCGATGTTTGTTGGGGTATGGAAGGAGTGCGGGACTTGGGAGGGGGAGAATGGAGGTGTTTGAGTTTGTTGATACGCGGAGAAAGAGTTCTTTCGGGTCTTCATATAGCAGGATGTATGATGATGTCATTTAACCCTTTCGCTTCGGCCGGTGACTATAGTCACTGTACGCCTGATCACTACGCGCGAACAGTAACCATAGTTTGGAATTCGTATTGCTTATATAAATTCAAAACACGTAAAGATATTTCTGTAGCTGCTTTTCATCTTAAATTAATGAGAGAAGTTTTACGGAAATACCATAAAGATGATTTTAGAAAAACTCATTCTCCGTAACAAAAGGGTTAAATATGAGAATTTATTGGAGAATATAGACGTTTAATCTTGTGCATATGCCGAGTGGTGAGAGACAGAAAGAGAGATGTGGAGATTGTGTATTGTGCGCGCGGAAAATCGGTGGTCGTGAAGAAAAGGGTTAAATATGAGAATTTATTGGAGAATATAGACGTTTAATCTTGTGGATATGGCGAGTGGTGGGAGAGATAAAGAGAGATGTGGAGATTGTGTATTGCAGCAGAACGTGTGACAACCTAATTTGAATATAAGAATTGAATTCAAGAATGAAGGTGTTCGATGTTTGTTGGGGTATGGAAGGAGTGCGGGACTTGGAAGGGGGAGAATGGAGGTGTTTGAGTTTGTTGATACGAGAAGAAAGAGTTCTTTCGGGTCATTTGTTTCTATATGTTGAACTATAGCAGGACGTATGATGATGTCATTTAAATATGAGAATTTATTGGAGAATAAAGACGTTTCATCTTGTTGATACGCCGAGTAGTGGGGGAGAGAGATGTGGGGATTGTGTATTGGGTAGCATCGCGCGGAAACGGTTGTTGAGTATCATCGGTGTTCGGTGAAGATGGCAGGGAAGAGCAATTGAAGCGTGGTTGTTTTCATGTCAAAAGGAATTGTGGGTTTTCGTGTCAATAGCAATTCATGGTTTACATGTCATTTCAATAGCAAAGGTGTTCTTTGGGGTGGGTAATATTGATCGAGTGTCAAATAGAAAACGAATTATTTTGGGTACATTTGTCCCAGCACATTAAACTGCAGCAGAACGACAACTTAATTTGAATATAAGAATTGTATTCAAGAATGAAGGTGGTTGTTTTGATTTTTCTTACATGCGGTATGGGGTCATGCAGTAAAAGAATTGTTTTGGGTACACTTATCCGAATACATTAAACTACAGTAGAACGTATGGCATCATTTAAATGTAAGGATTTATTGGAGAATAAAGAGTGAGAGAGATGTGGAGATTGTGTATTGGGTAGCATCGCGCGGAAACGGTTGTTGAGTGTCATCGGTGGTCGGTGAAGATGGCAGGGAAGAGCGATTGAAGCGTCGTTGTTTTCATGTCAAAAGGAATTGTAGGTTTTCGTGTCAATAGCAATTCATGGTTTACATGTCATTTCAATAGCATAGGTGTTCTTTGAGGTTCGTAATATTGGTCGCATATCAAGCAGAAAACGAATTATTTTGGGTACATTTGTCCCAGCACATTAAATTGCAGCAGAACGACAACTTAATTTGAATATAAGAATTGTATTCAAGAATGAAGGTGTTTGTTTTGATTTTTCTGACATGCGGTATGGTGTCATGCAGTAAAAAAATTGTTTTGGGTACACTTGTCCGAATGCATTAAACTACAGCAGAACGTAGTTCATTTAAATTTAAGGCTTTATTGGAGAATAAAGGCGTTTGGTCTTGTTGATATGCTGTACGGTGGGTATGGCGGCTGACGGATGCTTTCGATATCAATAATAATTCACGGTTTTCATGAAATTTAAACAGCAAAGATGTTCTTTGACCAGAATATTGATCGCGTGTCGTGGATAGAGAAAAACATCTTGGGTACATTTTGCGTTCATTGATTTGCAGCATAATATATGACAACATCATTAAGTGTAAGAATTTACTGACGAAAGGAGACGTTTGATTTTGTTGATAGTGGTGTGGTGGGTATGGGGGAAAGATGGTGGTGCACGTGGAAGGGGTATATAGAGATTGTGTATTGGGTAGAATCGCAGGGGAAAGGTTGTTCAGTGTCATCGGTGGTAGGCGAAGATGGAAGGGAAGAGCAATGCACCAATGAATAAAGTGCGGAGGTTTAGCGTATCAATAGAAATTCATGGATTTCATATCAATAGAAACTCGTGGTTTTAATACAATTTTAATAGCAAATGTGTTCTTTTAGGAGAGTGCTAATCGCGTGTCATGCAGAGTAAGAATTATTTTAGTTACATTGCATTGCAACAGAACGTATGACACCATTTAAACACAAGAACACCCCGATGACCGACTGATCAAACACTCATCACTCCTACAATCGCCGCATCGTCGGAAAACGTAAAAACTCGCACAATACACTTCTACACCTCAGTTACCGCGGACCTTCTACGTCTGTCATTCGCCGCTGGATCCTAAAGAACAACAATGGATACGCGCGTTAAGGACGTCTGCGATAGATTCGATGATTCGATTATCTGATTAGCCGATCACTGACTGAACTCGGATAATGAGTAGAACCCGATGTACACGTGTCGCTGAACATCAGACAAAAGATAGCCAATTAAGGAAGGGATGATAAATGGCAACTGGAGACAGAGGACTACGATTTCACGACGAACCTGCCTACCGTCTGTCATTCCACTTACCCTTTTCAAGCGTCACTGGTCTACCGTCGACATTGTTTCTCTCTGCACATCGACTCTCTCGCTCTCTCCTCATCATAATTCCAGAAACCCCTCACACACGCGCACCCGTTAGACCGAACTCCACTCGATGCGCGCGGGGCAAAGTTCCGCATCGAAATTTCTCAGTCGCTGACAAGCACCGAAATTTTCCCACTCGTCTCCCGTTTCGGAGTGACTTTCGTACGCCCGTTCTAAGCGTCCACGCGTGTGCGGCAGTTTGACGAATTTTAGCGCACCGCATCCTCCGATCGATCGGCGAACCGGTCTCTTCTCGGTCGGGCACATTGCGGAAGCGATGGGATGCTTGTTGTGCGGAAAGATTTGAGTTCCGGGTGACGATGCTTGGCGCGCAATGCCGGTGACGATTTTGGGACGACGATCGCTCGGCGTGCGGTGCGAAGCTTCATTGGGTTCGTGTTATCGACGATTTCATGGTTGAAGGGCAAACATATGTCGGCGATGCGGTTTTATATTGCACGCGACTATTTTTCGGTATAACGTTATGGCTGAGAGATGTGTGTATATGTGGGGGTATGTAAAAAGTAACGTAGTAATGAGTGTAATGGCGCAGGTGGATCATTTTTTTTGGTCTGAAGAGGTAGCTTCACTCGATAGAAAAGTGTGTCGATATGGATGGTTCATATAATGAAAAATGAAATAGTGCAAATGTATATTGCGTGTTAGATATGCTCAGTCCGGTTACTTTTTTGTAGACCTTCATATTAGTACATGACATACGAGGATATATCAACAAGTAATAACGGGATTGTAATCGACATTCGTGCTATAGCAATGCAACAGGGTAGTTAAATATTTTTTTGGTCTGAAGAGGTAGCATCACTGCATAGAAAAACGTGTCGATATGGATGGTTCATATATTGAAAAATTAAATAGTGCAAGTTTATATTGCGTGTTTGATATGCTAAGTCCGAGTACTTTTTTGTAGACCTTCATATTAGTACATGACATATGTGGATATATCAACAAGTAATAACCAGATTGCAACCGATATTCGTGCTATAGCAATGCAACAGGGTAGTTAAATATTTTTTTGGTCTGAAGAGGTAGCATCACTGGATAGAAAAGTGTGTCGATATGGATGGTTCATATATTGAAAAATTAAATAGTGGAAATGTATATTGCGTGTTCGATATGCTCAGTCCGGTTACTTTTTTGTAGACCTTCATATTAGTACATGACATACGAGGATATATGAACAAGTAATAACCAGATTGCAACCGATATTCGTGCTATAGCAATGTAACAGGGTAGTTAAATATTTTTTGGTCTGAAGAGATAGCATCACTGGGTAGAAAAATGTGTCGATATGGATGGTTCATATATTGAAAAATTAAATAGTGCAAATTTATATTGCGTGTTCGATATGTTCAGTCCGGTTACTTTTTTGTAAACCTTCATATTAGTACATGACATACGAGGATATATCAACAAGTAATAACCGGATTGCAACCGACATTCGTGCTATAGCAATGCAACAGGGTAGTTAAATATTTTTTTGGTCTGAAGAGGTAGGATCACTGGGTAGAAAAGTGTGTCGATATGGATGGTTCATATATTGAAAAATTAAATAGTGCAAATGTATATTGCGTGTTCGATATGCTCAGTCCGGTTACTTTTTTGTAGACCTTCATATTAGTACATGACATACGAGGATATATCAACAAGTAATAACGGGATTGTAACCGACATTCGTGCTATAGCAATGCAACAGGGTGGTTAAATATTTTTTTGGTCTGAGGAAGTAGCATCACTGAATATAAAAATGTGTCGATACGGATGGTTCATATATTGAAAAATTAAATAGTGCAAATGTATATTGCGTGTTCGATATGCTCAGTCCGGTTACTTTTTTGTAAACCTTCATATTAGTACATGACATACGACGATATATCAACAAGTAATAACCAGATTGCAACCGATATTCGTGCTATAGCAATGCAACAGGGTAGTTAAATATTTTTTTGGTCTGAGGAAGTAGCATCACTGGATATAAAAATGTGTCGATACGGATGGTTCATATATTGAAAAATTAAATAGTGCCAATTTATATTGCGTGTTCGATATGCTCAGTTCGGTTACTTTTTTGTAGACCTTCATATTAGTACATGACATACGAGGATATATCAACAAGTAATAACCAGATTGCAACCGATATTCGTGCTATAGCAATGCAACAGGGTAGTTAAATATTTTTTTGGTCTGAAGAGATAGCATCACTGGATAGAAAAGTGTGTCGATATGGATGGTTCATATATTGAAAAATTAAATAGTGCAAATGTATATTGCGTGTTCGATATGCTCAGTCCGGTTACTTTTTTGTAGACCTTCATATTAGTACATGACATATGTGGATATATCAACAAGAAATAACCGGATTGCAACCGACATTCGTGCTATAGCAATGCAACAGGGTAGTTAGATTTTTTTTTGGGGTCGAGATGAGGCAGAACCGGATGCAAAGGTATCTCGATATGGAAGGTCCGTAATTAAAAAAATTAAATAGTGCAAATTTATACCGTGTGTTTCATTTGGTCAGTCCGATTACTTTTTTATAGACTTTTATATGTATGGAACCTCGCGCCTTCTCGTAATTTCTTGATCGCTGCGCGAAGTTTGCGAAGTGCATCTTACGTTTTTGTCAGACGCCGGGCAGGACGACGCAACGTGATTTCCGCCAATCAACGTTAATTACCGTTTAGTTAATGCCGAAGTCGTAAATAACGTAGCACCGTGTGAAGCAGTCTCGGTGCGTCGAAGGTCGTTGACCTTAGCTGGATGGCGGAGTACTTAAATCAAGCGGTATTGGATTTATGTCTGGCTGGGAAAATAGCACTCTTGGAAAATGAATATCTATTTTGGTTGTTGAAGCGACGCAGTCAGTCGTGCCAATGGGTAGTCGGACGTCAAGTGGATTTAAGGTTATTCAACCTGTTCATTGATCCCTCTCGATGCACCGGCACATACCTACTCGCAAGCCACGGGCACACATCCGCCACAATGTATCCACCTCTTTGCACCTGGGGGCTCCCTTTAAATAACCGGATATGTCGGGAAATTTTAACTAATCAGTTCTGATGCACCGTACCGCGCGACGTATGTCTCTCACATCACCGCGCGGAGGACATTAATGTTGCATACGGCGTGTATAATTTCTCGTTCCTTTCTAATGCACTGCGGGAACCGTATGCGTCTGCGTTATAAATCGGAAGTGCATTTATATCACTGCGGGATTAGAAAAAACACACGGCGAGCGTCACTTAGAAATTTAACTGCAATAAAACAGTGATTGTAATTACATAATTATATTTTATTGAGGATGTTTAGTAGATATTACCCAAGCTTTAATTATTACTGAAATCTTTATCTAGAATTTGACTGCTTGGTTCTTTAATATATACAATTTTTATTTTTTAATTTAGAAACAGATAATGGGATTAGAAAAAGGGGCAAATTTTTATACTCTGATAAGGGGACGCAACTAGTGTCAAGACGTTAGGTAAATCGAATAAATATTTTTGTCGGATGTAGCTCTTTTCTTATGTGACATGTTTTACACGTCCAGAAGAATTACAAATGTACTAAACTCGGATTAAAAAACAATATTATTCCCTGCCAGAAAACGATTGTGTTCCCTATGCAATATGTCTTTATGTATTGCAAGCGGCCTTTCCGCAATTCTTGGTTTCCTGCTCGGCAGACTGCGATGCTTATACGTTGAAGTCATGGTAGCAGCCAATTTAAATCTGTGTCGGAAGCGATATATCACAGATTGAACGTGACACGCGTCCGGGCTAACTCGATACGTCGAACGTAAAGGGTTAAAAGGTATCGCAGTGCAACGAGACGTGTCGGCGCGTTTCCCGAATTTGTCAACGTCCCGCCGTGGTTGCGTTCACAGCGTGCGCGAAATAACGCGCCAGCGTATCGTACCCATACGATTCCGTTCCACTCGAGTACGAGGAAAGTACCGCGTTTTCGCCGTTCGCGTCGATTTCGACGGCGCATAATTTGCCTGCGTCGCAGTTGACCAAAGTGCCGCGAAAGAAACTGGTGCTTACTTAAATTATAGTCAATTTTAAAAGATAGATAATTTCAACATTTACGAATACAATTATGCATTCACTAGAATTACAATTTAAACAGCAACTTGCAATCCCTTCTTATGCATGTCGATTGTACACGTCACAACGCAAAATACTGGCACTTCTTAATGACGAGTATACTCGTAAATTAACTTTTCGCCGCGAAGAAAGCATAACCCTTTATAGTTCTTCGCAGATTCTGTTATCAATTCTCTTATTATCAATATTTTCGACAGTGCATAATTTGCCTGCGTCGCAGTTGACAGAAGTGCCCAGAAAGAAACTGGTGGTTTCTTAAATGATAGTCAATTTTAAGAGATAGATGATTTTAACTTTTACGAATACAATTATGCATTCACTAAAATTACAATTTAAACAGCAATTTGCAATCCCTTCTTATGCATGTCGATTGTACACGTCACAACGCAAAATACTGGCACTTCTTAATAATGAGTATACTCGTAAATTGACTTTTTGCCGCGAAGAAAGCATAACAGTTGATAGTTCTTCGCAGATTCTGTTACCAATTCTCTTATTATCAATATTTTCGACATTTACGAATATTAACATTTACAAATACAAATATGCATTCACTAAAATTACAATTTAAACAGCAACTTGCAATCCCTTCTTATGCATGTCGATTGTACACGTCACAACGCAAAATACTGGCATTTCTTAATGATGAGTATACATACTCGTAAATTAACTTTTCGAAGAAAGCATAACAGTATAGTTCTTCGCAGATTCTGTTATCAATTCTCTTATTATCAATATTTTCGACATTTACGAATACAATTATGCAATCACGAAAATTATAATTTAAACAGCAACTTGCAATCCCTTCTTATGCATGTTGATTGTTCACACCATAACGCAAAATACTGGCACTTCTTAATGATGAGTATACTCGTGAATTGACTTTTTGCCGCGAACAAAGCATAACACTTGCAGATTCTTTGCAGATTCTGTTACCAATTCTCTTATTATCAATATTTTCGACATTTACGAATTTTAACATTTACAAATACAAATATGCATTCACTAGAATTACAATTTAAACAGCAACTTGCAATCCCTTCTTATGCGTGTCGATTCTACACATAACAACGCAAAATACTGGCACTTCTTAATGATGAGTATACTCGTGAATTGACTTTTTGCCGCGAACAAAGCGTAACACTTGATAATTCGCAGATTCTGTTACTAATTCTCTTATTATCAATATTTTCGACATTTACGAATTTTAACATTTACAAATACAAATATGCATTGACTAAAATTACAATTTAAACAGCAACTTGCAATCCCTTCTTATGCATGTCGATTGTGTACACCACAACGCAAAATACTGGCACTTCTTAATAATGAGTATACTCGTAAATTGACTTTTTGCCGCGAAGAAAGCATAACAGTTGATAGTTCTTCGCAGATTCTGTTACCAATTCTCTTATTATCAATATTTTCGACATTTACGAATATTAACATTTACAAATACAAATATGCATTCACTAAAATTACAATTTAAACGGCAACTTGCAATCCCTTCTTATGCATGTCGATTGTACACGTCACAACGCAAAATACTGGCATTTCTTAATGATGAGTATACATACTCGTAAATTAACTTTTCGCCGCGAAGAAAGCATAACAGTTGATAGTTCTTCGCAGATTCTGTTATCAATTCTCTTATTATCAATATTTTCGACATTTACGAATACAATTATGCAATCACGAAAATTATAATTTAAACAGCAACTTGCAATCCCTTCTTATGCATGTTGATTGTGCACACCATAACGCAAAATACTGGCACTTCTTAATAATGAGTATACTCGTAAATTCACTTTTTGTCGCGAACAAAGCATGACAATTGACAGTTCTTTGCAGATTCTGTTACCAATTCTCTTATTATCAATATGGGTAGTTATTGAAACAATAGAACACTATAAAGTCGGTTATTCTAGAGACAATGGGGCATTTCCACGGATGACTATAGTGGCCGATAGTGCACAGCGAGTGCTTTACGACGGGTGACCGTAGTCGCCGTCAGTAGCGAAAGGGTTAACAAGACCTCCACAATCTCCAACCACCGTGTCCGTCTAAACGGTGTTCGCGCCGAGAAACCGCCCGTTCGCAAAATCACTGCGACCAACGCAGCATCGTCGGGGCTCTCTGCCCTAAAACATAAAAATTCGATCCGCCGAGACGCTGACAGGTAGCCGATACGCGGGGCTGAGAGCAGATAATGGCCGGCAATACTCTCGTAGCTCGCACCTCGCGGATTGACGTGGACGAGGATAGTGTCTACACTCGAAAGTTCGCTCGGGTATCGACCGCCAGCAACGTCACTGCCTCCTGGCTCTCGTCTTTTTCTCCTTCCGCCTCGACAGTGGCCCGACAGCTTCGACTCCGTTTCGACTCTCGCCGAAGTGCGGAAGTTACACGCTCCCTGAGCTACCCTCGCGCTACCCCCAAAGCGACTTCACTTCTCGATACGTTTCCGCTGCACCGAATTCCGCATGGCTGGCCAGCGCGGACGACGGATCGACGAGCCGAAGTTCTCGGTACACGCTGCGTTTCGACCCAATTACCATCTAGCGCGGAATTGATTTTACGTACGCGTCGACACGGCTCGATGCGCACGCGGCTGCTTATTGAAGGTTCGCGAATATTAGCGGGAAACGGGACGATCAGCTAGTGGGCTGTGAAAGATTCGTCGCTGTGGGTTGAGGATGCGAGTTGGCTTGGTGACTGCGGGTCGTGAAGAAAGGGAAGGAAGTTGTGTGTGTAATGTTATGATACGACAGCTTTCCTTCGGAAACCTTGTATTGGGGGCTTGCTGCTAGTAGATGAGGGTAGGGGTTGTTGAATGATTTCAATCGCTAGTGTGTTTTGTGGTATCTATGTTTATTGAAGCTTATTGAAGGTTCGCGAATATTAGCGGGAAACGGGACGATCAGCTAGTGGGTTGTGAAAGATTCGTCGCTGTGGGTTGAGGATGCGAGTTGGCTTGGTGGCTGCGGGTCGTGAAGAAAGGGAAGGAAGTTGTGTGTGTAATGTTATGATACGACAGCTTTCCTTCGGAAACCTTGTATTGGGGGCTTGCTGCTAGTAGATGAGGGTAGGGGTTGTTGAATGATTTCAATCGCTAGTGTGTTTTGTGGTATCTATGTTTATTGAAGCTTATTGAAGGTTCACGAATATTAGCGGGAAACGGGACGATCAGCTAGTGGGTTGTGAAAGATTCGTCGCTGTGGGTTGAGGATGCGAGTTGGCTTGGTGGCTGCGGGTCGTGAAGAAAGGGAAGGAAGTTGTGTGTGTAATGTTATGATACGACAGCTTTCCTTCGGAAACCTTGTATTGGGGGCTTGCTGCTAGTAGATGAGGGTAGGGGTTGTTGAATGATTTCAATCGCTAGTGTGTTTTGTGGTATCTATGTTTGGTGCCGAATTTGGCTAAATCGCTCTGTCGAGGGTGACCAGTTCGGATGGTTGTCAAGACTAAATTTGCGAACCTTTCGATCGCGCGATCTTGCTTTCCTTCGGTTCCGACTGTTGCTGCGCAAACCATAAGGGCGCTCAGGTATAAATGAACCTGGTCAAGCCGACTCACCCCACCACCGTACGGGTGATATTTAGTTACCCGGTGATTGGTCAGTTCGTGTCCTCAAGACGTGTATAAGAAAGACATTCGTCCGAAACACACAATTATTATTATTCTACTCCGTACACGACAAAACGCTACCTAAAATACACGCTCTTCACTCTGTATAAAACCACAACACTATCTACGACATGTAAACTAGGATAATTCAATAAACACAGTCGTTGAACTTACGAATGCGCAATTATTCGCCATTCGTCATATCGCGGACCCTAAAGGACATCGAAGATTTAGTTACGCATTTCTTCGTCATTCAACACCGACAACGCTATGGACAATGAAAGATTAAAAATGTACCGATTCTAACTTGAAGCGGCGACATTTTCCTTTGTCTGAGTGTCTCGATAGCGAGACGATACGGACGTGTCAATACAAGTGTTGATTCGATTGGTCGAATTCGAAAAGGTTGAAATGGTAGTTTGTGGTGTAATGTCAGTAAGCGGTAAATGAGCGTTGTGTCACGTCGGTGGGAGTAATAGGAAAATTGAATTGTGACGAAGTAATGGCATTTAGGTGCGTGAGATAGATTTTGAACAGAACTTCGGTGCACCGCAATAGGGATTATATCGAAACGGGTTGTAAGAAACCAGTAGTATTTAGTTACATCACATAAAAAGATGATAAAAAGCTTTTGTCTTACCCTAATAGAAGCAATACCAAAATAGAATTGTACTAAACCCGTAGAATTTGGCTTCATAACATAAATTCTAAAAAATCTTCCTCTAACGTCAATAGACACAGTACCTAAATGGAATTGGAACAAAGTAATAATCCCAATTTAATTATTATATAATCCTCTGAAAAAGACCTAAAAGATTATGTTCGAATTGTTGAAATTCCGAAAATGGCATTTCATTGGCCCGAATCCGCCAGATAGAATTCCATCTTTAATATGCAGAGGGCCATCTGCCACACATCAGTAAATTTGAAAAATTTAGCTTCCGTAATGGATACTGCGTTGAATTTTAGCATGACGCAGATTGCAACGTCTGCGAAACGTCGGCTGAATTCCAAGGCAGCATGCATTCTGGAAACCACAATTTGGAAAGTAGCTCTGGCCGTAAAAGCCTGTAATATGTAATTACTCGATTAATGTTTACTTAGAAAAATTAGTTGCCGCAATAATACTATTTCACCAATTGATGTGATTACACACATTTTCTTCGTATGCAAACAGTTGACGCAGAATCGTAACACAGCGATAGTATTTAATTCCATACCAATCAAATTGTAGAAAATATTCGTTTCACCCCAATTTAACTATTACGCAGTTCCCTGGTCAGGACCCAAAAATAAGGGTTGTGACATAGAATGCAACAAAATTCTACTAGCCCGAATTTGTGCTGCGCTTCCAGTACAATTACGTTAGACGACGGATAATGCGAGCGGGCTTATGGACTACGCTGTCGAGGCTTCTTAGATTATTTGGGCAGGCTGATTGTTGCCTACCGGCCGCTGCCTTGCGAGTGCGCGAAGTTTCGTTGGATTAATCAATGAGTCGCCGGGCTATCAGCGCGTCGACGACCTAATTGCTATTTGGCGCGGAATTAATGTTAGCTACACAGCGGCAGCGACAAATGTATGGGCAGGTGCCGAGGTTTTCAGAGTTGCTTGCGAATAGCTCGTTTGGTAATCGCTTTTGATGGCGTGTCGGGGAAATGTTCGTTGAACTGGTGATGATTTTCTTGCGTAATGGACGATCTAGGCGGGCAGCATTTTTTTTCTGGTTGTGGGTGTGACAGTAGTCACAAGTTTCGAGGCAGTTATATCCGCGGAAGTGAGGAAGTTATAAGTGTGGGGTAACGAGTTCGGCTTACTTCCTTTTCTGCACTTCCCTGTTGTGTCACGTTGAACAATATCCAGTCAGTTAAATCAAACGTTTCAACCCCGTTATCGCGCTGACCCAGTTACTGTTTGAAGCGGAATTAACGCTATGCGCATTGAGCGATACAGCACATACGAGCGAAATTATATTTGTTCGATTAAAAATTTACTTCAGTTTATCGAAAAATAGTTACCCGCATAGCCGACGCCAATTTGATGGACGAAAGTTCGGTAATAATGTACGTTCGGAGAGCAGCCTCGTCAAGTAATTATTATCACGCGATATATATTACGTATAAAGTAGTGTCTTATTATAAAATTAATTGTTATCAATTAATTTCTTTTTGGCTTTGAAACATGTACAGTGAGGAATTATTTTAATAAGGACCGAGCAACCAATATTAAGGAAGGGGCTTGGGTTTTATTAAATGCTGTAATTATGATTGCAATGTATATTGCACAAGAAAAATTCCCTAACGAATTCTGCCGAAAACTCCGTCTCGTCAATGCCTAAATCAGGTGCGTGTCTCGGTAGGAAAATTCCGTAATTATTATCGCAATGTATTATCCGAATAGTAACCGACCTCATTTTTCCACGAAAAAAAATCCGTAACAAATCGTGCGAAAAACTCTGCCTCATCGATGCTTAAATCAGATGCGTGTCCCGGTATGAAGATTCTGCAATTATTATTGCAATGTATTTTTCTAGCAATAACCAACCTCACTTTTCCACTACAAAAATTCCGTAAAAAAATCCCGCCGAAAGCTCAGCCTCATCGACGCCTAAATCAAATGTGTGTCTCAATACAAAGATTTCGACATTATTATGCAATGTATTTTTCTAATAATAACCAACGTCACTTTCGCACCAGAAAAATTCTGTAAAAAAATCCTGCCGAAAGCTCCGCCTCATCGACGCCTAAATCAAATGCGTGTCTCAGGACAAGGATTTCGACATTATTATGCAATGTATTTTTCGAATAATAACCGATCTCAGTTTTCCACCACAAAAATTCTATAAAAAAATCCTACTGAAAGCTTCGCCTCATCGACGACTAAATCAGAAGCGTGTTCCGGTACAAGGATGTCGACATTGTTATGCAATGTATTTTTTTTAATAATCGACGACACTTTTCCACTACAAAAATTCCGTAAAAAAATCCCGCCGAAATCTCAGCCTCATCGACGCCCAAATCAAATGTGTGTCTCAGTACAAGGATTTCGACATTATTATGCAATGTATTTTTCTAATAATAACCAACGTCACTTTCCCACCAGAAAAATTCTGTAAAAAAAATCCTGCCGAAAGCTCCGCCTCATCGACGCCTAAATCAAATGCGTGTCTCAGGACAAGGATTTCGACATTATTATGCAATGTATTTTTCGAATAATAACCGATCTCAGTTTTCCACCACAAAAATTCTATAAAAAAATCCTACTGAAAGCTTCGCCTCATCGACGACTAAATCAGAAGCGTGTTCCGGTACAAGGATTTCGACATTATTATGCAATGTATTTTTTTAATAATCGACGACACTTTTCCACCACAAAAATTTTGTGAAATAATCCGGCCGAAAGCTCCATCTCATCGATGCCTAAATCAGATGCGTGTTTCGGTACAAGGATTTCAACATTATTATGCAATGTATTTTTCTAATAATAACCGACCTGACTTTTCCACCGCAAAAATTCCGTAGGAAATTCTGCCGAAAGCTCCGCCTCGCCGTTGACTAAATCAAATGCGTGTCTCAGTACAAGGATTTCGACATTATTATGCAATGTATTTTTCTAATAATAACCGATCTCAGTTTTCCACCACAAAAATTCTATAAAAAAATCCTACTGAAAACTCCGCCTCATCGATGTTTAAATCAGATGCGTGTCCCGGTACGATAATTCCGCAATTATTATTGCAATGTATTTTTCTAGCAATGACCAACCTCACTTTCCACTACAAAAATTCTGTAAAATAATCCGGCCGAAAATTCCATCTCATCGATGCCTAAATCAGATGCGTGTCTCGATACAAGGATTTCAACATTATTATGCAATGTATTTTTCTAATAATAACCAACCACACATTTCCACCACAAAAATTCTGTAAAATGATCCTGCCGAAAGCTACACCTCATCGATGCCTAAATTAGATGCGTGTCTCGACACAAGGATTTCGACATTATTATGCAATGTATTTTTCTAATAATAACCGACCTGACTTTTCCACCGCAAAAATTCCGTAGGAAATTCTGCCGAAAGCTCCGCCTCGCCGTTGCCTAAATCACCGGCGTGTGTCAGTTTACGGGAAGAAAGTAGGTCGGCCGGAGAAGACAGCGTTCACCGGGGAAAAGCTGATCCAATTTATCTTCAATAAAGGATACCCGCGAAACGGACCATTATGGATCTATCGTGGTCCATAAAGGGGGCAACGATAAAGCGAGCCTCGCCTGATACATTAAATTACCGTACGTACCGGAAAATCCGCCGTTCCTCTGCTCGCCGGCGACCGCTAAAAATGTAAAATGTAAAAAATGTCGAATGCGCGCTGGCGGTCGGCGAACGGAATTGCGGACGCGTTTAATTAGCCGGGCCAGCCATAATTAATGCTTTGCTCGGGAGGATTCCGGCGAAGGATATTAGCGGGAGATAAATCGCGGAAAATAACGGCATTGAGAGGAGGCACGGCGGGGTGAAGTGCAGTTGCGCTGAAGGTGAATTGGTTGGCGGATGAGTTGCTCGCGAAATAAGACGGGATGTTAGATGAGCTGTGCGTACGGCGAGACACGGCTTTCCGATAGAATAAGATGCAAGCTGCCACGTTATACCGTCCGGTACTTCCAAAGGCAGCTCCCGGGTACTTATGAAGTCAACGCAGCAAAGTACTTTCGGTAATGAGACGTGTTTAGCTAATAATGGTAAGAGGTTTCCACGAAAGTGGTCGACGGGATATTTTTCACGGCCAGGATCGCGACGAGGGTTTCGAAACGGCATTTAAATTGGCGGACGAAGATTCTGGTGGCGTTGCGTGTGTGATGATAATACTTATATACAGGATAATAATACTTATATACAGGGTAATAATACAGGATGACGGTCGTTCGAACTTGGTTAATGTGGAAGTGAAAATTGATAGGGTTGTGAAATTCTGTTGGCGAAGCCGGTCAGTTAATATGTACAAAATTGTGTAATTTGTTGAAAAGAAAAATCCTGACGTTTCAGTAGTTAGTTTGCGCCCTTGTCAAAGAGGTTGAACTATGTATATTAACCCTTTGCACTCCGAACCATTTCTCCATGCACCCCTCATGTTATTTAATATAGTTTTGGAACCAAGTAACGTATTATAATGATATTAGACTTAAATTAATTGGTTGACATCGAGAAATATATATTTGCAAACAGTCAATATTTTATTTTGTTATAATTTTGTACAGTGTGATAAATTTTAAAACACTCCCCAGTATGCATTGCAGGGTGATTTATGTACGTTTGACAATAATAAGTCGTTCGATGCCTGCCACCAGGTGTTTTTCTGTCAAAACAAACAATGCAATCCCGTTTTCTTTGTCCCACATCGGTTTTATGGCCTATGGAGATTAAAATTTTCAAGGTCCGGTGGTTTGTGCGTCGTAACAAAACCCGCTGATATTTTTTTCATATATCTTAGTAATTTTACTATACTTTAATTTGATTTCTTGTGCCACTTCAAGAGAAAGCTTCAGGCAAACGTGCACGTCCCAAAAAATTGCGTTGGAATAAGTTAATTCCCTGTCATTTTTAACAAACTTTAATGTCCCCTGAGAGGGGACAGCGGAGTGCAAAGGGTTAATTTAAGAGTGAGAGCACAACCCAGAATTTTTCCTACCAAGAAATTATACAATTTTACACATATCAATTAACCAGTTACGCCAACATAATTTTACAATGCCATTGACCTAAAACATGGTCGGTATAAAATACCACAATACACAAGTGAAAATTGTTCCTCGTGTTAGTTGAAAAATCTATTTCTGATATTTTTCCCTCGACTCGTTTCGAAACTTGAAACTTCCTCTTTCGGAGTTCGCAAAAAAATATGATATGTGTGCGAATTTATCCTCTGATAGAGTGTGAAACATTAAAGAACGATTTTCCCGACCAAGAGGCAGTGCAATTTTCACTCGTACAAAATTAATCGCTGACAAGAACTGTCGAATGATTCGAGCGAAATGGCTCGTCAGGTTGTGAATCTACGCCTCGTATTTCACGTCGGAGGCGAGGGTAGTTCTGTCATGCGGGATTGCCCGCGAAGTCGTTTGCTGCAGCGGTTCGATCGTAAAAATCGCCGTAGGTATCGTACGTGTTATACTGCGATAACTAGTGCGCCGATAACGGAGAGTAAACGTGATGCCGCACAAAGTGCAACACTCATTTTTCCTGACAAATTTCATTCTCAATTTGCACGTTCCGTTGCCTCGCACCGCTGACGTTATCAGATGGTATAAAAATAGAAGTGCATCTTCATACTCAAGCTCTCAGCGAAAATCGCGCTGTCATTATTCGTTACTTAAAGTGACGCAGGACGAAGGCATAAGCCCTGATTAATAATTACATGTCGACGTTCGTGTCGAAACAAAGCGCTCGCGGCGCAAAATGCCAATTTATCATATCTCTTCACATTAACGCTTATCGAGCGTCAGAAATTCGGACTTGACACCCTGCTACATTGTGACATCATTTAGTGGTTACGTGAAAAATGACGCATTAACATTACTTGAAGTGAAAACGACATTTTTAGCGTTCTGCGACATTACGTGGAAGTTACAGATCTGTGGTATAATTATTTTTCGGATCGATTTTAATATCAGAAATCACGTTTCACGTGTCATGTGTCCGATGTGGTAAAAGTTGGTACGATGTGTGGAGGATGGCATATATTTGTTAACAATAGATTTATGGGACCCTACAGATTTCACGAATAAAATAACAGAAACTATTAGTTTCTAGCTTAGGCAACTTCGTTTCTAGCAACCTGTGCTCTCCTTTATGAATGGAATGATGTGAATATATTGTAGATTTTCGTGTAACGTGTATTTCTACAGCGCGCTAAAGATATAACGCGATTCTCGTGCAACGCGGTATAATAAAATACGGAATTTCACGGTTTACACTAGTTGACCATAATGTAGCTTGTTATCTCCATTGCAACCGATTCCTTTTGTTCATAATTTCGTACAACACGATTTCATACAACGCGTAATGTATTAAATGCACTGTAAGAGAGTCTGTCGTACATTTGAATTCGTTATCTTCTCAGACTTATAATTCTGGAATTCTACACGTTGTATAGTACAGTTCTAGTACTGTCCGGAAATTACGGAAACTATTACTTTCAGTTTTTTTTGTCAATTTTTGCTGACTTTTGCGAATGGAATGATACGAATATATTATACATTGAAATTTGTTTCCGTCCCAGACTTCTAATTTTGTTATTGCTACGTCGTATGTATATGAAATCGACATACTTGTTTCTCTAGATATTCATACCGTCCGGAAATTATACAAATCTTTGCTCATACTTTCTAGCAACTTTTGCTGAATCTTATTAATATAATGAAACAAACATTCATCAAAATTTGTTTCTGCCCCCGACTTCTAATTTTGACATTCTATACATCACGTATACACGAAATCGATATACACAGTTTTTCGGATACCTCCACTGTCCGGAAATTATAGAAACTATTACTTTCAGATTTTTTTATCAATTTTTGCCGACTTTTAGATATGGAATGATATGAATATACATTGAAATTCGTTTCCGTCGCAGACTTCTAATTTTGCTATTGTCTACATGTATGTACATATATCGTATGTACATATATAAAATCGACATACTTGTTTCTCTAGATATTCATACCGTCCGGAAATTATACAAATCTTTGCTCATACTTTCTAGCAACTTTTACTGAATCTTATTAATATAATCAAACAAACATCCATCAAAATTTGTTTCTGCCCCCGACTTCTAATTTTGACATTCTATACATCACGTATACACGAAATCGATATACACAGTTTTTCGGATACCTCGACTGTCCGGAAATTATACAAACTATCACCCCCGCCTTCTACCGAATTCTGCCGAATTTCCTTAACACCACCACACCCTTACACATCCAAACTTCCAATTCTACCCTCCTCTACATCCGACCCATACGAAATCGCAATACCCACGTCTCCCCGCCCTCATCCGATTGTCGCCTTCCACAAATCTCCTCTTCGCGATTAACACCACCCACCCCCGCAAACGCTAGCACACCCACACACACGCCTCCATCCGCATCCACCGATGCCTTTGATCGTCAGCCCAAGATAGCCTCTTGCCTCCCATAAACACGCGCACGCACCCGCACCCCATAACACCCCCGTCGGTCGGCGCGCGTTATTTCGTGCCAATTTATTTTCCAGGCGCTCGCTGGGCAAACTGTCGCAATGCGCGAGTCAATTCGCGGTGCCGCGTTGCGGCGAGACGATTGTCAAATAATGACAGTGGGCAAACAGCGTGCCGGGGGTGCGCTAAACTATTTTGCGCGGCTAACTAAGCCTCGTTAATTATAGAGCGGCCATCGTCGTCGGTCTTGGAGCCTTTTTCCACGCTGCCCGCGCCCTCGCGCACTTTTCGATTTTTTCCCCGCCGGACCGCGAGCCGGCTAATGCGACGGACGGAAAGAACCTGGCTCCGCGGGCCGCGAATTTTATAGCGGCTCTTGGCAACCGCGACAAAAATGTCCGCTGCTGAATGATCAGCCGGATAAATTTCCGTCAGCGCAAACTCGTCCCGCGCGTTCGAGGTCTGTAGTTTTAACGCGTTCACTGCCGTGCGTATTTTGCTATGTTAGAACCGCGATGCGATGGAATACTGCAGAGTGTGATTAAATCGTGCGAAATGAAGGTAATGCAAAGCTACTAGAAGCCAAAATGTTGAAGCACCGTATTTTGGATCTTTAGTAAAATCTTTTGTGCCGGTTAATATCAATTGCATTTATTAGAACAAGATTGCAAATAGCAGCTTCATTGCGCATTTATAAAATTTTTGCATTTTTGTTTTAGTAAAATCTTTTGTGCCGGTACCGGTGACCACCGTGGCAGTCAAAGTGTTAACACCGCTACTATAACTGTTCAACTGAATTATGCAAAATGTAAATAATGTGCAGGTGAACTCGCATCACGTTTATAAAATAATAATTGCGCTATTTTGGATCTTTTAAAATCTCTTATAAACAATTGAATCGCGGATCATACCATCGGTCACTCACCTTATTCGCTTCCCTAGCAACTAATTTATTCGAGAACCTTCCAATGCATGCGTACACATTACAACTTATTCCAGAATCTTCCAAACGCTCGATCGCTCATATATATATATATATTGTACAATTTGATAAAAATATTGATAATTGACGGGTTTCAGATATCACAAGCGAAATTACAGAAAATATTCATATTTCAACTCAACGCATCTATTCCAAAGAACACAATAGATTGCACCCATTTTTGCGTATACACGCATAAACAATGCCACCCAACTTTATTACACAAACCGTGTAGATGTTCGCGCAGGCCCCGAATCTACAAACGTCACGTTCGCCGACTTGACTCCCACGTCTACCAAATCGCGTTCCGCCCCCACAATTTGCCGTCCATAACGACGTCACGAGTGGGCTAATTCGGGCTGATAAGGAAACTCCGTCGACCAGCTCGCCGGCGATTTTTCACGACAAAAACAAGGATCCCACGGTGTAACGTCGTTCGACCTTTCCTGGCCGCGCTGGATAATTCGCCGATATCGCGCTCGCTTCATCTCCTCCTGGGAGAGATTCATCTTGCCCCCCCGTCGTGCCACGATTGGCCGCGGCTACAATCGAGTTTACGGTCCTGAAGTTCGTACAGCTTCATCCAATCAGGGGAGTATATACGCGCGTACGGCTAAATGTTTTATGACGGAATCGACTTGTCCCAATTCTCGGCACTGCGGTGCACCGTCCGCTCGCTGGAACGCGAAACTTTTTCGCCGAACGCGAGTCCGCTGAACACTCCCGGTAGTGGCCCTGGCTAGGGTGAATTCTACCGATTGATTTTGTAAGGCACGACTGAGTTACGTGGAATGAGGGCCCGCGCGATTCTTTGGCCCAACGTACGCGAAATAGGGGACCTTGTTTGGAAACGCAAAAGAATTTATTAAAAAAAATAAAAAAAAAAAAAAGTAAATTAAGGCGATGACCAATATTTTTGCAATCTTATCCTCTTTTACATACTACAGCTATAATCGTAATTGATCAGCAACACCAAATGAAATAATGCAAGAAGTGTTTCGATGTAGAGCACACTTGTGTTTAACACGTTCCTTCATAATTGCGGGTACGGTACGTAAAAAACCGGAGCAATTGTCAAACGCATATATGCGCCCATAGTCCACGCTGACAATTTTCGGCGAACGCATATACATATGTGTCGATAGCAGTGAGAGGGTTAAAGCGTGTGATTTCTTTGTTGCGGTGAAGTCGTGGCGAAGCTTCCGATGTCGAGCTTTGCGTTCCTTCGGCGAAGAGGCAATTGCAGATTGAATATCGATGTGCAAAAAGTGTAACCGGCGAGTCATGCTATGGATGGAGATGTGTGAGGGTAGATGTTCCGTGTCTGAATGTGCCTGTCGGGGCAATGCAGGCGGAACGTTGCTGAATAGAAACTGCCGAAATTCGGGAAGTCTAGCTTGCGGAAATTCGCGAGTTGGAAGCGCGTTGGCGTTCGTTGAGAATGTTTCTGTATGTGTTCGACAGTTCACTTAAATGATTAAGGGATATAAGGGTCATTTTTGGTTGGACGCGCTGACTATAGATCTTTATTACTGTAACTCATAAGCAGAGTATAGTAACAGCTATCAATGAAACTAATTTTAGTATTGATCCATTTTTTGGAATTAGGTAGTTTTGAATTGGAAACACGCCAGAGGCATACTTTCAAAATTAATGGACGTGGCATGCAAAGTGCGGAGATGGAAGAATGATTGACGTAATTGCCATGCGTAAGTTCGAATCTTTACATTGACATATAAGAAGGAAAATCTATACATTTCTTAACATTTTACCGACCGCTATTGACTGAAAATGCCACTCACTAACGACTGACTCTGTTTTGGATATCGCGCAGGAATTGTGTATGTGCTTATTTGTAAAGCTTTATAACTGACAAATACTGAATATGTTGATCAGAATCCTTTGGTTTCCGAATAATATCATCTGATATTTATTTTATCTAATATAACCGTTGACCGCTGAAAAGCCGATTAATCGGCTACCGGTAAATAGTACCAAAGCAGGAACCGAAGTTGGAACCGAAAAGTCGATTAATCGGCTTGCGGTCGTTAAAGTATTAATGTACTAAATAATCTAAATGAAGCATTCTATATGTATTCAAGCCTTTACTCTCTAATGTATCCGCCTTATAACCAGTTCCACATACTATAAAGTTTCATCACAATGTGGTTCTAATGTGGACAACTTTGATACCGCGCTGAAGACAAAACTAGCAAAATACGCACCGCAGTGAACGCGTTAACACTTTAACTGCTATGATGGTCACCGATGACCGACGCAAGAGATTTTAGTGAAGATCCAAAATATTCGCTATGGGTAGTAATTATTATTTTATAAATGCAGTTGTTATTAGAATAGTGATGCGATGCTTTGGTCTCCAATACCTACACATTATTTACATTTTGCATAATTCAGTCGAACGCTGTAGTATTTCATAGCACCGCCGTTCTAATATAGTAAAATACGCTTGGCAGTCAAAGTGTTAACACTTCGACTGCCATGATGGTCACCGGTGACCGGCACAAAAGATTTTACTAACAATGCAAAAAATTCGCAATGAAGCCTATTTGCAATCTTGTAAATGCAATTGATATTGGAACGGTGCTTCAACATTTTGGCTTCTTGTAGCTTTGCATTACCTTAATTTCGCACGATTTAATCATACTCTGCAGTATTTCATCGCAACGCGGTCCCAACATAGTAAAATACGCTTGGCAGTGAAAGTGTTAACACTTCGACTGCCATGATGGTCACCGGTGACCGGCACAAAAGATTTTACTAACAATGCAAAAAATTCGCAATGAAGCCTATTTGCAATCTTGTAAATGCAATTGATATTGGAACGGTGCTTCAACGCTGTAGTATTTCATAGCATCGCCATTCTAATATAGTGAAATAGGCTTGGCAGTCAACGTGTTAAATCCCATAAGTGCAGCATAATTCGTAAATTTAATTTCCGCATATCGTCAGCTGAAGAGCCCAGCGAGTCCTCCAGTGCCTACTGCGACTTTTTGCTCGATCTAATTATTTGATGGTGCGAATCCAATGATGTCTTAAACAGTAGAGAAGACTCGTGAGGTCAGACAGCCTGGGTGACGACGTTGGTCCCACGGTTCGTTCACCTGGCGTGTCGATCAAAGGCTTAATGGCAGCACCCTGGTACATATTTCAGAAAGTACTCGGCGCAGTGTCGCTGCTAATTATCCGTCGGCAAGTGCATTAATTACTGATTCATGGGACCCTCCAGGCTAGGCACCAACTCGCTGAGAACGTTCGAAATGCTGCACATGCACGTCGATGCATCCAGGTGCAAGGTGCAACGACAGGCTGGTTAAAATTTCGTGAACCCTCGTTCGATGGAAACTTCGATTGCCGGTCAAGTTAAATTTGTAAACCGGAGTCAACGCGGGTGCACGTCAATGTGAGCACTATCGAACGTCATATATATCGTTGCTTGGCATGCAGATGCAAACTATTATGCTTCGATGATGTGTTCAATTTCAAACTTGTAATTTACTGAAGTGATTATGGAATATAAAGGTCTTCTTTGGTTGAAAATGCTAACTACATAGTATGTATAGATTCAGCATTTTCAACTTAATATTCTTTAGTCATTTAAGTAAACTATTATGCTTACTGAATTTCTTGTAAATAATTGCGTTTACCAGTCAGTTCGCCTTATGTGCAAAGCAGGTGAAATGCTAAATACGGAAAGTTCTGACGGGAAAACGTCACGTAAATGCAGTTGTTAAGATGCGTAATATATTTCTGAAATATATGTAGCAAAAATCCTGTTGTTAGCGCCTGCCGATCATTGATAATCAAAACGTATTTGAGTGAATTAAAAAGTTAGAAATTGGGGAATACATTTTATCCGTCATTTCGGCGCTGCGTACCGGCCTCTTCAAAGGAATGAATAATGAAACCATGGGTTAAAAATTATTCATTCTATTGAATAATAATGACATGAATTCAAAAATTATTAATTCCTTTGAAGAGGGGCACGCACATGGTGTTTATAGTTATTCAAAGGAATGAATAATAATCACATTAGTTAAAAATTATTCTTTCCTTTGAAGTGGGCACGGACATAGTGTCGAAATGTTGCTTACATAAACTAATGAAATTTGTTTCCCAATCGAACACTTTTCAAGTAATTACGTTTTTTTTATTATCGTTGCACTTCAATTCGATTACCAAGCATATTCTGTAGACGTAAGTGAGTAGGAGAGACTTATTACGCAAAATTATTATAAGAAATGCGTGGGGTGGGTTTTTCAGGTTGCCCGCGATAGCGTCTTGCTAACTAATTAAATAACAATCAACTTCGACTGCCAACTTCGCACTGCCAAACTGCTTTGTTTCATAACAACCCGTGCCCGAATTCGCTCGTTGTTCCATTAATTCGCTAAGTAATAGGTTTAGTCCACGGCGTTATTCACGAGCCGGACGGCGTTCCTGTCCGGATAATCGGCAGGTACCGACAGGCATGCACCTTAGAATTTCGCCGACGATTAAGCGTTTAATCTAACCCTATTGGCGTTCCTCCGTGTAACCGTTCATATATAACGAGCACACCCTAATGCGTTACACACTAAGTACTCCTTGACTTAAGGTCCGCAGTGAACACTGCGCTCATTCGAAGATGAACACACATTACACGTTGTGGCTTGGCTCAAATGTGGGTTCGCAAATCTAAATTCCGCAGCTCCCATTTCCATCTTGTAATTTCAAGCCTCTTTAGGAAAATAGTGTGGGATTTTTAGTGATAACAATAGATGTTTATTAGAATGAAATGAACAACAATACAAGATACAGTAAAACCTGTTTTTGTGCGGTGGATAGGGACCGCATAAAAGAAATCGTACAAAAAAATATTCGAAAATTTTATAAATTCTTACATATAATAAACAATTTTGTGCGATGTGTTTTTTATGCGGTGGATAAGGACCGCATAAAAAAAGTCGGACTAAGAAAATACATCAATGATTTATGAAATAGATGAGAGAATGCTTTCAATTAAATTAAATAATTAAATTAGACCTATAGAAATGGTAAAAATATTTAATTCTTCATTGTACATATACATGGAGAAGTTTTCACATTATACATTAAATAGTTTGCTGCTACTCGTCGTAATCCAAAACGCGCATCTTCTTGTGACGAATTGGTTGAAAATCGCTTCCGTCGCTTGAAGATAGGATTTCAATTGATTTGTTTTTTGGTACCATAAACTCAGTGATCAGTTTTTGTGACGACGGTCGACTGGTCAGTTGCTTGTAAACGCCACGATAGTGAAACATGCATGATCTCAGTTCTTTTTGGAATTTTAAGCGTCTTTCCGCTTTGGTATCTACTTTAAGAAAATGCGTTTCCAATTTTTTCGAAATTTGGATCCCTGCATATATTTTATCTGCTGTAATAGATTCCGGTTCTTCTTGTCCATTTTCATAATCTATCAAACTATTGATAATGTCACTATCATCGACAGTTTGGTCCTCAATCATCTCGTCTAGGTCATTATCGCCGAAAGAATCAAAGCGCACTAATTTCAGATAATAACGTTGACGTGTTTTCGGTAACGTTTCGATTAATTACACATTCATATATTTCGTCCACAACATGTATATGTACATGATAAGAAACGTTAACACGTTGACTGCCAAGCGTATTTTGCTATGTTAGAACTGCGATGCGATGAAATACTGCAGAGTATGAATAATCGTGCAAAATGACGGTAAACGCAAAGTTGTCGGAAGCTAAAGTATTGAAGCACCGTTCGAATATCAATTACTCTTACAAAATTGCAAATAGGCTTCACTTCGAATTTTTTGCATTTTTATTCAAATCTTTTGCGCCGGTCACCGGTGAGCACCGTGGCAGTCAAAGTGTTAAACTGGTGCTAACGCCGCTAAGATTCATATACCGCATAAAAATAAATCGCACAAAAACAAAATCGCACAAAAAAAGACCGCACAAAAACAGGCTTTACTGTATAATCTTTCGCGTGTGTCGACTCGTTTCCCCGTGATCGTTTCCTCGTGATGGTCTCGTGGCGACTCCCCGACGACTGCGTGGCGACTGCAGCTTTCGCTCTTTTCTCTTATAAACAAATGAATCGCCGATCACACCATCGGCCGCTCATCTGATTTGCTTCCCTAGCGACAAACTTATTCTAGAACCTTCCAAACGCTCGATCGCTCATGCATACATACACACATACAATCGGGTGTTGCCAATTCGTATCGCGATACTACAATAGCAACTTTTAAAATTCATTATTTTACGAGACTTTTTTCGGGATCCAACTCATCTAGCACGCAGCACATCAAAGCACAGACCAAACATTTTGACTAAAACTTGTCCATCTATAATTTAAACGAAAATCTGATATACTCCTTCGTAAAACGTCGAGTTTATCGCGTGTCGACGGACCAGTAAAGTCGGTACATTCTATTGCGTTTGTATTACACCTTCCCACTCCTTTTGGCTGTTCACCGTTCAAATTCACATTACTATCTACCGTCACGCAATTAGCACACCCCGTACCCACCCAAAAGCCCCGCTCGCCGAAATTTTCGTCGACATTTTTTTCGGCGCGTGCTGAAGGGGTGGAAAGCTTTGATCCGATCGAAATTGGCCGCGGAAAATGACGCGCGCCGCCATATTTATCCGGAGCGCGGCATTCGGCGTCAGTCTTTGATCTCGGTCCGGGCAAGTTGGCTTCCTTCGTAATTGTCGCGGGCCGGCGAAGGCTCACGGGGCGAATTTCGTTACCGATGTAGCGTTTAATCTAGCCCCATCGAACTTTCGCCGTCGCCGGGACGCGGACGGGGCGCGGTAAGTGTTTGACGGATCGAAAGAGGAATTCGACGGTCGGCCCTTTGTCCCGGCGTTGAGCGAGGAGACGTCAGCCGCAGAGACAGGAAAGGGGACGTGCCGTGGTGCTTGCCGATGCAGCGGCAAGACCTGCACGAGTTTGCCTCCGCTTTCGGTATCTTCATTAAAGCGACCCCACCTTGGCTTCCGAGTCCAATTTCGCGGCTGCCGGGTTATACGTCTCTTTACTTTCACTTGCCGTTTTATGGGCTTCCGGGCAAGTGTTGACACGGAGTTTCGATAAGTTTCGGCGGAGGGGTGAGCACGCCGTTGTTCGGCATTTTTGGGTAATTGGGCTCTTCGACTGACACTCTCGCTCACTACTCCACCGCAACTTGTCGAAGCGAACATAGAAAGCGGAGGGAGATTTTTTTTTACTGTAAATAAGAGTACCATTTCATGGGATGGAAGTAATTAAAGATATAAGCACGTATAGAATGGAAATGATAGACAAATAAGCTGCTAGCGATCGCAGTTAAACTTTGTATAACGTTGGGTTAAATCTAGAAAGCGAATTGCAACAAAGCAATTATAAAAATATTTAGGAATACTTGCTGAGATACTTAAATTAATATTGAAGTAATGTAATATAATACAAAAACTAGTGGAAACTTTAAAAGGGCTGGGATTATAGCTGCGGATACTAAAGCAAAGTTTGTTACTATGTGTTATCTCTTAGTTTCCAATCAACGTGTTAATGTTACGTACGAACGTACCCAAATCGGGCTAGTCCTTTTATACCTGACACGAAGTCATGCATCCAAGCTTATTCCGAACTTAAATACATCACTCCCGTAACCTAATTCGCTCGTGACACGGCGTAGCACTCAATAACCCTTAACCATCACAGTACGCGCACTGAAACGCACATACCCTCAATCCCACAGATCCACCCACGTTTGCTCACGCCGCCGCAACTATTCAACCGAATTTTCCGCTCGCATCCGTATTCCCGCTAAAAAGACGCAATTTCTTCGCGTCTCAGCTGGGACAGTCGAGCGCAAGGGTTAATTCCGCTAACCTCCCAGACTCAGCCAACACCAAAGTTCGTCCCGGCAAGGCGTTCTCGCACCACCTTTCCGGTGCACGCCGAGTTCATTGCCCCATTCACTCTTTTCACCTAACAGCGCTCGAGCTCCTTTTCCCTCCGCGTCCTTCGCCTGCGCTTTCTCTCTTGCCGCCCTCCTGCCTTTCTCTTCCCATTCCGTGCGCACTCCGCTTCCTACCGTTCGTCCCTGCCTCCCGGCGGCCTCTCATTCTCATCGCGGAGCACGAGTTGTCCCGATGATGACGAAGGAGGCGACCGGCAGACGTCTTGAGATGCAGATAAAACGTTATAGGACGGAAAGATGCACAGCAGCGGGCCTTTCGTCGGGAGTTTGGAAAAGCGCCAAGCCCCCTCGGCAGGAAGGATCTCCGGGAAAGAAACTACACGCCGCCCGTCTCCGCTGCGATCGCGTCGGGAAGCGGCGTTTAAGAGCAACGGGCTCACCGCAGCGAAAATACACGCAGCCTCCTCGCGGCTCCTATCTGTCAATTGTCGAAAGATCCTCCTTTGTGCATTCTTGCACTGAGTGCAGTGTCAGACGGCCGTCTCCGCGGCGAGTCCTTTCGCTGCCGAATCCGCGCGTCGGCGGGATCAAGTCGCGCGATAAGAATTTCGAGCGGCCCGGCGCTTGGGGTAAATCAGAATGAGTAGAAATGAGGGGGGATCGAAACTGTGCGGAGCGGCGGAGAGAAATTGTTGGGTCATGGTTTCGTTTTGTCAGGGGTTCGGTGGTGCGTAAGTGGTTTTATGTGGAAATAAAGCTGATGTTACATAATAAAGTATGTTTGTAAACTTCTTAACACGTTGACTGCTATCATCAATAGTTTGGTGTCAATATTGTCAATACTTTGGTTTCTAACAACTCTGCGTTACCTTCATTTTTCACGATTTAATCATACTCTGGAGTATTTCATCGCATCGCGGTTCTAATATAGCAAAATACGCGCTGACGGGTGCAAATGATTTGACTAAAAATGCAAAAAATTCGCAACGAACCATATTTGCAAGTTTGTAAAAGCAATAGATATTGGAACGGAGCTTCAATACTTTGGCTTCTAACAACTCTGCGTTACCTTCATTTTTCACGATTTAATCATACTCTGGAGTATTTCATCGCATCGCGGTTCTAATGTAGCAAAATACGCGCTAACGGGTGCAAATGATTTTACTAAAAATGCAAAAAATTCGCAATGAAGCATATTTGCAAGTTTGTAAAAGCAATTGATATTGGAACTGTTCTTCAATACTTTGGCTTCTAACAACTCTGCGTTACCTTCATTTTTCACGATTTAATTATACTCTGGAGTATTTCATCGCATCGCGGTTCTAATATAGCAAAATACGCGCTGACGGGTGCAAATGATTTTACTAAAAATGCAAAAAATTCGCAATGAAGCATATTTGCAAGTTTGTAAAAGCAATTGATATTGGAACGGTGCTTCAATACTTTGGCTTCTAACAACTCTGCGTTACCTTTTTCACGATTTAATCATACTCTGGAGTATTTCATCGCGTCGCGATTCTAGCATAGTAAAATATGCGGTGACCGGCGTAAAAGATTTTACTAAAAATGTAAAAAATTCGCCATGAAGCCCATTTGCAGTCTTGTAAAAGCAGTGGATATTGGTACGGTGCTTCAATACTTTGGCTTCTGACAACTCTGCGTGACCTTCATTTTGCACGATTTAATTATACTCTACAGTATTTCTTCGCATCGCGGTTCTAACATAGCAAAATACGCGCTGACGGATGCAAATGATTTTACTAAAAATGCAAAAAATTCGCAATGAAGCATATTTGCAAGTTTGTAAAAGCGATTGATATTGGAACGGTGCTTCAATACTTTGGCTTCTAACAACTCTGCGTTACCCTTATTTTTCACGATTTAATCATAATCTCGAGTATTTTATCGCGTCGCGATTCTAGCATAGTAAAATACGCGGTGACCGGCGTAAATGATTTTACTAAAAATGCAAAAAATTCGCCATGAAGCCCATTTGCAGTCTTGTAAAAGCAGTGAATATTGGTACGGTGCTTCAATACTTTGGCTTCTGACAACTCTGCGTTACTTTCATTTTGCACGATTTAATTATACTCTACAGTATTTCATCGCATCGCGGTTCTAACATAGCAAAATACGCTTGGCAGTCAGTGTTAATACCGGGACTACCAGACCACAAGAAGATAGAGAGAGGAATAGATCTGTCGATATATGATGGGAAGAATAATATACAGAAATTGTGTTTCAGTGAAAACAAGGGAATCGTGAGTAGCGATGGTGGGAACCGACATTATGCGACGTGGTAGAGAGAAATTGTTGGGTGTTGGGATAAACAGATCTATCACTATATGACTGAAACAGTAACATACAAGAATTACAGAATCACACATACCAATATTTATTTAAATAAAATAAGACTTTATTAGATTTACTGAATAGCTGAAACGTAAAGTCAAACATATAATACGTATTGAAATTACATACACGCTTGAAATGACACCACATATATACCCGTACACATAGCACATATCGGTCTTCTTCTCCCCCGCTCGGAAATACATTTGCGCCATTCAGCGAACGCAATAAAGCGTCGGCGCAGCGCTAAAGTAGCAGAACTAATAAAGTAACAAACGGCCGAAAATACGTTATTGCCCGCCAGGCAATTGCCGGGCGTGCAATATCGGTTCCGGCCGCAACGGCCTTAGACCGATTCCGCAAGACCGTAGCAAAGCTCCCTCCAAACTAAACAGTCTTCACACGCCAGCCACCCGCTTCCGCCGACCGAGTCACCGCCGCCTAAGTCACCGCCGACATCCTTTCGCATTGAGACGTTCGTCCGTCTGCTTCTCCGCCCCTAACAACCCCGCTTTTGATCTGCCTACTTAGCCGAGAAGTCTGCGTCACACGTACGCGTCGTGTGCGCGGGCAAAAAGAGACCACTCGAGAACTAGCCGTAACGAGTGGTAACCCCATCCTAAACGAAGCCTTAAAGAGGAAAGGGCACGGGTAACCGTGTAACAAGAGGCCGCCCGAAGGGGTTGAAGCTGCACGACGGGTTGAAGCTGCAGGTTGCGGAGGGGGCGCGAAGAAGGGAAGCAGAGAGGGGCGAGTGACGTGGCCGTATTGTAACTCAAGAGTTTCTCTCCGCTCGTCACTTGTGTGCACTTCTGGAACTACTCTGACGGGGTGGTACGAAATCACCTGCTTCCTGATTTAAATGTCACCCATCCCCTGGCCGCGCCTCCAGTCCCTGCGGAGTCGAGCGGGAGAACCGTCGAGCGGGAGAACCGTCGAGCCAGTCCGTCAGTCACCCCAGACTGTCGCACGAAAATTGCCCCTCGCAGGGTCGCCAGTTGCAGCGCGACGAATGTCAGCGTACCGTTGTTGATCGATATGCCCGTGGTCGCGGGTTAATGTACCTGTCGGCGAATCTCGCGCGACGCCCGCCAGTCATCGACTGTCGAACTTCCGAGCCGCTGCGGAGTCGGCAATAAACGTCGGCCGCGATGCCGATCGATGCTACTTCGAGAACGGAGGATGTCGGGATAAGCGACGTTTCGGGGGCGACACGCGCTCCAACGGATGTTTTAGTTATTTTTCGCGCTGTCGGATGCACGATGCGGATCGACGCGGGTTTATGTTGCTGCTGAGAGACGCCTGCGTCATGTGTCGCATGCCGGGTACCTTGTCCACGTGCTCAGGGCTCAGGTGAGAAGTTGGTTCGCTTACGGGGACCATCGACGCGGAACTGATCAATTAATGTCATTGATCTGTGCGTGTGCCGTGGCAATAAATGTCGGCCGCGATGCCGATCGATGCTACTTCGAGAACGGAGGATGGCGGGATAAGCGACGTTTCGGGGGTGACACGCGCTCCAACGGATGTTTTAGTTATTTTTCGCGCTGTCGGATGCACGATGCGGATCGACGGGGGTTTATGTTGCTGTGGAAAGACGCCTGCGTTATGTATCGCATGCCGCGTATCTTGTCCACGTGCTCAGGGCTCAGGTGAGAAGTTGGTTCGCTTACGGGGACTATCGACGCAGAACTGATCAATTAATGTCATTAATCTGTGCGTGTGCCGTGGCAGGTCGTAGGAGATTTTATGAACAAAGTATCTTCTCTGCGGTAGGCAGAGAGGAGTGCTTGCTAACACATTGTGTACGGGTCACGAGACATCTCGTTTTAACGTTGATCGGCACGTTGCTAAAGTAATGAAGCCTTGCGGCAATTTTTGATAGCATAATTGCGAAGTAAATCAATGTTAGCATGTCAAAAAAGTGTAAACGGTATCAGTCAGTATTAAAAAAAGCTTGTATGTATTGTATGCAACTTCTTAGGACGTTTAAAACTGCGCGAGGTCAGAGTGAGCAAGAACGCCGTAGGTAATATGTTAAGGGTTCATTGGAAATGGAGTGTGTATCGCTTTTGCGCAAGTTGGAAGTCGGAAAGGCTGTCTCCGTCTATCTAGGAAAAGAACGTCAAATTTTGGGGTTTGTTTATGGACCAAACGTGATGGTTGGCGAGGAAGTTATGCCACCGCATTCTAAAACGTCTGGAAAGGTCGTCACGTAGAAGGCAGTATTTCTATTTGATTTCTCGCTCCGACCTTTGTGTGAAACTTGGGGAAGGAATGGGTAAGAGGCAAAGAACCTGACCGCGCAGCGGCTGGAGTCTGCTGTGTTTTGTATCGAACACATATCCATTTTAAAAGGTTCCGTTTTACTTGTAATGGTATTTTGTATTGCATGCATTTTTCTTTTACTTCTCGTTAAACTTAAAGTCTTTTGCAATGCGCGGTCGTTTAAAATTACAAATCTATTAAAGAACAAACCACATGGTGGTATATTCCATGTGCTAATATTAGAAGCCTTGCGAATTAAATTCAGTTTCACAAGATCGATCCACCATTCTGTCATGATTACAAGTAATATTTATACTTATTTATTTCATAGCACGCAAATTCGTAATTAATCGTCTTAAATATTCTCGTTTCCTCCAAGCATCTAAATCACACCCCTTTCCTCCGCCATTTCCTTTCTTATCAATCCAACTCCGTCGTGCTAGATCCCATTTCTTTTACGCAATCCGTGGAAGTCTGAAACCAGAAAAATGACACTGGGATCTTGGTTCCATCCAAGGTCTGGCAGCTCTGCACTTCGGAGTCGTTCGAGATATTTCGCGAAGACTGTTTCCGTATCACATTAATATTTAGATCTACCTCGCGGCGGAACAGACGTAAGCTCTATACATAACATATGTAAATATTTATGCCTCCGCCGCACTCAGTTATAACACACAAACCACATAGAACTCGATGCAAACCATACGTTTCAATAAAAAATAAGACGGAACCGCAAAAATCACTATCATCAAACTTGCGAGTAAGCTTCCATGAGCGCATTCGCAAGTTCGACGAACCTCAAAGTAATATTTATGCCTCCACCGCACTCAGTTATAACACACAAACCACATAGAACTCGATGCAAACCATACGTTTCAATAAAAAATAAGACGGAACCGCAAAAATCACTATCATCAAACTTGCGAGTAAGCTTCCATGAGCGCATTCGCAAGTTCGACGGACCTCAAAGTAATATTTATGCCTCTACCGCACTCAGTTGTAACACACAAACCACATAGAACTCGATGCAAACCATACGTTTCAATAAAAAATAAGACGGAACCGCAAAAATCACTATCATCAAACTTGCGAGTAAGCTTCCATGGGCGCATTCGCAAGTTCGACGGACCTCAAAGTAATATTTATGCCTCCGCCGCACTCAGTTATAACACACAAACCACATAGTACTCGATGCAAACCATACGTTTCAATAAAAAATAAGACGGAACCGCAAAAATCACTATCATCAAACTTGCGAGTAAGCTTCCATGAGCGCATTCGCAAGTTCGACATACATCAAAGTAATATTTATGCCTCCACCGCACTCAGTTATAACACACATAGAACTCAATGCAAACCATACGTTTCAATAAAAAATAAGACGGAACCGCAAAAATCACTATCATCAAACTTGCGAGTAAGCTTCCATGAGCGCATTCGCAAGTTCGACGGACCTCAAAGTAATATTTATGCCTCCACCGCACTCAGTTATAACACACAAACCACATAGAACTCGATGCAAACCATACGTTTCAATAAAAAATAAGACGGAACCGCAAAAATCACTATCATCAAACTTGCGAGTAAGCTTCCATGGGCGCATTCGAAAGTTCGACGGACCTCAAAGTAATATTTATGCCTCCACCGCACTCAGTTATAATACACAAACCACATAGAACTCAATGCAAACCATACGTTTCAATAAAAAATAAGACGGAACCGCAAAAATCACTATCATCAAACTTGCGAGTAAGCTTCCATGGGCGCATTCGCAAGTTCGACGGACCTCAAAGGTCATCGAAGAAACGGTAACGCGTTTTTCGCTTTCGGCAGTTTGCGCGGGTGACTTTTTATAGACGGAGTACGAGGCTGGCGGCTTGATGCTGTGTCACGTCTACTGTGCGCGGCGGGCGAAGGGTGCGTTGACAGGAGTGGAATGCAGAATGTCCGGTTGGAGGAGAGCCAAGGCAATTGTGACTGATTGTTGTCGAGCAACAGTTATCCGGTCATGAAGTTTTTGCGCCTGATCTGCAGGCGGTTTTTGCGCGCGCTGAGTTACGCTCCTGCGGGAAGTTCGGTTGGGAGCGGCCGATGAATAAATGCACGATCGACCGGGAGCGTCTCCGTAATTCAAGAAGAAGGGTGGGTTAAGGATAGTAAAAGTTGAGCGGCGATGTAAGGGGTAGCCGGTGCTTTGGCTAACGTCAGACTCGCCAATACACCTTTAACAGCTTGGCCACTTTATCCGATGAGCGTAATCGGCGGATATAAATGGGCGAAGGAACTTCGGGGCAGTTCGGTCATTTCGCTAAAATTCATGGCGAGCAGTTTTAAAGGAATTTATAGGCGGAACGATGTCATAGCCCGCAGATGGAAGGTGGCTTTTTATCCCGGTGCTTGGCGCGGCGAATTCTCGAATGATTCATTAAAACGTGAAACTTGAAGGAGTTCGATGCTGCGGCGTACGATGAATTTTGATTGCGGGCTGCAGTTTACATGCGGTTGCCCTAGACGTGAACATTTGTTTTATTATTTCGGAATTTTACGCATTTCTATCATCGTCAGTTGCGTCGGTCACTGATGACAATGCGACCGATAAGATCGAAAGTAACACACCACTCAAGTTCACCGTCGGGCCCATCCAGGCAATTCTCAGCGCTCAAAACAAGTGCATTCGCAACGCGCCCACTCGAATTCCCTCCAATTAAAACTCACCGCGGTCGCGTGCGCCACATTCTCGCCACTTAATTGCAAGGCGCGCGCAGTCGATCGCCCCGAAATAATCCCCCGCCGAAAATGCGGCCATCGCTTTTTTCCCGATAACGCGGTCCCGCGTGCCATCGGAAAAACTTCTGCCGGCAATAAATGCATGTCCGGGCGCGCACGTAATCGTCCGAAGGCTTGTGCCGGCCAACGTTTCCACGAAGACGCGCATGCGGAACGAGCATGGGGCCGCAAGGGGGTTTGGCGCACGAAAACGCACGCAGCCGAGGGTCCGCGCTTCCAAGGTGGGCAGGATTTATCGGGAAACTTGGCGGAGTCTTATTCGGTGCTGTGTACACTCGATAAATCCGAAACGCGTTCCACCCGGACGGCGAACAAAAACGACGGCGACGATCCCAATTGGCCGGCGCGGCCGGACACTCGGGCGGCAAGCGTAGCTTGTGGTGAAGTCGACGGTGAGCCCTGGAAATGCAAGCGACGTGGGAACGTGTGTTCGGCCTGCCGTCAGCGATTCTTTCGGCTGGCGTGAGGAACCTGCTGGAGAGAAAAGCGATTGAAACTAATCTACCGTACAAGCGCATATGCGTCGCTTGGTCGACGAATACGGTGTGTTTTTCACTGGTAGCCTGCCGCGCGTCGGTGTTTTGTTAACACTAACTGCCACGCGTATTTTGCTACGTTAGAACTGCAATGCGATGAAATAATGCAGAGTATGATTAAGTCATGCAAAATAAAGGTAACGCAGAGTAGTCAGAAGCCAAAGTATTGAAGCACCGTTTCAACATCAATTGCTTATACAAGATTGCAAATAGGTTTCATTGTGAATTTTTTGCATTTTTAGTAAAATGTTTTGAGTCGGTCACCGCGTATTTTACTATGCTAGAATCGCGATGCGATGAAATACTGCGAAGCATAATTAAATCGTGCAAAATAAAGGTAACGCAGAGTTGTTAGAAGCCAAAGTATTGAAGCACCGTTCCGATATCAATTGCTTTTACAAGGTTGCAAATAGGTTTTATTATGAATTTTTTGCATTTTTAGTAAAATGTTTTGGGTCGGTCACCGCGTATTTTACTATGCTAGAATCGCGATGCGATGAAATACTGCAGAGTATAATTAAATCATGCAAAATAAAGGTAACGCCGAGTAGTCAGAAGCCAAAATTGAAGCATCGTTTCAATATCAATTGCTTTTACAAGGTTGCTAATAGGCTTCATTGCGAATTTTTTGCATTTCTAGTAAAATTTTTTGCGTCGATCACCGCGTATTTTGCTATGTTAGAACCACGATGCGATGAAATACTGCAAGGTATAATTAAATCGTGCAAAATTAAGGTAACGCAGACTTGTTAGAAGCCAAAGTATTGAAGCACCGTTCCGATATCAATTGCTTTTACAAGGTTGCAAATAGGCTTCATTGCTAATTTTTTGCATTTTTAGTCAAATCTTTTGCACCGGTCACCGGTGACCACCGCGGCAGTTAACGTGTTAACTCGTTCTCGCGG
The DNA here is from genome assembly GCA_033815515.1 of Cryptocheilus praepositus. NCBI lineage: Eukaryota > Metazoa > Arthropoda > Insecta > Hymenoptera > Pompilidae > Cryptocheilus > Cryptocheilus praepositus. Next base: position 8,261,687 of record JAWWQZ010000303.1, on the reverse strand, counting down.
TAGTGATCGGATACAAATCCGAATTCACTTATAGCGGCACCTCTGCCTATGTACCATTGGACGTTATTCACAAGTATACAATTTTTTGGCAAGGTTCTTCATATATATGTAACATTAAATAATGCAGAGGTTGGAGCTTGAGCGGTACACTATTTTTAATACTACTATATATTGAAATAGTTTAACAAATGTGAGAATTTGTTGCGCTTAATGACTACCGCACGCTTAGGCTGATCCTTCAGAAAAAGTAACCGTCCTGTCCCGTTTTATATACGCGGCCCGCTATTCATTTCTTATCGGACCCCGTCCTGGCCCTCCGTAGGTTGCGTGCCCCCAAATTTTCACATGCGCGAAACGCGCGTCTCTACATATATGTCTACTATCTACAACACTTCTACCATCCGGTCGCGTCCACGTCTAAGACAAGACCCACTTGGCATAGTACTTTTCATAAGTCCAGCCGACTGGGTCCAGCACGAAACGTTCTCTAAATTCTTTATTGTAACGGTACCCACGGCAATCAAGAAGCGCGAGAAACCTTCTACAGTAACTCGCTTCTCCACATTTGTGTCGCGAAGAACCTGCCGGTTCTAGTAAACGCTTTTGAGGGCTTGCTGCGCGCGGAGAGATTCAGGCAGAATGTGGCGAGTGAAGATGCGACCGTTTGGGCGGGGTCGGATATGTATGGGAATGAGACAAACGGGCGACGTTAAGTGCACGGCGCTGTAGTGCGAAACGAAAATTTGGAGATCGGATAGCTGGCGCAGTAGCATGAAGCCGTGGAACGGTAGTCACGGAAAGCGAAAGGAAAGGGAAATGGGTAGAGAAGCATTGAAAAAGTGCTGGGTAATAAATACTGTGAATCAATGGCTTCCGAACTTTGTGTTACTAGCTTCAACTCTAAAAAAATGTAATCTTGTCCTCTAATTTATGTCATAAAATAATAGGCACATTTTTAGTTAGGAAAAAATTTAGTAATGCAAAAAATGGAAAAAATGTACTTTTTGCATATCATATATTCGTCTTACAGAAATGATTGACAAAATGTGAAACTTGAGACGCCGGAAGACCGGTGGCAAAATATGCTCAATTTCCAAACTTTTTATTACTACGCTCCCCATTAAACAAATTTAATCTTGCCCACCTTCCTTTATTTCACAAAATATTATACTTCTATAGATCCATAATACTTTAATATTATAAAGGCGTAATATAAAATATTATATTTTTATTTCGTAAAATATATATACAGAAACTTTTAAATTGTAAAAAATGTATTAATACCATAACTTTTCGTATGTTTCGCGCGTTCCAGTTTGAAAATCGCTGCTGCACACTGTGCATTAACGGAACAAACATACGACATATCCCGCGTACCGAAACGACTGACGAAATGCGAATCTTCGGACTGCGAAAGGCCGGTGCTAAAGCGTGCTCAATTTGCGACAGTAATATGCGGGGAATACGATTTGACGAGGGCCTGGCGTCAGCGTTTCTGCATAACGCGCACTTATACCATTCACCGAATCGCCCGTCCGCCGACCTTGCCGGCCAGTTTCCTCGGATTTCCCTTTCCGCGGTAAGGAAGGCGCACGAAAACGATTCCGACGAGTGGGACGCTCCGTTTGTGAAATGTGAATTAAGCCGCCACCCTCGACTCACCCCCGAGCGGCGCCCACGCCGATTGGACGTGGTCAGCGCTTCCCTCGGAGGAGTCCAATATGGATTTTTTATTTATTTCTTTTCTGTGATCGACATCCATAATTCACAAAGAAACGGCCGAGCCCCCTCGGAATACTCTAAGAGGACGCAGACTCGCTCGGCGATCGTTTTTACTGGGCATCGCGTTGCGAATATCGTAAACTCCTGATTCACGGTCGTAGATTTATTCCTAACGAACACACGCACGTTCGCTCGCTGCTGAACGATGGACCGAATAATTTTTTCGACCTACGCACTCTCGAGGCTTCTCTTTGTTGCCGCACAAAACTGTAAAGGCACAGTGTATTTTGCCATCGTGTTTAATGCGCAGGTTGTTGGCCTGTGTAAGCGTAGACGGAGGCCACTCGTGTGGCTATTGGTTTGTTTACTAGTGCTGGCGATATTGCGTTTTAACGTTAACTGGTACTAATGGAAATACTCTTGATGGTACGTATGACGGGATCGGAGTGTGACGGCTAGTTAAGCACGTTGAAGAGAATGACAGCATTTCTGAGGAGTAGTATGGGTCATGGTACGTGATTAAATTCTTAAATGCGCATGCGATGATTTCGACGAAGGGAAAGTTCTTCAGTAGTAATGCAACACGTTTGATTAGCCTTGTGAACCACACGTTTCAATGAAAAGTACTGTGAATCACACTTTTTCACTTGAAGCACTGTGAACTACACATTTCCGTAAAAAGCACTGTAAACCACATTTTTCAGCGAAAGGCATTGTACACCATACTTTTCAATGAAAAGCACAGTGTGAAAATCACACGTTTCAATGAAAAACACTGTGAACCACACGTTTAAATAATAAACACTGTGGACCCTACGTTTGAACAAAAAACACTGTGAACCACATTTTTCAGTGAAAGGCACTGTACACCATACTTTTCAATGAAAAGCACAGTGTTGAAAGCACAGTGTGAAAATCACACGTTTCAATGAAAAACACTGTGAACCACACGTTTAAATAATAAACACTGTGGACCCTACGTTTGAACAAAAAACACTGAGAACCACATGCTTTACTGTAAAATCCTGTGAACTAAAATCACAATCCTTCCACTTATGAATGGACTTCCGTTAACACATTCGTCATATCACGTGCCCCAAAAGTCATCGAAGAAACGGTAACGCGTTTTTTCGCTCTCCACAGCTTTGTTTTTCGTTAGCCGGTGGATCGCGCCCGCAAAAGCCCACTCGCATAAAAGTCGCAACGTTTTGCTCGGCGATCGTTGCTGCCGGTCCTGACGGGTGGTTATTTGCACGGCATTCCACGTTTTTCCGCTCTATCGGCTTCGCGACAGGTATGCGCGACCTTTCGGCCGAATTCGTTCCACTGACCCGTGCGCGAAACAACATCGGACGAGTAGATATTCTTTTATGGAGCACGTGCCCGTTTTCCACCCCGCAACTTAAGGGGTTATGTCTACTTGGGTTGGTGAAAAAAATCGACTTTTTTATTGCATTTTATTAATGTACATCATTTTAAGAATATTTCCTCAAAAGTACATAAGAATCGGAGCACACGTTCAAAAATTATAAGCGTTTATCTGGAGCGCTAGTATGTATGATAAAGTAAAGAGTAGTAGTAAAGAGCTTGAAACTTTAAACGCAATTATCTCGAAATTGTGTTTTTAAAAACACACGGTTGCGGTGACCATGGTTTCTCAAAAACTACTTCACCGATCGGACTCTAATTTTATATACTTATTTGTCATTACAATAGGTAGGGCCTGAACGAAGGATTGTATTCAAAGTTACAATTTGCATAAATTGTAATTGTGAAAATCAGTATTCGAAAAAAATTCACAGATTCGCAGAAATATCCACAGATTATTATTCCTACTACGTGGTTTTTGAAACGTCTGAAATTCGGATAACATATTCAGTGTTAAACATTCCCAATGTAAGAAGCAAACTATGTAATTGGGTAAGTTATTGGGTTGGAAGGAAAGTTCTGTCGTATTTTTAATAGGCAGGTAATTTTTCTTAGAAATAAAAAAAACATCTGGCTAATGAGTCATTCGGATTTTGTTTTGTTTTTTATAGTTGTTGTATAATATAAAAGGAGTCCTTTTTTACTGTTCATCATTTACTTGTGATATTTAAAGTGAAAAACATGTCAGTAGATAAAGTGCATTTACGACACTGGATTTTGTATGAATTTCAAAAAGGAAGCAACGCATCGGTTGCATGTAAAAATGTATGTGCGGTATTTGGAAAAGATATTGTAAATGTTCGTACTTGTCAAAGATGGTTTAGCAAATTTCGTTCCGGGGATCTGAGCATCCAAGAAAGTGATCGATCTCGACAACCATCCAAGATCGATAATGATGTTTTGCGATCCATGTTGGAAAATAATCCACATTTAACAAGTCGAGAAATTGCAAAAGAGTTTGGCATTCATCATACAAATAATAGTAAACACATATTTTTATAAATTAATTCAAATATTTTTTTTAAAATAGGACAGAAATTTCCCCTCAACCCAATATAATTGCGAAGATCACTATTCCGATCGAATCCAATGTAATAAGCAAACGATATAATTACATAAATTGCATCTGCGAAAATCTCTATTCGAACCACGCTAAAGCATACACCTACGTTCGTAACAGCTGCATTTATCCCGTTTTCCTGCTGCATGCAGCGGAACAGATGCTTTTCGAGCATTTTCCGGCTGCCACGTGCTCTTCGTACGCTCGCCGCGCAACGCGAAAAATTCGGCGGTCGCCGGGTCGGACGCGATTAAAAATGAATTTATCTGATTTCGCACGTGACCCCGCGCGATGAAAAATTGATCGTAGTCCGCCTCCCCGTTCGAGGCCCTCGTCGCGTGCAACTTCAAAGATAGACCGCTGGGAGGAAAGTTCGAGGGTGGTTTCGAATGACGTCGTATTGAAAGACGTACCTATTCAATCTTTTATGCCGCCACTCCGGACCCTTCGTGCCGAGCGAAGGAAACAAACGAGTGCCGGGACAGTCACGGATACGCATTTCAAGCACGAGGCTGTTCGAAATTAGCTCTCCACGTGGACGGTCGAGTGTCCTCGTGGAAACACGCTCGAGGCGTAAAGCGACCGGGCGCAGAAATATGTGCGCGACTGCGGCAGACTTCAAACAGAAGTATTTTTTCTATCATACGGCGCTGCTTGCGGAGTCACTTGTACGCGGTTTCCAATATTGGATAATGAGATGATGAACGCTTCTTCGGTGGAAAGTGGAAACCGATTGAGAAGCTTTATTTGAACGTTGCTGTATTGGACGGCAGTAACGGAAGGCACTACGCGTTTTCGTCGGAAATTAGTGAAAGTGGTGTATGAAGTGACGAGGGAAGATTTAGTTGCGGACTTTAATTTTTGTTTTGTAATTAGTTATTAACACATTGCGGACGGGGCATACTTCGCCGCCAATACGTGACCGCACATTTTTCGAACGCTCGGAAAAACATGATTATTAAATAACAGGAAATCGAAATACGTACATTTCTAATTTGCATTTTTATTCTTTCAATTAAATATATACTGCTATGATTATTTAACAAAAAACATGTGTTGTTTGGTCCATCAGATAAATCATCATAAAATAAGCGATTTTTAAGTTTCGTTTTCATTACATCTATGTTCATTTCGTTAATTTGTCAGCGCATATTTCATAAAATCAATTTTGTCACAAATTATCAGTAACAGATCAAAATATAGTGATCAAAAAAAAAAATCAAGCTTCAAATTGATAAAACACGTTTGAAATTCCAAAATGTACAGTAATAAAACAGCAATAAGATACGATAACTCAACGATCATAACTTATGTGTGCAACGTTGCCTAGCAACGCATAATGACATCATTTCACACATGCTTATCATTATACGTAACAGAAATATTTGCGGTTGGATATCCATTAAATAAAAAAAATCAAAAATACGAGATTTCGTGACCCGTCCGCAACGTTCAATTTGCAAAAACGAGATATACGTTGCCCGTCCGCAATGTGTTAACTTAAATATGGTTTAGTTAAATGTTAGTTTTTCACTTAAATTTTGGGTTCGTAAAAAATTAGCTGTTAACCTAAATTTTACTTTTCTGAATGATTTGTTGTTAACTTGAATTTCAATTTGTTAAATTGTCATTTTACACCGGCGTAATCAATCTTCACCCACAAAGCATATGCAAGTAGAGTGGTATTCGGGAGAAACACGCATGAAGCTCCACGGGAAGGGGGTTGAAAAGAGATCCGAAACGGGTAAGGAAGCGTGTGTGTGGCAGACAAAGGAAGGACAGTCGGGAAGTGCCGGCGTAAGAAGTTGGATGTGTGTAAAAGAGTAGCGATCTTTGTAGAGCTCTCTGTAATCATAGTACCGTTCATTTTCGGCCTCTGCCCATTTCCTTTTCTAGATATATGCTATATACATATATACTATACTCCAATGTATACTCTGTATATAGTATACTGCATATATACTATGCATATTGCTCTGTGGGCACATACGCCTACGTCAATCTTTTTAATGCTTGACGTACAGCATTCAGAATTATCAACGTATCAATCAAATACACGTGCGTTCTTTCGCAAGTAACTTTCTTGCATTATTCGATCAGACGCAACTGCAGAACTACGATTACAACAGTATCGCACCGGGTGTAATCAATCGACAGAGTTCACACCCGCCTGTTATACATTGTACACATGTAGAGTAGTATTCGGGAGAAACACGCATTAAGCTCCTCGGCAAGGGGGTTGCGGAGAGATCCGAGGTAAATAATCGGATATCTATAAACGAATAGCGATCATTATAGACCCCTCATTCACAATTAAATTTTACCGATATCAAAAACGCTACCTATTTCCTTTGCATTATTGTGTACATGTACTATTCGAAAGTCAACATCGTAACAGGGGGTTACGGAGAGATCTGAGGTAAATAATCAGATGTGTATAAACGAAAAGCGATCATTACAGACCTCCCCTTATTCACAATTAAATTTTACCGATATCAAAAACGCTACCTATTTCCTTTGCATTATTATGTACATGTACTATTTAACGAAAACCAACATCGTAACAGGGGGTTGCGGAGAGATCTGAGGTAAATAATCGGATATGTATAAACGAATAGCAATCATTACAAACCTCCCCTTATTCACAATTAAATTTTACCGATAGTAAAAACAATACCTATTTCCTTTGCATTATTGTGTACATGGACTATTTCACGAAATCCAACATCGCAACAGGGGGTTGCGGAGAGATCTGAGGTAAATAATCGGATATGTATAAACGAATAGCAATCATTACAAACCTCCCCTTATTCACAATTAAATTTTACCGATAGTAAAAACAATACCTATTTCCTTTGTATTATTGTGTACATGTACTATTTAACGAAAACCAACATCGTAACAGGGGGTTGCGGAGAGATCTGAGGTAAATAATCGGACGTGTATAAACAAATAGCGATCATTATAACCCTCCCCCGATTCACAGTTAAATTTTACCGATAGCAAAAATGCTACCCATTTTCTTTGCATTATTTTCTGCATGTACTCTTTCACGAAAGCCAACATCGTAACAGGGGGTTGCGGAGAGATCTGAGGTAAATAATCAGATGTGTATAAACGAATAGCGATCATTACAGAATTCGCAATTAAATTTTAATATCAAAAACGCTACCTATTTCCTTTGCATTATTGTGTACATGTACTATTTCACGAAATCCAACATCGTAACAGGGGGTTGCGGAGAGATCTGAGGTAAATAATCGGATATGTATAAACGAATAGCAATCATTACAAACCTCCCCTTATTCACAATTAAATTTTACCGATAGTAAAAACAATACCTATTTCCTTTGCATTATTGTGTACATGTACTATTTCACGAAATCCAACATCGTAACAGGGTGTTGCGGAGAGATCCGAGGTAAATAATCGGAATTACAGACCTCCCCTTATTCACAATTAAATTTTACCGATAGCAAAAATGCTACCCATTTTCTTTGCATTATTTTCTGCATGTACTATTTGACGAAAGCCAACATCGTAACACCGTTGCCGCTTACTTCCCGAGCCTCCCGCCATGCCCGCGCCTCTCTCATCTTTCAGTAATCCACAGAAGCGCCCGTTTCGTTCGTCCGTTTGTTCTCGGCAGCAGAGACGCATAAACGTCGGGTGCAGCTTCCTTCAGAGATTGCAAGGCAACCTGCCGCGCCGCGCTTCCCTTTAACATATGACGAAACGCCGGGGCGGCCAGGATCCGTGGGGCCTCCCTACCCTCAATCCTCATTTAGTTCGACAATGAGACCGCGCCGGGCAGGGGTGAAAACGGAGGCACAAAGAAACAGAGGGACTTTCGGAGGCTTCGGGAAACGTCGCCGGCGATGGCGGAACGGAAAAAAGCGACCCCGCGGGCTCGCAACCGAGCATGCTTTTGACGTCACGCTGCGCAACGCGCACGATTATGAGTCTGATTGGTTATTTATGGCGGGCGGCACGAAAATTACACTGCGCACCCTCGTTCCCGCTGTCCCGCGATAAATCTCTTGCCATAAGCAGACGAGGGTGGCCAGCGCGCGGGCTCGCGCTCTTAGAGACGCTCCCCTGTTCGCGCGTGCGTTAAAGTATTCGCTCAATATGGAAATAGAGTCATAAAACGGCCGTGCCGCGGGAGGGGGGCGTCGCAATTAATTCCATCGGCGGCGTCCTCCTCGTCGGCGGGGCCGATCGAATTCTTCGGACGCGCCGGATCAGCCCACTTCCCGACGCCGGCACAGCCGGACGGCGTCAAGAAAGGCGCCGCGCCGGATCTTCAACTTCGCTGCACGCACGAAAGTCTGTGCTTGGGTAGTAGAGCAAAATACGGTGAGAAGTTCAAAAATTAGATATGAAAAGATATTGCGGTTATCAGTGAAATTGCACTGTTGGCTTTTGTTGAGCAGCGAATTGTGCAAATAACGGATTTATTGGTTGTAATGAGGAAATGTGCGAATGCGTGCACAGATTACAGAAAATGGTGTGTATTGGGTAGTAGAGGACAATATGGTGATAAGTCAAAAAATTAGATATGGAAAGATATCATGATTATCAATGAAATTCTACTGTTGGCTTTTGTTGAGCAGCGATTTGTGCAAATAACGGATTTATTGGATGTAATGAGGAAAATGTGTGAATGCGTGCACAGATTACAGAAAACGATGTGTGTTGGGTAGTAGAGCAAGGTGTGATGAAAAGTAAAAAAATTAGATATGGGAAGGTATTAGATTTATTGGATGTAATGAGGAAAATGTGTGAATGCGTGCACAGATCACAGAAAACGGCGTGTGCTTGGGTAGTAGAGCAAAATATGGTGAGAAGAGAGAAAATTAGATATGGAAAGATATTGCGGTTATCGGTGAAATTCTACTGTTGGCCTTTGTTGAGCAGCAAATTGTGCAAAGAACGAATTTATTGGATGTAATGAGGAAAAAAGGGGAATGCATGCACAAATGACAGAAAGCGGTGACTGCTTAGGTAGTAGAGAAAAATATGGTGGGAAGTCAAAAATTAGATATTATAAAATTGTACTGTTGGCTTTTGCTGAGCAGCAAATTGTGCAAATAACGGACTTATTGGATGTAATGAGGAAAATGTGTAAGTGCGTGCACAGATTACAGAAAACGGCGTGTGCTTGGGTACTAGAGGACAATATGGTGAAAAGTAAGAAAATTAGATATGGAAAGATATTGCGGTTATCGGTGCATTAATATTGTTGGGTTTTGTTAAGCAGCAAATTGTGCAAATAACGGATTTATTGGATGTAATGAGAAAAATGCGCGAATATGTACACAGATTACAGAAGACGGTAGGAGATTGAAGTAAAAACTTGTAATGAAATACACCCTTGTGTTACTAACCAACGAGAGCGCATGAAGGAAACGGAAATAAATGCATTGGTACAATGATTTTATTCTTAATGCAATAGGTATAATATCGAATCACGTAGAAATAAAATCCACTCTTCTTGTTTGGTTTAGGGCGAAAAGATCAATAGCTCTTTCCTTAACACAGGGCACATTTTTTATATATCTGTTATACATAAGGGAAAGCTGTTCTGCGCTATCTTCTTCAACGCAAAAGAACCAAGAAAAAAATGAAACTTCCAAGGCGCCTTCGTGACATGAGAGCAACTGAAATACTGTGATCCGTTCTTTCTTCTGATACTTATCGCTTTTCGGCATTACGAGTCTCCAACGTGAATACGGAGGTAAGAACATAAGCAGGTATGCCGTACCAACCACTGCAGATTTGAGATATTGAGTTTACAGTATCCCGGCTGAATTGGATGTACTCACTTTTGACGATCACTTTGGAAGAACTTCTTCATTACATTGATATTTATTTTCTGTAATAATGCTTTAACGTGTAAAGCTGATTCACTAGGATTAATGCTCAATTTACGATCGCACTTGTGGAAATAGGTATAGCACATAAAGAACTTCGAGATTAGAAGGCCTCAATTAATTCGATTAATACGATTAACTTGGATGTACACTAGTCGTGTCAAATGGATAAAAGTCAGCATAAAGAACTTCGAGATTAGAAGGCCTCAATTAATTCGATTAATACGATTAATTTGGATGTACACTAGTCTTGTCAAATGGATAAAAGTCAGCATAAAGAACTTCGAGATTAGAAGGCCTCAATTAATTCGATTAATACGATTAATTTGGATGTACACTAGTCTTGTCAAATGGATAAAAGTCAGCACAAATAATAAGAAAGCCATATAAACAAGTTCTGTCATTTTTCTTAAGAAAATCAGAATACGTCCGTAAGCTAGCGTTAATGTTTGCGTGACTGTTAAAGAATCTGTTCCTCGTTGAAATCATCGCGAGTGCATTTAATCTATCCAGCTCCGTAGTGCTCCTCAGAAATGGTCTTTTTCTTTTCAGTGTTGAAAAGCAGCGTTCAGGCAGTGATGTGATCACAAGAATTGTCAAGAGAATTTTTATCAATACCAGTTGATGCTAAAATTAAATACTACAATCAAAAATAAGTAAACTTATACCTGCCTTTATAAATCAATAAAAATTTTTGGTGATTGTTCTGTGGCCATTAGCAAATATTCACACGTTCAGTGGTACGTTGCAGTGCGAGCGCAAAAGTTTGAATTTCGGTACGTGACAATTCATGTACTGTGCAGAGTCGAAAAGGAGACTGTCGAGACTACTACAACGTACTAAGATTCTTGTAATTACCAGAGGTGCATTCTATCCCCATAAAATATTTTGATATGGCGTGCGAGTAAGATCGAGGAGCGGAAACGAAAAAAGGTCGAGCATAACGAAGAGTTGAGTTGGCAACAGAAAGTGAACGAGAAGGTAGCATGTGCACATATAAAGAAAGACATTCTTCAATGTATATATGTGTACAAGCAGGATAAAGTAGATATTCGCAGCAGAGCAAGAAAAAAGATAATAAAGAGCAAGTGTGCACGCACGCAGCAAACTTACAAGAAAGAATACTAGATAAAAGAGTATACACCGTGAGCAAACGCATTATAACGGATAAGCTGCTGGCGCACATAAAACTATGGTGGGAGCAATGAATCAGAGGATAAGCATCGAGTTAGACCAAGTTTAAAGGTTGACAAAAGATTGCAGAAGAAGTCGAGATTATGTTGATAAGAATTTATCAATGCGCAGATACGTCTGATTGGGCCATTGGCAAGAAATTTGGAGCTATAGATGGGAATATGGGAAAGAGTGGGGTTTCTTGGATATTTGTTAATTCCAGGAAACAAAGATTACTTATTTTTAAATAAGACTAGATAAAAATCGCCTCGTGTGTCTAGCCTACGATTCAGTCAGTTTAATACATGCTCTTGGTAATAATAATACGAACAGAAATTTGCGAATACATTTTACAATAAATATTTATAAGAATTATATGTATTAATGATCATTTCAATATTAACAGTTAGTATAAATATGTATTAATGATAGTTTGAGTATTAATAATTATTATACATATATACATATATAAATATATAAATATATAAATATATATATATTTCACATAAAAACGGCTATTTTAATGCAACCATATTAATGCATATATATATATATATATATATATATTTTCTTCTGCAAAATATGAATTTAAGCAGAGTAGCTGTTACTGAATGTATACCAAGCCATAGGAAACCACGCGCCATGCAATACTTTTTGATTTGCTATTACCAAATAATAATAAACATGTTTCGGACAATACTTCGGAAATGATACGCTTTAAAATGATTATTTCATCTTATAAATCATATACCAACACCCTTCTGCAAAATATCAATTTAAGCATATAAAAACCACGCGCTATTTTAATATTGCCAAATAATAATAAACATGTTTCGGACAATACTTCGGAAATGATACGCTTCAAAATTTTTATTTCATCTTATAAAACATATACTTTCTTCTGCAAAATATGAATTTAAGCAGAGTAGCTGTTACTGAATGTCTACCAAACCATAGGAAACCACGCGCCATGCAATATTCTTGATTTATTATTACCAAATAATAATAAACATGTTTCGGACAATACTTCGGAAATGGTACGCTTTAAAATTTTTTATTTCATCTTATAAAACATATACCAACACCCTTCTGCAAAATATCAATTTAAGCAGAGTAGCTTTTACCGAATGTATACCAAGCCATAGGAAACCACGCGCCATGCAATACTTCTTGATTTATCATTACCAAATAATAATAAACATGTTTCGGACAATACTTCGGAAATGATACGCTTTAAAATTTTATTTCATCTTATAAAACATATACCAACACCCTGCTGCAAAATATCAATTTAAGCAGAGTAGCTTTTACCGAATGTATACCAAGCCACAGGAAACCACGCGCCATGCCCCGCTTGCCGAAGAAACATGTCCGAGTGCGAAGGGTTAATCTGCATAATCGCATCTCGCTGCCTTTGTGGCGTGATTTCGCCAGCATCGCAACGCGCCGGCCGAATCTGGGGCTTCGAAGGGTGGCGTTTCGGCTAGGGTGGAAAGAACCCTTCCCCGTGTGTATTTTCCGTTAATATACGGCGGTAGATCAATGGCGTCAGAGGCGGGCGGGACATTGTCGTCTCATTTTGCAGGATGCTCGGTCTATCTGTCTCGCCAGGCGTAGCGCCGGTCCGACGACGCATCCGCCTGGATATTAAACTGCATGAGATGCTACACGCGAGGCTGCGATTTATCGGGCGCTGTAAAAAACGCCGATCCGTTCTTTCGCCGAAAGCTGCCAGCCGAACGATGTTTTACGAGCTGCCGTATTAAACGTTCGGCTAATCTCACGACTTTACGCGCCGACGCAACTACGAGCGCGGCCGAACAAATTGTTGTCAACGAACGCCAACAATCGGTGGAATAAAATCGCGCTGATGCGTTGGGTAAGTTATTTAGAACAGTGCGCCTTTTTATGGGGGAATGGAGAAGTCGTGTTTACAGAAACGAATGCTGGTACACTGAGCAATGTTATAAAGTCCTGAATTATGTAAAGAGTGTGTCATAAAGATATTTAACCCATTCGAGACCGATTGCACACCGTGTGTGTAATTGATTTGCGAGGCTATAAGACGGCTTGCACACCGTGTGTGCAATAACAGTAATGTACAGTTATCAGTTATTCTGAGTAAACTAGTCGTCGAAATACGATTTTCCTTAAACTAATGAAATCTGCAAGGTACAGGAAAACAAAATTTGGCATTGGTTTTACTGTGTACCAAAAATCTAAAAATTATTTGAAGCCTTTCTACTACTACTACATGTAAAATACTATGAATTGCCGACAGTCCTACAAAGAAGGAAAATATAAACGTAATAATTACTCTTGTCCTGCTTGTGTCGATAATCCTGGATTATGTTTGGGAGAATGTTTCAAGCGCTACCATCAACCAACTAATGTATAATTACTTTACGATCAGTGTACTATTTCCTAAAAGTGTATTTACAAATTATATTTTCTTTTTTATTACTGAGTTACATTACTTTGTTATCTTTAGACATTTTTCTAAAAATTTATTTCTCGTTTGTTATTTTTTTCATTATTCAACTTATCTTTTTTTAACTTTTTACTACTTTTTAAACATTTTATTTGCATTATATTCTGTTCTTTATTATTGAAAACAAAATAACGATTTTATATTATCTAACTATTTTTTAAATAAATGTTCATACATTTTTTAATGATGTATTTTCGTTTTACCTTACATTGCACACATGGTGTTCAATCCGTTCCTCGCAATAAAAATTTTTCGAAGAGCAAGCTGCACACTTGGTGTGCAATGATCTTATTTATGTGAATTCACTTATGAATTGGGTGATTTCCGTAGTAAACATGTTTTTTTATTAAAAATGAACAATATAAAGAAAAAAAAAAAATTTCGCTCCTGGGGACCGTGTTCGAAAAAAATCGTCGTCTCGAATGGGTTAAAGTAGTACGTAGATATTTTTTGGGTGAAATGTGGAATGATTATTTCAACTCGTCATGTTATAGGAGGATACAGATTCTCTGTTGAGGGGTAAGCTGTTTTTCATTGTCTAAAAGTAAATTTTTAATTGTTTGTGCTATATTATTTGTGAATAGAATAACTTCATATAGATATCGAACACAAAACAAATATGAACCCAATATTCATCGGCTAAGTAACAACTTTTTAATTGTTCGTGAAACATCATTTGTGAAGAGAATAACTTCATATCGATATCGAACACAAAACAATTACGTACCCAATATTGATCCGCTAAAAATAATTTTTCAATTGTTCCTGAAATATTGTTTGTGAACAGAATAATCGGTATCGACCCCAAAACAGTTACGTACCCAATATCATCGGCTAAAAAATAACTTTTTAATTGTTCGTGAAACGGTATTTGCAAACAGAATAACCTCATATCGGTATCGAACACAAAACAACAATTATGCACTCAATATTCACTGGCTAAAAATAATTTTTTATTTGATCGTCAAATAGCACTTGTTAGCAGAATAACATCGTATCGGTGAATTATATTGCACACAAAACGATCGTGAGTCCAATGTTCTACATTCCCGCCGCAGAAAGGCGTACTATTTGAGAGAATTGAAAAAGGCTTCATTACGCATCAAGAGGCAGCCAACGTTCGCGGCACCGGCAATGAAATGCCGCGGCGTGCGAGAAAATAACTGAAAGTCGGCATGGCAGCGGTTATCGCGGTGTTAAGATAAAATATCTCAGCCCCGTGGCACTTCGCGACAAGCTAACAATTAGCCGTAATTACGGTGTGCGGTTTTAAAAAGCACGCTGCTTTTCGTCCCTTCAACGTGACTAATTACCGTCTACACGCCCGACAAGTCGGCACAACAAAATCCGGACGCGTCCGACGCGTCTTTTCACTCTCAGATTGCTTAACACTTAGCCAACCGCACACGTAACTTCGAACTGTATGCTTACCACCATGCATTTTTTTCCAAGTAGCACAGAATGATCTTAAATAGTTGCAAAACGGGAAGAGGGTAGAAAAATTGTTTTCACGGTTCAATTATATCTCATAATGATTCTATGTTGAGGGTAGTTGATGAAAAGACATGACATTCAATTTAAATGACGTGATAAAGTATTTTTTGTTGTTTATGCAAAACCTAAGCTTAACGATAAGATACATCGGTTAAACGGGAAATTAAAAGTATGTAACTATTTTAGTATGTTTTTGAAGCTTGATAACGTAAAATTATATAAAATATATACTGGAATTTCGATTACTAATATAAAATTCCTATGTATATAGTTAACGTGATAACGTTTCCCATTGACATTAATTGAATTTATGTAACAAGTCTCATTAAAAATATTGTTTTACGAAAGCATAAAAACCTTTGACGCTTCGCGTATAATTCCAGTATAATCCTGTGTAAATAAGACCCGAAAAAGTAAACGCAATAAAAGGCAACGCGTTGTTAAGGAAAAACTGAGAGATCTCCCCATTCCGTTGCCTAAGTGTTAAAACCACTCAGTTCCGGCAGTAGATTTTTTATCTATGTTTTTCTATGTTGAGGGTAGTTGATGAAAAGACATAAAATTCAATTTAAATGATGTGATAAAGTATTTTTTGTTGTTTATGCCAAACTTAAGTTCAACGATAACCTACATTGTTTAAACGTGAAAATTATATGAAATATATACTGAAATGTCGATTACTAATATTATATTTCTATGTATATAGCTAGCGTGATAACGTTTCCCATTGACATTAATTGAATTTATGTAACAAGTCTCATTAAAAATATTGTTTTACGAAAGCATAAAAACCTTTGACGCTTCCCGTATAATTCCAGTATAATCCTGTGTAAATAAGACGCGAAAAAGTAAACGCAATAAAAGGCAACGCGTTGTTAAGGAAAAACTGAGAGATCTCCCCATTCCGTTGCCTAAGTGTTAAAACCACTCAGTTCCGGCAGTAGATTTTTTATCTATGTTTTTCTATGTTGAGGGTAGTTGATGAAAAAACATAAAATTCAATTTAAATGATGTGATAAAGTATTTTTTGTTGTTTATGCCAAACTTAAGTTCAACGATAAGCTACATTGTTTAAACGTGAAAATTATATGAAATATATACTGAAATGTCGATTACTAATATAATATTTCTATGTATATAGCTAACGCGATAACGTTTCCCATTGACATTAATTGAATTTATGTAACAAGTCTCATTAAAAATATTGTTTTACGAAAGCATAAGAATCTTTGACGCTTCGCGTATAATTCCAGTATAATCTTGTGTAAATAAGACGCGAAAAAGTAAATGCAATAAAAGGCAACGCGTTGTTAAGGAAAAACTCGAAGATCTCCGCATTCCGTTGCCGAAGTGTTAAAACCACTCAGTTCCGGCAGTAGATTTTTTATCTATGCTCTTCTATGTTGAGGGTAGTTGATGAAAAGACATAAAATTCAATTTGAATGATGTGATGAAGTATTTTTTGTTGTTTATGCCAAACTTAAGTTCAACGATAAGCTACATTGTTTAAACGTGAAAATTATATGAAATATATACTGAAATGTCGATTACTAATATAAAAATCGTATGTATATAGCTAACGTGATAACGTTTCCCATTGACATTAATTGAATTTATGTAACAAGTCTCATTAAAAATATTGTTTTACGAAAGCATAAAAACCGTTGACGCTTCGCGTATAATTCCAGTATAATCCTGTGTAAATAAGACGCGAAAAAGTAAATGCAATAAAAGGCAACGCGTTGTTAAGGAAAAACTGAGAGATCTCCCCATTCCGTTGCCTAAGTGTTAAAACCGCTCAATTCCGACAGTAGATTTTTTATCTATGTTTTTCTATGTGGAGGGTAGTTGATGAAAAGACATAAAATTCAATTTAAATGATGTGATAAAGTATTTTTTGTTGTTTATGCCAAACTTAAGTTCAACGATAACCTACATTGTTTAAACGTGAAAATTATATGAAATATATACTGAAATGTCGATTACTAATATAATATTTCTATGTATATAGCTAACGTGATAACGTTTCCCATTGACATTAATTGAATTTATGTAACAAGTCTCATTAAAAATATTGTTTTACGAAAGCATAAAAACCTTTGACGCTTCGCGTATAATTCCAGTATAATCCTGTGTAAATAAGACGCGAAAAAGTAAACGCAATAAAAGGCAACGCGTTGTTAAGGAAAAACTGGGAGATCTTCGCATTCCGTTGCCTAAGTGTTAAAACCACTCAGTTCCGGCAGCAGATTTTTTATCTATGTTTTTCTATGTTGAGGGTAGTTGATGAAAAGACATAAAATTCAATTTAAATGATGTGATACAGTATTTTTTGTTGTTTATGCCAAACTCAAGTTCAACGATAAGCCACATTGTTTAAACGTGAAAATTATATGAAATATATACTGAAATGTCGATTACTAATATAATATTTCTATGTATATAGCTAACGTGATAACGTTTCCCATTGACATTAATTGAATTTACGTAACAAGTCTCATTAAAAATATTGTTTTACGAAAGCATAAAAACCATTGACGCTTCGCGTATAATTCCAATATAATCCTGTGTAAATAAGACGCGAAAAAGTAAACGCAATAAAAGGCAACGCGTTGTTAAGGAAAATCTGAGAGATCTCCCCATTCCGTTGCCTAAGTGTTAAAACTACTCAGTTCCGGCAGTAGATTCTTTATCTATGTTTTTCTATGTTGAGGGTAGTTGAGATGAAAAGACATAAAATTCAATTTAAATGATGTGATAAAGTATTTTTTGTTGTTTATGCCAAACTTAAGTTCAACGATAAGCCACATTGTTTAAACGTGAAAATTATATGAAATATATACTGAAATGTCGATTACTAATATAATATTTCTATGTATATAGCTAACGTGATAACGTTTCCCATTGACATTAATTGAGTTTATGTAACAAGTCTCATTAAAAATATTGTTTTACGAAAGCATAAAAACCGTTGACGCTTCGCGTATAATTCCAGTATAATCCTGTGTAAATAAGACGCGAAAAAGTAAACGCAATAAAAGGCAACGCGTTGTTAAGGAAAAACTGAGAGATCTCCCCATTCCGTTGCCTAAGTGTTAAAACCGCTCAATTCCGACAGTAGATTTTTTATCGCGCGCACAACGAACTCGCGTCGTTCGTTAATTGCGAACAGATACGGCAGCGTGTCACATCGCGTCTGTCTCATTTGAAATCGGATTGATAACCGACAGGGGTACATTTCGAATTGACGGTCGCACGCGCGTAATTGAATCACTTGGCTCGTCATGGCGAATAATGAAGCGACGCTTTTTTCGTAATACAGTAATTAAAACAGCTCGTCTGACGCCTGTATTCGGCGGACTTTAACTACTGTTGCGCACCGACGCGCTGGAGTATGTGGAAACGTTTCCGATAATTAGATGCAAACGGCATCTGTGCCGTTGGTTAACATGCTCGCTATCACCCGTCACATATGTGTCACACGGTGGTTCGATAGCTCGCGTTGTGTGTATGTGACGTTTACAGAAAATGGCCCGATTGATTTATTTAGGATGCGTTATATGTCCAAGGAAACATGTGTGATGTAGTATGTAGATATTGAAAGAGGAGCGTGGATTTAGCGATATTGTGCATGATGGCGTTAAGTGTGTAAAAGTGAATATGGGCAATCGATTACATAAAACTTGCGAGGAAGGCGTGGGCCATAGTGTAGATTTTTACAACTTGACTGAAGCGTCTATGTAGTAGTGTGAGCAACGTAGTATGTAAAACTTAGAAAAGAGGGAATGAGCATAGTGTGAATTTTTATCATTTAACCGTGGAGGTATTTAAATGTGCACTCGAGAATATGAGTAACGCGTAAAATTTGACTGAAGCAGCGTTTATATGCGTGCAAGTAGTGTGAGCAACGTAGTATGTAAAACTTAGAAGAGAAAGAATGATCATAGTGTGGATTTTTATCATTTAACCCTGGTGGTACTTAAATGTGCACTCGTGAATATGAGTAACGCGTAAAGTTTGGAAGAAAGACATGGAGCATATTTTTACCATTTGACGAAGGCAGCGTTTGAATAGATATGAACGAATATGGGCGATGTAGTACGTAAAACTTGCAAGAAAGGCGTGGAGCATATTTTTACAATTTGACGAAGGCAGCGTTTGAATGGATATGAACGAATATGGGCGACGTAGTACGTAAAACTTGCAAGAAAGGCGTGGGCCATAGAGTGGATTTTTACAACTTGACTGGAGCAGCGTTTATATGCGTACAAGTAAGTGAGCAACGTAGTATGTAAAACTTAAAAGAGAAGGAATGATCATAGTGTGGATTTTTATCATTTAACCGTGGAGGTACTTAAATGTGCACTCGTGAATATAAGTAACGTAACGTGTAAAATTTGGAAGAAAGACATGGAGCATATTTTTACAATTTGACGAAGGCAGCGTTTGAATGGATATGAACGAATATGGGCGACGTAGTACGTAAAACTTGCAAGAAAGGCGTGGGCCATAGTGTAGATTTTTACAACTTGACTGAAGCAGCGTCTATATGCGTGCAAGTAGTGTGAGCAAAGTAGTATGTAAAACTTAAAAAAGAGGGAATGAGCATAGTGTGGATTTTTATCATTTAACCCTGGTGGTACTTAAATGTGCTCTCGTGAATATGAGTAACGTAACGCGTAAAATTTGGAAGAAAGACATGGAGCATATTTTTACCATTTGACGAAGGCAGCGTTTGAATGGATATGAACGAATGAAAGTGGGCGACGTAGCACGTATAAAACTTGCAAGAAAGGCGTGGGCCATAGTGGGCTATGTAGTACGTAAAACTTGCAAGAAAGGTGTGGAGCATATTTTTACAATTTGACGAAGGCAGCGTTTGGATGGATATGAACGAATATGGGCGACGTAGTACGTAAAACTTGCAAGAAAGGCGTGGGCCATAGTGTGGATTTTTACAACTTGACTGGAGCAGCGTCTATATGCATACAAGTGAGTAAGCAACGTAGTATGTAAAACTTAAAAGAGAAGGAATGATCATAGTGTGGATTTTTATCATTTAACCGTGGTGGTATTTAAATGTGCACTCGTGAATATGAGTAACGCGTAAAATTTGGAAGAAAGACATGGAGCATATTTTTACAATTTGGCGAAGGCAGCGTTCGAATGAATATGAACGAATATAGGCGACGTAGTATGTAAAACTTGCAAGAAACGCGTGGGCCATAGAGTGGATTTTTACAACTTGACCGTGGTGGCGTTAAATGTGTACAAGTGAATATGAGCAACATACTACGTAAAACTCGGAAGAAAGGCATGGACCATAACCTGGATTTTTACAACTCCGTCGTTATAGGGTTAAGTTTGTAAAGTGAACATGAGGAAAATACTACGAAAAACTTGCAAGCAAAGCATAGACCGTAGTGTGGATTTATATAATTTGACATTGAGAGCGTTTATATGCAAACCAGTGAATATGAGCAAGTTACTACGTAAAGCTAATAAGAAAACATGGGTTGCAGGGTGGATTATTACAATTTCACCAGGACGGTGTTAAATTAATGCGAGTATATATGAGCAGCACACTACGTAAAACTTACGAATAAGACATGAGCGATAGTGTGGATTTTCGTAACTTCATCATAATACCGTTAAATGCGTTCAACTAAATACATTGATTGAACTTCATTGCGGTCGTATTTATACGTATGAAAATAAACATGAGTAACGCACTACGTGAAACTTGCAAGAAAGATATAAATATAGTGCGTATCTTTCCAAATTTATCGTAGTAGCGTACGTGCTAACGCGCGACGAAAAATATGGTCCATGAAAAAAGCACGACAATAAAAATCATTATCGAGCAGTCCTGAGTACGGTTGGGGACTGGCAAATTTTTCAAATGGTCGTAGCGACGCCTTTTATATCATGTACCGACGTAGAATATGGCAAAGTGTTTTGTTCTTATCGCCATTCAGCACGTTCCTTTCTGATGTTACGAGCTTTAGAAGGTCCTGTAAGGGTACAAGTGTACCAGGTTATCCTTGAGAGAACTCCTGGGTCTCTGAGTGGCTTCCTTTCTGTTTCCATGGTGACCCATGTAGGGCGCACGCAGCTTGGGAAGCTCATCGCGAAGGATACAACTGGGTTCACGTTCTCAACAATTCAACGCTTCTTTTGCGAGTCGCCGAAAACTTCGTATCGTTCAACTAAATTTAGACGAGAGCTTTGTGTTCGATACCCGCTTGAAGATGTTCAGTGTAGAAATAATATTTCACGGCAAATTGCAAAATTATTTTTAGCCGAACATTGGGTATGGGGTTGTTTTATATTCGACGCCAAAATGAAAATGGTCTGTTCAGAAAGAATAGTTCGCGGACAATTAAAAAACGATTCTTGGCCGAAGAACATTGGGCGTGTAATTGTTTTGTGCTCGATGTTGAAATGAAGGTATTCTGTTCACAAATAATATCTCACGAAAAATTAACAGATTATTTTTTTTAGCCGGTGAATATTTTTCTGTAGAAATAATATTTTACGGCCAATAAAGAAATGAGTTTTCTGGCAGTATAATACAATGCATTTAGAAATACAATCTGATGTTTTGGCAGTTTTGTTAACTAGCGATAAAACACAAACATCTTTCGGAAGACGGTTTATTCGTTAAAATCTAGAATCGCACAGGTCCACAATTACTCTGCCCTTCATTTTTTCTATATAGTATGTAGTAATATATAGTATATATAGGGTTTCGTTAAGGGCAGACATTTAGTGTTGAAACGTCAGGGTATATTTTCAAACGGACCAATTGACCGGATGCGGCAAAAATAATTGCAATATCAGCAATAATTGCGACCGCAACAAAGTAATATATCGTACAGTGACAGAGGACGCTCTCAAGTGTGCTTACGATCGAGTGACTTCTCGAACATTCCATAAATCTTTTTCCGCAGCAGCGATGGCAAGCATTCGGAGCGTAAGACCGGTACAAATGACGAAACAATGATAAAGATTGCACTCGCAATTCAGCGACTGTGAAATATCGTGTCAGGAAAAATGTACTACCACGCAGTCTACATCCGAGCACATCACGGAATATATGGTGCAGCCGTAAGGCAACAAATTCCACCGCCGCCACGGCGCACTCACGCTTTCGTCGTTTAAAAGATATTACACGAATCGTCAAGAAAAACAGTGTCAAAAAGTCGCGCCATGCTGCGTTGAAGGATAACAGCGAAAATCGTAACGTTAACTCTTCATATCATTGTTCAGCAAATTCACCTATTACTCGTTCCGTAACTATTACATGGGTATCAAATTTACTAATTCCTGTACCGTAATATTTTCGAGTACTACCGGTTTACGTTTAAGATGTTTATTCATGTTGTACCGCGTTGTTCACATACTACTGCCGGTGGTGAAGTTAACTATCCAGCCACCGGCAGCGTCACCACGTAAAAAATCATTACTGATAAGACTTTCAACTGTTTCTACAACAGCGAAAAGATTTTCATTCGTCCAAAAAATACTGGCACATCATACGGTAGGTAACTCGGCATAATTTTTAATTTCTCACCATCGCAATAAAATGATTGACTAAATAAGTTGCATATCAGCTACAATACGAATTCATATTACCACAGATATTTCTTTTTGATTTTCTCCCTTATTCAGCATCCTGCAAAGTCCCTTCCAACGTTATCTTCGTTTGCAAATAAAAATTCACAAAACGCATCGGTCTCCGTCGACGCTCGAGACATTTCGATAGAAACAGCCCAGAATCTTCAGAAAAGATTTTCATTCGTCCAAAAAATACTGGCACATCATACGGTAGGTAACTCGGCATAATTTTTAATTTCTCACCATCACAATAAAATGATTGACTAAATAAGTTGCATATCAGCTATAATACGAATTCATACTACCACAGATATTATATTTCTTTTTGATTTTCTCCCTTACTCAGCATCCTGCAAAGTTCCTTCCAACGTTATCTTCGTTTGCAAATAAAAATTCATAAAACGCATCGGTCTCCGTCGATGCCCGAGACATTTCGATAGAAACAGCCCAGAATCTTCAGAAAAGATTTTCATTCGTCCAAAAAATACTGGCACATCATACAGCAGGTAACTCGGCATAATTTTTAATTTCTCACCATCAAAATAAAATGATTGACTAAATAAGTTGCATATTAGCTACAATACGAATTCATACTACCACAGATATTTCTTTTTGATTTTCTCCCTTATTGAGCATCCTGCAAAGTTTCCATTATCTTCGTTTGCAAATAAAAATTCCAAAACGCTTCGGTCTCCGTCGACGCTCGAGACATTTCGATAGAAACAGTTTCAGAAAAGATTTTCATTCGTCCAAAAAATACTGGCACATCATACGGTAGGTAACTCGGCATAATTTTTAATTTCTTTCTCACCATCACAATAAAATGATTGACTAAATAAGTTGCATATCAGCTACAATACGAATTCATACTACCACAGATATTTCTTTTTGATTTTCTCCCTCATTGAGCGTCCTTCCAACGTGAATTTGCAGACATAAAACGCATCGGTCTCCGTCGATGCCCGAGACATTTCGATAGAAACAGCCCAGAATCTTCAGAAAAGATTTTCATTCGTCCAAAAAATACTGGCACATCATACGGCAGGTAACTCAATTTTCAATACCATCACAATAAAATGATTGACTAAATAAGTTGCATATCAGCTACAATACGAATTCATACTGCCACAGATATTTCTTTTTGATTTTCTCCCTTATTGAGCATCCTGCAAAGTCCCTTCCAACGTTATCTTCGTTTGCAAATAAAAATTCACAAAACGCATCGGTCTCCGTCGACGCCCGAGACATTTCGATAGAAACAGCCCAGAATCTTCAGAAAAGATTTTCATTCGTCCAAAAAATACGTTACGGCAGGTCCCATAATTTTTAATTTCTCACCATCACAATAAAATGATTGACAAATGAAAAAATACGAAATACTACCACAGTTCTCCGATTTTCGACGTCCCTTCCAACGTTATCTTTGAGATTTCGATAGAAACAGCCCAGAATCCGCGTTCTGCGGCGTCGTCTTCTCGTAGACGATACGAATTTCCACGCATCACGTGTGGACGCGCATCGATCAGCCATTCCATCAACGCCACCTTCTCATTAGCCGGCTTCGCTTTTCAAGACGACGGTCGTTACATTGTTTCACCCAGTTTCCGACGATGCGGTAATTAGCTGTCTACGCTGATACAGAAAGAGATCCGAGAAAAGTCTTTCGAGCCTTAGGCTAACGACCCTTCTCGTTCGCTTTTTTTGCCCCGTCTGAAGGTGCCTAAGCCATTCGGGTGTCCAGGTGCGTAGCAAAAGACAACGCGGCGGGTTCTGTTCGCGAAGCCACACGAAGCGCCTGAAATATCGTCTTTCCATGCCGAAAGCAGCGGATCGACTTTCCTCGCATTCTGCGTTGAATTTAAATGTCACCGAAGAGCACCTTTGCTTCTGGGTGGCTTCGGGTCATTTCGCAAACGATCGAACGTTCTGCCTTTAGGGAACGAGGGCGGTTGACAAACAATTTAATTAGTCATAAAACAATTTCAATAGGTGTTGAGAATTTCATGGGTGTTGTGACTGAGTGTGATTTAATTCCAAGGGTGGACCTTTATTTTAACACGTTGACTGCCAAGCGTATTTTGGTAGATTAGAAACGCGATGCGATGAAATACTGCAGAGTATGTTTAAATCGTGTAAAATGAATGTAACGCAAAGTTGTTAGAAGCCAAAGTATTGAAGCACCGTTCCAATATCAATTGCTTTTGCAAGAGTTCAAATAAGCTTCATGGCGAATTTTTTGTACTTTTAGTAAAATGTTTTGCGCCGGTTATCGGTGACCACCGTGGCAGTCAAAGTGTTAAGATTGAAATGAAGCTTTTTCGTCTTCTTGGTATGAGATTTTGTTTTAGTAGAGATTATGAACCTTTTTTTCATATTTCTATCATAGTGTGGTGTAGATCAAGTATCTTCATCGATGACACCTGCAGGAAGACAATGTATTATAGCAATTTAATGTATATATTATTTGTTAACAAGTAATGCGATAGATTTCGGTGGGTATATGTTTTTCATTATGCACATTAACTTATTGTACTATATTGCCTTCATAAGCATGTTATCGATGTGGATGCTTGGCCTACACTGGAGTATGATAGAAAATGCAGAAAGAAGGAAACTGTCGTTTGCGGTTGCGGTGAAGGGAGAGAGGCGATGAGAAAAGTTTTGGTCAGGAAGAGCTGTCGTAATGCATAAAAGAAGTGAATAGGTGGTCAACAAGCTCCACGATATAAACGGATCGGCTTAACTGAGTTTCACCAAATATACAAGTCTGAAACTCTGTCGCAGCCTCCAAGAACACTTTAGATCAATAACAAACGTAGCTGCCAGCTCAAATTATCACCATCACACAACCACGCATGCCTTTTGCACAGCCTTTAATAATTGACATACTCACGTCAACCCCGCCAGGTGGATCGATTTAATTAGATTTCGCCGCATGCGTAACGATGTTCTGACTTTTAGAAAAGCGATAAAAATTTTAAAACGTCGTTAATTAAATTGTAATAAATGTGTCGATTGTTTTTAAAATTTGAATGTGTACTTGAACTCCCGTGGTACATTGAAATTATGACGATAAAACAAACAATTTATTGTAAGAATGATATACTCGTGCAATCAGTTTAAACGCAAGTCCAAAGCACAGTAAATGTACATGTAAAAACGCAAACCTCTTTAAATTGAACGTTTTTATATGTACACTTGTTGCTGCTTCACACTTTTTTCGAAGAGAGTTTAATAATATGGTATGATATACGATGATATAATCCGATACGTGATGAACATGAAATTACATATATTTGATCTGCACTATATATTTGATCACGTTAATTAAATTGTGAGCTTGCGTATAAAAATGCAAACCTCTCTAAATTCCGTTTTTACATTTATCGCGTATTGGTCTTTTTCCGAGAAAAATGTCATTGATACGTTAACATATATATTTCTTCCTATTTTTCTTCTTACTTAATTTATAATTCTTCCTATTGTCCAAAACTTAAAATACACAACTACAAGTACACATTTCATCGTATCAATTAAACCGTCGACGTGAAAAGTCGAAAGCGCAACTCTGCACGTAAGCACGCAACCCGTAAACCGGCCACACCGGTACGCCGTCGCCCCAATAAATTGTTTCTTTCATCACCATACTTTAACTGTACGCGGAAGTTCAATTACATACGTCCGCCGTGAGACGAAAACGCCCGAAAAACACTGGTTCCAGACTCCTGCTTCTAACTCCGTTAACAACGCGTGGTAACGGATCGTCTCAAATTAGCTTCATCGCCTATGTAACAGGTCTCAGACTTTTCCCGGACAAACTGCATAATAAGCGTGTATTTACGGACAAGCGACGCATCACGACGGGTTTTGAGGTAACGACCCGCCATTCGTCCACGGATCTCTACGTCCCTGTGCCCATCCCTTCGCTCATCCCTTCGCCCATCCCTTCACCCTATTTTACCCTCCCTCGTCACCGACCTTCTGTCTGCCCTCGTGCTCGTTTCTTCGCACTCCCCTTTTCTTCCACCCGCCAGCAACCCTGCGAGTCTCGTTCGCCTTCTCCTCGGTGCCCTCCACGACGACAGGGACTTCTGCACTTTTTGTCGGCGCAAGGCCAATTACTCTGCACTCGCCGGGCGACACGTGGAGAAATTTCGGCGTACGAGGAGTAGGCCCTTTGTTACCGGTGATCCGCGTCGTCTTGGTTGCTGCGAGTCGGGGTGCAATGTATGTAGGGAAGGAAATGGGCAGAGGGTTTTGTACTGCGGGTGATTAGGATGCTTGTTTATGTGGTAAGACAAATTAACAGGTTCGCGACTACACGTCACATTTATTATAGAATGCTTGATTTGGATGCAGCGTCATATATGTGTGATAGTTTATAGAGAGAGAGAGTTGTAAAGCTTGCAAAAAAGGTATGGGGCAAAGTGCTTTGTCCTGCATGTTATTAGGATGCTTGTTTAGGTGGTAGGACAAGATTTTACTACAAATGCAAAAAATTTGCAATCTTGCAAAAGCAATTGATATTGGAACGGTGCTTCAATACTTTGGTTTCTAACAACTCTGCGTTACCTTAATTTTGCATAATTTAATCATATTATGCAGTATTTCAATGCATCGCAGTTCTAACATAGCAAAATACGCGGTGACCGGTGCCAAAGATTTGACTAAAAATGCAAAAAATTCGCAATCTTGCAAAAGCAATTGATATTGGAACTGTGCTTCAATGCTTTCGGTTCTAACAACTCTGCGTTACCTTCATTTTGCACGATTTAATCATACTTTGCAGTATTTCATCGCATCGCAGTTCTAACGTAGCAAAGTATGCGGTGACCGGCGCAAAAATGTTACTAGAAATGCAAACAATTTACAAGGAAGCCTACTTGCAACCTTGTAAAAGCAATTGATATCGGAACGGTGCTTCAATACTTTGGCTTCTACAACTATGCGTTACCTTCATTTTGCACGATTTGATCATATTCTGCAGTATTTCAACGAATCGCGGTTTTAACATAGCAAAATATACGGTGACCGGTGCCAAAGATTTGACTAAAAATGCAAAAAATTCGCAATCTTGCAAAAGCAATTGATATTGGAACGGTGCTTCAATACTTTGGCTTCTAACAATTCTGCGTTACCTTCTTTTTGCACGATTTAATCATACTTTGCAGTATTTCATCGCATCGCGGTTCTAACGTAGCAAAATATGCGGTGACCGGCGCAAAAATGTTACTAGAAATGCAAACAATTTACAAGGAAGCCTACTTGCAACCTTGTAAAAGCAATTGATATCGGAACGGTGCTTCAATACTTTGGTTTCTAACAACTCTGCGTTACCTTCATGTTGCATAATTTAATCATATTATGCATTATTTGAACATATCGCAGTTCTAACATAGCAAAATACGCGGTGACCGGTGCCAAAGATTTGACTAAAAATGCAAAAAATTCGCAATCTTGCAAAAGCAATTGATATTGGAACTGTGCTTCAATGCTTTCGGTTCTAACAACTCTGCGTTACCTTCATTTTGCACGATTTAATCATACTTTGCAGTATTTCATCGCATCGCAGTTCTAACGTAGCAAAATACGCAGTGATCGGCGCAAAATTTTTTACTAAAAATGCAAAAAATTTGCAATAAAGCCTATTCGCAATCTTGTAACAGCAATTGATATTGGAACGATGCTTCAATACTTTGACTTCTAAGAACTCTGCGTTACCTTCATTTTGCATGATTTGACCATACTCTGCAGTATTTTAACGCATCGCGGGTGCTTGTTTAGGTGGTAGGACAAATTAATAGGTTCGCGACTACTCGTCACATGTGGGTGACACGTTTGGAATGCTTGATTTGGATGCAGCGTTATATATGTGTGAAAGTTGTATAGAAGGACAGTTGTAAAGCTTGCAAGAAAGGCATGGGGCAGAGTGCTTTGTTCTGCGTGTTATTATGATACTTGCTTAGGTGGTAGGACAAACTAATAGGTTCGTGACTACACGTCACATATGGGTGACACATTTAGAATGCTTGATTTGGATGCAGCGTCATATATGTGTGATAGTTTATAGACAGACAATTGTAAAGCTTGCAAGAAAGGCATGGACACACTCTTAGGTTGCAGGATGAATGAATATGTTTGTTACCACAAATATATGTGATAATTATATAGAATACTGCGTTTGGATTATTAGGACGTTTTACGTATGTACAAGTGAATATGAATATATTGTGTAAAAGTTGCAAGGAAGGCATGGGCCGTAGCGTTTTGTTTTGCATCTGATTATGTTACTTCCATGCGCTAAGCACCAATTAACACGTTCGTTACGACGCGTCACATATGTGTGACGCTTGTACAGAACGCTTAATCCTCAAAATCACACGAAAAGTCCATTCCCTTGACGCGGGAACACATCCAGTGCCAAAACATTAGGTTCTTCAAATAATATAATTCTAACAGATTAACAAACCGGACCCGCCAATTAAATTTTCTGCACCGACGAATGCAAACTTGCTAACGATCACCGGCTATTCTTGCATACTTGTGGTCTTACAGCATTTTGGGATTTGTTCCTGCCATCGGTAAATAACGTGCAGTAACGCGCTGTTGCCTACATTGTACTGTAATCTTGTAGTCTGTCGCCAGTTGCTTGTGACTACTGTTCGCGCCGAAAGTCAGCGAGTCAGGTATAATGTACAGGTAATTAGCGGAGCTTGTCTGGGAATTGTTCGCAATTCAGAAAGTCCGCATTCGGAACCCGCGGACGATGATCATTGACGATAACGGACGGGCAAATAATTGTGTTTGCGCGACGTCTCGCCCGCAGAAAACTCAATTATGCAGGCGACAATGTCTGTTACTGTGCTCGGGAGGGCAGTGTCGGCTCTCGACATTCTCCGCTTTCCGGGTTAAAACCCATCAAATGCACTTCCTATCTCGATTCGAGATGCAAAACTTGCCGGCGCACTCCAAACACCGCTTTTATCTGAGCGGCACCCCTTATATACCCTTAAAGTTTCCTGGAAGCGATTCAGAATAAATTTCAGTTACCCTTTCGTCGGCGAAAATAATATTCGCAGCGGAGCTACGTAAACGGGAACCGGAGGGGTGTTAAGTGTGCGATAATGTCGGCTGGCGAATTCATTTGGCGGCTGTTTAAGCCACCCCGAAGCTCCACTTGCAGCATCGAGTGCATTTTCCACGGGCCGCTGATCGGCCGTTGATTGAAATCAATTGCGGCCGCATCTAATTGGCTGGACGAAACAAAACGTCACATGAGCGCGCGCGTGTTTATGGTGCTCATTGATATTCAAAGCCAGTGGTAACCTACTGCGACGCGCGTACATTCCCACGCGAATTTTCTGCTGTCCTGCGGAATTTTCGTCAACATTAATGCAGCAGAGTAAAAAAATGAATAATTTTTTAACATGGCATAGTTAAAAATGATTGCGTTTCTTGTTACATGCCGCTAACATACATCTGCACTGCATGTATATGCGGTTCATAATGTACAATTTTTAAAACCTTTACTCCCAAACCTTTTAAAGAATTCAATGTGTTCCATCAGTAACGTACTCGCCAATAATAAAGCGTTTGCTTTCATTAACACTGTAACTGCCGAGCGTGCAAAATGTAAATAATCTGCAGGTACTGGAGACCAAAGGATCGCATCACTATTTTAACAATAACTGCATTTATAAAATAATTGTTGCTATCTATTTTTAGTCCAAGATCACTTGAATTACACAAGCGCATCATCGTATGAAGTTAACACATTGATTGCCGTGCGTATTTTGCTGTATTAGAACAGCGATGCTACGAAATACTATAGCGTTTGACCGAATTATGCAAAATGTAAATAATGTGCAGGTATTGGAAACCAAAGGATCGCATCACTATTCTAACAATAACTGCGTTTATAAAATAACTATTGCTACTCATTGCGAATATTTTGGATCTTCAGTAAAATCTCTTGCGCTAGTCACTGATGACCATCATGGCGGTCAAAGTGTTAACCCATTCGAGACGACGATTTTTTTCGAACACGGTCTCCAGGAGCTAAATTTTTTTTTCTTTATATTGTTCATTTTTAATAAAAAAAACATGTTTACTATGGAAATCACCCAATTCCTAAGTGAATTCACATAAATAAGATCATTGCACACCAGGTGTGCAGCTCGCTCCTCGGAAAATTTTTATTGCAAGGAACGGATTGAACACCATGTGTGCAATGTAACGTAAAATGAAAATACATCATCAAAAAATTTATGAACATTTATTTCAAAAATAGTTAGATAACATAAAATCGTTATTTTGTTTTCAATAATAAAGAACAGAATATAATGCAAAGAAAATGTTTAAAAAGTAGTAAAAAGTTAAAAAAAGATAAGTTGAATAATGAAAAAAATAACAAACGAGAAATAAATTTTTAGAAAAATGTCTAAAGATAACAAAGTAATGTAACTCAGTAATAAAAAAGAAAATATAATTTGTAAATACGCTTTTAGCAAATAGTACACTGATCGTAAAGTAATTATACATTAGTTGGTTGATGGTAGCGCTTGAAACATTCTTCCAAACATAATCCAGGATTACCGACACAAGCAGGACAAGAGTAATAATTACGTTTATATTTTCCTTCTTTGTAGGACTGTGGGCAATTCATAGTATTTTACATGTAAGAAAGGCTTCAAATAATTTTTAGATTTTTGGTACACAGTAAAACCAATGCCAAATTTTGTTTTCCTGTACCTTGCAGATTTCATTAGTTCAAGGAAAATCTTATTTCGACGACTAGTTTACTCAGAATAACTGATAATTGCACATTACTGTTATTGCACACACGGTGTGGAAGTCGTCTTATAGCCTCGGAAATCAATTGCACACACGGTGTGCAATCGGTCTCGAATGGGTTAACTGCCGAGCGTGCAAAATGTAAATAACCTGCAGGTACTGGAGAGCGAAGGATCGCATCACTATTTTAACAATAACTGCATTTATAAAATAATTATTACTATCTATTTTTAGTCCAAGATCACTTGAATTACACAAGTGCATCATCGTATGAAGTTAACACGTTGATTGCCGTGCGTATTTTGCTGTATTAGAACAGCGATGCTACGAAATAGTACAGCGTTTGACTGAATAATGCTAAATGTAAATAATGTGCAGGTATTGAAAACCAAAGGGTCGCATCACTATTCTAACAATAACTGCGTTTATAAAATAACCATTGCTACTCATTGCGAATATTTTGGATCTTCAGTAAAATCTCTTGCGCTAGTCACTGATGACCATCATGGCGGTCAAAGTGTTAAACAAGATTGTTTGACGCGTTGAAGAACCACACTCGTACCGAAGACCAAAAAGTCCGAATCTGCAACGTTCAATTCGAGTTTCGCGTTTGTCGCTTTAATCCATCGTGGCGCGGCGCGGCTAAAAAAGCGACAGCAGAACGGAACGAAGATGGTCGAAAACGCTTGCCAGCCATTCTTTGATCCGCCTCGACGGGCAAACGTAGCCCGGCGCCGGAAAAACAATGGCGATTAATCAAACGAGAAAGGGCAGACCGCGAGGCGATCCGTCATCCGCCGGAGATTATTAATCGTCAACTGTCCCGAGCTTTATGCGGCTTGTTAATCGCGGCTCCTCCCGCTTTTTCGGAAATAAGTTATCACGCTTTATACTTCATTAGGCGACGCCGTTTGTCGAGGAAATTTCACGGCTATCGTGCCGTCGATGGGCCGTGATGTTTCGATACTCCGCGTTCTGACAAACTTAAGAGCGACGATAAAGCGCCAGCGTCTCCGATCGAACACGCTGCGATGAAAAACGTCTGCTAATGAAACGCGCGCAGTGCTTCAATCCTTTGCGCTCGGATACACTTTTTCGTGGAGTAGCAGATAGCGCATCATTCCGTGGAAAATGATGTAGTTCCGGACGGAATTACACCGTGCGAAATGTGTCTTGCATAACACTTTATTGGTATATATGTTGGCTTCCGTATGTTGACGATGTCGCAACACTTTTCGGTGGGATTCGGGTCAACGAAATTTCGCACTCGATTTTACGATATGTTACGATGTAATCGGACAGTTACTCACGGCAAACTATATTCTACATAAAACTTTATCGGTATATAGAATGTTGGCTTCCGTATGTGGACGATGTCGCAGCACTTTTCGGTGGGTTTGGAGCCAATTTTATAACGCTTCGCACTTGCCATTTTTCTTTCCAAACATAAAATACAGTCTCCCTGATTTTCTCGCGCATGAATAATGTGTAAATGCCAGCTTGTTGTCTGAATATGTTATACAAGCATGTTTGTCGCAGTTGCTGAAATTCATCTCTCAGCTAATGGATCAAAAATTGTGTAAATTCAAACGAGACAGAGATTTTCCATTTTTTCCACTACCTTTGCTTGCAACGAATCGAAAATATTCGAAGGAAACAAATATTCGAGCAGATTTTGCGTTTGCGTACAGAGCGCAAGAAGATAATCTCTCAATAACTTCGCTTTCTATCGACGGATTATAATACCTTTGCGCGCAATTTTCTGTCGTTGAGCCGACGGGTTAATGGATGACAGAAGATTCGCGTCGGCGTTTTGTAACGGGAATGCGATAAATTCGAGGAGGCCAATGGAAAATGTCGCTTTTCGAATCGGCGCCGATCGGTTGGCGATAGAAACTGTAGGGCCAAATAGTGCGCGGCCGTATCTGTCATCGTTAATTATCGCCACGCCGGCTGTACTGCCTTTTACGGCGCGACTTAACACTTTCACCGACGTTCATGTAACGCGCCCTCGCATTATCAGCAATTACGTACCGGCTGCGCGGATCGATAAAGTCTGCCGCTAATAAAATATCGCCTATCGCGAAATATCACGCGCGATCGCGCATGTGAGATAACGCGTATGCATCAGAACGGGGCAGTGCAATTGACTGGCGCACATTACGTACTCTGGAAGGCACTTTTGTTTGCTTAAGAAAATATGAAAAATGCGAAGTTTAAGCTTGTACTAAAAATGAGCGTAAAACGTCGTACGCGGTTGTGCAGGGTAGGTAACGCGTGCATCAAAATGAAAGAACGCAGCTGACTTCCATAAGTTACATATTCTGGAAGGAAGTTTCTTTTGCTTATGATAACATGGGAAATAAGAAGCGGAAGTTTTTACTCCGACATTGTCGCAAAATATTATACGCGATCGCGCATATCAGACAATGAGTACATCAAAACAGAAGACTGCAAGTGACTACCAAAAATTACGTATTTTTGAAGGCATTGTGCTTTGCTCCAGAAAGGATCGGAACAGCAAAGTTTAAGTTTCTAATACACGATTATCGCAATACATCATAAACGATCGCGCATATCAGACAACACCCATCAAATCATAAAATTGCCTCCATCTACCTTAAACTACCTACTCCAGAAGGCACCTTTCTTTACTAACCAAAGTATAAAGAACACCCACCCTCACCTCTTACTACAAAATCACCGCTAATCACCACGTGTATTTACTACCTCCGCCCCAGCAAACTTTATCACTTTGACTGCCATGATGGTCACCGTTGACCGGCGCAAGAATTTTATTGAAGATCCAAAATATTCGCAATGAGTAACAATAATTATTTTATAAATGCAGTTATTGCTAGAATGCGATCCTTTGGTCTCCAATACCGACGCATTATTTACATTTTGCATAATTCAGTCAAACGCTGTAGTATTTCATAGTATCGCCGTTCTTATACACCAAAATACGCACAGCAGTCAACGTGTTAACACCGGATATTCGGGTGACGGCGAAAATGCTGATCGAGCCGCGTCACCCGCATTCGGGTGACGCGCGTTTGAGTTCTTCGAGGTAAATAGTAGGTATTTGGAAAGGTATTTCACAGGATATAATAACACTATTGAATTGTTATAGAAGTAACTTTAATCATGCGTCACTACAGAAAACATATTCGAAAAAACAGAAATCATTTTCGGCTCACACACGCTTTCTTAGATACTTCGTTCTTGAGGAAGGATTTTTAACTGAATGCATGTGCCGAAACATTTCGGTGTAAACGTGCTTATCTCCTGCTACGATAAGAAACAATAGATCCAGTACGATTTTCCAATATAGATTTTCAATTGTTAAAAAAATAACTTTAACCATGCGTCACAAGAAAAAAACGTATTTGAAAAAGAATTAATCATTTTTGGCTCACACATGCGTTCTTAGATGCATCGTACGTAAGGAAAGATTTTCAACTGAATGCATGTGCCGAAACATTTCGATGTAAACGTGGTTATCTCCTACTACGATAAGAAACAATAAGTCCAGTACGCTTCTCCAATACAGATTTTTAACTTAATGGGAATCCGTAGGCATTTTGTTCAAAATGTAATAATCTACTACGATAAGAAATAATTCGGGCATGGTATAGCAGCAAGCGTGGCCTGACGGAGATTTTCTTATAAACTTGCATGGCAGTCAACCTGTTAATTTGCCTAGCAAAACCCCGAAAGCCCGTGTCTCAATTTTTCCCCACAAAACAAACATCAGTCATCACTCCACGCTCGTCTTCGCGTGCGAAAAGTTCTGGCCGAAGCAGCATTCGTCAGCCACCGCCGTTGCTACCATCGAATGCCAAGCTCGATCGACGAAGGGCCACGCACGAGCTGACGGGCGCCGGGACGCAGTAATTGGAAAGGTCGTACGAGCGTAAAGTCCCAACGCACGATTTCTCCGCCGGCGCACACGTTTAGCCTGCCTCGCCGCTCTCGGCATGGCGCTTTCTCATATTCGGCGAACGTCCCCGCGACTCGGTTCCAGTCGAACTGCGCGGAGACAATTGGAATCACTATAAAGTGCCTCCCAGCCGAGTCGGAGGCTGGAAGATATCCCGCCAACTTCCTTCGATACTTATCTGTCGCCGATTCTTTCCACCCCTTCTGCCAGCCCTTCTTCCAGCTCTTCTTCGACCCCTGCTTCGACTCCTTCGACTCTACGACAGTCGCGACTGCCGATGCCGTGGAGTTCGCGAACCATTAAGCCGCGTCCACACGGACGTAAGTTTCGTCGTTTCAGGGTTATCGCCGCGGCGGATCGACTTAGGAAATTACGGTCGGCGAGTGGCAATAAAAGTTCGACGGGGGGGGGGGGGTGCGTGGGGATGCGATGTTCATCCGGGACGACGGAAGTCGAGTCGTTCGCGGGCGCCGGACGTTCAATATGGCTCGAGGCTGTTAATGCGTGGGTTGGCGCGAACGGATTGGCTGCGGCTGGCAGATTTGAATGCGCTGGGTGTTTATTAGGTGGAGAGTGTTTTTTTTTTTACTATTTGCGGAATGATGGGATGTCTTGGAAAGTGTGGCGGGATTTGGATGGTTGGAATTTGCAGGACAACGGGATGGGTTGGGTATAGTAGTGGGTTTGTGCGGTCAGTGGTCAGTTTAGTTTTTATTGCAGGGCGAATGGAGGGCTCAGAAACAGTGGTGAGTTCGTATGGTTAATCGTAAATTTAGGTTTAATTGAAATTTGGTTATCGGGAATTTGCGGAGCCAAGGCGATGTCTTCGAAATAGTAGTGAGTTTGCCAGTTACTAAGAAAATTCGACAACAGGCGTCTGTTTGTTCATCACATTCTAATTAATGACCATTTATTATATTACAGTAACTTTACAACGATTTTTTTCACATAACACCATTCCCGTATAACCATCTCGTTTTTACTCTGATCAACCATATCATAGCGTGTTACCACCAACGCAACCGATTTATTTCTTCGTATTTCGCACGGCGCATCATGTATTAACCGTATTACAGCGGATTCTACTGTGTATTATATTTCGTCCCGTTAACACATAAACTCAAAACATACCGATAACGCACGGAAAGTTGGCTATTTTTACTTTACTGCTTCTGCACTACTCACCAGACGTCCGCGCAATATTTCGTACTTAACACATTGCGGACGGATGACGAGATATCTCGTCATTGCTATTTCGTCGTTCGGGGCCATTAACGAGATATATCGTCTTGCATATTCTGTCGTTCGGGACAGGTGACGAGATACCACACAGTTGCTACGTGATTGCCAGCCGCAGTTTTTCGTAATTTGTGTTGCGAATTAATTATTTGAAGCTCTGAAATATGGATAGCGACAAAACGATTAGTAATGTTACAGAAATATTTGCGGACAGTTTAACGGATGCATCAAGTGATGACGAGAATATGAATATTTGTGAGGACTTTGTCGTGTTCCACTTCACTTAGTGTCATGTTTTACGAAATATCGTACTTTAAAAAATGTTTAGTTTTTACACATTTTTATTTATTGAGAAATATTAAAAAAACATTCATTTTTAAAGTTGTTAAAAATAAATATTTCACGGGGCAATGATTTTTAACACGTTGACTGCCAAACGTATTTTGCTCTATTAGAATGCACCGTTCCAATATAAATTGCTTTTACAAGATTCCAAACAGGCTTCATTGCGAATTTTTTGCATTTTTAGTCAAATGTTTTGCACCGGTCATCGGTGACCACCGTGGCAGTCAGCGTGTTAACTACTAACAAATCATCCCTAATTTAAAAATATTTGACGCAAAAAAATACCCGGCCACTGGGTACGATTAGCAATAGAATGCCCGGTCCGCAAAGTGTTAACGAAAAACAAGTGAATATCGCAGCACGCAGCTTATCAACCCCCTATAATCACTGACAATCATCGTGTGCGGATTCCACCACTCTCGGATGGAAACGTGTTAAGTGCGTCTCTAACGAAGAAGTGCGCTCCACGCGGGCGCGCCCGTTGAATCTTCGTAACGACCGGCGCGGAATTGCTTAAAGGACTAATTTCGGGATTTCTCGCTTCCCACGAATTTTCCCTTGACTCGTTAAATTGCGCGTGACTTGCTAAAATTTTCTTAATCGACGCTCGGAAAAATGTCGTAATTCCCGGTCGGTAGATTGCGACCTGCCCGCCGTTGCTTTAGGGGCGTAATTAGATTTTGGTAATGGATGGGGCGGGGGGCTGAAAAAGGGTGGCGCGATCGGAAGGGCGGCCCGACGAAGGTGACGAC
This sequence comes from Cryptocheilus praepositus, assembly GCA_033815515.1. Classification (NCBI taxonomy): domain Eukaryota; kingdom Metazoa; phylum Arthropoda; class Insecta; order Hymenoptera; family Pompilidae; genus Cryptocheilus; species Cryptocheilus praepositus. The sequence goes on along the minus strand of JAWWQZ010000303.1, from coordinate 8,223,751 downwards.
GAAGGGAATAATGATAATGCGACGAGTCATCGTTGTCAACGGGAGTGAAATTTTTCCTTCGATTAGTTTCTTAGCGGGAAGAAAGGGTGCCGCGGCGGCGGAGGATCGACAGAAGGCGGCGACGGGTAGAATGGAACTACGAGTCATTGTTCCGGATAGAAAAAAGCATTTTCCTGATTAGATCGTCTCCTCGGACATCAAGGTCCGACGTCGGGTGCGCCGAAACGTGGAAAAATCTACAAAGCTGTCGGTCAAATTATCATGATTGCGCAGAATAAATAGTAAAGGCATCAAATAAAGAAAGAATTTCATTACCAATTCAATGATCATCATAATGATGAAAACTGTGACGCCTGCGAAACGTCGGCAAAATGCTAAGAAAAGACGTGACAATCATCTGGACGCCAATAATACGAACAATCATGGTCGCGAAAGCGTCAAATTTAAGGCGATATTTATTACAAAATCTCAAGGCACGAAATGATATTTTACTAATCGGCACCGACGTGGCGTTGAATTTCGCCAGATCACGCGCATGAATGGAAACACATTGTTAACGTCACGAATGCCCATTGATGGGACGGCATAAAAATCTCTCCCGATTACACGATCCAATTAATCGCCGGCTACGCGAGCTATCGCGTTATCAAAAACTCGGTGGAAACCGGTGACACGTGAGCGTGAGTATAGAAATGTTTAAAATTTACCTAGTGACAGTATGAATTCGGTGTTATTTCGAAGACATCTATTTATTCTGCAAATGCCAAATGATGATCACACCTGTTGCAGCACAATAGGTAGCCAAATTTTTACATCGGAGGGTCTTACTACCGCAGCAAACTCCGCATGTATCTCACTTTTTAATATTTTTTTCTATGGGCTATGTGCAAATTTAATCACTTCTGCAACAGCAGCTTAAGTAGACACACATATTTGGTTTACAAATCACAAATTTTTTTGTGAATTAGTATGTGAATATTATATCGGTCACTGATAATCAGAATTAACTTAAATTCGTTACTTATATCAGGTCTACCGGAAAGTTCTGTGTATTTCTAAATGAAAAGAAAATAATGAATTTTCGATGCATAATTCCGAAATGATGAAACCATTATATCATTACATTTACAATAGCACATATGTAAAAAAGCAGAATTCGGATTTGTATAGAAAAAAGAAGACTATTTTGCATTAATGTATCGTTTTCTATTATTATTACTCATTCTCAGTTTCATTCAATAAAGAAAACTAGCATTTTTCATCCACCGTAACTGTAGACAGAAAGGAGCAAAACGCGAGTGAATCGACAAAACAATGTAACAAAGTAATGTAACTGAGTAATAAAAAAGAAAATATAATTTGTAAATACACTTTTCGCAAATAGTACATTGATCGTAAAGTAATTATACATTAGTTGGGTGATGGTAGCGCTTGAAACATTTTCCCAAAGATAATCCAGGATTAGCGACACAAGCAGGACAAGAGTAATTACTACGTTTATATTTTCCTTCTTTGTAGCACTGTCGGCAATTCATAATATGTTACTTGTAAGAAAGGCTACAGATAATTTTTAGATTTTTCGGTACACAGTAAAACCAATGCCAAATTTTGTTTTCCTGTACTTTACAGATTTCATTAGTTCAAGTAAAATCTTGTTTCAACGACTAGTTTACTCAGAATAACTGATAATTGCACATTACTGTTATTGCACACACGGTGTGTAAGCCGTCTTATAGCCTCAGAAATAAATTGCACACACGCTGTGCAATCGGTCTCGAATGAGTTAATAAAGAAAACTAGCATTTTTGATCCACCATAACTATAGACAGAACGCAGCCAAACGCGAGTGAATCGGCAAAACGACGAGTAGTTTCCTCCAATACTTTCTTTCTCCATCAACCTCATGCTACACTTAATAAAGAAAACTAGCATTTTTGATCGGCCGTCCGTGCTATCGGGCACGAACGAAAATCGAGTCTACGTCCCGGCAGGCGTAACTACGTTTTCGTAATGGGCGTCGAAGGCGGCGAGAGGGCGGATTGAGGGCGGAAGGGGTGAATTGGCGAAGGTGGTGGCGAACAGGTAATGAGGATGCGACGAGGCAAGAGGCAATATACGTCGCTGGGATGGGTTCACATCCGGTTCGGTCACCGGCAGAGGCCCGTTGCGACGGGGGGAAGAAGATGAGGGGTGCCGCGGCAAAAAGGGAAGAAGCCGATAGTTGTTCCGGCAAGAGCCGCGCAGAATCGATCATTACACGTTACGCCATTCTCGATGCCTGCCCGTTTACCGGATGTGCCCAGAAGACGGATAACTCTAACAGCGCCGACGATCGGTGCGTTTTATATCTATGAAGGATGTAGTGTGTGAATGCAAATGAATTTGTCCGGCACTGAAGCAAACATTGTTGTGCGGAATGCGAGGAATCAATCGAAATACCTGTGCGGTCCACCGGATAATTGTTAAAAGACAGACGTTGTACACCAATCGAAGCGAATGGTCGATATTCTTTAGATTAGTTTTATTAATCCCTTAACCTACGATTTAGATTCGAAGATGTTGGGCCGAAATTGTATACAAGCTCGCGCAGCGTTCGGGACATTTGCACGACTTATGTAAAGTTCCGTTACATATACCAGAATGCTTTGAAATATATCATACCGTTACAGATTACTAATTTTGTGTTTTGGAGTTTTGTATAAATAAACATTTTGTAATACTTGCGTCTACGACAATTATTGCATCGGACTGTAATTGCGTATCAAATATTCCACGTAATATTGACTTCTGGTCCGATCACCGTACGCGGGCTATGCCCGTAAAATTTAGGTTTGGCCCGACCATCGTACGCGGGCTATGCCTGTTATTGTGGGTTAAGGGGTTAAATACTTTTTAATTTTATGTACCGCTAACACGTTGACTGCCACGATGGTCACCGGTGACCGGCGCAAAAGATTTCATTAAAAATGCAAAAAATTCGCAATGAAGCCTATTTGCAATCTTGCCAATTTAATCATACTTTGCAGTATTTCATTGCAATTGATATTGAAACGCAATCTTGTAAAAGCTTCAATACTTTAGCTTCTAACAACTCTGCGTTACCTTCATTTTGCACTATTTAATCATACTCTGCAGTATTTCATGGCACCGTGCTCCTAACATAGCAAAATACGCGTGGCAGTCAACGTGTTAATAATTCGTGTATTAATTTCATATCATCCTCACTAAAGAATCCCACATCTATTTATTATGTCATTGGCCGTAGCGAAATACGAATCGTGGATGAACGGCACGCAAGCGATGGATTGTGCGCGACGTACCCATGACACCCCGCTAAAAAATATTCTTAAAATGGGTGTTGAGGTACATGTATACCTATGCATACCGTTACAGATCATTTTTCGACGCACCTGACGGACCGAGAGTTCGGGCGCGATGTGTAGAAAACGTCGAAGATTGTATCCGAGGTTGCCACCGTTTATTTCGGATATTCGCTCCCCGTCCAAGTGGTTTCCGAACGGATACGCCGTTGAAATTGCGGAGAGTGGCCGCGCTGTGTTGGAAGAGTGCTGCCGAGAGAATATCGGAAATCTTAACGAGCGACGAGGGTGGAAATTGATGGAGGAGCCGGGTCAGGTGTCAGGGGGTAACGGTAGATGTACAGTAACAAATACGTTTCCCATTAACCTCGGTGAATGCACGTTACGCGGGCATATAGCGCGACTGGACGGAAACGAAGTCGGCCTGCATTCAATTCCGAAACTCGGATGTAAGTTGGAAAAGGTCCGATTGGTATTTCGCGTGGCAACGCGGCCTGTAAATATGTCGCTGCAAATAGAATGAACGGCCAAATGGCGAGCGAGTGGGACTGCTCGCGTTACGGCGTATTAACGTCGAAGCTTGTCGGGAGACAATCAAGAAAAAATGATTAGTTTGCGTCCGGGAAGTAACTGTTGCAGCAAAAAAGCCTTGCTCGCGTCAATCATCGACCTTCCGCTGATACGCGTGGTATAAGCAGGAAATTGCAAAGGCGGATATCGAGATCTGGCATCTCGATTAATTTCGTAAGCCTGCGACTGCTTGGGTAGAGAGTGGGAGTGATAAGGCGCGTGACGCTTATGGTCTATTTGGATTATGTTCTTCCCCTTTTTGCCGATTGTACGGGAATTTGCGCGCGCGTGCACGATGCGCAGTTCGAATAGCAGGGGTTTTAGTATAACTGTCTGTGGATTTGGGGCAAAATGGACGAGGGTAATAGTGCTGAATATACCGATGTAACAACTGACGACCTATTGTCACAGTAATATTCACGGAATACGAGAATGTTTCAATGTCTCTGCCATTATCACATTGTATCTTTACAGAATACCCTCTGTTATTTGTAGAACGCCTACGGTCATAGGGAATTATCCTACATACTGTATACTGCCTTTATATTGCATTTCCATATAACAGTATTAAATGCACGGAGCCAGCAAGTAATGTTCAGGTATTCTATGGCTGCATTTTACAGAATAGCACAATGATTCAAATTCCATTATCCAATAAATTATTTTTATACACGATAATATCTGTGTCACAAAACCATTAGCATATAATTTCTTTATACAATATCCTCTATCACTCGTAGAATGTCTACGGTCCTACAGAGTTTCTTAATGCTTTTTCCGTAATACACTTTTATTATAACTTCCCGTGCGATTCGTACCAAACCGGAAGAATATCTACAATTGTAATAAATAGACTCCTTCAATAACTAACACCCACGCTACCAACACACTAATACCACAGAATAGCGGAAGGTTTAAAATCCTCTGTCGGTATGATATAATACCTACACAGTACACCGTCTATTACCAGTAGAACGTCCAGTCACAGAAAACTACTTAATGCGCTCAGCGTTTCTATTGTAACATATTTCATTTATTACCACTTCCTGCCCGTTTCGTAACAAATCGGATATTACACAACTAACTTAAATAGCAGAACGTTCCAAATCCTTTGCCAATATTATATTATATCTTTGGAGTACATCGTTTATTACGCGTAAAACATCCAGTCACACAAAACTACTTAACCCATTCGAGACCGATTGCACACCGTGTGTATAACATGATATCGTTTATAAGACACCTCTTGCACACCGTGTGTGCAAATAACAGATATTGCAATTATCAGTTATTTTGAGTAAACTAATCGTTGAAATAAGATTTTCTTGAACTAATGAAATCTGTAAAACGTACAGGACAACCATATTTGGCATTGGTTTTACTGTGTAAAAAAAATTTAAAAATTATCTGAATTTCTCTTACATGTAAATACTATCAATTGCCGACAGTGCTGCAAAAGTAGGGAAGAATATAAACGTAAAAATTATAAGCGTTTATCCTGCTTGTGTCGGTAATCCTGATTATGTTTGGGAGAATGTTTCAAGCGCTACCATCAAAATATATAATTACTTTACGATCAGTGTACTATTTCCTAAAAATGTATTTACAAATTATATTTTCTTTTTTATTACTGAGTTACATTACTTTATTATCTTTTAGACATTTTTCTAAAAATTTATTCCTCGTTTATGTTATTTTTTTCATTACTCAACTTATGTTTTTTTTAACTTTTTACTATTTTTTTTTAATTTTCTTTGCATTATATTCTGTTCTTTATTATTGAAACCAAAATAACGGTTTTATATAATCTAACTATATTTGAAATAAGTGTTTATAAATTTTTTAATGATGTATTTTCATTTTATCTTACATTGCACACATAGTGTTCAATCCGCTCCACGCAATAAAAATTTGCCGAGGAGCGAGCTATATTTCCTCCATTTTTTAATATCTTTTTACGTGAATTCACTTAAGAATTGGATGACTTCGATAGTAAACATGTTTTTTTATTAAAAATGAACAATATAAAGAAAAAAAAAATTTCGCTCCTGGGGACCGTGTCCGAAAAAAGTCGTCGTCTCGAATGGGTTAATTTACCCTACATTCCTATTATAACATATTTCGTTTATCACCACCTCTTGTCCGTTCGTAAGAAATCATATATTACATAACTAACTAAATACATCACTTCACCACCATGTATCCTACGTCCACACTCCCACAATCACCGAATCTCACAACGTTCCAAATCCCCTGTCATATAATATCTTTACAGTAAACCGTCTATCGCGCGCAGAGCGTCTACCGTCATAGAAAACTACTTAATGCAAGCTGCATACACACTGCTCCCGCAGCTCCGCATCATAAATTCTGCGAAAGTTCAGTACAATGTACGGTGGAAAAGAGAACCGAGTGTATGTTGCAGACGAGGGGTCGTAGAGAAGGGTAGCTGACACCATCCAACCCAGACATTGTACGCGCATTCGGGTCCCACCTCCCGCTCCCGATAGTAGAAAGGATTCCTGCCGATGCTCCGGTAAGCAGGAGGGGGCCGCTACCTTGGAAAGTGAACCGACGCGGATCTCATCTCGCGAAATTGAAATTTCTCTCGCCGAAAGTACTCCCGCGCTGTTCGCGTCGGTGACCGTCGCAACTCTCGATAGTAGTCAGGCGACTGAAAGTACTCCGCACTCGTTTCTGAATGGCCTTGTCTGACGGGAGTCCATCGACGCACAAGACGGCTGAATGTTTAAATTAACGAGGCCCGGAATAAATTTACTAGACTTGCTGGTGGTTGCGAGTAGTTGGGAGAGTGTGTCGCTGGTAAATGGCGAAGGAAAAGGGAAACAGGCGCACGGACAAGGTTTCGGGAGGTACTGTTACAACGTGGGTGTGTAGGGGAAGATTGCGTTAGCGATTGCTGGCGATTGGAACGTGGTGCTGGGGCGGAAACAGAAACGCATAATGGGTGGGCAGTATTTCTGGGGACAACAATGTGACGCTGTGTATGCAAATACGAAAATAGGTGTTAGGTTGCGAGTGTTGAATGGTCCTGGTGCCGAAAGAAAATGAATATAAATAGAACAGTCATGTTCGATGTTGGAATACATCACTACGACGTGTGTGTGTACATAAAAAAATGTGTATTAGTGATTGTTTGCGATTGTTACGCGGTTCTGGCGGTAAAAAAGATGCATCGAAACAGAAAATTACATTTCATGAACTTTATACCACGTTCTGCCGTTATATAGGCACACAGGAAAACTTGCAGCACTCATTGCTAGCCACTGTTAACCGATTCTGTAGGATTTAGAATGGAATGATATATTAAACGGTTTTAATCACAAAAGTAATGGCTATAATATTACTCGCACTGCACTCTGTATTAAACGCTAACAAAGATTCGTCAAAACTCGCTAAACACATTCTTGAAAGATTTGCAAAGACTCATTTATTTTAATAACGCGCTCAACCCTTTTATACTGTTTGGTTTCCATGACAGTAAATTCTTTCGAGAACATTCCTAATAACAAATATAGACTCATGTATTCTCTCTCACTCATTCGCACACTTTCTCATTGCTCGTTCACACAAAATCACACATCCCAAAATTCCAACACAAGTAGAACATGCACCCAACAGACAACCACAGTGACCGCCTTATATTTCTGACATCACATTGATTCACACACAGAAAAACGCGTATTATTCCCCGCCAACGACTATTAAACGACTCCGACGCCAGCAGACAATCTCCCGAAACGATTACAAAATCGCGCCGGCGATATTGGGCGAAGTGCGAGCGTTCCGTAAAAACGTTATTGCCTCTTTGCGCACGAGATGAAACCAGTGACCAGAAATAAGTAAACCGCGACCTATGATGACCGCCGGTCGACCGCAGTGACCGCTTGTTGTGGCAGGTCAGTTTCGTGCGGTCACATTCATATATCCGTACGCGCACGAACGACATCAGCTCTCTAGGCGAAGAGTTAACAGAAGCCGGCGCATGTTGCGACGAAAATCGCTTGACGAACTTCCAGAAGATCGATGTGTTTATCGCGATCCACGACTACCGGCGCTTGAGCGCAGTCAACGATGTATGGAACAGATAGGTGCCTGCGCGAGCTTTGACAAGAGTCGCTCTCGAACTAGGCCAGTAGACATCCTCTGATCACGTATCCGCCCCGAATCACTCATGACCGCACTTCATCACCCCTCGACGACTGCATCGACGTGTGTACCCTCGATTTCATTCCCTTCGACTCGATGACTCGGTTTCGTTCGATTTGCCCGCACGGGCTTTTCCATCCGCCGATAGTCTATGAATATACGTGGCATACGTGGGCTCGCAAAATAAAGGCGGCTTTACGAGGGACCTGCAGATTCTCGGGCTGGCGTCAAACTCCCTCAGCGACCGATGTCTTTTATCTTAAGATTTTAACGGTTCTGGTCGCGATGGTGCTGTTCAGTTTTCGGGCGAAAAGTCGCTGCACGTTTGGTTGCGATGGGTAGTTGAGAGTTGCGTAAATTTGATTAGCGCTTTTTTTCACGTAGAATAGAGTGCGATTGCACTGCTTGGCGTTTTGCGGAATTTTTGAAGTAGCTGAAATGCATAATTGGGTACTGCTCGTTATTTTGTCGTTTCCGATCCTCGCTTCGTCTGTTGACTGTAAGGAACATTGGATATTCTACTTGGCGAATATTCACTTTAACCCTTTTAGGTTTCGTGTCAAAAATTGCTGCAATGTCTGGTCGCGATGCTCAGTCGACAGTGCGCTCATATGTGATTAGACATCTTTCGACTTGGATGAAGGGAGGGCGATCACATCGCGTCGTATTTTCTGCAGTTATACATTTTATGCTCGGATTCATAAAATCACCCTTATTTGCCACATGGTTTGCAGTCGAAGATATCACTATGGTCTTTTATGATATGACGTTGCCCAGCATCGGACCCCGTTTCTATCCCACACGCGCAGTTTAGCGTAGCTTCGAGTGTTCCGCGCTCACGACTATTCTTATTCACTCTATTCCTTTTAGATTTTGTGTCAAAAATTGCTGCAACGTCTGGTCGCAACGCTCAGTCGACAGTGGGTTCATACGTGATTAGCACATCTTTTGACTTGAATAAAAGGAGTGCAATCACATCGCTTCGGATTTTCTGCAGTTATACATTTTATGCTAGGATTCATAAAATAACCCCTATATGCCACATACTTTGCAGTCGAATGGTTTGCAGTCGAAGATATTGCGGTGTTCTTTTATGATATGACGTAGCCCAGCATCGGACCCCGTTTCTATCCCACACGCGCAGTTTAGCGTAGCTTCGAGTGTTCCGCGCTCACGACTATTCTTATTCACTCTATTCCTTTTAGATTTTGTGTCAAAAATTGTTGCAACGTCTGGTCGCGATGCTCAGTCGACAGTGACACATACGTGATTAGCACATCTTTTGACTTGAATAAAAGGAGTGCGATCACATCGTTTCGCATTTTCTGCAGTTATACATTTTATGCTAGGATTCATAAAATAACCCCTATATGCCACATACTTTGCAGTCGAATGGTTTGCAGTCGAAGATATTGCGGTGTTCTTTTATGATATGACGTTGCCCAGCATCGGACCCCGTTTCAATCCCACACGCGCAGTTTAGCGTAGCTTCGAGTGTTCCGCGCTCACGACCCGTCCAGCGCCAATTACCCGCAACCGGAGTCCGTTTTCAGCGGCGGCGAAGACGCCCGCCCACCTTCCTACTTCTGCCCTCACCGCCGCATAAATCGCCGACGCTCGATCGATCAATAAAACAGCCGCGGCCCGCAAGTTCGAGTTCGCGAGCCGATATTAATTCGTCCGCGCGGAGGCTTTTCACGTGAACTCAAGCACGCGAGCCAGACGGATTGTCGGCGGCCGGAAACGCGTAGGCGCCGATTGAATTCGAGCACGCGCCTCAAAGGCCTCCGCTATCACCTTTCTTCGGCCGCGAGCCACGGAGCCGCGGCGCGGCTGTAAATTTAATAAGCGCACTTTCACCGTCGGCTGCACGCCGGAGATCGAAAATATTCGACGCTCCCGTCAATCTCGATTTATCCGCCGGCCTCAGCCCCGACTCGCACATCCAATTTTCCTCCCGCCCGCGCCGGCGTCGACAATCTATCCGCCGCTTTTCTACCCTTCCAGGGATTCGCGGCAAAACGGCGATCGCACCACGCCGAAATTCCCACGGATCGTTGTGGGAGCTGGCAGCGGCCGCGGGGCGGGATTAAAAATGTAGCGCGGACGACGGAGAAAAAAGAGAGGAGTTTTAATTAATCCCCGTCCCCGCTCGAGGTGCGCATTCGTTTCACCGATAATCCGGACGCCTGTGTTATTTACGCCGCGCCCTATCTTACGGACTTGATTCGGACGATTGCGGGGTCACGCCTGGAGTTTCGACTGATGGTTGTGGAAATGATGACCGCGGAAGTGGGGCACTGTAAGGGAATGTGTTGCGGGTGTGGCAAAACTAGATGCATATTGAAAAGTTCATTGTTATCGGAATCGAGCAACACGTGATATTCCTTGACAATTCATACAACATCGTTATGAGCCAGCGCACATTTTCTTGATTCGGACGATTGCAGCCTGACGCCCGGAGTTTCAGCTGACGATTGTGGAAATTATGACTGCGGAAGCGGGGCACTGTAAGTGAATGTGTTGCGGGGGTGGCAAAAGTTCATTATTATCGTAGTAGAACTGTTACTGCGTAGAATGCGCTCTTCTGTCAAGCCTTATTGTTGGAATCGAGCAACATGTGATATTTTTTGACAATTTAAATAGTAATAAAGGAATAGTTATATTACATCGTTAATTAACCCTGCTAGCGCATTTTTAATCATTTTCATACAACATTGTTATGTGCCAGCGCACATTTTCAGCGTTTCAGTAGCTCAAGAACTAATATTTTTTACGTATTTAAAATGTTCTCGACTACAGAACTGGATTGTCATAATTCGTCCATTTTCAAGAGGGATTACTAGTGGCCTCGTAACAACTTGGGTTACACTAATAAATTTCCCTACAGGGCATTTTCAACCGAAAACACGCCTCATGCTCCTTAATTATTTAACCCAATTACATTAAGCTCTAATGAAACACATCATCTTATTAAAGCCCTATCGGCATCAGGTGCGGGCGTACCTAACGTACACGTAAAAGCGTATTGAGTTCCAACCACGCGCGCTTTTTTCCACCCCAATAAAACGTTGCCGCCGCACGAGCGTGCAATTATACGAGGCGCATTGATTCGATCGGCGCGCAATATCGCGGAACAATTTTATTTGCCGGGCCCGGAACACATGGGCCGCGAAAAAAGCTGTCTCGCCGGGCGCTCGAAGCACTTTCGCCGCTCTCCTGCGAATAGATAGACCCACGGTGTTCGACGAGAATTCGGCTATCGCCGGCGTCGTCGAGTTGAGACGTAAATTCGGCGGAAAACGATGCCGAATATCGCGATACTTTTGGCCCGATAGGAGGATCTCCGGCTATGCGCAGGCAGCCGGGAGGAAGACATCAAACGACTCCCGTACGTGCAAACGTCCTGTGTACGTGCACAGACGAACGCCGAATCTTATAACCGGCCGTCAGGGGCAGCGGCCGGAACGTTGTAAAATCGAGATTTAAACTTTTACGACGCCCAATGGGCGCTCGTGCCAGAAAACTGCGCCTCGTGTATACGAGATTGCTATGCCTGCGTTCGACCGATCGCTGCTTGTCTTTTCTGACATAAATCCGGAGCCTCCGTCAACCTTTCGAAATCTTCGGGATTCCTCTGGCTGCGCCGTGAAGACACGTGAAAGCTTTCTTTGCACTTCCGTCGAATCTGCTGTTATCGCGTTCGCATTAATGTTGGATCGGTACTTTGAAGGATTCTGTCGAGGATTGGCGGCGGTGCAGTTATCGATCATATTGACCTGTTTCGCGGACGTTGACAATCAGAACGATCGGGGCGATTGTTGTCGCGGCCGTTCCGTTCGGCGATATGCAGACATGTCGATGTTCTTTAACACGTTCGCTGTCAGATGTGTGCGTTTGATATGGCCGACCGTTTCGAGAGCCCGGGGTCGAATTGTGACTTTTATATAACGTGCTTCGTTCGTGTGTTCAGGAGTAATCTCTTAAAGAGTGTGTTCTCGCATCGCGACATCCGTTTAATTATTCTTTTGTCCCCTTCTTCTATGCGTAATGTATGTCTCATTTAGCAGTATGGTATGGTATGATAAATATTACGTTAATAAGTATTATACACATTAGATAATATGAAAACCCGTACGCGGTGCAAATCTCTAACACGCTGCATGTATGCACAATTGGGTATGAGCAATAAGTTACGTCAAACTTACAAGAAATACACAAATTACAGCGTGGACTTTTTCAACTTGTGAGCAATATTCTACGAAGTACGTGTAACCGCATGCATGAACGGCAGCGTATATTTTTTCAGTTGAATCGTGGTAGCGTAATGTGTGTAAGTGAATATAAACAACATAGTACAGAAAAGAAAGGCGCGAGCCATAGTGTGAATTTTTCCAACTTGGTCTTGACAGGATTGAAACTGTACAGGTGAATACGGGCAACACGCTATGTAAAACTTGCAAGAAAAGCACGGATTATAGTGTGGGTTTACCAACTTGACCGCGATGCGTGTACAAGTGAATATGCGGAACAGTCTACATAAAATTTACAAGAGAGCCATTGGCCATAACGCGAATTTTTTCAACTTTTCGTGGCATCATTTACACGCGCATAAATGAATATGAGCAACATACAACGTCAAATTAGCAAGAAACACACGTAACCATAGTTGCCGCGCTTTTTCTCAGCATTTTGCCGACATTTTGCAGGCGTTACAGTCTGCATGTAGTATATCAGTACAGTATCGGAGTATCCCCTGCCCTGACGTACAAACTTTAGCACCTGCTAAACGTCGGCAAAATGCTGAGAAAAGACGCGGCAAACATCTGGAAGCCAATATTATAATCGATTGTATCCTACGCAGGCAAGTGCATACGCACAACAAACTCCCTAAAATTGTCGAGAAACATATGCACCCATCGTGTGTTCCGGCAGTTGACCATGATAGCGTAGGTGTTAACCCATTTGCATCATTTGGCAGAATAATCCGCAAACAAAAACTGACCATTATGACCGGGAGCGGATAAATCCACACACAATAGTTTTTGTTTTCAGCTTATCAGCAATCATTAAAGGGTCTATACGATAAACAAACAATAAAGAATTTTGTGTAAAATATTATTTTTCTTACTTTTATGATTGTAAGTTTAAAATAATAAATTAATAAAAAAATAATAGATAATAAAATTTAACAAAATTAGGTTACCACAATGAATTACAGTTCGGATTCGGATTCAAGCATAGAAATACAAATATCCCATAAGCGTAAACGTGCCATAGCTCTAATAGATAGTAGTTAAGATGACCAGCCCGATGATATTGAAACTGGAGATTTCTTATGGGAAAAACGAAATTGTATGCCAACATTACATGATTTTACTGCCGTAAGTGACACCATCAACGTCAATGGAATTTTTTCAATATGGAACTAGTCCAAAAAATAGTTCTGGAAAAAACGAGGAATATACAATCATTTGAATAGCCCTATAACACTATTTCTAATTAAAATAAACACTAAAAGTCTTCCTTGCGCATGCTGGTATCGGCAACGTTTAGCTGCGCACGTCGGATTTTTGAGTACGATTGCGGATTTAGAGCGATGATGCAAATGGGTTAACCCTTTCGCTACGGCAGCCCCGTCCGCCAAAGTACCGTCTCTGAACGGAAACTCGCGCCGGAAATATGCACAGTGCGCGTGGTTTCTGTATATATGTTGTTCTAAGTCTTAAATAGGAACTGTGCTGAATAAAACAATCATTGCTCTAATGTAATAAGTATATTTACATTTTTAATATGAAAACACTTCCAAAATTTTAAAAATACAAAATACAAAACCCTAACCTGAAAAGTCTAATTTTTAAGAGTTAAAAATTATACATTAAGCCGATCTATTCATAATTCTTGTAAAATCCAAATATGTAAAATTGTTTACTGCCGAATGGATTCGATAGAATATTCGGTATAAAACAGTAAACGATCGCTTTGATGTTTGTAGTTTATTTCGTAATACATTTGAAAGTGGTTTCAACAAAGAGCAGTTTCAAAAGTTTTAAGAAATGATTAATCCAATATGTCAATAAAATCAATGGAAAATGCTCTGCGGATAAAGAAAAATGTTGCCATTGACAATAAATGGCACTTGGACAGATTATTTCGATGCCGCCATATGCGTCGCTCGTATCCCAGGTCGTGGCGTGGATGCCGCGTATATGCGGCGCTCGTACACACAGCTCGTCGAGTGGATGCCGCATATATGCGGCGCTCGGCGCGAAAGGGTTAAGAACGCGCTTCTGCGAGGTCCAGCAGACACTTCGCGCCGAGTAACCAGGTGGCCACCTTCTATATCGCAACATCGGTCGATATTCGCGAGACATCAAGCCATATCGGTCAAGCCGCCTTCGCGCAGGGTGGTCTCGCGTAGGCGGATTAGAAGGGACCGCCACGCTTGGCCATCGTTTCTCGACAGGAATGCGGCCTATCTTGCAAGAGCCGATGTCATTTGCCAGGCCGCGCTTAGAGATAAGGGAAGACTGTACAGATCGGGTTGGCAATGGACCAGCGAGCGAACCAAGGTCGTCTAATCCTCGGATCAGCCGGTCTGGAATCGTGCCCTCGACGTGTCTCCGGTTCGCCTCAGACATATTTCTGAAGTAATGTGTTCTGTCGTTCGACGTACCCGAGCCCGTTTCACGAAAATGCGAGTTAAGCTTTACAGGTCGCCAGGCTCGTCGAAGGCCGGAAAAGAGGGTGAGCTTGCGGCTTCGACGTAAGAACGAGGGAGGGGCTGAATTGATTTACATTTATGATGCCGCAGCGGAAGTCCTCGGAGTATTATTCCGCACGCAGACGCGAGGCGCTAAGTGCACGCGGAACTTTCGCTTCAAGGCTGCTGGAAGTTGTATGGAAAAATTGGGGGAATGTGTTTTATTGTGGAGCGTGACGGAGATTGGCAGGAGTGTGAATATGGGAATGTCAGAGGAAATGGGGATCGCGTGCGATCGTCAATCGATGACGGTTTCGGGGGTGAACAGTTTGGTGGTTATGAATCTGTGATTCGGATGCTGCGAATCTGTTAACGTGTTGACTGCTACGGTGGTCACCGCTGATCGGTGCAAAAGATTTTACTAAAAATGCAAAAAATTCGCAATGAAGCCTATTTGCAATCTTGTAAACGCAATTGATATTGGAACGGTGCTGCAATACTTTGGCTTCTAACAACTCTGCGTTACCTTTGTTTCGCATGATTTAATTATACTCTGTAGTATTTTATCGCATCGCGATTCTAGCATAGTAAAATACGCGGTGACCGACGCAAAAAATTTTACTAAAAATGCAAAAAAGTCGCAATGAAGCCTATTTGCAATCTTGTAGAAGCAATTGATATTGAAACGGTGCTTCAATACTTTGGCCTTTGACTACTCTGGTACCTTTATTTTGCAAGATTTAATCATACTCTGCATTATTTCATCGCATCGCAGTTCTAACGTAGCAAAATACGCGCTGACCGGTGCAAAAGATTTTACCAAAAATACAAAAAATTCACAATGAAGCCTATTTGCAATCTTGTAAAAGGAATTGATATTGAAACTGTGCTTCAATACTTTGGCTTCTGACTACTCTGCGTTACCTTTATTTTGCATGATTTAATTATGCTCTGCAGTATTTCATCGCATCACGATTATAACATAGTAAATTACGCTTGGCAGTTAACGTGTTAAAAATCCATTCCTACATCCAGTTAATAAATCCATTGCTACATTATTTCCATCAATATATCGATCGACCGAGTGTTCAATGCTTCGTTGTTTACCTTCTGCCAACTTCTAGACGCCCGCATAATTCCATTCTCTCAAAATTCTGGATTCGTCCGGGTAAAGGAATGATTTCGACAACGGAACGAAATTCGTTGCCAACTCAATATTTTTGTAAGCGCATTAAGCCTTTGAGGGGGATACGGAGGAAAAACGTGGGGGCCGCGGACTTTAATATCGTTGCTCGAATGTCGCGCTAATTAGGATAGTAAAAGTTTCTGGGTAGCACGGGTAATAACGCACGTTGCGCAAAGTGCGCCGAACAAAGAACGTCGGGGAAGTTCAAATAAAATAGTATTAAAGCAGCAACGCGGATCGCTGTATGGATATTTAGTGCGTTATTTGGTTATTTTACACCGGACAGCGAAGTGTGTGGGTGTACGATGTTGTTGGGAAAAGTTCAGGCGCGCGATATACAGATTTTGAAAACTCAAAGCCTAAGGTGAACGCGAATTTCGATGCACGTGCTGTTCCGGAGTTTTGCGATCAAACTACGGCGGCATATTGTACACGTAGAAGTAAGAAAAAGTGTTATTCGAAGTTCTGCAAGAAAAGAATTACTACAAGGATGTAACAAAATGCGAATTTTATTTCACAGAAGTTTAGCGTAGAGAAATGGATCCACGTGAAGAGTGAGTACAATGAATTAATAACTCAGTCAGTAAAATGAAATGAAATTATCAGGAAATTCGTACTGTAATAAGACCATTCATATTCTGCGAGATAAAATCCGCTGTTAGTTATGCCAATTTCATTATTTTTATAACTTTGTAATAAAAATATTTCCCTTTTTGTCACATATGAAATATGGTCTAGCAATTTGGCCGGAGAAAGAAAGGTAACTTTTTAAATTATTAACATCTTGATATGTTTTACGAAGATAGTCTCAATTTTTTAATTTTAAAAATTTTAAGAGCGCTAGACATTTTCCGTTTCTCTCATTACTTTTGTTTGTAATGGATCGCAAATACCTTAAGGAAGCAAACATTCAAGAGCTTTTCCTTTGCATACGGTTTTTCAGTAATAGCATGCAGTCTCTTCATATTCCTCCAGATAGTCAAGTGGAAAGAATATTCCACACGCGTCTCAAGAAGCCCACATTTAGTAGCAGTTCATTAATGAATTTTGTTTCACGGTTTTTCATTTCTTTCATTGCATTTACTTGTAATGAATCGCAAGTACTTTTAGGCAACAAATGTTCGAACTTTGTCTTTGTATACGTTTTTCCCAGTACTAACATGCAGTCTCTCCAAGTTCCCTAAGAGACGACAGTCAAGTGGAAAGAACATTGTCACATGCGTTTAAAGAAGCGCACTTCTTAGTAGCCGCTTATTACAAGTTTTATTTCGCGGTTTTTCATTTCTTTCATTGCATTTACTTGTAATGGATCGCAAATACTTTTAGGCAACAAATATTCGAACTTTGTCTATACATACGTTTTCCTCCAGTAGTAACGTACAGTCTCTTCAAGTTCGCTAAGAGACGACAGTCAAGTGGAAAGGCATTTTCACATGCGTTTAAAGAAGCGCAGTTCTTAGTGGCCGCTTATTACAAGTTTCATTTCGCGGTAACGCGATGACGAACTTTGTCTATACATACGTTTTTCTCCAGTAGTAACATACAGTCTCTTCAAGTTCCCTAAGAGACGACAGTCAAGTGGAAAGAACATTTTCACATGCGTTTAAAGAAGTGCACTTCTTAGTGGCCGCTTATTACAAGTTTTATTTCGCGGTAACGCGATGACGTTGCACTTTGTAACAGAATCTGTTGATAATTAGATGGGCAGACGAGAGACGGGTCTCAGGAACGTGAGGGGCGAGGTGGAGGATAACTATGCATCCGGGTCTGTCGAGTTCGGCAGGGTTGCTTGACTAGTCTCGCGTGTAACTTTGTTAATATAATACAATTACTGGGTGGGTGGTGCCCGCTGATTAGTTCGGGTCGGGCAGAGTATGAAATAAGGATCAAGACGCGTCTTTAACGGCACGGGACTTTGCCTGCCGGCCTTCGCCGCTTATTAAATTGTTGTCATTCCGATATTTAAAGCGATAGCGTTGGTCCGCGGCGCGTTTGCGTGCTGGGCATGCCTTTGAACGACGTAGAGTGAACTATGCCTGAAAATGTTCTGAAAGCAATTTTTTGACGCTGGCATTTTGTGCTGTTTGATACCGGCGTTCATTGACCGTTGAGCGTAGAATTTTCGGTCGACGGATTTGCGCAAGTTTTCGTAGTGAAGTGTAACGTACATACGCCGTTAACCCATTCGAGACGACGATTTTTTTCGAATACGGTCCCCAGGAGCGAAATTTTTTTTTTCTTTATATTGTTCATTTTTAATAAAAAAACATGTTTACTATGGAAATCCCAATTCGTAAGTGAATTCACATAAATAAGATTATTGCACACCAGGTGTGCAGCTCGCTCCTCGGAAAATTTTTCTTGCGAGAAACGGATTGAACACCATGTGTGCAATGTAAGGTAAAATGAAAATACATGATTAAAAAATGTATAAACATTTATTTAAAAAATAGTTAGATAATATAAAATCGTTATTTTGTTTTCAAGAATAAAGAACAGAATATAATGCAAAAAAAATGTTTAAAAATAGTAAGAAGTTAAAAAAAGATAAGTTGAATAATGAAAAAAATAACAAACGAGAAATAAATTTTCAGAAAAATGTCTACAGATAACAAAGTAATGTAACTGAATAATAAAAAAGAAAATATAATTTGTAAATACACTTTTAGCAAATAGTACACTGATCGTAAAGTAATTATACATTAGTTGGTTGATGGTAGCGCATGAAACATTCTCCCAAACATAATCCAGGATTACCGACACAAACAGGACAAGAGTAATTATTACGTTTATATTTTCCTTCTTTGTAGGACTGTCAGCAATTCATAGTATTTTACATCTAAGAAAGGCTTCAAATAATTTTTAGATTTTTGGTACACAGTAAAATCAATGCCAAATTTTGTTTTCCTGTACCTTGCAGATTTCATTAGTTCAAGGAAAATCTTATTTCGACGACTAGTTTACTCAGAATAACTGATAATTGCATATTACTGTTATTGCACACACGGTGTGCAAGCCGTCTTATAGCCTCGGAAATCAATTGCACACACGGTGTGCAATCGGTGTCGAATGGGTTAAACGGTATCTAAATATACCAGGCGCGTTAGGAGTAGACAGCAGATCTTCCTTTGCTGGAGGAATTGAAAAAACCTCTAAAGAAATTAATTAATAAACCTGTCAACCGAAAAACGGCATACACCAGTCATATATTTTCATGATCCAGTCACGGAATCTAGTCGTGATGCGTCTGATATATAAGAATACATACCCTGCTTACATCGTCAATTTTTAGGAATGCTATTTGATATCAGCATCAATTGGCCATCACGCTATCGACTAATGTCACTGTGGGCAATTAATGCATGTTTTCACAGTAAAGCGTAACGTTCATACGCTGTTAAACGGTATCTAAATATGCCAGGCGCGTTACGAGTAGACAGCAGATCTTCCTTTGCTGGATGAATTGAAGAAAACGTCTAAAGAAATTAATTAATAAACCTGTCAACCGAAAGATGGCATACACCAGTCATATATTTTCATGATCCAGTCCCGGAACCTAGTCGTGATGCGTCTGATATATAAGAACACACACCCTGCCTTACATCGTCAATTTTTGGGAATGCTGTTTGATATTAGGTACAATTAGGTACAATCGATTGGCCATCAAGCTATCGACTAATGTCGCTGTGTGCAATTAGTGCATGTTTTCACAGTGACGCGTAACATGCATACGTCGTTAATAGCTATTTCAATATGTCAGACTCATTATGAATGGCACCGTATTCCTATTATAAAGATATGTGAGTGAAGTATGCTTTCTTTTGATTGACAAGCTCATTGCACGATTTCTCTACATGCTCTCTCCAATTCTTTTGCCGACAGAAGGCACACTCTACTCACAGTCAATTTTTTTAATTTGGCATTTCAAGTTGTCTGTTAAGAATTTGTGCATGTTTCCGCAGTGAAGCTTTGCGTACGTACGCCAGTGCGAAAACTTGAAGAGCAAGGTTTGAAATGCAAAACGCTAAATGGTTCGTGTAAAACTGTGAATAGCTAATGGTAAGTCAAAAGTAACTTGTTCGTCGTAGCGCGTGCTTCACTCGTGTTATCCACGACTTCCATATCTGTACTCATTGCGTTAATTCCCTTTTGCAAGGAGAGGTATTCCAAAGATCTGTTTCATCCGATCTTTTTGCCAGCGGCCCATCGTAATTTAGTGCAAAGAAAGAGCGAAATTATACATAAATATTCAAAGCCCGCCAATGCGTGACACACCCTCGCCCCCGTGAGTCGACAAATAAACGCGTCCAGATGCTTCTGATTACCGACAAAGCCGTTCATCGGCGTAAGTAAGTGTACGTCCGCCATAGAAATTGGATGTTCGGGATTCATTCGGCGGCATTCTACGTTGACAATGCCGTACTCCCCCTCGCAAAAGCCACGTCGACCCTCCTTATCAATCTCCGGCAGAGATCGAGTGCCGTCGCGCGGATACGTCTAAATCGCCGATAATTCAATTCCGGACGCGATAATATGCAAACGAACCTTACGGCGATAACAATCAGCCGGCGATAATGAATACGCGCCCCGTGATACGTGCCCCGGGCACTGCCTACCAATCAGCCGGCTGTTCTGCAAACCGAATGGGCGAGGAGGCCAATCTCGCGGTGACCCACTTTCATATTATTTCGCCGCATACCGTAATCCAATTTAATTCGGAAAACGAACGAGTCGCCCGTCCGGCGGCCGACCCGTGCGAAACGGACCCAGCTATTTTCCTTGCGCCTCTCTCTAATCGAACGCGCATATAGGAACTCGATAATAGGAACCCGCCGCCGACGGTAGAATTGAATCTGCACACGTCGGCAGCGCTTTGCGCCGCTAATTAAACGATCGCGCGGCCGTTTTTTTACCGTGGCCCAATTGTTGCGTGTCAAACCCTACGGTTTAGCCGACGCTTTCGCTCATTTGGGGCGACAACTGTTCCGAGCAGACGTGGATCCTGGATTGTTGGTCCCTTTGAGTACCTACCGCGAAGTCGCCGTTAGATCAAATATTAGTCTCCTTCGATGCACACTTTACGATTAGACATTTGATAAATCATACCGTTGCACCTTACCACGACTCGTCGCTTAACACATTGCGGACCGGGCATTCTATTGCTAACCATACACAGTGGCCGGGTATTTTTTGCGTCAAATATTTTTAAATTAACACTTTGACTGCCAAGCGTATTTTGCTATGTTAGAACCGCGATGCGATGAAATACTACAGAGTATAATTAAATCGTGCAAAATAAAGGCAACGCAAAGTCATGGGAAGCCAAAGTATTGAAGCACCGTTTCAATATCAATTACTTTTAAAATATTGCAAATAGGCTTCATTGCGATTTTTTTGCATTTTGAGTAAAATCTTTTGCACCGGTCACCGGTAACCACCGTGGCAGTCAAAGTGTTAATGACGATTTGTTACTAGTTAAAAATGATTGTTGCGTGAAATATTTATTTTCAACAACTTTAAAAATGAATAATTTTTTAATATTTTTTAATAAATAAAAATGTGTACAAACTAAACATTTTTCAAAGTATGATATTTTGTAAAACATGACACTAAGTGAAGTGACTACTACACTAATATTCTCGTCATCATTTGACATATCCAATAAACTGTCCGCAAATATTCCTGTAATGTTGCCAATCGTTTTGTCGCTATTCATATTTCAGGGCTTCAAATAATTAATTCGCAATACAAATTACGAAAAACTGCCGCTGACAGTTACGGAGCAACTGTGTGATATCTCGTCACCTGTCCCGAACGACAGAATATGCAAGACGATATATCTCGTCAACGGCCCCGAACGACGAAATAGGAATGACGAGATATCTCGTTATCCGTCCGCAATGTGTTAAGATTAAAGTTTAGTATTGCAAATATTTTTTGTAACTATTTTTATTCGAGAATATATTCAGATTCGTTAAGATCTTGAAACTGTGTCTATTTTCAATCACATCCGTATATCCCGGACGTAAATTTAAGTCGACGATAATTAAAAGGACCCACAAAGAATTACCTTGATTGCTCGGGGTAATTCCGACCGCGTGCAAAATTCTTTCCCATTATATTCCTGCGGTTCCCCTTTGCAACTAGGCATTAGAGTATCCTTACACACTTCCTGTTGAGCCAAAACATCCGGCGACTTACTAAACGCGCCACAGAACAAGAAACGGATCTTGCCCCGTGGCTCCTAACACAACAAGGGATGATAGTGCGCGACAGATGTTCCGAGCCTTTGACGTTTTTCGTGAATTCGATGTACTGTATGAGGAAATACGAAGAACTGTGTCAGTAGTGTGTGAACTAGTATAGTGGTTACGGTAAAAAGTATTATAAAAAATAACGGCAAAATTATGTTTTTCAGCGTTTCAAAAGGAAATGTACTTTCTTTTAAAGTGAAAATAATTTGATGGTATAATGGTTAGGGTGAAATGATGGTAATAATGGTTACGGTAAAATGGAAATAATTTGATGGTATAATGGTCAGGGTAAAATGATGGTAATAATGGTTAGGGTAAAATGTATTATAAAAAATGACGAAAAAATTATATTTCTCAGCGTTTCGAAAGAAAATGTCCTTTCTTTTAAAGGGGAAATAATTTGAAATAAATTATGATGCAGAAATCCTAACGATTTGATTTTTTTTTAATAAATAAAGAAATAGCGAAACAAAGATTCTTTTGCGATGACATAAAATGTTATCGTTGCGCGTTAATACAAAAGAAATTGCCACTAGCAATTTCAAGGAGATTCTGATTTCCGTGTTACTGACGTTTGGTCCGCCATGGAAAAAAATCCCACTCAAACGTCGGCAATTTAGAGCGGCGGTGAGAGTTGCGCGTGACATGCAACCCCAGACGAGGCATGTCTCTTTTTCGAATCACACAATCAGTACGGTTTCATCGTCCACAGAAAACAGTTCTGTTCCACCATCGCACTATTTATTTCGGTTTTACCATTCCCAGCAACAGTTCGTTCAAATATTTTGAATAACGGTATTTCAAATAAATTTGAAATAACCTGAAATAAAGTTTCATGCTGAAACTTTAATGATTCGACATTTTAGTAAATCCGACAGAGCGAAAATAGGTCGTCCACAGAAAACAGTTCTGTTTCAACATCGCACTATATATTTCGGTTTCACCATTCACAGCAATTCGTTCAAACATTTTGAATAATGGTATTTCAAGTAAATTTGAAATAACCTGAAATAAAGTTTCATGCTGAAACTTTAATGATTCGACATTTTAGTAAATCCGACAGAGCGAAAATAGGTCGTCCACAGAAAACAGTTCTGTTTCAACATCGCACTATATATTTCGGTTTCACCATTCACAGCAATTCGTTCAAATATTTTGAATAATAGTATTTCAAATAAATTTGAAATAATCAGAAATAAAGTTTGATGCTGAAATTTTAATGATTCGACATTTTAGTAAATCCGACAGAGCAAAAATAGGTGTCTCCCATAAAGAACCCCAGGTTCAGAAGGCTTTCTAGTAAATTCATATGCACATACACTAGTCTGTAGTCAAATTATAGGCGACAAATGCAACCAGGTTCTTTAATTTTCGCTGATAAAATCGGAATGCGTCCCGTAAACCTAGTGTTAAACACACCCAAGCACGATAATTTGTCCCCAGTTGAACGTGAGGCGGAGGTCAGACAGCTTTGAGGCTCGTGCGATCGATCAGAAAGTATCGCGAGTCGCGCGAAGGGTCACTTCAACGAAGAATCGAGAACGGACGACAATATCCTTCGAGGACCGAACGACGGCGCACTCAAGAATCATTGCTCGAAACTCGTCGAAGCTTCCGGCAATTAGCCATTCGCCGAGCTTTGCTATTCTGCGCGCGGAATGGAGTAATATTCCGCGGCGCTGCGCCGCGAGTGCCGGCGGATCTTTTTTCCTGCCTCTTTTTTTTCGTAGGAAAAATCATCAGACGCTCGTCGGGTAACGACCTCTTTACACATCAGCGCCCACGTCCTCTTAATGACCAGGGACGTATGCCGTGTCGGTGGGAACCTGACGACGTGAAAACGTGCCTACCTTTGCAATTTTTGTTGGGGCAAAGGGAAGAATTTCGCGTTGACCGTCATTTGAGACGTTACCGAAAAAGTGCGGTTGAGGTACCTTGCGAAAAGGTAGGAGGTCCGGGTGTGGTGGCGTGCGAGTTATCGGCAAAGGTTGCTTAAAAACGTTTGTCGGTGTTTTGAGGGTTCAAGGCCTGTAGAGTCGGAAAGTTGTCACATATGATTTCTTATTTGGTTACAACTGTTTTCTTATTAAAGAAAAACTGGATGTACAAGAGCAATACTATACGAGTCGTAGTCGAATGTTACTTGACATGTTACAACACATTGACTGCCACGGTGGACACCGGTAACCGGTGCAAAAGATTTTACTAAAAATGCAAAAAATTCGCAATGAAACCTATTTGCAATCTTGTAAAAGCAATTGATATTGAAACAGTGCTTCAATACTTTGGCTTCTACCAACTCTGCGTTACCTTTATTTTGCATGATTTAATTATAAATCTGCAGTATTTCATCGCATAGCGATTCTAGTATAGTAAAATACGCGATAACCGACGCAAAAAATGTTACTAAAAATGCAAAAAAGTCGCAATGAAGCCTATTTGCAATCTTGTAGAAGCAATTGATATTGAAACGGTGCTGCAATACTTTGGCTTCTAACAACTCTGCTTTACCTTTATTTTGCATGATTTAATTATATTCTGCAGTATTTCATCGTATCGCGATTCTAGCACAGTAAAATACGCGGTGACCGACGCAAAAAATTTTACTAAAAATGCAAAAAAATCGCAATGAACCGTATTTGCAAGTTTGTAAAAGCAATTGATATTGAAATGGTGCTTCAATACTTCGGCTTCTAACAACTCTGCGCTACCTTCGTTTTTCAGGATTTAATCATACTCTGATCAATCTCTGATCAATCTCACCGTGATAGTCACCGGTGATCAACGCAAAAGATTTTACTGACGATCCAAAATATTCGCAATGGGTAGCAATTATTATTTTATAAATGCAGTTGTTGTTAGAATAGTGATGCGATTCTTTGGTCTCCAATACCTGCACCATATTTATATTTTGCATAATTCAGTCAAATGCTCTAGTATTTCACCGCATTGCAGTTCTAACATAGCAAAGTACGCATGGCAGTCAACGTGTTAAAAAAATATTTTTAAATTTGGTGGCGTGGCCTTATAGAGATGAAAAGGTGCCGTTTAGTTTTGATCTTGTAGAAGCAGGAAATCATAAAAAGGTGATTCTGATTTCGTAACGGCATTTTCCACAAAAAAGGTCAAGCCCAAGAACTGCGAGAGTTATGGTCGAAACTTAGTTAAAAGTTTTATTCAGTTTTGATGATCTGACACAATCTTCTAGGGCCGAAACGTCACAAAACCGTAATATTCAATTCCCTACCGAGAATTTCCACAAAAAGAAGACTGAAAGTTGGAGTGTAATGCCGTAAGAGTTACAGTCGAAAATTAGATAAAAACTTTCTCGCAGTTTCGATTATTTGACACGACCTTGTTGCGTCGGAGGGTCATGAAAACGTGACTTTGCGTGTACCGTGAATGACATTTCGTTGCGAAGTAAAGTCGTGCATGCGTCAGCGTTAGATGCGGACAGTGAGAGTGCGCCGTCCAGATTTTATGGTACGGCCACCCTCTTTGTAGACCGTTTCTAACACTGCCACACTCAACTTCGCCTTCACGACGCTTTGCCGGGACTTGAATACTTCGTGTGAGTGCACCTTAACAAGCCACAATGACATTAGTCCCGGCATCCACCCGCAGCGCACTTGAAAGTCACCGAATTGACTACCTACGAACTTCGGCAGGTGCGATTTATCTCCGCACGCAACTTGTCAATCCGATCCTATATACGGCATCTAAATCTTGTATTGACAACAAAGTAGCAGTGTTATGCGCACTTGGGTTCACGGAACAGGTTGAGCGTGTGCAATATTCAAGCGCAATGTAAGACAAACTAAACTTGGGGTCAGTTTCACTGGGTCAACGGACTCATGAAATTCGGAAGCTGATGTAGACGTTTTCTGTGGCGGTCGAGTAAAAACGGTAGCGGAAGAAAATAAGGTGTGTTTGTTAGCCACACAGATGGAAGAACGCGAACAAGAAATTTTACAAATACGAAAAAAAATAAGAATATTTAAGAAAACATAAAAAATACATAAAAATTAGGAAAATTTAGGAATATGCAAAAAATTGATATAATATAAATACAAAGTGGACGGTGCTTTAGATTAGCTTAGTTCGGGCCGAGTATGAAATAAGGATCAAGACTCATCTTTAACGGCACGAAACTTTGCCTGCCGGTTTTTGCAGCTTTATAAATCGTTATCATTCCAATATTTGCCGCGATAGCGTTGGTCCGCGACACGTTTGCATGCTGGGCATGCCTTTGACCGACGTAGAGTGGACTACGGCTGAAAATGTTCCGAAAGCAATTTTTTGGCGTTGGCATTTCATGCTGTTTGATACCAGCGTTGATTAACCGTCGAGCTGTCGACTGACGTTACAGCGTGGAATTTTTTACGGCCGACCAATTTGTGCAAGTTCTCACAGTGAAGCGTAACGTGCACACGCCGTTAAACGGTACTTAAATATGTCAGACGCATTACGAATATGTCCTGTGTTTCTGTTAAACAGATATGTGAGTGGAATATCCCTTTTTTTGGATCGACAATTTCTGATTGTTACCTAACAGTTCTTATTAGTTATTCAATGCAATTCTTGACACGGGAGTCCAAGGATCCCGAATTTGTTAAAAAATTACAAAAAAAATCATATTAGTCGTAAAGAAACTCAATATTAGTCAACATTAGTCGCAAAGAAAGTGAATATTAACCACTATTAATCGTAATAAATTCTTATGTACATTAAATATATATATCAATATTAACACGTTGACTGCCAGGCGTATTTTACTATATTAGAGCGGCGATACTATGAAATACTACAGCGTTCGACTCAATTATGCAAAATATAAATAATCTGCAGGTATTGAAGACCAAAGGATCGCATCACTATTCTAATAACAACTGCATTTGTAAAATAATAATTGGTATCCATTGCGAATATTTTGGATTTTCTGTAAAATCCCTTACGTCGGTCACCGGTGACCATCATGGCAGTCAAAGTGTTAACCAATATTGCTCATAAAGCAACACAGTATTAGTCAATAATGGTCAGAAAGAAAGGGAATTTTATTGAACATTAATCGTAAGGGACGAAAACCAGGGTACTTTTGTTAAATTCGGTATTCGCGTGGCTGTCACCAAAGAAACAAGCGTAATGGAGTGAAAATGACTTGACCACCGAGAAAGTTCGGACGCCCGCGGAAAGTACGTCAGCGTCGAGCACGAGTATGGAGGGTTGGCGAACGTCAATGGAGAACGAGTACGGTGGTTTATACAAATAAATAATTTTCTCGGCCACTCGAGACAAGCTGCGCAGACGATATTCCGCGAATGTCGTCGCCACCGTGGGGAGCGCGCACCGCTGTAACGTCTAAATGCGAGTAATTATTTTCGGGAAATCGTCCTCGGTCCCTTCGCAAATGCACGTTGGGCAATATTGCGCAGAACTTCGCGTGAAGGCAGGTGTACGGTGTGGTTTGACATTCGACTCAAGACGCATGGGGCTTTGGAAGAATTGTATAAGTTCTAAATATTGAAGTTAGAAGAGTTGCACATGTTCTAGATATGGGATTTAGAAGAATTGTGTATTCGCGTATTGGGTGTACAAAAATTTTGGAAGTTTTCAATATTGGACTTAGAAAAATTGTGCAATATCTAAATTTCGGGTTTAGAAAAATTATACCAGATCCAAACAGGAGACATAGCCATGGAAATGGACAAAAAAATACGTGGATATGTGAAATACAAAATTTTCAAATTAGAAATTTAAGACGGAAACGTATTTGGCTACACGCGTGTACTATTCTATTGATAAAAATCAGGAAAGTGGCTGGAACCAATACCAATCATTTCCGTAATTTGCATATTCCGCGAATGTCGTCGCCACCGTGGGGAGCGCAAACCGCTGTAACGTCTAAATGCGAGTAATTATTTTCGGGAAATCGTCCTCGGTCCCTTCGCAAATGCACGGTTGGGCAATTTTTGCGCAGAACTTCGCGTGAAGGCAAGTGTACGGTGTGGTTTGACATTCGACTCAAGACGCATGGGGCTTTGGAAGAATTGTATAAGTTCTAAATATTGAAGTTAGAAGAGTTGCACATGTTCTAGATATGGGATTTAGAAGAATTGCACTAGTTCCAAATATTGGGTGTACAAAAATTTTGGAAGCTTTCAATATTGGACTTAGAAGAATTTTGCAAGATCTAAATTTTGGATTTAGAAAAATTATACTAGATCCGTACAAGAAACGTAGACATAGAAATTGACAAAAAAGAAATACGTGACTATATGACATACAGAATTTGCAAATTAGAAACTTAAGACAGAAACGTATTTGGCTACACACGCGTATTATTCTATTGATAAAAATCAGGAAAGTTACTAGAACCAATAGCAATCATTCCGTAATTTCTTTCATGATTTCCGTAACTCTAGTGTTAACACAATACATGGTGCTTAATCCCTATAATAAAATATACAATGTTTCGATTAAAACCATTAATTGCCGAATAGTATATTTCTTATTTACCAATATTATATAGTCAGCTACAGTGTTTTTAATATTAATATTATTCCAAAGATTTGACGCACTTCGGAAAGAATAAACCGAAAACCGAACCCCATCGACTAAACAATCCACGATCGAATCCCAAATCCCACTCCCCAATCCGGCAGTCGACGTGTTAAAAGTGCAAAATTTATTCGTCAGGCGACCGGCTTTCGGACGCGTTTTGATTATAACGTACGGGACGCTTCTTGTTTACTCCAGCTTCCGGACAGCCGTTATCAGGAATTAGATTTTAATTGCTTAATGGGGCGAATGATTGAAGCAATCGGGTAAAAGTGATTCGCCGGGCCGAAAATACGTCGTGTACGAAAACGCTTCGGGCGGAAAATCTTATTGCCGAGGATTCGTGCTCGTAAATAGCCGGTCGGACGGTATTGCGTCTCTCCCGCAAACACGTCACGTTTGCGGCGGGTCGATTCGTCCTGTTCTTTTGCCCTGGAAATGTAAACCTCTCATAAATTTACTTCGCGCAAACATAAAAATCGATACCACGCGTTCACGGCCAAAGTGACGATGCAGGGGTGCAGTTTAAAACATAGTTGGGGCGCATGGTGCAACTTGTTATATGAGTCGCACATATTCCAGATTGTTTAAGTGTACGAAAAAAGTATTGTATTTATTGTAAATGTTACAATTGATCAATCAAATGCTCCGGCGTTAAAATATTGAAAACTCTAAAAGCGGAACTAAACAGCTTGGATAGAGACCGACTTTTGCCAGCGATTACCGAATGGTTTAATAGAAGAAAATGAAAAATATTAGATTTATCTGCAATATTACAATTGAAGTACCAATCGAGTGGTTCGGCACTAAAATTTTGAAAAATGGTGCAGTTTAAAACATAGTTGCGACGCATGGTGCAACTTGTTATATGAGTCGCACATATGCCAGATTGTTTAAGTGTACGAAAAAAGTATTGCATTTATTGTAAATGTTACAATTGATCAATCAAATGCTCCGACGTTAAAATATTGAAAACTCTAAAAGAGGAACTAAACAGCTTGGATAGAGACCGACTTTTGCCAGAGATTACCGAATGGTTTAATAGAAGAAAATGAAAAATATTAGATTTATCTCCAATATTACAATCGAGTGGTTCGGCACTAAAATTTTGAAAAATGGTGCAGTTAAAATAAAACAAAAGGGGAACTAAACAGTTGGATAGAGACGGCGCATGGTGCAACTTGTTATATGAGTCGCACATATGCCAGATTGTTTAAGTGTACGAAAAAAGTATTGCATTTATTGTAAATGTTATAATTGATCAATCAAATGCTCCGGCGTTAAAATATTGAAAACTCTAAAAGAGGAACTAAACAGCTTGGATAGAGACCGACTTTTGCCAGCGATTACCGAATGGTTTAATAGAAGAAAATAAAAAATATTAGATTTATCTGCAATATTACAATTGAAGTACCAATCGAGTGGTTCGGCACTAAAATGTTGAAAAATGTTGAAAGTGGTGCTCCACTGTTTGGTCTGTGACCGACTTTTGCTAACGATTGCCGAACAGTTTGACAGAACAAAATAAAAGTATTACATGTATTTGCAATATTACAATTGAAGTATCAATCAAGTGCTTCGGCATTAAAATTGTTGAAATATTCAAAGTAGTGCTGAACGATTCGATCTGCGACCGACTTTTACGGACGATTGCCAAATCCTCTAACTGCACGAAACAAAAAGTCCTGCATTTATTGTATTTATTAAAATTGAAGTATCAATCAGTGCTGCGACACTAAAAGCAAAAGAAAAAAATCAAAAAGTGGAGCTACACGGTTTGGCCTGTGGCAGATTCATATCACAATACTCTGTAACTTCAACAACTTTTATCAATTACACTTTGACCTCCCGCTCTTTAATTCATTTAGCATTCATGTATTGTATTCGGCACGCAGGACCATTCAGAAGTGAGAATGGACCAAGTTTCCCGACTCTAGTTTGATATTCTACTCTATTTGGGGTCTGTGCGTTATGGGCAGTAGTTCAGTTGCCACACTGCTGTAAGACATCCATCAATATTAATATTTTACGAGTACGGTAGACGTAGTATAACACCAGGCTCTACAACGTGCAGAAGATATTACGAGTTTTTCCATACAACGTGATTCTCGTACAACGCACTACAATAAAGTATGGGATTTTACGCGTGTGCGATGACGCGTTCGAATGTTATCGATAAAGATGATACTAATAGATACCGGTCAATAGGGAAATTACCACTAACTCTAACTGAACTGATTTAACTCATTGACTGCCACGCATATTTCACGCGTCTTGCCCTGGGTGCCGCGGTTTTATTTTAAACAAGACCTGGAGTTTTACAAAATATAATAATATTAATTATTACATTATATTATAATAATAAAAATATAATAATATTATATTATATTACATTATAATATTAATTATTACTGATATAATATTGTAAGAGCATTTACAGTATTTTTATTGAAAAAAAAAACACTACGAGATAACTCGTAGCTAGCAGTTTTGATACAGGCGCTTATTACGAGATATCTCGTAGTTGGCAGTCAATGGGTTAACAGATTTTACCAAAAATCCTGTTTCACGAAAGCAGAAAAGATATTTCACACCTTGAAAATTATCCCCTTCAAAACAGACTACACAACGAACGAAAAAGTCGGGCAAACAAACGGCAACACGTTTGCGAAGAAAAAAGTTGCAGATCTCATTCGATAATCTAAACGTCGACCCACACTTTTCAATCCGTGTGCCATGCGCATTCGATTGTGATGCACCATCTGCGTCTGGACACTGTACATCGGCAGCACATTGATTAACGGCGCAGGTCGCGAAAAAGAAGACGTTGACAGATAGCGGGTCGATAGGCACAGTTTCCTCGGCGATTTGTAAGGCAGCGCGGAGGAAAGTAACTCTCTTCCACTCGCTAATATCCTCCCCCGGGGTTAAGAGGTGGCTACCGCGGAAAAAGTCCCGGAAATGAGCGGATTTTCGCGATAAACGAAATTAAGCACGCCGCCGTAACTTCGGCAATCAACCCTCTCGCGGGGCGGACGAATGACGGCGGCAATAAACTGAAATCGCTTGCCGTTAAGAGTTTCGACCTGACACGGTTACTTAAGAAACCCGCGACGGAGAGCGATGTCTCTGGCCATTTATAACTCCGGCCTCACGTGAAATTCGATGAATCCGCGGCGAATGTCGTATTCTCACGTGCGACTCGATCATTTAACACGTTGACTGTCACGCTAGTTTATAAGAAAATTTCCGTAAGGCCAAGCGCCCTGCTATGCCATGCGCAAATTGTTTCTTATCGTTGCAGAAGATTATTAAATTTTGAACAAAATGCCTGGGGATTATATATAAATATAAATCTATATAAATATGTATTAAATAATGATACTCTATATGATATGATACTATATAAAATATATACCTACTACTACACTATATATATATATATATATATATATACTACTTATACTGTATTAACCCTTTGCACACAAGAAATCAAATCAAAGTATAGTGAAATTACTAAGATATTTAAAAAAATATCAGAGGGTTTTGTTACGACGCACAAACTACCGGACCTTGAAATTTTAATCTCCATAGGCCATGAAACCGATGTGGGACAAAGAAAACGGGATCGCATTGTTTGTTTTGACAGAAAAACACCTGGTGGCAGGCGTCGAACGACTTATTATTGTCAAATGTGCATAAATCATCCTGCAATGCATATTGGGAAGTGTTTTAAAATTTATCACATTGCACAAAATTATAACAAAATAAAATATTGACTTTTTGCAAATATATATTTCTCGATGTCAGCCAATTCATTTAAGTCCAATATTATTGTAATACGTTACTTGGTACCAAAGCTATACTAAATAATATGAGAGGTGCATGGGAAAATGGTTCGGAGTGCAAACGGTTAAAAAATCGTACTGGACTTATTGTTTCTTATCGTGGCAGAAGATAATCACGTTTACATCAATACGTTTCGGAACATGCATTCAGTAGAAAATCTTTCCTTAAGAACAAAGTATCTAAGAAAGCGTGTGTGCTTCGAAAATTATTTCTTCTTTTTCAAATATGTTTTCTTAGTGACGCATGGTTAAAGTTACTTTTATAATAATTTAATAGTATTATTATATTCCGTGGAATATCCTTCCAAATACCTACTAATTTACCTCGCAAGCACTAAAATGCGCGTCGCCTGAAAATTCATTATGTCGGAACGATTCGCGAACAGACGGAATATTGTCTGACGGGCGCAGTTACCCAATGACCGTATTAGCGATTTTCTCTTTCTCTTCTTTTTCAAATATGTTTTCTTAGTGACGCATGGTTGAAGTTACTTTTATAACAATTTAATAGTGTTATTATATCCTACGAAATATCCTTCTAAATATCTACTAATTTACCTCGTAAGCACTAAAATGCGCGTCGCCTGAAAATTCATTATGTCGGAACGATTCGCGAACAGACGGAGTATTGTCTGACGGGCGCAGTTACCCAATGACCGTATTAGCGATTTTCTCTTTCTCTTCTTTTTCAAATATGTTTTCTTAGTGACGCATGGTTAAAGTTACTTTTATAACAATTTAATAGTGTTATTATATTCCGTGGAATATCATTCCAAATACCTATTAATTTACCTCGCAAGCACTCAAATGCGCGTCGCCCGAAATTCATTATGTCGGAACGATTCGCGAACAGACGGAGTATTGTCTGACGGGCGCAGTTACCCAATGACCGTATTAGCGATTTTCTCTTTCTCTTCTTTTTCAAATATGTTTTCTTAGTGACGCATGGTTAAAGTTACTTTTATAACAATTTAATAGTGTTATTATATTCCGTGGAATATCCTTCCAAATACCTACTAATTTACCTCGCAAGCACTAAAATGCGCGTCGCCCGAAATTCATTATGTCAGAACGATTCGCGAACAGACGGAGTATTGTCTGACGGGCGCAGTTACCCAATGACCGTATTAGCGATTTTCTCTTTCTCTTCTTTTTCAAATATGTTTTCTTAGTGACGCATGGTTAAAGTTACTTTTATAACAATTTAATAGTGTTATTATATCCCGTGTTATATCCTTCCAAATACCTACTAATTTACCTCGTAAGCACTAAAATGCGCGTCGCCTGAAAATTCATTATGTCGGAACGATTCGCGAACAGACGGAGTATTGTCTGACGGGCGCAGTTACCCAATGACCGTATTAGCGATTTTCTCTTTCTCTTCTTTTTCAAATATGTTTTCTTAGTGACGCATGGTTAAAGTTACTTTTACAACAATTTAATACTGTTATTATATCCCGTGGAATATCCTTCCAAATACCTATTAATTTACCTCGCAAGCACTAAAATGCGCGTCGCCCGAAAATTCATTATGTCGGAACGAACCGCGAACAGATGGAGTATTGTCTGACGGGCGCAGTTACCCAATGACCGTATTAGCGATTTTCTCTTTCTCTTCTTTTTCAAATATGTTTTCTTAGTGACGCATGGTTAAAGTTACTTTTATAACAATTTAATAGTGTTACTATATCCCGTGGAATATCCTTCCAAATACCTATTAATTTACCTCGCAAGCACTCAAATGCGCGTCGCCTGAAAATTCATTATGTCGGAACGATTCACGAACAGACGGAGTATTGTCTGACGAGCGCAGTTACCCAATGACCGTATTAGCGATTTTCTCTTTCTCTCCGCTGCAACGAATTCTACGCGGTTATTAGAAGCGTGATGCGAAATTCAGTACAATGGTGCGCGCTGAAGTTTACAGAAGAGCAGACCTATCGGTTTGCGGAAGTTCGCGTCTCGCGGACTGAAGTGCCGACTTCAAAATTTGATACATCCGAGCACGGTGCGTTTGAGAACGGTGGAAGTCGAAACCGTCGATGTACGCTGATGCGTTCTAGCATATTCATGTCATAGAACGAACGTGTTCTACTGCAGTAGCCCGGAACACTTGGGATGGGCGAAATCGCCGAAGGGGATTATTACGCTTCCGGCGTGCGGTTAAAAATGGGTGAAAATTTCATGGGAAGTGAACACGGAGAGACTGAAAAACGGCGAATAAGATAGGTCACGATAAACTCGCACATGTGTGACTTCCTTTTTTTCGCACGGATCTCCGATTTAGCAAATAAAAGAAATTAAATAAGACTCGCGCGTTTGCGTGTATTCGGTACTTTAACAAAAATTATCAAGAGATTTAACCGCTTCAGCAATTGACAATACATTCTCTGTTTTGCTGATATTTATTCTGGGCGTGGTTTTTATTTTTCATGTAAGCCATATGAACTCCAATGAATTTTATCTCCAGTTACCATTATTTTCAGTTTATGTTCATTCTCCGATACTTATTCTTCGCACAGTGACTTTTTTTCAACGAAACCGCATGATCCAGTTACTGTCACTTTCAGTTAAATTGATTGAACAAAAACCGGCTACTCCTGACACAATTTCTTTTACCCCTGCGATCTCAAACAACTAATATCAATCTGAGCACTCTTTCTTTGGCACGCGGCATCTAATTGGTAAGTTTAGACGTACAGAAACGCTACTGAATGAACGCGTGAAAAAAGGTTCGTTTGATCCGATCGGTCGCATTCGCTGCAGATTCCGCCTAAACGACAGAGCGGGTAATAAAGTTGTTTATCATAACACCGCGCGTTATCCTCCGAATGATTTATCGCCGTGACCGAAAATTCGCCCGCGTTCCCCGTCGACCGAAAAAAAATAAAGAACGCGTCGCGCAGTACGCGCATAGGATTTGGCGAGCACGAAAATAATGTATGAATGCGAGACGATAAATTTGATACCCTCTTGAAGGTGCCACGCGATTGATGGATGCACGACCCGCCGGCGTTCCCTATCTCATCAATTAAGAGTTAAAGCACCTCCTCGCATCCTCACGTTGTATCGCCCGTTAAGCCTTCGCCCGAATTCGGTGGGAACAATCAATCACGCTAACTTTAACGCCGCTTAATAACATTGGCCCGACGTCGCGTGGAACTCAAGGCTCCGCCATTGTAGCGCTTCTAATTTCGGCCGGGCCATTTTTACGCTTTACAGAACGAATTTCGGATGGCGATTAATCGTGGCCAACAGTCGTCCGAGGGTTTATAAGGCGGGAGACAGATCGCTGCTTAACGCGTTCAACGCTACGTACGGGGGAAGAGTTACCGCGTCTAGCAGCATAAAATATTGGGGCATAGGTGTCCAATGTTAGAAATATATTGAATCTGCCGTTTTTGTTTAAATGCCATATTAGTTGGTAATTGTGGTTATTGACATATACATCCACGCTTTTCCTTAAATTTGAAAATTTCACTAAATATTACTTAACCCTTTGCACTCCGCTGTCCCCTCTCAGGGGATATTGAAGTTTGTTAGAGATTACAGGGAATTAACTTATTCCAACGCAATTTTTTGAGACGTGCACGTTTGCCTGGAGTTTTCTCTTGAAATAGCACAAGAAATCAAATCAGAATGTAGTAAAATTACTAAGATATATAAGAAAAATATCAGCGAGTTTTGTTACGATGCACAAACCACCGGACCTTGACAATTTTAATCACCATAGGCCATAAAACTGACGCGGGACAAAGAAAACGGCATTGCATTGTTTGTTTTGACAGAAAAACACCTGGTGGCAAACGTCGAACGACTTATTATTGTCAAATGTGCATAAATCACCCTGCAATGCATACTGGGAAGTGTTGTAAAATTTATCACACTGTACAAAATTATAACAAAATAAAATATTGACTTTTTGCAAATATATACTTCTCGATGTCAATCAATTAATTTAAGTCCAATGTCAATATAATACGTCCTTGGTTCCAAAACTACACTAAATAATATGAGAGGTGCATGGGGAAATGGTTCGGAGTGCAAAGGGTTAAATATCGAATTCATATTTTTCACATATTGATTTCCATATTCTTATATTTAGTTTACATTTTCAAATATCTGTTTTATATTCTCAAAATATTCACCTTATATCTTCTAAACATTAATTTTACATTTCTTGTGCGTGTGTCCAATATTTAGACCTAATACTTTTGGTATATTAAAAATTTAGCTTTAACGAATACCTTTCCAATATTAGAAAAAGTTAAGTAAGCCATATTTCGTGCCACTCGAGACGCGTTTAGAGTCATTTTATAAAAAAAAACACGATTCCTCTCTAAAAAAAATGTCCTCAAACCTCCGACTTTAAATTCATTCCGTGCAGCTCGAATTGCCTGACCAACAAACATAAACACATCGTCATCAGCAACTCACGTGTCAGTGCGCTGACGCTTTCGGCACCGCAGGAACCATTGAATTCACCGAGCCGGGCGCTCGATGTGTTAATCGGATGCAAATGAGCAGGCCGTTTACGGTATATTTATACTCGGCGTATTAAAGATACACGTAACGCGACTTGCATGGGGTGCTTCCCGGTAAGCGAACGTATGGGGTGTCGAGCAGTGAAGCCGATACGACAGGAACTCGGCGGCACGTGTCTACCCTGGCCGTAGCTATGTTTAGCGGACGACACATTTAGTTGCCACGATAATCGATCCCGTCGACTTGACAGACGCAGCGAGACGTGATCGCCCTGCATCCTTCCGTGCAGTCTACAGGGTGCGTCGCCAAAATCCCGACAAAATTCAATTTAAATTTCCCGTCGTTCTATACCACTTGGATATGTCGCTATTGGCAACGAAATAATTTGGAGCATGTAATAAACATTCATAACCTCGAAACTGTAACTATGTTAACCCTTTCGCCACTACGGATGACTATAGTCACCCGCCAGAAAACAACATCCATACACGACGGGTGACTATAGTCACCCGCTACAAAATGATTGCTCAGTATTATGTTATAATTATATATTTTGTTGTGTAATGTAAAAATATCAATTATATTGTTGAATTAAAAATACGTTCATGAGAAAATTATGAACACAAATCATTTTCCTTCTAAAAGTAATATCACAAAGTCGTTTTTGAGACAAAAGTCCTGGCCCCGAATGCGTGCGTTAAACCAAAGTGCAGAGTATAATCGAAGAGCCGCGATTATCGAAAGTATTCGTTTAATGTTCTCATTTTGATGTCGCGAGATATAACGAGGAGAAGTCCAGCGAAGGTTTTGCAACACCGGCCAGGCGAAGGAGCGCGTTTTTAGGACGCCCGACATCATTCAACGGGCTCAGGAGCTTATTTTTCAGGATCCAGGGCAGTCGATCCGAAAATTGTCGTCGATTTAGGGTGTAAGCGAAAAAACTATGCGTCGAATCTAGGAGGAGGACCTCCGCTACAAGTCTTATGCGATAAAAGTGAGACAGATGCTTTCGTGCTGCCAGGCAAAGCTTGAACGCTGTAACCTGCTTTTGGCCTCCCAACAGTCCAGATTTAAATCCGATTCATTTTAAATTTCCCGTCGTTCTATACCACTTGGAGATGTCGCTATTGGCAACGAAATAATTTAGAGCATGTAATAAACATTCATAACCTCGAAACTGTAACGATGTTAAACCAAAGTGCAGAGTATAATCGAAGAGCCGCGATTATCGAAAGTATTCGCGCTGGGCGCTTAGCGACAGAAATGATTCGATTCTTCGGGTACCCAAGATCGACTGTGTATGATGTTGCAAGATATAACGAGTCAGAGAAGTCCAGCGAAGGTTTTGCAACACCGGCCAGGAAAAGTCACTCGAAGGAGCGCGTTTTTAGGACGCCCGGAATCATTCAACGGGTTCAGGAGCTCATTTTTCAGGATCCAGGGCAGTCGATCCGAAAATTGTCGTCGATTTAGGGTGTAAGCGAAAAAACTATGCGTCGAATCTAGGAGGAGGACCTCCGCTACAAGTCTTATGCGATAAAAGTGAGACAGATGCTTTCCGAAGCTGCCAGGACAAAGTGAGTTGAACGCTGTAACCTGTATTTCTGCCTCCCAACAGCCCAGATTTAAATCCTTTCGACTATTATGTATGCAGCATGATTGAAAGGGTCACCAACAAGTCCAGACATCCCAACGCCTCATCATTAAGAGCCGCTATTGGAGTGGCATACGCCGATTAGAACCGAGGCTCGTTAAAACGGGCCTGCGACAGATTTAGACCGAGAATGGAGGCGGTCATTGAAGCAGAGGGGGGGTTATATTGAGTGAATGTTTTCTTCATGACCCAACAAACAATACAGTAACAAAAAAACTTTTTCACTTTTCTATTATTGCAATAAAAATGTAGGGATATAAGATGTTAGGTGTCGTCAAAACGTGATGCGGAATTATATTGAGTTGAATAATTTATTAAAGATAAATAGAAGCACTAATATATACATATAAATACAAAATGAAAATAAAACTATGGCAATTCGACTTCGATTCGGTAAACGGCAACAAAACGTATCTATACTGAACTGAACTACACTCTGAACTTGACTGATCTATAACTCAACTTAAACTGAACGACAACTTAAAATTCTGATCTATTACTGAGACATAACTGAACTCGCGTCCCAAACCGGGCCGGCTTTTATATGGACCTCTACCGCCTTATCTTAATCCGGTAGGGCCCGATGGCCCAACGACAGTTTTATGCGACGCATTTACGGCCGTTTTCCTGATGCTACAAAAATTATGTTCCAAAAAAATGTTTGATTTGTCCGGATTTTGGCGACGCACCCTGTACACGGCGACCCCCTCCGGAATGGCACGTGCGCCGTAGATGCCATGAAAATTTCGCGCACAATCGCGCCAACGAAATTTCGAAATAATATGTGAAGCGTGCACGGCATACCGGCGCAAAATTCGTGCCCACGTATGCATGAAATACTTGTCGCGCGGTGGGTGGGGCGTAAGTTGGCGCGAAGAAACGGACGCGTTAGTGCTTTGGAAAATAATTTACTGGGGGACACGTGCGTCGGTCGTGCCAGATATAAGGAACGTGTTTAACAGTTCGCGGACGAAACGGCGCGAAACTGAAAGCCCTGTTGTGCCGGGGCGTCGGAACAATAGCCATTTGAAATTCCCAGCGAACACGTACGCGGATGGCTATATATGTGAGGGAATGGTCTTATTTATATTCTCCGGGAATGTTGTGAGTCTCGCGGCGTGGCTGAGATTTTTCTGACGTTAGTTGCGCTATCTCTCAGCACCCAAAGATTTCGAAGAACGTCTTTCACGTTTTGACGCATACTTTGAACATATCTTTGAGAGTATTTCGCATTTTCGAGAGGAATTCGCATTTTTCGGGGTCCATTGGCACCTTCTTTTAAAGTCCAAACGGCCGAGTCGATTGGGACACATTCATTTTTTTACCCGATTTTGAAAGGAATTTTTCACTACTTTTCGCACATTTTTGGCCATATCTCCGAAACTATTGCGAATTTTGCACGTCTTCTTTCGTCGTTCTCAGTTATTTTCGATCCCTTTTGATATACAAAAAGACAATAAAATCGGAGAACCTTTTTTTTTCTGACATAAATGGTAAGGGATATACTTTAATATTTTCTCCATTTTGGGTCTATCGGTATCCATCCTCTACGGTATACCGTATCGCATTATTTAATATTTTACTTGTGTCAACTGTAAACTGGTTGCATATATGCGCCAATCGTTCGCACCGAGTTAGTTAT
Organism: Cryptocheilus praepositus; assembly: GCA_033815515.1. Lineage (NCBI taxonomy): Eukaryota > Metazoa > Arthropoda > Insecta > Hymenoptera > Pompilidae > Cryptocheilus > Cryptocheilus praepositus. The sequence goes on along the minus strand of JAWWQZ010000303.1, from coordinate 8,183,361 downwards.
AAAGTAAACAATCAAGAAGCAACACACATGTTGGGCTACATCATCAACACGCGAGTCCTACTAAGTGGCTATAGACAGACTGGAAATATGAACAACGGACTAAAGAAAAACTTCGCCCATTATAGAACAGGCATGCGTATTGTAGCTATACATATACAGTAACACAGCCCGTAACCCAGATGAAAATCAATCGAATGTCGTCTGCTGAGTATATAAAGCGCTTTCTCCTATACCGCAGCATTTCGATATTAATAAACTAGTTTTATCGCCATCACGCGTACTCTCGCTGAAGTTTATGTTCCACTTATCGCGTTACTTGAGATTCAATATGCCCAAGAGCATTAACTGGGAAGAAAATGTGCCGTTTGAGCATCTTCACAAAAATCAATATTGTCATAATAATGTTAGATGATGTGTTAAATTCAAGCTTATTGTCAATTACTGAAACAATTGAGGAATATAAAGGATATGTATAATTTTTGGTTGAAAATGCTGTAGAACTTTATTACTGTAACTGAACATATTCCATGGTCATGGGTGCCATCTCTTTATGATTCTACAAAAATTTGTTTTTCTAAAATTGTATGTATAATGTAAAGATTCGAACCCACGGATAATAATTATATAAATCACTCTTTCATCTTAGCACTTTGCACATCACTTTCGTTAATTTGGAAACGTCGTGTCTGCTCTTATCATTGTCTCCTCGTCTTGTTACTTTCGCACAGGAGTTCCGCTTGTAAAGGAACAATAATACCACCAGACATATAACTTCCAAATTAATGAAAGTGACGCGCTTCATGCTAAGATGGAAGAGTGCACAGCACAATCACCATCTGTAAGTCTAAATGTTTACATTACACCCACAATTTTCAGAGAAAAAAATGTTGAAGCTTATATACTTTTGTGGACTTCCGAAGAGGGTCCCGGGTCCTCGAAACATCTTGACAATTTTGAACCCAAAAAAAATACTTCATACCCTTGAATGATTCAAGTAAATGATCATTCTAGCCCGCTGAATCCGACTCTCCGACAAAAGATTTCCGCAACACTCGATAGTGTCGTCCCTGCGTCGTCTGTCTTTACCCCTGAACTCTCGCGGCCGACAGACTTTATCGCGACACCGACGATAGGGTCGAACGTAAACGGAAAGCCGAGATGAAGGGCCACGTTTTTTCCCGCGGCGCTCAGAGAACGGCAGCGCGTCGTTACGTTTCGTGACAAAGGACTGTAAAACACGAAGCGGCGACTTGAGCGGGTGGAAGCGGTGGGTGGGCTTCGAGGTGCGGGGTCGCAGGGCGCCAAAAGACACACTGAAAAGGGAACCGACAGACCGCGACAGAACTACAATACCAGTGCGTCGAGGAGAAATGAACAGATGCGTGACAGCGTGCATACGCATACGCTCAACACCGATCCCGGCACAGCTTCTGAGAATCCCGAAACTGATCGCTACCCGTTCTGTGCTCGGGTACATGACGAATGCGTCCTTTCAGAGCGACAGATCATTCAGTGTTCTCCTGAACAAACACCCACACCCAATTATTACGTCTTGCCCCTCCGTCTACCGCCACATCAAAGACCGCAGCGATGGGTGACATCCACCAATAACCGAATTATCGCTGTCACCCACACCTCGAAGCCCCGTAATCCGCAACAACCCGCGCTGAACAAAGCGCGAGCGTACAACCGTCGATAGACACCCTCTCCGAGCATAGATTGGCAAAGACACCCGTCCACCAAGGCCGCACACGCTCCTGCATGAACGTTTGGGACTGTTTAACACGTTGACTGCCAAGCGTATTTTTGCTATGTCAAAATCGCGATGCGATGAAATACTGCAGTATTGCTTAATACTGCTAGAGTATGCTTAAATCGTGCAAAATGAAGGCACCCCAGGGTTGTTAGAAGCCAAAGTATTGAAGCACCATTCTATTATCAATTGCTTTTACAAGATTGCAAATAGGCTTCACGGCGAATTTTTTTGCATTTACAGTAAAATCATTTGCGCCGGTCACCGGTGACCACTCTGGCAGCCAACGTGTTAATTTAGACGGCACCGTTTTTGTTTGGTCAATGCTTTAAGGAAAACAATATAATACAATATATTAAAGTAAATAACAATATAATAAAGTAAATAAACAATATAATAAAAATACGATGCCGCCTAAATTAAACGTTCAGTCTCAGAAGTACGAAAGGACAGACATGCGCGCAATGATAATACGAACGAAAAGTCCGCCGCCGGTCCGTGCGGACCGACGAGGCCCGAACGAAAAGTCTAGCGCCGGTTCCTAGGGCCCGGCATGGCGCTTAACGTGTTAAATATCCCACCGATAAGTAAAGAATAGGAGGTTCGGTGGAAAGAGATGGTGTCCGGTGGAAACTTAGCACCGGCAGGCCCAGGACAAACTATATGCATGATATGGCCGCCACGTGCGTTTACGCCACAAACGTAACGCCGCAGCAAGACGACGCATCAGCAAAACATAACGCAAATGCTAAAGCTTCCGAAGGCACGGTTTCCCGTGACGCCGCGCCCGAGAGAAGAAGACAGACGAGACGCCCCACGGCCGCGAGAGCGGGGCAAGGTTGGGCCAGGGACCCAAAGGAGGGAAACGGATTGCTATACCATTGCTATACCACAATACGAACGCTTTTAAGCAGCGCGCGTTGCCTGCCTGGGATTTCCTTAAAAATACGCGTGGCACTCAACGTGTTAAATATCCCACCGATACGTAAAGAATAGAAGGTTCGGTGGAAAGGGATGGTGTCCGGTGGAAAATTACCACCGGCAGGCCCAGGACAAACTATACGCGTGATATGGCCGCCACGTGCGCTTACGCCACAAACGTAACGCATTAGCAAAACATAACGCAAATGCTAAAGCTTCCGAAGGCACGGTTTCCCGTGACGCCGCGCCCGAGAGAAGAAGACAGACGAGACGAGCCACGGCCGCGAGAGCGGGGCAAGGTTGGGCCAGGAACGCAAAGGAGGGAAACGCATTGCTATACCATTGCTATACCACAATACGAACGCTTCTAAGCAGCGCGCGTGGCCTGACTGGGATTTCCTTAAAAATACGCGTGGCACTCAACGTGTTAAATATCCCACCGATACGTAAAGAATAGGAAGTTCGGTGGAAAGGGATGGCAGGTCCAGGACAAACTATATTCGTGACATGGCCGCCACGTGCGTTTACGCCACAAACGTAACGCAGCAGCAAGACGACGCATCAGCAAAACATAACGCAAATGCTGAAGCTTCCGAAGGCACGGTTTCCCGTGACGCCGCGCCCGAGAGAAGAAGACAGACGAGACGAGCCACGGCCGCGAGAGCGGGGCAAGGTTGGGCCAGGGACGCGAAGGAGGGAAACGATAGGGGTGGCCGGCAACAGACAGTCTCCACTCCGACTCGCGCCGGCCGAGCTTTCGCTTCGTTCGTCGCTCGTGGGATATAGCCCGCGGGCTGAAGGAGGTGTGTAGGCGTTTGTATGGCCTACGTAGCTCGGTAGGTTCGGACCCCTCTGCGTGCGTTTGCGCACGCCCGTGTACGTGCAAGCCGCGCAAGCTGGTGTTAGCGGCGGTGCGAGCGGAGACGAGGGCGTCGGAGGGTGGTTCGTGATGCAGGAGTGAGAGAGCACGGGGAGAGAACGAGAGAGAGGGTGAACGAGACAGAGAGGGAGGGAGGGAGAGAGAGGCTGCGGGAAAAAGAGGAGAGAAAGAGCGCAGGGGTGAGAGCTATGCGTGGGATCGTCGAGACTCCCAGTCGGGGCGAACACATAGGCGAGTGGAGAAGGTTGCGTCGTTGAGTCGAGTCGGTCGATATCCCTGGCTACACGTCTTCAAGGCGACCTGCTGACGTACGAGCGCACCCCGACGCTGTGTCCCTTGGCCTCTGGATCTGCACACGTTGCGCCGCGCGACCCCCTGCGATACGCTCTAGGCCCTACGATTTCTCGACCTTCGTGCGAGGCCTTCGGGACGCGCTTCTTGCGCGATCGATCGGTGATCTGTGGGTGGCGTGGTTCGAGGCAAGCACCCGCGGGAGAGACGGTGGACGGAACGGTCGCAGAGTTATGTCGGGAGGAGTTGGTAGTCCGCGTATGTGCGTTCGGTGGAAGACTGTAGTAGGTTTTTGTCCGGAGAAAAAGCGGGATTGAGCCAAAACGAAATAATGCTTTTGGAGAAAACCGTAGGAGACGTGTGTGGGTTGAATGGATGGTAGGAGTTAGGCGTGAGGCTTGCAGACGATCGTCGTGGGCTCCGAAGCGTTCGTCTGCAAAGGGTAGCTGATGATAATGAGTAGAATGAATGGAATCTTAAATGTATGTAGTATAAATAGGATGTCAGCAATAAAATTAATAGGATATTATAGGAATTAATAGGATATTAATGACTATTTTTCCTTTAACAAAATTTCCTCTACAATCCAGTTTAAACTATTTCTTGTAACGTCCAGCGGTATAGCGCGAGAGGCGCGATTGTGTTAGATTTGCATTGTTCGATGAGGGGGTGGGCGGGAATGTGTGCAGGCCGTTTTGTTTATGTTTATTGTCAGGGCTGGCGCGTGGCGTGGACGCATTCAAGGCGACCTGCCGATATGTGGAAGCCGCCGCGCAACTACCGTTTTGCCACTCGGCGCTTCCACGAGTCGCGACTTTGCAAGTGCGCCGTGGCGTCGTGCGGACTGCAGCCGCGATCGAAGGTTCGCGTCTTAGGACACGGGCAGAAAGTGATGAGGGTGGCTAGAGGCGCCCGGGGGGAAAAATGAAATTCGAAAGTTCGGAGGATTACACGACAATGCGATATTCACGGATGAGAACTCGCGAGACGACGATAGTGCCGACGGTTTAACTCTTTGCGCTCGGACATGTTTCTTCGCGAAGTAGTGCATAGCGGATGGTTTCGGCTAAGATGGTACGGTTTCGAAAAGAATCGGTCTATCCAAATTATATTGAGCGTAAAGTTGTATATGTACTATGAAATAAAGTTGAGGTTTTATGGGTTAATTCTTTCGAAGTACTATTATTCTGCAGCCATGATTCCGTAAATACAATGTATCTTAATCTTGTGGTTTTATAAAATAAACATTTTGTAATATGAATAAGGGTATGATAATAACTTATTTGTCGTCTATCAGTTGGCGTTTTTCTTTTTGGATATAAGGTACAATCCTGTTCATTTTCTCGCGCAGAAATAATTTGCAATTTGTCGTTCGGCCTATAACCCAAATATGACATAAAGCTAAATTAATGCAGTTGCTGAAATTTGCGCTCGGACATGTTTCTTCGCGAAGTAGTGCATAGCAGATGGTTTCGGATAAGATGGTACGGTTCCGAAAAGTATCGGTCTATCCAAATTATATTGAGCGTAAAGTTGTATATATACTATGAAATAAAATTGAGGTATTATGGGTTAATTCTTTCGAAGTACTATTATTCTGCAGCCATGATTCCGTAAATATAATGTATCTTAATCCTGTGGTTTTATAAAATTAAAATTTTGTAATATGAATAAGGGTATGATAATAACTTATTTGTCGTCTATCAGTTGGCGTTTTTCTTTTTGGATATAAGGTACAATCCTGTTCATTTTCTCGCGCACAAATAATTTGCAATTTATCGTTCGGCCTATTACCCGAATATGACAGAAAGCTGGCGTTGCTGAAATTTGCGCTTGGACATGCTTCGAAGTAGTGCATAGCGGATGGTTTCGGAAGATGGTACGGTTCCGAAAAGTATCGGTCTATCCAAATTATATTGAGCGTAAAGTTGTATATGTACTACGAAATAAAGTTGAGGCTTTATGGGTTAATTCTTTCGAAGTACTATTATTCTGCAGCCATGATTCCGTAAATACAATGTATCTTAATCTTGTAGTTTTATAAAATTAAAATTTTGTAATATGAATAAAGATATGATAATTACTTATTTGTCGTCTATCAGTTGGCGTTTTTCTTTTTGGATATAAGGTACAATCCTGTTCATTTTCTCGCGCACAAATAATTTGCAATTTATCGTTCGGCCTATTACCCGAATATGACAGAAAGCTAAGTTAATGCAGTTGCTGAAATTTGCGCTTGGACATGTTTCTTCGCGAAGTAGTGCATAGCGGATGGTTTCGGCTAAGATGGTACGGTTCCGAAAAGTATCGGTCTATCCAAATTATATTGAGCGTAAAGTTGTATATGTACTACGAAATAAAGTTGAGGCTTTATGGGTTAATTCTTTCGAAGTACTATTATTCTGCAGCCACGATCATTCGGTAAATAAAATGTATCTTAATCTTGTGGTTTTATAAAATTAAAATTTTGTAGTATGAATAAAGATATGATAATTACTTATTTGTCGTCTATCAGTTGGCGTTTTTCTTTTTGGATATAAGGTACAATCCTGTTCATTTTCTCGCGCACAAATAATTTGCAATTTGCCGTTCGGCCTATAACCCGAATATGACATAAAGCTAAGTTAACACAGTTACTGAAATTTGCGCTCGGACATGTTTCTTCGCGTATTAGTGCATAGCGGATGGTTTCGGCTAAGATGGTACGGTTTCGAAAAGAATCGGTCTATCCAAATTATATTGAGCGTAAAGTTGTATATGTACTATGAAATAAAGTTGAGGTTTTATGGGTTAATTCTTACGAAGTACTATTATTCTGCAGCCATGATTCCGTAAATAAAATGTATCTTAATCTTGTGGTTTTATAAAATAAAAAATTTGTAATATGAATAAGGGTATGATAATAACTTATTTGTCGTCTATCAGTTGGCGTTTTTCTTTTTGGATATACAGTACAATCCTGTTCATTTTCTCGCACACAAATAATTTGCAATTTGTCGTCCGGCTTATTACCGGAATATGACATAAAACTAAAGTAATGCAGTTGCTGAAATTCACCTCTCAATTGAATGAATAAAGGCTTTATAAATTTTTAGTTGAACAGAGGCTATTCATTTTTACCAACTCTTTGCACTCAAATACGTTTCTTCACGAAGCAGTCCATAGAGTATGATTTCGTATAAAACGGTTCATATATGGTTCATATTTTTCGGGTTATATTTTATGAAACAAATTAAAATGTATTGTTGTTATATTAAATGATGGGCTTGATAGAACAAGTATCATAATAACAAGTTGTTTTAATTTACTATTCAGCCTATTAGAAGGATGTTCTCAAAATTGTTGGAATTCGTCTCTCAGTCGATTGAATATAAAGTTCATCCATTTTAAATACGACTGCTATTTTTCTCACTGCTTTTACTTGTAATGAATCGGATTCATTCTGAAGAAAGCAAATATTGGAACAAACTGTATCTTTGCATATACACGCAAAAGCTCATCGCAATCAAATGCCCAATGTATATTCCAATAAAATGCACAAAGTGCATTGCAATAAAATGCACGATGCGCATTGCAATAAAATACAGAATATGCATTGCAGTAAAATACACAATGTGTATTGCAATAACATGCCATTTCTTCGGGTCCCTTCAGAGGGGACAGCGGAGTTGGAAGGGTTAATATTTCAACGTAGTCCCGCGTATAAATAACGAACGTCGCGGAGTCCGGTATAGCGCATTGGTTAGGTTGGCCGAATTTATTTAGTGGATTTCTTCGCTTTTATCATATTGGACGATTTCGCGTGTACGTGGCGTGGACGGTGGGCTCAAACGCCGACGCCAAACGGACGTTTCTTCCTTTTCTCTCGAGCGATATCTCGAGCCTTGACCTTCGGCTTGTGTGAGACCTTGCATAAGACGTTTTATCGAATGTACGTGAGCGAACGATTACGTCGATCGAACGATTCCGCCCTGAAATAACATCGCCGGATGAAAGATCTGTCGGTTCGGAATGAATTCACGGAATTGAAGACTCACATGCGAGCGCAATCTCTCTCGATGTAATCAAAGAAGAATCGACTGTCGGATATCTCTCTTTCAATTTACCGGCGACCAAAGTCGCCGTGAAATGTTATGCATGTCGAGGCGGAGGGCAAGACATTGCGCATGCAGATTACTTGAATAAATACATCTAAATTAAGTACGCGTTTACGCACGTAATTACGTTGGGGCCAATTAATTCTTATACGCGGCTGCCTGTAAACGTATACATCAAACGCCATTTTCCTCGTCTACGACATCATACAATTATTGCAATCGCCTCGTGCAGCTTAACTCAATTAATATTATCGTGTAATGCACAGTCGTTCGTATCCGCGTTCTACATTAGTTCTGCATTATTTTTGTATAGTATCGCATCGTATTATACGTTATGGATATTATGAGTTTCCGCTTATTTCCTATGAGTTCTCTTGACCCGACCTTCGAAGTGTACAAGCTTCTGTGCACGACGTCTTATCGAATATACGCCATCCACTCGTTCGGGTCGATCGAAAGCTCTTCCTTTTGGGGAACGAGAAACGTTGCACAAGAAATCTCTGGGTAGAAATGAATTCTCGGAATTCTACCGTTACACGCGAACACGACGTTTTTTTTTTCACTTCCACCGTCTTGCAGCGTCGTTTCCTTCTCTCTCCTATAATCTAACTAAAAAATTCGCCCACATACTCCCGGGCTGTGATATGCATTCTTGGCATCGCGCTGCTGTTTAATCATCCTGATGCAATGTGCTCAAAACGGTTGGGCTCTTGCATAAAGTAGTTTTTCAATACGCCAAGCGAAGACACTGTCGATATTGTCGAGTCAAAGGTTATCAGCTCCTGGATGAGGAGAGCCTTTGACAAAGTTTCCTGTTGTATGCAAATTACTGAATGTGCTCGGCGTATTTTCCTTTTTCTCCCACTTTCCGTCTATATTATTTTTCCCCGGCCAATGTGCACAGTTCGCACGTTTTCGGCGTTGCCGGGTACTGACGACGGGAAATACGCGGTGTCTAATAAACTAGTAATGAATGCACGAAACGTCATGTACGGGGATAATTTACGTGCGGAACAATGGCGCGGCCGAGTTCGAAATTATTCGACTTATTAATGTGCGGGATCTCATTGCGTTATAAAAGGCACGTTGTGAATAGCATCGACAATGTTACGGTTCGACATTCGAAATGCGCAAATCTCAATTGTTCATAATAAAGTCCCAATTTTACACTTTGCTGTGCAGCGAAAAGCTGTTATTGGTGTGGCGAACTGCATGTTCCAGTCTCATGACTTATGCTATCTTTACGGTAGAACAATTGCATCACAGATACGTGATAAGGTCCATCTATTATCGATCGCATCGATGAAGAAGGCGCGGCCGAGTTCGAAATTATTCGACTTATTAATGTTCGGGATCTCATTGCGTTATAAAAGGCACGTTGTGAATAGCATCGACAATGTTACGGTTCGACATTCGAAATGCGCAAATCTCAATTGTTCGTAATAAAGTCCCAATTTTAACTTTGCTGTGCAGCGAGAAGCTGTTATTAATGCGGCAAACTGCATGTTCCAGTCTCATGACTTATGCTATCTTTACGGTAGAACAATTGCATCACAGATACGTGATAAGGTCCATCTATTATCGATCGCATCGATGAAGAATGTCTACCATTAATATAAAACGTACAGTTGTGAAGCGTCCTTCCACGTAATATCGTTTCCTGCCACGGCAATTCTTCAACTGAATGGTCCCTTTTCAAATGTAACCCTACGAGTATACCGATCAAAGGTTCATGCCGGCGCTGTACAATGATTCTTCGCCGATGTGCAAGAATTTTCCGCACATTTCTCCCGGTACTCCTAGCTCGAGAACTCGCTGACCCAAGATCTTGCCCCCGACTGTTGGGAAGCACGGGATGATGACCGGCTATTCGTAAATCCTACCCATTTCATGATATCTTAAGCGTATAAAAGGATGCCAAGAGAACGTACAATTCTAACAAGATAATAATAAGCTGTATATTTGATACGGTCCCTTAGCTTCTTGAAATACGCATCATCTGTGAACAAAATGTTATTCAACCAAGCAAATACGCGCCGCTCATTAAAAATGTGAAATACATGGCATCCATTGAAAAATATTATGGAGTCAAGCAAATACGATTTCCTATAAATCACACGTATACATAAGCGACTACGTATTCTAAACAAGATATTTATCACGATCGTTGTGTCTAAACACCATCAAAGAATTTTATTGAACCAAATAGATACATGTCACCCATTAAAATATGATATATATATCTGCCACTTAAAAATACAGTAACCTCAACCGGTCGTTAATCCTTTGTCTTCTACGTGCACATTCACTCACAATTATCAATGTGCGAGATACATGTGCGTTCTTTCGCAAATATTGTAATCAACAAAACCCACACCCTGTTATATGTTGTACATATAGTCTTATATACTGTATACCTTCTGTTATAAACTGTATATATACTGTTATATACTGCAGAATATACCAGCCAACCCATTGACTGCTCTGTGCGTATATACGCGTTATATTATACGTCGATCTTCTTAACGCTTGACGTACAGCATTCCCAATTGTCAATCTGTCACACAATTACATGTGCGCTCTTTCGCAGATAACTTTCTCGTATCATTCAATTCGTCGCAACCGCAGAACTACAACTATACTCTCTTGCGCTTTGCATACTCAATCGACACATTCAGCACCCGCCTGCCACATATCCCACGCACCCTGTCAACCGCTGCAGAATCTAGCAGTCAACCGGTCAGCATAAACTTACGCGCCTTTCGGCAAAACACTCTCGCCATTCTCATCCGCGCAGGAGCCCTGCCGACTGAAAACCCGCGCACTTTCCATACAATCGGGCCGGTTTGATTCTGATTCAGTGGCAGCAACCTGACACGCCGTGGAATCTGGTGCCAAACTGGCCGAAGCAAACGGTTGGTCGGCAGGCAACGGCTTTTGGTGCATCGGCAGAGCCTCCTTCTTCATGGCGTAGACCTTGTACTTTATTATCACGTCGTGAATCTCGCTCTCCGCGGATATGCCGTACTCGGTGGGCATTTTCCGCAGGGACGCCGCGACGTATCTGGCCAGCGGATCATAGTCGGTTTCGTCAGGGAGTTTCACGGGATCGGCGGAATTTTTAGCGGACCGTCTGCTTGCAGAGAGCTTCGTCTTTTTCGTCGGATGCCTCGGATCGCCCGACGATCGTGCGCCTCCGGGCTTTTGCGCGTCGGATTGCTCGACATTCTGGACGTCCGGTATTTCCTCGGTTATGTGCAGGTGTCGCAGAGAATCGTTGTAGTGTTGCTCGCACGCCGATTGTCGCGGGTCGGGTCGCCTGGGATGCTGACGCCGAAGGAAAGAATTCGTTAATGCGTACGTGGCTGGACGGAGCATGACGTGCTGGTTAACCCCTTGCCGTACCATTTAAAGGAAAGAGAGCCGAAGACGCGGAAACGTTTTGTCAGAATTTGAAACAAATAATATCTTGCGGCTGTTTCGTCAAGTAGTCGTGCGCTTATTAACCCCTTGCCGTACTTTAACGAGTCTGACTCGTGATGAGAATTTCGGGCCATACGTGAATATTGTATCAAAAATGTATACAAAAGATAAAACAAATCAAATAATTTTTTAAACGTTTTTGGTTCAAATTTATTTGAATTCTGCAAAAGCACTATCGCACACAAATTCAAAATTATTTGAATTCTGCAAAAGCAAAGGCACTATCGCATGTAGTATATAAGTGCACGGTTACTTTACAGGCAGTTGCAAGGTATCGTTTGGACCCAAATTCTTCGAGTTAAATGGTACCGCAAGGGATTAACTTCATGCGATCGGGTTCTTATGGAATTCAAATGAACTCGAAGCAAAAACTTTCAAAAAATAATTTAACACATTGACAGCCGGGGTAATTTAACACATTGAAAACGCGGGTTTCTGAGTCTATCACTTGACGCCGGAAGCACTTTCAGAAACAAACGAAAAACTGTCAATGTGTTAATTTGTTCTTTTTTTATATACATATTTCGGATGCAATATATACATTTTGATCACGAAACAGTCTCGTGATATTTACGTTCGTGATATTCAATTTGTTCTTTTTTCATGTACATATTTCGGATGCAATATATACATTTTGATCACGAAACAGACTCGTGATATTTATGTTCGTAATATTCAATTTGTTATTTTTTTATGTACATATTTTGGATACAATGTATACATTTTGATCACGAAACAGACTCGTGATATATATATTCGACATGAAATTACGACTACGAGTCTCACTCGTTGCATTCACTTTTCGCCCGAAATTTTCATCACGAGTCAGACTCGTCAAAGTACGGCAAGGGGTTAATGCCACGTAGACGGGGAAGTGGTTAATAGTGCACGTTCCGGGAAAATATTATAAATTAATTTTTTCCAAAAGAGATACCCCATTACTCGCGAACCCAAATTCTCGACGCTGCTACGCGCACTCACCGAATTTGCATCGCCCCGCTTGGCTCTGATGACGGGTCGCAGAAAGGCATCCAGCACATCGAACCACACGACCTTCGGCCTATACATGTCGCCGGTCCCGCACTTCTTCTTGCTCGCCTCGACTTTGCGCACCTCCTGGTGGTACGCGGAGCGCAGATTCTTGATTTTCTGCGCGACCTCGCGCGGCCCGAAGCCAGTTATGGCCATCTCCGAGGAAATCCGCTTGTACGCGCCGATCCTCGCCTCCTTGTTCTTGTAGCTCTCGCACGCAGTATCCCACAGGCAATCGTTCTGCCGGTACAGCTCGACGAACTTCGCCGCGGTCTCGTCGGACATTCGGTAGACGTTGAACTTCCTGGTCATCGTCAGGCAGATTTTGGCACGGCGAACGACGGGACAACAAAGACTCTTGCTTGGCCGAGACTCACGACCGACTGAAAGGCGAGTCGTGGTTCGCCAGTCGTGACGGCCGTGCCAGGCTGTGCCAGTCTGTAGCTGCACCTCAAAGCATGCTTATTCACGACTCGTTCGTGACTCACGCAGTGGCGTAAGCGGCCGGATGGTTGCCGCGAAATCGCCAGGCAATTAGACGAAAGTAGGTGGTGGCGTATCGGCGGCAATTTGCAGGATTGCGAGATTGCGAAACCGGAGTTGCGCTGCGGAGAGGCGTCTTTCGCGGTCCCGGTATTATCACGAGTGAGGATCATAGTCGTGGTTTCGGATCAAATAGTATTTTTTGGAAGTTCTCGGTTCAAGTTCATATGAATTCCACGGGAGCACCATCACATGAGCGTATTAGCGGAATATAAATTTGCGGCGAAATTCAAAGGGGTCCTAGGTGATTGTCCGGTACTGAAGTAGTCATTGTTGTGCGGAATGCGATGAATCATAATCAAAATACCTGTGAAGTGCACCTATCACGAGAGGCCTGCTTCGCTACGAATTTTTGTTTGGAAAAGGGAAGGGGCATAAAGGGGTGTTAAATCATCGCTATCCTTGGCACCTCGGCATTCTACCGGAGAATTGTAAAGAGATCGGACTTAATATTGTAAAATAAAGATTTCGCTATTTATTGCTTCGCTTAATTCTAACAAGCGCATGGCTAGTTGACAGGCAGTCGCAAGATATCAGTTGTTTCAAGTTCCGACAATAAGTCTCCGATGTTCGGCTCCTTTCACGAATATTTCTACGTATTGCTTAGAACCAAAGTCTTCCGAGTTAAATGGTATGACAACCCACCACTTCAGCGATCATTTTTCGCATCATGTACTATGCACGATTCAACATAAAAATGTATAATTACTTTTGCACCGAAATTTAAAAAAGATTGTGGCGGTTATTGCGTACTTTGTACTGTGGTGCAAAGTTATGTGTTTCTATTTTGAGAAATTCCGCTGCTACCAGAATAAAGTGAGGACGTGGAATATAGTACGAACAATCGCGAACCCGCATATTTATACACGATAGCACAGGCCGGAATACATTCAGGTGCAAACAACCGAACAGAGACTTGTGAGTCATCATTGAACGTGTCATTGCCTGCAAACTCATCGTCACTTTTTTATTTACCGATTTGCATAACTGCTTGCGTCAGCCCCCAATTGACCTGTTTATTAAAACGGGGAGTGTTTTTCTACCGTACGGTTTGACAGCTAACAGCTATTTTTACGATTACCGACATTTCACCTGCATCGAGCGTTTTCAATTAAAACTTCGGTGACTCGTCATTTTTATCAGCCTCCACGGCGTTGCGTTCAATCGTATCAGTTTCCGCGCCCGACTTTTAATAACGTAACGCCGCTGACGCAAATTTTCGGGCGCAAAGTCGCTTGTGCGAAGGTTGCGTAAATTAAATGAAAAGTTTGCACAGTGTCGCAACTTTCGTCGCGGCGTTTAGCGGGATGCACGTCGCACGATGCGCGTGATCCTTTGTCGTGGCAACAATTAGAACAAACATCTGCGAGCGACCCAGATGATGCATATCCGAGTTGACGCGAACTAGAGACCTAAGACTTAGGACCTACGGCCTAAGACCCGGGATTTAAGTTATTAATGTATTACATTCGGTTCCATAACGTGGCATTACACTTGTCACGTTAATCCTTACAAAGTAGACGCGAATAGTTGCTCGCAAATCGAAATCCTGCCGGAGTATGTACGCCAACACGCTATAAGAGACTTGCGAAGAACCTGTTTCAACTTGTCTCGCCACACGCTTATCACGTTTGTCCGTCAGCGAAGCAAATATGCGTAATTGCGTGAATCAGGAAAACGAATGGCATGATCGCGGTGACTAATTTTTCGAATAAAATGTTCATTGTCTCATTGTACGTTTATTTGAATGATAATAAAACATTGAATGTGGCTTAGTTGGTGGTTTTTAATACTCTACATGTTTCGAGATCCTTGGATTTTTTCAAGAGCCTATTATACAGACGAGAGTAACTTAGTTCTATATCCCTTTGAGTGCTATGGACGCATAAATGTATCCGCCGAAATCTATCGGTGTCGACTATGGGCGCATATATGCGTTTCCCAATCGTTTCGATTTCTTACCTATTGCAGCCACAATTATCAATATACGAGATCAATACAGACGCGTCCTTTATCAAATAATTTTTTTGCATTATTTAATTTGGCATAAGTAAAGAATTATCATTAGAACTTAACTACACCTTACATAATCAATGAATATAGTTCACACTAGCGAAAAGTGTTTCGTTCTCAGCGAGTACTCAGCAATCAAAGGGTTAAAATAAAAGTTGAAAATCGAAATGGAAAACTTCAATCAAAGGGATATGAATATTTTATATTTATTTGGTTTCTATAAAATATTTAATATTGTTTTATATTTATTTTTGTTTAGTGTTTACATAAACAGAATTAAGTTATACTTTTATGTGCAAATAGGAGGGAAATTAACCTCGAAAGATGTGAAGTATTAAAACAAGGAAATAAAGCAATCCTTCCACAATAGACATAACAATTCTTATAATAACCAAATGTAGAATCACAACTGAGTCATCCAATTACACGTTTGATATTTTTACGGCAAGAGTGACTTTCAGATTAGAGGCTACTGGAACGTATGGTATCTAGGAATTTAGCCGACGTTTTGCAGACGTTGCACTCTACGTCATGCAGAAATCTAACGCGGCATTTATTGCGGAAGTCGAATTCTTCAAATTTATTGATACTTATATGATATTTATTTGTGTCGTTTTGAAATGACGTTTGAAATTACGGAAAAATGTTTACTGTGACACACTGATAATTGGGATGGGTACAAATTACGCAATTAGGGCGTTAGAGGTTATTCTCAAGTCAGGTTCATAGTCGTGATTTCGGGTCAAATATTATTTTTTAAAAGTTTTCGTTTTTCCGCCATCCAATTACACGTTTGATCTTTCTTTTCAGAAATGACGGGAAAATGTTTAGTGTGACACACTGATAATTGGGATGGGCACAAATTACGGAATTAGGGCGTTAGAGGTCATTCTCAATCCAACTGTTAAATTTGCTCACCGTGTGTTTGTTACAACCTAGGCGGTTTATTTGCCGAAGTTTCGCAAACATTGTGGTTCGCATCATTAAACCTGTTGGATAGACTGGTATATCGCAACTGTCCTTTCACGTCCGATAGTTTCTTGTGTACTCATGTACTCTCAATATGTTACGGCTATTTAGTACAATTAAATAGCTTTAAAAAGTGTTGCACAACGTAATACCATTTAAAGTAATGTCTATAATTTAAACTCCATTCTATATTACGTCTCATAGAAGCTACGTAGTCGTGAAATTTTACTACCTGGAAGATGTATGAGAGATTGGCCTCTGTATATTAAAGATGGTGCAATTCCGTTCGACGCCAATAAACTCTCATTTTCTCAAATTCAACCTTTTTGTATAGAACCTCTTAGATACTGCATACTAATTAAATTGGGGTCAGACGAAACTTTTTTAAAATTTGGTTGTGCATTGAGCTTCATACAGTTGCTTCATTACGATATTGTGTCTATATTATAAACGGTGTGAAATATTATCTGAATCTGTGTGTAATCGACAGAAATGTCAAAGAAGGTTTAACGATTTGCGCATAATTCCAGTATAATCATGTCTAAATAACACGCGAAAAAGTGAAAACAATAAACGACAACGCGTTGTTAAGGAAAAACTCGAGATCACGAAATTCGGTTGGCTAAGTATTAACAATTAGCCAGTCCCTTACAGAGGACTTAACACTTTACCGACCGCTATTGACTGAAAATGCCACTCACTAACGACCGACTCTGTTTTGGATATCGCGCAGGAATTGTGTATGTGCCTATTTGTAAAGCTTTGTAACTGAAAACTACTGAATGCGTCGTTGAGAATCCTTTGGTTTCAAAGCAGTGTAATTTTATTGTCAATTAGAATTGTCATAATATCATCTGATATTGATTTTATCTAATATAACCGTTGACCACTAAAAAGCCGATTAAACGGCTACCGGTAAGTAGCAGTTGGAACCGAAAAGTCAATTAATCGGCTAGTGGTCGTTAAAGTGTTAACCCTTGGCTACTCTGGACGCATATATGCGTCCGCCGAAATTTGTCGGTGTCGACTATAAGCGCATATATGCGCTTTGCAATTATTTCGATTTCTTACCTACTGCAGCCACAATCATCAATATATGAGATAAATACAGATGCGTTCTTTATCAAATAATATACTTGCGTAGTTTAATTTGGCGTAAATGAAGAATTACCATTAGAACTCCGTTGCGCTTTACGTAATCAAACAATAGAGTTCAAACTATCGAAAAGTATCTCATCCACAGCGAAGGCTTCGGCCGGGAGTATTCAGCACTCAAAAGGTTAAAATAAAAGTTGAAAATCGAAATGGAAAACTTCAATCGGTCTTTCATCAGCTCTTATCCGTCGAAAAGGACTGCAACATCTTGTTAATTAATCGGCTAGCGGTCGTTAAAGTGTTAACCCTTTGACTACTACGGACGCATATATGCGTCCGCCGAAATTTGTCGGTGTCGACTATAAGCGCATATATGCGCTTTGCAATTATTTCGATTTCTTACCTACTGCAGCCACAATTATCAATATATGAGATAAATACAGATGCGTTCTTTATCAAATAATATACTTGCGTCATTTAATTTGGCGTAAATGAAGAATTACCATTAGAACTCCGTTGCGCTTTACGTAATCAAACAATAGAGTTCAAACTATCGAAAAGTATCTCGTCCACAGCGAAGGCTTCGGCCGGGAGTATTCAGCACTCAAAGGGTTAAAATAAAAGTTGAAAATCGAAATGGAAAACTTCAATCGGTCTTTCATCGGCCCTTATCCGTCGAAAAGGACTGCAACATCTTGTTAATTAATCGGCTAGCGGTCGCTAAAGTGTTAACCCTTTGACTACTACGGACGCATATATGCGTCCGCCGAAATTTGTCGGTGTTGACTATGAGCGCATATATGCGCTTTGCAATTGCTTCGATTTCTTATCTACTGCAGCCACAATTATCAATATATGAGATAAATACAGATGCGTCTTTTATCAAATAATTTACTTGTATTATTTAATTTAGCGTAAATGAAGAATTACCATTAGAACTCCGTTGCGCTTTACGTAATCAAACAATAGAGTTCAAACTATCGAAAAGTATCCCGTCAGCGAATACTTCGGCCAGGAGTATTCAGCACTCAAAAGGTTAAAATAAAAGTTGAAAATCGAAATGGAAAACTTCAATCGGTGTTTCATCAGCTCTTATCCGTCGAAAAGGACTGCAACATCTTGTTAATTTTCTTGCCTAACGTAACGCGGATGTTTGCGCCTTTAGATAACAGCGTGCGGAGACTTCCGCGTGCGCGGTAGATGATTCATGCGTCGATACTGACACGCAACGCACAGTTTGCGATCCAGGGTCTAAGATCGACGGTTAAGCACCGAAGATCAAAGATCGTGCATTTACGGACAGAACGACTTCCGCGGTATTCCGTGCCTCGTGACCCTCGCAATGACTGAATGGAGACCCTCCCACGAAATAGCTTGGCGATAGAGTACATCACAATACGTCCGTTTCCACGGGGGCATTTCGGACTCATGGAATGCACCATGCTCTTTAATCGATTTCCTGCCACTGGATGGTATCGCAGGTAATTATGCGGGCGGTCGCGTGCAATTCGATTGGCTTGACGATTAGTCGATCATCACGAGAAAGTGTTTAGCGTGTTATGAAACATCACGCATAATCGGATAGACGATGTTAACACATCATTAGTTGGGCGTTGCGCGTTGGCTGGCAAAATGTGAACTCAAATGTCCGTGGTGGATGGTATTAGATAAAATAACGGTAGGATCTCAAAATCGTACACGTTGAAAGCAATTACTCTTTTTCCGTTATTTATACGCACTACGCGTTTCACTCTTTTTGCTTGCAGCTTGCTTTTTACACTGTTCCGTATTAAAACCTGTATCCGCGCAATCGTGTAACAGATACACTGACATTCTCGCAAAATCGAACACAATAATGAAACAAACTTTTCGTTGGAAGCGTACGATTTCTGCACTGGCAAAGTTTGAACTGTAAGACTCGAAAAGTGAAACAGTGGCGTACTGTAAATTCAAAAGCGGATTAACTATAAAATCAAAAGGGAATTAATTAAAACCCGGTAGAGGTGTTAATATATTTATGTAAATATATATATATATTTTAATATACATATATATATATATTTATTTATATATGTGTATATTTAAATAGAAAGCAAACATTATATATACGATTGTCATGAGTGCCTTAAACGCAAGACATAAAATAATAATAAAGTCCTCGTCTACTAAAGTTCAAAATTCACGCCATTTCCCAAACTCTAACTTCCAAACCTTGGATCCCACTTGTGATAAATTGCAAAACTTATAAACTTAAACTGGGATGGGGTACTTAAATTAAATCAAAAAGGGGGAAATTCCAAATCGGCAGTAAAGTAAAAATATGTGTATATTATATATTCACGCTCTACGTTACTCTAAAGAGCATTATTGATATATGAAATTATAGTCAGTGAATAAGAACGTTCAGCAATTTCGTTGATTTATTTGAAAAGCGCGTTGTACGAAAAAGAAAGAAGCGCTTGACCCGTTCACGAGCGGCAGCGGCGAAAAGTGGGACTCTCGTAATCCATTTGTTAATTCCTTCGTCAGACGCTATGTCATGATACACTCGAGTCGACCGTCTACTTCGCGAGATTTTTCATCCAATCACAATGTCGGAAACGTAGAATCACGCGCCTCGCGCGCGTAAGATCTCTCATCAAAGTTTCTCGACGTCATCCGCAGCTCTTTGATTTTACGATTCCATCTGCCGGCGTCAAAGATCTCCGTCTACTTTTAAGTGCTCGTGTATTTCATGCTGCTTGGCGACACAAGGTGTAAACATAGGATAACCATGATTACGTTAGCTCAGATCGATAAAGGAAATCGTTCGCAATAATGTAGTTATTGTTTTCGATTTTTTACTAACACGGCAGGAACAGGTACGAAAAAACGAGAGTGTCGTTTAATTTTATATTGTCCGTAAATAATACGTGCTGTGACCCTGTTACTGAGGACCATGCAATTACAAAATTATTTAAGAACATTGGCATGCATTTTGTAAAATTATTAACCCTTTGACTGCTATGGACGCCTATATGCGTCCGCCGAAATCTATCAGTCTAGACTATGGACGCATATATGCGTCCCCAATCGTTTCGATTTTTTATTTACTGCAGCCACAATTATCAATGTGTGAGATGAATGCAGATACGTTCTTTATCAAATAATTTTCTTGCAATATTTAATTTGGTGTAATGAAAAATTACCATTAGATTTTTGTTGCGTTTCACGCAATCAATCAATAACTTTTACACTAGTGAACAGTATTTCGTCCTCAGCGATCACTTCGGCCAGAAGTAGTCAGCACTCAAAGGGTTGAGTGTTATTTCGACTGAATCTCAACATCGTACTATTAATTATGCACACGCGTGTCATTCGCCATCTTCGGTTATGCACTTGAAGTGAAACGAAAAAATATTATTAATAAATTATTTACATACGCTAGTATCCATGCTGTAAGACTGTTCATGATTATTATTTTACTTAATTCGATTAAGGGGTTATGCCTACTTGGGTTGGTGAAAAAAAAAATCGATTTTTTTTTATTACATTTTCTTAATGTACATCATTTTAAGAATATTTCTTCAAAAGTACATAAGAATCGGAGCACACGTTCAAAAATTATAAGCGTTTACCTGGAGCGCTACTATGTATGATTAGTAAAGAGCTTGAAACTTTAAACGCGATTATCTCGAAACTGTGTTTTTAAAAACAGACGGTTGCGGTGACCACGATTTCTCAAAAAATACTTCACCGATCGGACTCTAATTTTATATACTTATTTGTCATTACAATAGGCAGGGCCCGAACGAAGGATTTTTTATTTCGGTAATAAAAAAAAAGTTACAACATAAAAACGACAGTTAGACCACCTCAAAAGACGGATTTTCTCGTAAAATTGCTGCCATTCTTGTAAAAATTAAAATTTTTCAAAATCCTTCGTACAGGCCCTGCCTATTGTAATGACAAATAAGTATATAAAATTAGAGTCCGATCGGTGAAGTAGTTTTTGAGAAATTGTGGTCACCGCAATTCATGAAAATAAATGGAACCTCTAGGAGAAGGGCTATATTTCCTCCATTTTTTAATATTTTCTTACAAAAAAATGTATTCAAATACCACTAAATACGTACTTGTTGGTAGCATTTTGCGAATTTTAATTAGTACTCACTAAAACGGCAAAAAAATCTTGAAAATCATGTCATTTCGCCGATCCCAAGTAGACATAACCCCTTAAGCCTCATCACCGTACTACTAATTTTCGCAATTTTCGGCGATCTGCACCTCGCCCGCGATCCGTCCCGTAATTGACATTTGCAAATGAGAGTTTTCGGACTCTTGCGACATGCGTACGAATTACTGTTCCCTTTATGCAAATACTTGAAGTAAATATGACCGTCCTCTGGCGGGGTGCACCTATGAGGGGATATGTATTTTATGTGGCGGCATTTACGGCGAAATTGAATCACGCGTGCTCAAGGGCAGACAAGCCTAATCATGGTTTTAGAGTTGCCAGACTCCGCACAGTATGGGTGTACAATACGCGAGGAGTTTACGTCGTTGCCGGTAGTAACAGCGAACTGTTGGATGCCTTTCGGGAAACTACGTTGCTCTTCACCAGCCTCACGTTTAGAGCAGTTTACTCGAAAGCTCGTCAAGTATGACGAATGAATTTCATCGGCCTATCTCGCGCGGTTGATACGAAAATTATTGAGGAAGCTGCATGCAAGCATAACATTTTATCGAACAATTTTTTCCGTAAGATATTTTCATTAGAGGTAAAAGGAATGAAAGCGTTAAAAATATGTGGCGCGTTTCAAATCTGTAAAATTGTTTGCTAGTCAAACAACTTGTTATTGCGACACTTGTTCAATCAAATTCGCATTGCATGTTGGTGAGAACATTTAGAATACAATTTCTTGCAAAATATAATATAATTTGAAGAGTACATATTTCTGAGGCCGTATTATTTTATACGGAATGGTGGACTATTTATTATTTTGTGAGGGAATATGTCCAAATGCAAACGGTAAAATATTTGAAAACTATAAACCGCATGTGGTGTACTGAAATAAAGTCGAAAAGAGTAAATCCAAAACAGGAATGCGAAAATATGTATACAACACTTCATATTAATAGGAAAGAAATTCTATATCCACGGTTGTGAGGACCTAAACGCAAGAAACTAAATATATTGCCTACCAAAGTTCCAAATTCTCGCTCTTTCCCAAACTCTAATAAAAGCACCATAACTCAGCTATTCAACCCGAATTAATTTCAACGAATCGTGAGGCCTACCAACTTTTAGACGTCTAAATAATTCCACTGTGCCAAAATTCTATAGCCCTCCAGATAAAAAATACTTTGATTAACTGAACGAAATTTGTTGCCAACCGAATAAAAATTAGTATAATATTAAAGAACAGAGGAACTGTTATACAGTGACAGTAAGTAAGATTCCAACATACTACTGATTGTTTGGTCGAAAAGCGCACGTTTCCACGATATAATTCATTGTAACATCATTTGATAAACTCCTACAAAAATATCCGTGGGACGAGAAACACGCAGAGAGATTGAAGTATAAAACTTGTCAACCAAAAGAACGCACACTCCACTTACATAATTAAACAACGGTTGATCCCATCGAAAATTCCTGTTTTTAAATATGAACATGCGAAGTGCATTAATGTTTCGTCTTGTTTGAGAGCGGTGCGCAAACAATATGCACGGTGGAAAGAGGGAAACGTTCTTTTTTTAATGCAGTTTGCCAGCGTGTTCATGGCGAACTGTCGAATCGCTACACGCAGCAGAACGAAGCAAATGTTTAACGTCGGATAATTGGGATTCTACGCCGACAGAACTGACGTTGCGAAATGTTGATTAATAGTATTCTGCTCGTTAACACGTACATTCGAGTATTGATTTGTACTGCTCGGGATAACGCACGTGCATTTAGATACTGCAGAGCCAGCCGCGAAGCGGCACGGGGTAAAAATGCGTCGGAAAATAGTGGCGGTTGAAAAAATGAGGAGAAATTATAGCAGTTTGTATCTCTCATGCGCGCCGTGAATTCTCGTTTCTACCAGCTTTCGATTTTTCCTACCGACGAACGCGCAGTATAGTAAACTCGCTCATATTGTCTCTACTACTTCTGCTCCCACAGTACCGCACTCGATATTCATGTGGTCATGTGAAGATTATTTTTTTTATTAAGAAAAAAAATTAATTTTTCTAATATTTGTGGAATATTTCTCTTACGTTACGGGAAAATATCTTTCAAAGTATAAGATAGCTGTCATTTTAATATTGGAAATAAAATGTTCCATTCTAACCTTGAAATAAGTATTCATTGAATATTCGGGAATTGTACTTTCTATCCGAGACATTCGCGCACTGAAAATGAACATTTTTACGACAAGAATCACGAAAAAGAAAAACAATAAGATAACCTGCAAATTTGTTATCAATAAAAGTTCGATACACAAAAGGTCACGCAATATCGTTGTAGCATTGACACGCAGGTGCTTAAGTGCTTCATTGCCTCAACTCTCATTTCATCATTTTCTATTTTTCTGGTGTTTTTATTCAGAGAAATAGTGTCCCTGTTCTCAAGCTGTCTCAATTCAATTTTAACCCTTTGCGGTCGGCAGATTTTGATCTTAAGAGTACCAGCAGGTCGGATGATATTTAGCATTTCGCAGTTACTTTTTCGTACAAAATTTAAAGTTAATATATGGATACTAAAACACGCAGAATTTGTTGAAACTGATTTGTTGGGTTTATTACTACTTGGAATACGTAAGAATACAGATTTTTAATCTCTGTAATGTTCTAAAGTATGCTATTTCGTGAAACAATCACCGTTATGAAGTCCTGGCTTTCGTGTACAAGTATCACAGTACGTGTGTATTTGTCGTCTTTGTCCCGCAGTTTTCCTGTCGAAACATACTACATAGTCTTTCTTGATTCCTGAACGAATTATATGAAATTAATTATTTAGTGATTTACTAAGATAGTGTTTGGTGCCGGAAATTTCCTACTAACCGATCGACTAAACATTTCACAAAAGTGTGTCAGTGGCTTTTCGTTGTTCTGTGGTTTTATTATTTTATACAGTATGTATGAGTTGATGACCCATATCGGCACGCCCCAACAAAAAATTGCATTTTCGAAGGTTCCCGCTGCGGAATATCGACTTCTACAATGATTTAAAAATGTCCCCGCTACGGGGACACCGACTTCTATGACGATTGAGAAATGTCCCCGCAACGGGGACACCGATCGCAAAGGGTTAACTATGGGAAAAATGCGACGCTTTCACTGTAATTTTATCATTATCTGCTTTCTGTTGTTTTTATCCGAAGAAGTATTGTCCCTGTTCCCAAACTGTCCCAAGTCGATACCAACCAAAGGGACAACGCGAAAGATTTTACTGTATCCGCGTGCGAGCGGAGTTTACGCGACGAATGAAAATTGCACGTTCTCAGCGAGGAGTATTTTTCGCGACAAGTCTAGCGTTCAAGCGGCAATGCGCGCGTCTGTTAATGTGACTCTCGGCCGTCGCGGCAACTGTACGGAGCTTTCGAATTTCCGAGCTCACTCGAGTAACACGGTAGACGGACTTGTGAAGTGGCAAGCGAATAGCGGCGAACAAAGCTCGCGCGACTTCAAAACTTGTCATCGGTCGATTAAATTCGCCTCGACGTTGTCGCACTCGTATAGACACACTTGACCGACATCGGGCGAAAGTGCCAAGTGTTCCGAAACACTCTGCAACGAAAATGTTGTAACAAAATCCCCGCGGGTATCCGAGCACTATGAAGCGAAATACGTCAACGTATCAATGACGATGACAATTTAGCGTTAAAGCATGAAAATATGTCAACGTGGATAACAATTGCTTGACGCTCAGAAGTGACTCGAAAATGTTTTCATGTAAAGATCGTACTTCTGTCGATTTTGTTATTAATAAATAATGTGACTTAAATATTAATGCCGTAATAATAGAGATAATACTTCTATTGTTAAATAAAATATTAGTTACAATTTTTTAATGTATGTAGAGTCTGACAAATTTCGGTTGATAAGTTTCTTGTACAGATTCTCTACAGGCTTCGTGCCTCTTTAAGAGCTTACTATGACGAGTTTGCTCTCTAATGGGTTCTGTTCTATTAATTGTTGTCAGCAATCGCTGTTACATCCCAAGCACAGCTTATTACCCGGAGATTCTGTGAATGTTATCTAGTTGTGCAATGGAGAATAGCGCGAGGCGGTATGCTCAGTTTCCTCTAACTTTAACTGAACTCATTTAACAGACCTCATCAAAAATCGTGTTTGGCGGAAGCAATAAAGGTTATTTCATAAATTGAGAAAATCTCCAGCTCAATACTGACGAGAAATATAAAAGAAAAAATAAATAAAGCGTTGCTAAAGAAAACTGTATTTTGCTACATTAGAATCACAATTTGAAGAAATACTAGAGAGTACGATTAAATGATACAAAATGGAAAAATCCGGAGGTATTGAACGCCAAAGAATTGACTCACTACCCAATCATTTGCATTAACAAAATGATAAATGCTAGCGATCGCGATTTTTACCAATTGCGAAAGATTAGATTTAAAGAATCCTTCCTTGAAGAATTATCTAGAAAAGTCACATTTGATAGACGTATAGGAGTAACTAAATAAAAGTGTGACGAGCACACATGAGGTAAACCACCGTATCACATTGCTACCTGCACATAACGAGTACCTCGCGAATACAATACAATACGAACAAATCGTATCACATTGCTATCTACACATAACGAATACCTGGCGAATACAACAAAATACAATACGAACAAATCGTACCACATTGCTATCTACACATAACGAATACCTGGCGAATACAATACAATACAAACGAATCGTATCACATTGCTATCCACACATAACGAATACCTGGCGAATACAATGCAATACAATACGAACAAATCGTACCACATTGCTACCTACACATAACGAATAACTGGCGAATACAATACAATACAATACAATACAATACAATACGAACAAATCGTACCACATTGCTACCTACACATAACGAATAACTGGCGAATACAATACGAATACCTTGAACCTACATGCCTGGAACAATGAAACTGTATTCAATTCGAACCAACTGCGAATACGTATCCCTACGAAATCGGCGAGACGTCTCGCGCTTGCAAATATCAGTGAGCAGCCGTGTCAGTGAAACATCGAGCGACTGCAAACATGATTAGTGGACTATGGGTGTATCTCGGAAGACCCAGTCACCGGATTGCGAAACTGCGCACTCCGAGGGTTAATATCCGGGCAGCCACCGGGTACGGCACCGAGTAGGGCACCGACCAAACAACAGAATTGTGCCTCTTCTGCATTTATACGCGCCGGCACCCACGCTCTGCTTCTTTCGGAGCCGCTGGCGTGTTTTGCTGCGCCTCACCGCCAAGTCTCAAATTGCACGATGTTTCCTTACCGCAAGCCTGCATCGCAAGGCCCGATCTGCATGGAAATCGTGTGAGAAAGTGAACTTCACGAGACGGCAGACCTTCCGGATGACTTTCCTAAGCGATTTTCATCGTCTGTCGCGCCGTCGTCTGTACGCAAGTACACACGTATCGACGATCGTTGCCATACTCGACTTTGCACCTCGTCTGCTCGTAAACAGACGAGCGCGATGCTCAAGAAATCGCCGATGTATGCGAGCGCGCACAGGTCCTTCAGCGCAGACACTCGAGCGTCATCTCGTGCATGCTTAAAAATTGCCGCCCCCGCCCCCCACAACCCCGCAACGGAAAGGTCTTGAAGAGAACAGCGCGAGAATGAGGGAAAGGTCGCTATCGGCGACAATCTTTTGCCACGCGGGTGTATACAGTTTCGTCAGGGTCATCTGGTGCATGTTTAAAAATTGCTGCGCCACGGAACGGGAAGGTCTTGAAGACGAGAAACGGTCGGTAGTGACGGTAATCTTTTGTCAGACGGATGTAGACGGTATATCGTCAGGGTCATCTCGTGCATGTTTCGAAATTGCTGCGTCAGGGAGCGGAAAGGTCTTCAAGAGGAGGAATACACGAAAAACGGTACTGGAGATCGTTTTTTGTCATGCGGATGTGTACAGCTTTATTACGAGAATTGATGCGGTAATAGATATAGGTAGAAATGGTCTGTAGTGGGGATGATCTTTTGGTCGTGCGGATGTAGAGTTTCGTTATGGTAATTTCGCGCGTCTTTAAAAATTGCTGTGCCGCGAAAAGAAACGGTCATCAAAAGACTTTGAATGAGAATTTAATAAAAAACATTGTCGGCAGCCACGATAATACGACATTGCACCATTTTTTGTTCATTTTTCATTTTCCTGTGATCAATGCATGTATACTTAACACGTTGACTGACACGGTGGTCACCGGCGCAAAAGATTTTACTATATGTAAATGTAAAAAAATTCCTCACGAAGCCTATTTGCAATCTTGTAAAAGCAATTGAAATTGGAACGGCGCTTCAAAACTTTGGCTTCTAACAACTCTGCGTTACCTCCATTTTGCACGATTTAATCATACTCTGGAGTATTTCATCGCATCGCGATTCTAGTATAGTAAAATACGCGATGACCGACGCAAAAAATGTTACTAAAAATGCAAAAAAGTCGCAATGAAGCCTGTTTGCAATCTTGTAAAAGCAATTGGTATTGAAACTGTACTTCAATATTTTGGCTTCTGAAAACTCTGCGTTACCTTTATTTTGCATGATTTAATTATACTCTGCAGTATTTCATCGCTTCGTGATTCTAGTATAGTAAAATACGCGGTAACCGATGCAAAAAATTTTACTAAAAATGCAAAAAATTCACAATGTAGCCTATTTGCAATCTTGTAAAAGCAATTGGTATTGAAACGGTGCTTCAATATTTTGGCTTCTGACAACCCTGCGTTACCTTCATTTTTCACGACTTAATCATACTCTGAAGTATTTCATCGCATCGCGATTCTAGTATAGTAAAATACGCGGTAACCGATGCAAAAAATTTTACTAAAAATGCAAAAAATTCACAATGAAGCCTATTTGCAATCTTGTAAAAGCAATTGGTATTGAAACTGTGCTTCAATACTTTGGCTTCTAACAACTCTGCGTTACGTTAATTTCGCACGATTTAATCATACTTTGTAGTATTTCATCGCATCGCGGTTCTAGTATAGTAAAATACGCGATGACCGACGCAAAAAATGTTACTAAAAATGCAAAAAAGTCGCAATGAAGCCTGTTTGCAATCTTGTAAAAGCAATTGGTATTGAAACTGTGCTTCAATATTTTGGCTTCTGACAACTCTGCGTTACCTTTATTTTGCATGATTTAATTATACTCTGCAGTATTTCATCGCTTCGTGATTCTAGTATAGTAAAATACGCGGTAACCCATGCAAAAAATTTTACGAAAAATGCAAAAAATTCACAATGAAGCCTATTTGCAATCTTGTAAAAGCAATTGAAATTGAAACGGTGCTTCAATATTTTGGGTTCTAACAACTCTGCGTTACCTTCATTTTTCACGACTTAATCATACTCTGAAGTATTTCATCGCATCGCGATTCTAACGCGGTAACCGATGCAAAAAATTTTACTAAAAATGCAAAAAAGTCGCAATGAAGCCTGTTTGCAATCTTGTAAAAGCAATTGATATTGAAACGGTGCTTCAATATTTTGGCTTCTGACAATTCTGCGTTACCTTTATTTTGCATGATTTAATTATACTCTGCAGTATTTCATCGCATCGCGGTTCTAACATGCAAAAAATTTTACTAAAAATGCAAAAAATTTCAATGAAGCCTATTTGCAATCTTGTAAAAGCAATTGACATTGAAACTGTGCTTCAATACTTTGGCTTTTGATAACTCTGCGTTACCTTAATTTCGCACGATTTAATCATACTTTGCAGTATTTAATCGCATAGCGGTTCTAACATAGCAAAATACGCTTGGCAGTCAACGTGTTAAATATTCCTAATTTCCGAAATAAGAAATATCATCTGATCATACAAAATGAGCTTTTGTCATAGCACCACATGCGTTTCCACCGTATTCGTTTGTTGCTTATTAACGATCGTGCTCCGGCACGTAAAACACCCGTAAGAAAAACCGCAAGAGAAACTGAACGTTGCCAATAATTGTCATACCAGCGCGTCTTCGCCCAGGTGAGCGTAAAATCGCGTTCACTCGCCGATGCGCCCCCGACATCTTCGACGCGACCGTCTCAGAGTCTGTCCGTTGAAAAGATCGCAGGCCAAAGAGGAATACTGCTGGCCGTCCCGAGGGGACAAATAGCGCGAGGCCGCCTTAATTAGATGGCACGAAGACGGCGCGATTTTCTCGCAAAGGCACGCGAACGATTAAACGGCGCGAGGACGCGTCTGGAAAGACGTCGGCCGTAAAGGCCGGGACGCCGGGGAAAAGATTGAGAAACGGCGCTTTTTGCTCCCGATGCCTCTCGGTGCCTTTTCGCTTTTGACGCGAACGTCGTCGCGAGCGACGCTGGTTTTGACGAACCGCCGCGTTTCATCGCACGATGGATTGAAAAAGCCCTGCACTCCGGGTGAGCAAATTACTACGCGCTGTTCGGCGCGCGTCTCGATAGATCCGGCAACTTTCGCACGTGTTAGCGGAAAAAAAATTTTGCGGCGAAATTGAGAGGGGCCTTAGGCGATTGTCCGCCACTGAAGTAGTCATTGTTGTGCGGAATGCGATGAGTCATAATCAAAATACCTGTGATGCGCACCTGTCACGAGAGGCCTCCGTCGCTACGGGTTTTTGTTTGGAAAAGGGAAGGGGAATGAAGGGGTGTGAGACCGTCGCATTTCTTGGCGCTTTGATATGAGCCGTTTATTTTGAAAGTGGCCTAACTCTATTTATCTTCAAATCGAGATAAATAACATTTACACATAAATAACATGAATTTGTACATGTAACCATGGTAACCGGAAAATATTGAAAAACGGAATTAGGCCACTTTCAAAATAAACGGCTGATATATCACCGGAGAATTGTAGAGAGTACGGACGTATTACTGCAAAATAAAGATTTCGCGAGTTTTTGCTTCTATTCATTCTAACACACGCGAAACCTGCGCGCTTTATCACGTTCGGTGGCAAGCGTGATTCAGTTGAGTTTCTCGCGGGCCCAAATTTTACTGTCGGCGCACCAGAACGGAAACGGAGAAATGAGCGGGAACACCAACAATGTAACTCGAGTAGGTCCGTGCATTGTCGATTATCTATATTTGCATTGCCTTCGACCCATAAAAATGATACTTTGTTTAGTTCCGAAGTAAGCTTATTGGTAAGAAGCTTATTTTGAATTGTGAAACGCTTATCACTTTCCAAGGAAAGCGATAAGCGTTTCGGCTAGAAATCTGCGAGGGATCTCACTTCAGTTATCCCAGATCATTCAGTTGAAAAGCATACTTTTTCTGAAACGCACATCAGTACTTTTCTATCCCTAAAATGTTCATTGGACGGCGTAAAAGTACAATTGAAAGTGAGAGTAGCGATGAAAACGTGAGTTTTAGAAGAAGAAGTAGAGTGTAATTTGTGTATTTTTGATATTTTTATGCTGTATATTGTAGGAATCGAATACACGCGAACACACCGCGAAAGACTAAAGACGTGCGACGTGTGGCTCGTAGTCACTTTTCATTATACGACGTAATTGTCATCCTAAGCTATTTGTAACATTGGTAGAATATATTTTCATTAATTTAGTACGTCCGACGTCCATGTTCCATTAAATTTATTTTCAAAATGCAACTGTAAATCCTATTTAATTTTAACCCTTCGACTGCTGCATACTTGCGGCCGAAGCGCTTGCAGGGGACGAAATATTTTCCGCTAGTGTGAACTATACTGATTGATTATGTAAGGCATAGCTAAGTTCGAATGATATTTCTTCACTTGCGCCAAATTAAATAATGCAAGAAAATGATTTGATGAAGAACGCATCTGTATTCATCTCGTACATTGATAATTGTAGCTGCAATAAGTAAGGAATCGAAACGACAGGACGCATATATGCGTCCATAGCAGTCAAAGGGTTAACACTTTGACTGCTATGATGGTCCCCCTGACCGGCGCAAGAGATTTTACTGAAGATCCAAAATATTCGCAATTGGTAGCAATAATTATTTCATAAATGCAGTTATTGTTAGAATAGTGATGCGATCCTTTGGTCTCCAATACCTGCACATTATTTACATTTTACATAATTCAGTCAAACGCTGTAGTATTCCACAGCGTCGCCGTTCTAATACAGTAAAATACGCATGGCAGTCAACGTGTTAACGAGAAGAGCGTCACCCATATATGGGTGACGAGGTCCCCACGGAAACATACCCGTCACCCAAGTACGAATTCCGCCCCGAATGTGTTATTCGCGTTGGAAAAGCGCCGAGCCCGCGGAGTGGCGTCGAAAGTTTGCGCGACGAGAGTTGACAAACCGAGTGGAGATACGGCGATGCGGGCAGCGAAGTTGTGGGAAGGAAATTATTTTTTGTCGAGTTAACGAATAGCGTACACGTGGCAGCGATAAAGAGAGGTATCGTGTCAAATGGGTTGGAAGGGTGGAAAACGGTGGAGGAGAGAAATAATTGCATGAAGTTAAGCGGCGGTTCGCGAACAAATCAGAAGATATGCTTTTAATTTAGCGTATCGCGTTAAGGGAGTCAATTGCGATTAATGTGAACTACATCCGAAGCACAAAGCTTCTCGGTTGACGTACTTTGTCTCGTGTTACGAAGACGCAATCGCGTCTTGTCTCTCGTCAAATGTCTTCCGAGGATGAGCCAGGAAGGAAGGAAGGATGTTCCTGCTCCGTTGATCCGTGAAGTTTGTGCAAAATGGGGTAAGGTGCAAAGTTTCGTGGCGTGATATCACTGCGATAAAGCAGTACAAAGCGACAGCATAAATATTTTCAATAATAATGCCATGTGTCGCGTAGAAATATTTTTAAATGTAGAGAACAATAAAACGCACCGAGTAGTTTTTTAGTCAGACGAAACCCTAGGGGAATGAAGAAGAGCCGAGGGAAGGCAAGAGAAAGGAAAAAGGAATTCTCTTTCAAACATTAGCATTTCACTTCATCACCATCTTCCACTTATACCGTAAACTTTCCCCCACGCAGATATGGTAGAAATGAATTAAGGTTTCGTCTACATTTGAGCTGCTTAGCGTTGTGTTCATCTTGTTTGTAATAGACTTCATGGTTTTCATTGATTTTGTCTTAAGAACTTCCGCACAAAGTGCTGTTGTAACAGTTTAAAGAAGAAATTGTCTGAGGTCCAGCGACGAATTAATATCCTTTACATTAATTGCTACGAAGAAAGTAGTTTCGGTTCACGAACATTTCGGTTTACAAATATTTCGATGTACAAATACGTCGATTTACGAATATTTCGATTTGCAAATATTTTGATTTTCGAACAGTTTCGGTTTAAAAACTTTTCGGTTTACGAATATGGCGATTTACGAACTACCTACACAACAAACTAAGTTCGTAAACTGTGGTTTGACAATATTCCAAAAAACCTTCTGATACTAGGTGACCAGAAAAAAATGTAATTTTCGTAGGCGGTTTTTGCCTACTGAGAAATGAGATTTTGAAACTGTGGCATTCAAATGTATACACTATCAACTTTGAGATCGAATTTGACTTACCCCCGGAACGTGAGCTGCACAACGCTGATCTCGAAGAAAATTTATGCTGATCCCCCGCAGCCGTAGATCGCAGAGCGCCAAGTTCACAGGTTGGTCTGTTTTCACGAATTATACGCGCTAAAACGTTTGGCTGCACCGAGAAGGGAGAACATTCTTCATCCCTGCACAGATTATAAATTAAAATCCTTCGGTGAGTGTGTTGTTACGCGGTTAATGTTCCAGTTACGCGGCTTTATAGGTCATATTTCAGTCTATAGCGACAATTTATATTTCCCATTTCCCTAAGGTTACCCACATTCGATTATTTTTGAAACCTTTTCATATTCGTGTAATGAAATGAATGTCCGTTACAAATATGACAAATACTGTCCACTTTGCCCACGTCACCCACATTCTGCATAGTTTTTAAACACTTTCATATTCGTGCAATGAAATGAATGTCTGTTTTAAATACGAGAAACACTTTCCACTTTGTCCACGTTACCCACATTCTCTTTTTTTTAAACGTTTTCAAATTTTTGCAAAGGAATAAATGAGTTTCAACGGCGACAGATACTTGCCACTTTGTCCACGTTATTCACATTCTGTTATTTTTTAAACATTTTTATGATCTTCCAACGGAATGAAAGTCGCCACAAATTACAAACTACAAACTAGTTTCCACAATACTACAACAATATTGATGTTCAATGTAAACCATAAATTTGCAACAACAAAAGTCGCGTGTCACAAATTAGTAAAAGACGCATCTAATTCTTTGCCCGTGTTTCATAACAGGGATAATATTGAATGAAGTGACAAATTATATAACCCACTTCCCTCCCTTTACCGCATTCCGTTATTTACCACATCCCCGCAACGGTACTAATAACCATAAAACCATAAACTTGCAACAACAAAAATGGCGGGTCACAAATCAGTAAAAGACGCATCTAATTCTTTGCCCGTGTTTCATAACAGGAAGAACACTGGATGAAGTGACAAATTATATAACCCACTTCCCTCCCTTTACCGCATTCCGTTATTTACCACATCCCCGCAACGGTAGTAATAACCATAAAGCCATAAACTTGCAACAACAAAAGTCGCGTGTCACAAATTAGTAAAAGACGCATCTAATTCTTTGCCAGTGTTTCATAACAGGGATAACACTGGAAGAAGTGACAAATTATGTAACCCAGTTCCCTCCCTTTTCTGCATTTCGTTATTTACCACATCCCCGCAACGGTACTAATAACCAATGAACTATAAATTTGCAGCGACAAAAGTCGCGTGTCACAAATTAGTAAAATATACGTCAAATTCTTTCCCTGTGTTCCATAACAGGGACAACCCTAGATCAAGTACATTAAAGCTCACCGCGTCCTCGCCATGGCGCGACACAGGTGAATCTCCCGACGCACAAACCTGAAAAGTTTCGCCCGCGAGCGTGGCAAACTTTATGAATTATTTGCCGCGAATCTTCGGGCCGTCGTATTTTCATACGAAACTTCGCGTCCACCTTACGCGTGGGCGTCAGCATAAATTCCGATTACATTATACGGCCCGCGGGGCCCGCAGGATGAGAACTTAATCGTTATTGATCGCGCGCCAGAAGTACACGTAACGACGCGGCCACGAAACTTTGCGTCCGGCGCAGAGTGGATCTCGGAAAAACTTGCCGTCGCGATTTATCCGCCCCGAACGGCGAAAGAGATCGTTGAGCGGGAAAGAAAAAGTCGTTATTTATGCGCGCGGCGCGTACCGCTAACGCAATTAGTCGAACGGCGTGCGCTTTATTAAGCTGGCCGGAAGTGGGTCGTTACCATGGCGATCCCCAGCTTCCGCACTCTCGCTTGTACAGTAAAATGTCTCATATTGTTCGCCCGGTGGAAATCGAATTGAGACAGTTTCAGAACAGGGACATCGCTTTTTTTGTAAGAACACCGGATAAAAGTGATAATGACGGAACTACAGCAAAATGCGCCATATTGTTCCTCTGAGCGAAACCGAGTTAAGACAGTTTAAAAACAGGGGCACTGTTTGTTCGGATAAGAACACCGGACAAAAAATAATAATAAAGAAACTACACTAAAATGTCTCACATTGTGCCTTATTTTCAAATGAAACTTAAGATAATATATAGGATAAGAAGATATATCATCGATGTTACGCCCACATTTCCGAAAACACCGTTTGCATACATATATCCAAAAGGAGAGACAAATAAAAATACTATTTGCATGTTTTCGATTCCAGTGCACTTGAGACGCATAAGTACGGCTTCGGTACGGGCATTTTTTCCCACTTTGACTCATTATGCAACCATTTTCGTGCATCACCACATTGGGCCGTTTGCCGATCATCACATTTTACCGGTTTGGCCGAAATCGTTCGATCTTATCGCCACAGCAACTTCATTACGCTATTACGCGGTACAATAGTTCGAAAATAAACACCGTAATTCCGTAATAAACACAGATACGCACAGACACGACATGGGTCTGATCTATAATTTTACACTCATCAATTCACGTTTTGGGTTTTAATTTTATTCTTTCTATTCGTGTCCTCCATCACACATCGCCGTAGTTATCACTTGCTTGCTATTCCGTCGTTACTGCAAATTTATGACATTCAAAACTTAGTACTGTCCATCGTCCACAACCCAGTCACCTCGAACAATCGTCATCTCGGTAACACATGGGAAGGCAAACGCGTATCGCAGAACAGCCAAAATTGTCGCGTACTCGGCTTGCAAAATAACGCGACGGACAGAGTCCCGCGCTGCGCAGCCTTAAATGCGCGCAAAGTGCAGTCCTGCACTGTGCGCGGCATCGGGATTGTTTTTAATTAATCCCGGCGCGCGAGAGAGAACTGTCCGCGGCAGATGCGAGGGCCACGGTGTAACGTTTATGCGTCTCTGAAAGCTCGTTTTGTCCCTCGACGTGAACACGGCGGGTCATATTAATATCTCTTGGTCATTTATACTGCGCCCAGGCCGGACTGTGTCAGCTCGCTGTGACCCGTATAACAGGAAATTAAATTTATAGAGGGGCAAAGTTATGTAACATATAGCGTCAGGCGGCTTCGCCGTACATAAGTGAAATTACAGTGCATATAATGGGTGGGCGGAGATTTCGGCGAGAGGCGAAATTATGTTTGGATTAGCGTGGCTGTAAAATTTTCATTGCGCCTAATTGCGTTGTTCGCCGCGAAGCGAACACTCGCGCGAGCTCCTCGGAAAAAGGTAATCGGCAGCATAAAAGCGCGCGAGAGGGTTGATAATGGGAATAAAGTGAAGGATTATTAAGCGGAACGGCAAGTTTCTTACTCTTTCGCAAGCATCGTGACGGATACGTTCTGCACTGTGAGATCAGGATCTGACGAATGCGTCGCCGCTTTCGCTAAAGCCGCATCAAACTCGCCGGTGCAATTCGGATTACATTACTATAGTATCTAAGATGTTTGAGCGTGCGAGATTATGATGTGCGATATGAAAACGTCAGTATCATTTACTCCAGTGATTATTTTCTTTTTTTAACACTGTGACTGCCATGATGGTCACCGCTGACCGGCGCAAGAGATTTTACTGCAGATCCAAAATATTCGCAATGGGTAACAATAATTATTTTATAAATGCAGTTATTGTTAGAATAGTGATGCGATCCTTTGGTCTCCAATACCTGTACATTACTTACATTTTGCATAATTCAGTCAAACACTGTAATATTTCACAGCATCGCTGTTCTAATACGGCAAAATACGCATGGCAGTTAAAGTGTTATATATTGTTACATTACCTTTTTAAATAAATCTATGCCAAGGGCCGTGCATTCACAAGTTTTTGCTGGTTAATAATAAAACTGATATGCAACGTTATCAAGCACAGCATTCCTTTTACTCCGTTCACCGCGTCTTAACCCGCAAATTTCTACCCCTCTGCTTAAAATCCCAACTGCATCTATACTCTCAGCTGCCTCGCATCTCACTTGCCACTGCAATCTGTATCATTTCATCCATGATAGTACAAAGGGTCGCACATTCTCAAATTTTCGCTGGTTAATAATAAAACTGATAGGCAACGTCATTAAGCACAGCATTCCTTTTACTCCGTTCACCGCGTCTTAACCCACAAATTTCTACCCTTCGCCTTCAGATCCCAGCTGCATCTCTACTTCCACCGCATCCGAACTCACGCCCGCCGTTTTCCCGTGACCCGGCGCCGTGTTTCGTGTTCCCCTGCGCCTTGCGAAAAGAAGCAAAACGGGGTTCGGCGAAAAAGGCCAAGCGAGAACTCGGCGCAACAAGTAATTCAATTCCGGCGCGCGTGAGAGCACCTCGCCGCGGATCCTCGGCATTACGAAACTCGTTAATCAAACTCCGACGCCGGGGTTGGTCTCGCATCGCGACTGTAAGTTGCGCCGGTTACAGACGCCCTCAGACTTTCCGCATCGAGGTGAGCGAAGCCGTGCATTTTTCCTCCCTTTCGCTCGGCCGTTCGCGAGGCAGAAGCAGCGACACGAGACGAAACAACGGCGCGCACGGACGGCGGGGGCGGAAAATCGAGGAACGATCTCTCGCTGCCGTGAGTTTATTTGCCAGACAATGTTTACAATAAACTGGCGGCGTAGTCATTTTCCTGAGCCACACGCCTTCGGCCATAGACAAAAGAGTTATTGTCTAGCGTGGCTGCGCTAGGAGGGATTGTTGGTCTACGAGGACGAGGAAGATGAGCCACGCACCTAGGCGCCCCGTACATACGGGGTGTCGCTTGGCAACAGTCGCATTTATTTACGGGAAAACGTGATTTTTTACGGTTGGTGGGTCAATCTCAATTGTTTGTGGTTTCGAAGAAGATAGGGACCCGGTGCCGAAATTGGGGATAGAATAAAATCGAGCTTGCGATTTCGATCTTTTGGATACTAGATTCGCGGAGAAGCGTGTATGCGCGCAGCATGCGAAATTTGAAACTTCGAAGCCCTGAGGAGTAAATATTTATTTTATGTGTATTAGTATCATTTCGTCAGTAAAACTCAATAAAAGTTGCGGGAAAATAGGAATAATAGTTTTAATAGTATATTTGCGGAAAAATGCATAGGTTGATGGCAATATCCGAAGAAATGTGCAAGCACACGGTATGTAGAATTTTTAAATTTAGAACACGTGAGAAGTAAATGACCTTTTATGTATATGGGCATCATTTCCTTAATAAAATTTAGCAAAAGTTGTAAGGAAAATTGTAATAATAATTTTAATGTTACATTTACAGAGAAATATACACTGTAAGCACACGGCTTGTAGAATTTGAAATTTAGAAACCCAGAAAACTAAATAATTTTTTTATATTGGTATCATTCAATGCAATTTAATGTATAAATAGTCCAAATGCAATTTTATGTTCATTAACAAAATTCTGCCTGCTTTCAAATACATTTCTTACGTGCGACCCGCTTTCAATTACCAATCGAAAAATACGTTGTATTTTTGTATCTTCACCACGCAGCCCGCATTACGAGGATAATAATATCAAACTGTATTTTTATATCCACAACTTGCGGCCTTAATGCAATTTTGTCCTACACACGAGAAACATTGCATTTCTGCACATTTCCCCCGCAGTCCGCATTATATGCATAACAACATCAAACCGCATTTTTTCATACCCGCTACTCGCAGCCCCAATGCAATTTCATTCTACGCACTACAATTCCGTCGTCAAAATTGTGACCGCTGTCAAATGCACTTCTTAGCACTGACCCGCATTCAATCAGCAGCCACGAAGTAGGTTGCATTTTCGCATTTTTACCACGCAGCCCGCATTATCCGGATAACAATATGAGCTCATATTTTTTCATATCCTTTATTCGCGGCTTGTAACCCCCAGAACTTGCATCGTGAGCTCAAACGTCGTCCTCGCGGGAAGTATGTCCCGGGTTAAGCTTATTGGACATTTTTGATCCCGCTTGGAGTCT
The DNA here is from genome assembly GCA_033815515.1 of Cryptocheilus praepositus. Classification (NCBI taxonomy): domain Eukaryota; kingdom Metazoa; phylum Arthropoda; class Insecta; order Hymenoptera; family Pompilidae; genus Cryptocheilus; species Cryptocheilus praepositus. Next base: position 8,144,623 of record JAWWQZ010000303.1, on the reverse strand, counting down.
CGCAGCCGTTCCTGCGCACGATGTGGGATTTAGGAACACCCTGTGTACAAGGACGAACGCCACGTCGCACGGATTCGCGATCACGAAGCGCGTATTCTCTTTCCTTGAGATGCGAGGGGGATAGAGTTCATCACCCGTCATTGTGCCCGCTCGTGCAGGCGCACAATCTTTTTCTTTACCGATAAATGTTACTGACTGCAATATGTGATTCATATTCGCCGGATGCGAGGGCAAACGCCGGGCTGCAATTCGCATGACGTGTGTGCGCTGGTTGTAGGTCAGTGCAGATAAACATTTCCCGACGTCCACCGCCGGCAACGATTATTCGAAAGTTTACGCGCGCGGCGTAATTGCAGCGGCTATTTGTTGTTTAATTGTTTGCACCCGATTATCGTCGAAAATAATAGGGTATAAGGTATTCAGTTTGTTTCGGAATGTACAGACCAGTGCAGTTTGATAGAAAATATTTGAGTGGGGTAATTATAGCGGCAACTAAACCATTTTATACGAAAGGATGCGCGGAAGACACGCATTTCGGAGAAAAATATTCGTTTTCTTGAGATATATCGAATTCGATAGAAGCAAAGGCAATGAAAGAAATTAAATGAAGACCAAACCGTATCTCATACGTGCCGAAGAAAAAAATGGGACTGTATTGTATGTTCACAAAGAAAAACGCGAAGATAAAACAACAAACCAAACTAATAAGCTATATTTAATTTTTATTTCATAATATGTATATACCAATAAAGTAAACTCAATACATTTTAACTATTTTCATTGTATATACTATTGTCATAATATATGTACGAATAAACTGTACAATTTTTCTGTGAAATGATGCGCTGTTCACTACTTCCAGAAAGAACATATCCAAGCGCAAAGGGTAAATTAAATGAGAAGGAAAAATGTTTTGCCCGGCACGATGTGTTTGGCGTAAATATTGATAAGGATCTTTCGCAGTGTCTACTGTGTGTTACATCGCATTCTGATGGATGACGGCAGTTTAGTTTGCAGCGCGACTATTTTTCTACGGCACACACGGCCTTCTTGACACTACATTGTAGACTTCACCACTTCATACTTCAGCAACTTCAGCACTTCGCCGCGGCTTCCTGTCTGGGTGGGCATAGTTGGAGTGGGAAGAAGGTATTTCCCAAATTAGACTTTGTAGAGAACTTCCCATAGAATTAGCCCGTCCCGTCGTTCCTCCGCAGAGTAAATTAAAATATTCGCTTTAAACGTCACTTACACCCGCCCGCCGGATTTAACTCTTTTTTAATTAAATGCAGGCCTATTCGTATTTCCCGTCCGTCAATTTTTCCTTTTGTAACCGGAATCGTGCGCATTCATGTATAATGCATCTCGCGAAATAACAATGTGTACGCTTTTGAAGTTTTGATTTGTTTAGCTGATTCATGGCGAGCCCGTTTCCATTCCGCGACTTTATTCTTCCTCTTGAATGCGGAGGATGATGACACTCCATAAACTACGAAATGCTTCGTTACGTGGGCGATGTGTTTTAGTGCTATTTTATGCCGGCCACACAAACGCACGCACTCACTAACCTCCTGAATTACTGTGCACATGATATAGATACGTTGTGGACCGACGTTCCGACGCCTTTAGGAAAATAAACCACAATTGAGCGCAAATGGCGTTGCACGTGACTAATGTACTACTTGAAATAGACCAGATGCGCTGGTTAAAAGAGGATTTTTATAAACTTACGGGTTTACCGATATAATTTCTTTTACACCACATTAACACACATTTTATTATTATAAATTCCTGGCGTGGGAGTATTGTTTAAGAAAAAAAAACACACTCACATCTACGCATTAACCCCTTAATCTCCGATTCACGTTTGAGAATTTTGGGCCGAAAACGTAAACAAGCTCGCGCAGCCTTCGAGCCATTCGCACAATTTGTTTAGTACGGTGACGAATTGTATCACACGATTGCAGATTATTAATTTTGTATTACTGATTTTTGTATAAATAAACTATTTGTAGTACTTGCATCTACCACAATTATTACATCAGGTTGTCATTACTTATCACATTTTCCACAAATATTTATAACTTTAGGAGGGCGCCGCCGCTAATATTTATATTTCTCCCGAACATCGTTCACATTCACTTTTGGCCCGATCATCTATCATCAGTTATAGGTTAAGGGGTTAAATTACGTTAACACACACTTCCTTACAAATAAATCTCCTCAATCGGTTTACATTTCCCCCCACAAAAGAGCTTATTATTATACATCCCATTATCCACTACGCACACAAACGTTACATCTTCAACCATCATACTATCCACTCGTCTCCGGTCAGCACACTTCCATGTCACTCTTCTCCGTCCAACCCCTGCCCACCCCCTCACACCAACCACCCACCCGTTTCATTCCCATTTCTCCCAATCGCCAATTTCAATCGCGGCCTCCCCAACTGCCGAGTAAAAATAAAATGGGCCGCATTACATCTCCCCCTCCCGCCCACGCCATTCGACTCCCCTCCCCAAATAATGACTGCGGTCCTTCACCTCCGACGTGCATCCTGAATTTTCAATTCCCCAAAGACCGCGCCGTCGTCAGTACCCAGCGTCTGAAGTCCTTTATCAAGGACCTATGCGTGACTTTAATTTTGATATGACGCAGCCAGGCTCCCGGTTTGTTACGCAGCCAACACTGCCAGCGTCTTCCTCCCTTAGGGTCCTTCGGACAAGTGTCGGCGTGCGAGGAGTAAGTACCCGGTTGTGCACCCTCCCTGCGCACAACAGTGCTAAGCAGCCACGGGGTCGTATTGGGTTTTAATCGCAACGGTTTCGGCTTGACAGTCTCCTCACGGTGTCCCGCGTGCGTCTCGAGCCGCTCGTGAAGGACTCATACGTGACTTTCATTTTGATATGTCCGCACCAGTCTGCGCGGCGTGCTTTAATTTCACCTACGCAGCGAACGTCGTCGAAATGCGGCGATTCCGGCATCGGGCCAGGGACGAGCGACATCGGCGGGGGCCGAGTTTTATTGCGGGAGGAATTGTGTAATTAGAATGCCCGGGGGCGAGTGAAAGATTTCGTCGGCGAGCGGTTTGGAAGCGGTCATGCGGCTGGGGATTGTGCGTAAGTAATGCTGGTGGTGTATTGATAGTGTAGTGGATAAGATGTTAGGTGTCGTCGAAGCGGGACGCGGAATTATATTAAGTTGAATAAATTTATTGAAAGATAAATGAAAGCACTAGTATATAAATATAAATACAAAATGAAAGTAAAACTATGGCAATTCGACTTCGATTCGGTAAACGGCAAGAAAACGCATCTATACTGGACTGAACTACACTCTGAACTTGACTGATCTAAACTTTGAAGTATAACTGAGACGCAACTCTTAAAACTCTGACCTGAGACTGAGACTCAACTTAAACTGAACTCGTGTCGCAAATCGGGTCGGCTTTTATAGGGCCCAATGGCCCCGCGACAGTTTTATGTGACGCATCTACGGCCGTTTTTCCTGATGCTACAACAGTGTATGGTGTGACTGCTGAGTTGGCACTGTATGGGGCGGCACTGGGGCCGATGGTAATCTGGGTAATGGAGAGTATTCGTGACAAACTATTCGGTGCGGGGCACGCCCGAAGTTCTTAGAGATATTATGCCGTCGTGGGCGTTGAAACGGGAGGTGCATTTAATTGGGAGCTGTGGAAGAGCGGTTGATTAGCGGATGACGGGGAGGGTAATGGAAAAATTTGTCGTTCGCGGAGATGAATAGTGCTTAAGGGGACAGTGAGTGGGTTGTGTTTAATGATTAGTGTACGGTAACATCGCGTTCATTGGAAAATAAGTAAAATGACTGTAATACGCCGTAGTAAAGCATGTTTTTTCTTTATGTCAAGTGATATAATTCATGGTATTAAAACGAGAGATTGTGTGTTCTTTTATATAATAATTGTTATGATGGACAAGTCTGGAAAAAACGTGGTGCATTTAATTAACGAAGAACAATGATGGATAATGTAAAAATGTGTATTTCGAATATCAACAATACCTCCGGAAGATATAACCGAATTGTTTATAATAATTACTGTACAATACAACCGCCCACATCATGATCTACACGACATCCTTAGAGGCAAATAAAAATATGATGGACTCCCAAAGAGGTCACCCAAGGAAACTAAGACACATAGATACATCACGTTAGCTTACACACAGGACACTTTTCCCTCGGCATGTTTCGGTCAGGTGAATTTGAGGTGCGATTACCGTGAGGGAAGTTCAAATGCCACCTGCTAGCAGGACCGTACGCGGTTTAATTTTGCCCGGGCTAAACGAAGAAAGACGGCGCGCTATAAACTGCGTGATGTAGTTTCATTACGCTTGTAATAACTCACTACGATTTACTATCTATAGTCATAGTACGCCTGAGAGTAATAGCGGCGAGAGTCATTAAATTGCACCATTAACGCTCCGCGGAACTCCTCAATGTCTGCGCGCACGCGATCGCGAAGATGCGTGTTTGTAGGTGAGCACACGATGCACCGAGTATAAGAAAAGTCGTCGGACTTTCCATCTTGTTAACCGTTAACGTCGAAATACGTAGTTTTAACGTCAAGCGACATCGGTGTCAACGGAAATATAAATGTGGTATAATAATATATTATAAATAAATATATAAAATATAAATGCGGAAAATATAAATTGTGTAATAATCCCTCTGATTACGCGGACGCCTTATATAGATGTACGCAATATAAATGTAGTATAATAATATATTACAAATAAATATACAAAATATAAATATGGAAAATATAAATCTGTGTAATAATCCCTCTGATTACGCGGACGCCATTTACGCGAAGGTATTTTGACACCACGTGGCATTCATTCCGCAAGCCAAATTTCGGATTAACTTTCGGATTTAAGGCAAGGAAAGTCTTACGATGCAAAAATAGGTTCTTTCACTCTACTTTTATCTAGCCTAAATATAAATTCAAAGCCGCACACGTGTTTCTTTCCTAATCGCACTTCATTATTCTTGATTTCCTTTGATTATTCTACCACCCCTTTCTTTCAATGTACCCTATTCTCACATATTCCCACTCGTTATCCCATAGCTTTTCTGAACATCGACAAGCACATTTTTCATAACATGAGGTTTTAGTTTAAATAGGTTTTAATTTGAAAATAAGAAAACATGTTAAAAGCTTAAACTAAAATAGGGACGATTCCTTTGCTTCACGGAATTGACTTGACTGATGCGCATCCGAAGATAAACATGATTAAATTTCTGAATCGACTTAGTGCTCGTACCTCTATGCGCGCGCACGATAATACCGTTAATTGCCTACTTTAATCAGTGCGACGTGGACTCTGTTAATGCCACGGTGTATTTTATTAGTGAGCGAAATGAATTATTCATCGCGGACGTAATTATCATAAAAAGCCCAGGAGCTTTCAGGCACAATGCCAACGTACAGTCAGTAGACAAATATAAACATAATTGCCTACGAAGTACGATGAATGATCTAAATTGGTACCCGCCCGTTTGTTCGCAACGTCGACATTAATGAAAAATACGTGAAAATTCTGCACGTTCCCGCTTTAATTCAGGTAATCGACGAGCTATCTTTTTTACATCCAATGTTCAAGAAGATGCATTTCCCCACGTTTTCTTGCAAAACACCACCGAACTTCCCTGACAATTAACCCTTTGCGCTCGAGCGGTGCCTCTCAGGCACCACCCGAATCGATGCGGTAAATTGAGCGGTAACGGTGTTTATTTGTGTTTGGCCTAACGAATATCGCTTGACAAGTCTACTTGGCATTTTGTAGATCATTTTATGAGGTGTCTACATAGCTATAAAGATGTCTTATCTCAAAAATACTTGCGACCGCGGGTTGGACTCTGCCTTCAACATTAGTTCGAACCCAACCTTTTTGGCAATCGCAATATTTCTTTCAAAGTTACTGAGCCCAATAAGTATGAAACACGACGAAGAAATTATAATAACGAACAAAATTACATCACTACTACTCTATCGACGTTAGAGGTGTAAGAAGACAAAAATCCGAATAATCGATAGTAAATCTGAAAGCCAAAGTAATTGTACAGAAGAGACTGAACCTTCAGAATGGACAGTGTGCACAGAATCCGAAGAAAGATTTTGTCAAATATTTTGGAGACTTCACCTTAACACATTGTTGACCGGTAATTTTCGGCAAAAGCTATCTCAAGTCACCGGCTATTATTTTGTAAGTGAACATGGAAGTGAAACGATATAAAAAACCTTCAATAAAGTTTGTTCGTGTATAATGAATTCAAATTGAACTTTGGACATCAATTTTTTGTAACTTCTAATATTTTTTCATACGATTAACTGTACAGCAATCATTTACGCGTAGATGTAGACAAGAGGTTTTACACATATATCTTGTTTCGTTGCGCTTTCCTTTTAAAGAGCTAGATTATGCCCTTGTTATTTCATTTTCAATAATCATTTTCCAAATTGACTATAACTCATTTAAAAATCACTCGAAACTATATAAAGCATTCACGTATAATTGATTGAAAAATGCTTCACCGTCACGTTCCGTCGTTCTTGACACTTTCTAATACTAGAATTGTAATAAAAGCCTCAGTGCCAAGAAAAGTATACTTTTTTATAATAAAGCAGACGGTATTGACCACAATGAACAAAATTTTGCTATATTCTATATTGCCCTGCGTTTCAAAAATTAAAATAGCCGACGCAAATGCAAACACGAGTTAACTTGCAACATGGCATGAAAACACGTTAACTCGTGACGAGTGTTAAGACAATACCCTCACAAAATACAAGCCGGCGAGAGCGGCTGATTACTCTCGAGTTGCTGGTTCGCCCGAGAGAAAAGCGCGTCGAGCGCAAAGGGTTAATACTGTGGGATCTCAGATACAGGGTCCTCTAGTTGGCGAGGAAAGGTCACCTATGATCTTCATTTATTATATTGATGTATCATAGGTGACGAGTTTATTGAATTGTGTTATTCGGTTGCTAAGGAGACAGTGGACAAGACGTAAAGACGAAACGGCGAAAGACGAGAAGGTGAAACGAGGAAACGACGACAGATTAGGAGATAAGACGAAAGTGACTTGATTGTGTTATTATTGTTTATAAATATTATACTCTCTAGTTTCACGTAATAAATTCCTACAATACGTTCACGCTCTCGAATTCCGCATGCCACGCTCCAATTTGTTCAGCGCTCATAATTTCATCAACAAGCGTTGACGCGACGAAAATCTGACTGTCCCGATCGCACTCCCGAGCTGAATTAATCGAACAAACAATCGCCCGCTCGCTTGTACGGGCCATGGATAATCAAGCAAAGTTCCTGCTCTGCGTGAAACATTCAGTTGCTCAATTAATCGACCGGAACGAGCCAACGAGCAGCGTATTGCTCGTTGATTGTTTGCCCGTCACCGGTCACATTTTCGCGCAGCGCAAAGTACTAATTCTCCCCATCGCCGTTCGGCTCCCCAAAATTGACCCCAACTTCTCGACAACCGCGTTATGCCTCAAATTGAACGGCACTCCATCGAGCCGGATCGTTCATTTGCACGCATTGCGAATGTGTGTCGAAATCACCAGTGACTGCCGCCGGTTAAAGCCCATAGAAACACGTGTAGGAACAGAGGCAAGTGGTAGGAACGACTCTGTTTTTTCGGCGCGTCGAAAAAGAAAGATGTCAAAATATCATGTAGAAGCGCCTCGCAGAAAAATGGTGAAAAAGCCATTCTACTGTATGGGATTTATGTAAAAAGCATGGAGGCAATAATAATTCCATTTAAACCAATATAATTATAACTAAGTCATGCGACGATACCAACACAGAACGTGCTTTGTTAGATTTTATTCTCCTTGTTAGATTGAACTCCTAATTGAAGAGACATATTGCGTTCCTTCTATCAGTTTATGCAATTTACCAAAAAAAAACTACCAGCTACCGGAAAAAAATATCTTACGATTTTACCTGCTACCGGAGATAGAACAATATATGAGCTTTGCAGCCTGGAATTCGTTTATACAACTGCATTCCATTCTTGTCAAATTAAATTCCTAGTTGATATGGCTCATTGCGTTACAGGAACCTTATAGATATTGAAATTATTGAAGCAATTGTCCGAAATACCTGCGTCCAGCCAAAAAAAGAATTTTACGATTTTGTGTGCCATTGGCGGTAAAACAATATATGAGCTTTGCAGCTTGGAATTCGTTTACACAACTGCGTTCCATTCTTGTCAAATTGAACTCCCAGTTAATATGACACATTGCATTACAGAAAACCTGTAGGTGTTGAAATTATTTTAAGCAAATTTCTCAAAAGATCTGCGTTTAACTAAAGAAAATAATTTTACCGTTTTACGTTCCTTCGACGGTAGAAAAACATATGAGCTTTTTGTACCAGGACATATTTACACAACCGCGAGCATTCGTTGTCAGACAAGTTCTACCCATGTTCTACCAGCGCATTTCCGCAAACAGGGTAGAAGAACCGCGACGCAGTTCGCTTTAGAAGTTCGCGCCGATTCGACCGGCGAGCCTCTCACGAATTAGCAAGCTCGCCCCGATGAGCCGGCAAAGAGTCCGCTAATGGCGTGACTATCGCCGGTCAAAGACAATAGACAGTCTACTGCCAATTCGCGCCATTGTTCTAGCAGTTGTTACAAAAACGCCGATTGCGCCGCGTTTTTCTCCCGGCCGTGGCTCCCCTTTTGTCGTTCTACAATGTCTCCCGCTCCGTCGGACTTTGGCACACGATCTAGCGTGCCGCAAAACGTAGAAAAAAGCGGCAGGTCGCCGACAAAAATTCGCAAACAGCCTGACACTGCTCTAGACGAACGTGCGCGCGCGCAAGAAATCTGCCGCGCGCGGTGCAATTAACGTGGTCATGCGTTTTTTTCCGTCAAAACCGGACATCCACTCATTTTAGATATTGGTACGCGTATTTATAGTGTTTATTTACTCATGAAAAGCACAGGGCATATTTTTCTGAACAACAAATTTGCTTTACTATATTTGGTGTTGATTTTAAATAAAAATTAAATTCTGGACAGGATGTATTAGAATTTACTTTGGTAATTAGCACTGGTTTAAGCACTGCCTTCTGCAACTGTATTTTTTCACTCGCCCACAACTTATTCATAAAAGACGCGATCCTTTCTGCCGCGCGCGGTGCAATTAACGTGGCCATGCGTTTTTTCCGTCAAAACCGGACATCCACTCATTTTAGATATTGGTACGCGTATTTGTAGTGTTTATTTATTCATGAAAAGAGCAGGGCATATTTTTCTGAACAACAAATTTGCTTTAGTATATTTGGTGTTGATTTTAAAGAAAAATTAATTTCTGGGCACGATTTATTAGAATTTACTTTAATAATTAGCACTGATTTAAGCACTGCCTTCTGCAACTGTATTTTTTCACTCGCCCACAACTTATTCATAAAAGACGCGATCCTTTCTGTCGCGCGCGGTGCAATTAACGTGGCCATGCGTTTTTTCCGTCAAAACCGGACATCCACTCATTTTAGATATTGGTACGCGTATTTGTAGTGTTTATTTATTCATGAAAAAAGCAGGGAATATTTATCTGAAGAACAAATTTGCTTTAGTATATCTGGTGTTGATTTTAAATAAAAATTAAATTATGGGCAGGATTTCTTAGAATTTATTTTGGTAATTAGCACTGGTTTAAGCACTGCCTTCTGCAACTGTGTCTTTTTCGCTCGTCCACAACTTATTCATAAAAGACGCGATCCTTTCTGCCGCGCGCGGTGCAATTAACGTGGCCATGCGTTTTTTCCGCCAAAACCGGACATCCACTCATTTTAGATATTGGTACGCGTATTTGTAGTGTTTATTTATTCATGAAAAAAGCAGAGCATATTTATCTGAACAAAAAATTTGCTTTAGTATATCTGGTGTTGATTTTAAATAAACATTAAATTCTAGGCACGATTTATTAGAATTTACTTTGGTAATTAGCACTAGTTTAAGCACTGCCTTCTGTAACTGTGTTTTTTTGCTCGTCCACAACTTATTCATAAAAGACGCGATCCTTTCTGTCGCGCGCGGTGCAATTAACGTGCTCATGCGTTTTTTCCGTCAAAACCGGACATCCAATCATTTTAGATATTGGCACCCGTATTTGTTTGTAGTGTTTATTTATTCATAAAAAGAGCAGGGCATATTTTTCTGAACAAAAAATTTGCTTTAGTATATCTGGTGTTGATTTTAAATAAAAATTAAATTCTGGGCAGGATTTCTTAGAATTTACTTTGATAATTAGCACTGGTCTAAGCACTACCTTCTGCAACTGTGTTTTTTTCGCTTGTCCACAATCTGTTCATAAAAGACGGGATCCTTTCTATGCATGCATTAGTGCCGGACAGACACAAAAAACATCCAATAATCTTACGAAAGTTCGTACGATTCAGATTACTGGTGTGAAAGCGTTTGAAAAATTCCACCCAATGACTTTCACTTGAAACATTCACGCGGTTTGATTCAGTCGTTTTTTTGTGACGCAAAAAGTACAAAACACAGTATAAAAAAGTCCGAAATAAGTGAATATTCATCATACCCTTCTATACCTTGCTTACAATTCCCCCTTTCGAATCAATACTCCTAATCACTACCGTCGGATACTTTTACTTTCCGCGCCTTTTCCCATAAACTGCCATCGCGCCTCGCTCCTTTTCCGAAAACAGAACAGGCTACCTAAAACCCAGACGATCCCGCCCAAAACCCGACGTACGCTCCTATTCGGCAGAGTCGAAGTAATTTTGTCTTTTTACGAGACGATCCCGTTTGAGCGGATTGCCGGTCGCGGATCGATTTTTCTGATCCCCGCTATTTCGTTGCCGCAATCCGCAGCAGCGTAAGCAATATCCAGGGCGGAATTGGTTCAACTCTCGGCGGCGCTTTGTTTATGCTGGATCTGAGGAGAACAGGCCTGCGGTTGTTCCAGTTTGTATAAGAGGTCAGTGTTCCCGTAAGTACACACGTCGGAGAGAGTTCATTGGAGCGTCGTATGACGATGGCGCTGGCACATATCGTGCCCTCGGATGACGTTGATTGTGAAACGCGAAGGCGGAGACAGGAAGCGGAGAGATAAAATTCACCCTTTTACCCCGTTTCGAATCGGATAATCCGACGGGAGACAAAGCGCCGAGTGACGTTCTTTTTTTCATATGCCTCACGGTGATTGGCACGGCTGTTGAGGCTTCTCGCGAGTCGCGGACAGGTTGATTCGGGGGAAATTGCAAATGTTGTTGGAGAACGACGTTAAAGTGATGACGTGTGTGATAGGTTCAGGCAGTGCAATGGACGAGCGGATTAAAGTGATACTAATGGAGTCAGTAAGAAATGTATAAACGAATGTAAAATAATATAAGGTAAAATATGTAAAATAGTACGGAGCGTATCGAAGACAGAATTTCTATGCACGAATATTAACATGGGGAGATCTCATACGGAAAATTAAAATTAAAGTTTTCAAGAAGTAAAGTAATACAAATTTCGTCGCTTGACGAACAAGATTAAATTATTAGGTGTACAAATGAATAATCCAAATTATTTTGAGCGGTTATGAAATAAATTTTAAATTGAATAGATTTTCCCACTCTTTTGTGGTTATGCAGTGTTGACATATAGCTATTAAAAATAACAAATAGTTTTACAAAAAGTCCAACGTAACCTTTAATATTATTCAGTTCAGTAGAGTCGAAAATGGCAACAGATAAGGTGCATATTCGACATTGCATTCTTTACGAATTCCAACAAGAGCTGTATAACAAGCAATAATATGAAATAACATTGCGTTGGAAAAATAGTGACTGTGCCCGACACATCCAAAATTCATAAATATTGTCTTCGTAAGTGTTAAAACAAAATGGTTATGCATTAATAACGATACGTAATGAAAAAATTAACGAACCCTAAGTAATAATTACTGCACAATAACATGACGCAAATAAAAAGTACAGACTCCTGACGAGATGATCCAAAACACGCCGTCACGCAGAAAGTCGCAAATAAAACTTTACAACGAGAAAATGGGCTAATCTCCTCGCTTAAAATAAGAAAACAAGCGGACGTTGCTACCGAGGAATATTGCATAACTTCCATTTGCGCGTAAAAAGTGCATAAGAATAATTCATCGGACGCCGCGAATTATTCTCTTTGTTCGACGGCAGTTTCGAAGCGAGCAGGCGATGGTTCGCGATTCACAAGAGTATTACGTCTATTCCAGGAAGGAGTTTCGCGTTAACTCGACTCAACTTCCGGCTTATTTAACTTTAAAGCCGATCGCCGCGGAGGTTCGAGGCTCATTCGATCGACTGTCCGACGTCCCTGATCATAGACCGGATCGCTGAGCACATTTTTCGATAATTTACGTCACGGCCCCAATTCTATTACCGCCCGGGTTCTTGTCCCAGGGTGAACGTGTCGAGCTGTTTCCTTCGTCGCCCCATTCACTTTTTTCCGTCTAAACGCCGCCACGTATTAACGACCGAAGTCCATTAGCGTGCGCTGCCTAATGAAATAATGTTCTTCTCACCGTGTTACGTCGCGCTGCAGCTCATCGAATCCAGCCTTGCCATTTCGCGAGCATTTCGTAACAGAATCGCGCAAAGGAACTAATCGCGACCCGTTCGAGTACACTTTCTCATGTTATAGCTACTGGTCCTGCCCTCACAGTGTCTTACGCAGTATTCGTGCGGCTATGTAAAGAATATATTTAACCCTCTATGGACCGAATTTTTTTTGGTGGCTATACAAAATCTATGTAACGTGAAATCAACAAATATCAACCTCGAAATACATATTAACAATGAATTCAGCAGTTTCAACAATTTAATTATAACAAATACATTTTGTAACTTTGAAGTAACAACGGCTTACAACGTTTGATCTTGTGTGTATAAGAGCTTAAGTACGGAATTCCATAAAACAGTTGGCGTTTGACATTAAGCATAGATATACGTTGCATTTCCTTATCTGATAATTTTCTACTACTAAATTCATCGTTGCTATCAATAATATTTATACGTCGTCGGGTAAATACTATCGGATGATCTCCGTTAGAATCAGAATCTGATAAAGAACCTTCGAATTTATTACTCCAAATGCTTCTTATTCCTATTCCTCTTTTATTTTTATATGATTTCTATCCATATTTTGGGCCTCTGATATATAAAACTAAAACGCAAGGAAAACACAAACGTTATCGCAAATACACTGAACCCTACCATTATAGCCCATTGTGTCTTAAAAATCACAAAGCTATATTACGTGAAAATAGTAATAAAATGATTGTTTAAATGCAAACAAATAAGACATTATTGATATACAAACTAAAAGCTATTAAGTACGCTTTTTTGTTTAACAAACACCGATAGAAGAAGAAATAATGAGAATTGCACAAGATGGTTCCTTTCGTTTCTATTGGCAGACAACTTTCAAAAGCATTTACTTTGACATTTCAGGATAGAGCTGACAACCGCATCAAGCATGTTATTGGTTACTAAGGAGACATTATATAACAAAATGTATACGCCATCTAGTAAAACAAAATTAAACTACTTAATAAAATATCGATTTATCGATATGTGACTTCAAAGTCACGCGGGCCCATAGAGGGTTAAATGCGCATACGCATCCATGCCTCAAAGTTGAAATACACCATTGATGGTCATCTCCGTCGCCTGTGCGGCGCGGCATGGTATGGCGTCGGGAAGCGTCGGGAGGTCTCAAGCGTGTAGTAACGACGGGAGCAGTTAGGAGGCATCGAGCGTCGGGTGGTGTCGGGAGGCGTCAGACGTCGGTAGGTGTCGAGCGTCGGGTAGCGTGAGGAAGCGTCGGTAGATGTCGAGGGTCGGGTGGTGTCGGGAGGCGTCAGTAGGCGTCAAGCGTCTGATACCGTCGGGATCAGTCAGGAAGCGTCGGCAGGCATCGAGTGTTGGGTGGCGTCAGTAGGCGTCAGAGGTCGGTAGATGTCGAGCGTCGGGTGGCGTCAGGAGACATCGGTAGATGTCGAGCGGCGGGTGGTATCGGGAGGCGTCCAGCGTCGCGTGGCGTCGAGTTTCGTGTGGACTCGGAGGCGTGGGAAAGCGTCGGACGTGCGTTGGCGTGGGAAGGCATGGGAAGGCGCCGGGAGGCGTGGAAAGGCGTGGGGACGCGTCGGTGGGCGTCGGAAGGCGTGGGGACGCGTCGGTGGGCGTCGGAAGGCGTGGGGACGCGTCGGTGGGCGTCGGAAGTGGGGACGCGTCGGTAAGCGTCGGAAGGCGTGGGGACGCGTCGGTGGGCGTCGGAAGGCGTGGGGACGCGTCGGTGGGCGTCGGAAGGCGTGGGGACGCGTCGGTAGGCGTCGGAAGGCGTGGGGACGCGTCGGTGGGCGTCGGAAGTGGGGACGCGTCGGTGGGCGTCGGAAGGCGTGGGGACGCGTCGGTAAGCGTCGGAAGGCGTGGGGACGCGTCGGTAAGCGTCGGAAGGCGTGGGGACGCGTCGGTAAGCGTCGGAAGGCGTGGGGACGCGTCGGTGGGCGTGGGAAGGCGTGGGGACGCGTCGGTAAGCGTCGGTAGGCGTGGGAAGGCGTCGGTAGGTGTCACCAAGCTATGCCATTTTTGTAATGGACAGATTTCAGATGTTCCTGTGTCCGTGTCGTGTGTCCTCAACTTGTTGTGGCCCCAAATTAAATGAAATGGCTCATTATATGATAGGGAAAAGCGGTGTAATGTTGTAGTATGTCTCATTCTACAATGCTCCTTCTAACATAATAAGGTAATTGTTCATAGACGCGTTAATACTGCCGATCGTGTGCGTTTTGGTTGGAGTAAGACATGTTTTGTTATGAACCGCAAGTCAATTTTTGCGATTCTAAATCGACTAAGATGGCAAATTCATAGGTGAAGAATCTCCTTTAATTCTGTGCTATACCAGTTTCAGCCAGATTTTTATATAACCACCTAATTTATCAAGGTACACCGGCGTATCCACGTTTATCAGTTAGCATATCCCTGACCGGCCTTCAGTAACCACCGGCGCAACTTCGAAGCAATCAGCAGCATTACCTAGGAAATATCTGTTCGCTCCGTTCTTATCCCTTGACACCGGCTATCTTGGTATCAGTAAGTTAAATGCGCATACGCATCCATGCCTCAAAGTTGAAATACACCATTGATGGTCATCTCCGTCGCCTGTGCGGCGCGGCATGGTATGGCGTCGGGAAGCGTCGGGAGGTCTCAAGGGTGTAGTAACGTCGGGAGCAGTTAGGAGGCATCGAGCGTCGGGTGGTGTCGGGAGGCGTCAGACGTCGGTAGGTGTCGAGCGTCGGATAGCGTGAGGAAGCGTCGGTAGATGTCGAGGGTCGGGTGGTGTCGATAGGAGTCCAGCGTCAGGTGGCGTCGGGAGGCGTCAGTAGGCGTCAAGCGTCTGATAGCGTCGGGATCAGTCAGGAAGCGTCGGCAGGCATCGAGTGTTGGGTGGCGTCAGTAGGCGTCAGAGGTCGGTAGATGTCGAGCGTCGGGTGGCGTCAGGAGACATCGGTAGATGTCGAGCGGCGGGTGGTATCGGGAGGCGTCCAGCGTCGCGTGGCGTCGGGTTTCGTGTGGACTCGGAGGCGTGGGAAAGCGTCGGACGTGCGTTGGCGTGGGAAGGCATGGGAAGGCGCCGGGAGGCGTGGAAAGGCGTGGGGACGCGGCGGAAGGCGTGGGGACGCGTCGGTGGGCGTCGGAAGGCGTGGGGACGCGTCGGTGGGCGTCGGAAGGCGTGGGGACGCGTCGGTAAGCGTCGGAAGGCGTGGGGACGCGTCGGTGGGCGTGGGAAGGCGTGGGGACGCGTCGGTAAGCGTCGGTAGGTGTCACCAAGCTATGCCATTTTTGTAATGGACAGATTTCAGATGTTCCTGTGTCCGTGTCGTGTGTCCTGAACTTGTTGTGGCCCCAAATTAAATGAAATGGCTCATTATATGATAGGGAAAAGCGGTGTAATGTTGTAGTATGTCTCATTCTACAATGCTCCTTCTAACATAATAAGGTAATTGTTCATAGACGCGTTAATACTGCCGATCGTGTGCATTTTGGTTGGAGTAAGACATGTTTTGTTATGAACCGCAAGTCAATTTTTGCGATTCTAAATCGACTAAGATGGCAAATTCATAGGTGAAGAATCTCCTTTAATTCTGTGCTATACCAGTTTCAGCCAGGTTTTTATATAACCACCTAATTTATCAAGGTACACCGGCGTATCCACGTTTATCAGTTAGCATATCCCTGACCGGCCTTCAGTAACCACCGGCGCAACTTCGAAGCAATCAGCAGCATTACCTAGGAAATATCTGTTCGCTCCGTTCTTATCCCTTGACACCGGCTATCTTGGTATCAGTAAGTTAAATGCGCATACGCATCCATGCCTCAAAGTTGAAATACACCATTGATGGTCATCTCCGTCGCCTGTGCGGCGCGGCATGGTATGGCGTCGGGAAGCGTCGGGAGGTCTCAAGGGTGTAGTAACGTCGGGAGCAGTTAGGAGGCATCGAGCGTCGGGTGGTGTCGGGAGGCGTCAGACGTCGGTAGGTGTCGAGCGTCGGATAGCGTGAGGAAGCGTCGGTAGATGTCGAGGGTCGGGTGGTGTCGATAGGAGTCCAGCGTCAGGTGGCGTCGGGAGGCGTCAGTAGGCGTCAAGCGTCTGATAGCGTCGGGATCAGTCAGGAAGCGTCGGCAGGCATCGAGTGTTGGGTGGCGTCAGTAGGCGTCAGAGGTCGGTAGATGTCGAGCGTCGGGTGGCGTCAGGAGACATCGGTAGATGTCGAGCGGCGGGTGGTATCGGGAGGCGTCCAGCGTCGCGTGGCGTCGGGTTTCGTGTGGACTCGGAGGCGTGGGAAAGCGTCGGACGTGCGTTGGCGTGGGAAGGCATGGGAAGGCGCCGGGAGGCGTGGAAAGGCGTGGGGACGCGGCGGAAGGCGTGGGGACGCGTCGGTGGGCGTCGGAAGTGGGGACGCGTCGGTAAGCGTCGGAAGGCGTGGGGACGCGTCGGTGGGCGTCGGAAGGCGTGGGGACACGTCGGTGGGCGTCGGAAGGCGTGGGGACGCGTCGGTGGGCGTCGGAAGTGGGGACGCGTCGGTGGGCGTCGGAAGGCGTGGGGACGCGTCGGTGGGCGTCGGAAGGCGTGGGGACGCGTCGGTGGGCGTCGGAAGGCGTGGGGACGCGTCGGTAAGCGTCGGAAGGCGTGGGGACGCGTCGGTGGGCGTGGGAAGGCGTGGGGACGCGTCGGTAAGCGTCGGTAGGTGTCACCAAGCTATGCCATTTTTGTAATGGACAGATTTCAGATGTTCCTGTGTCCGTGTCGTGTGTCCTGAACTTGTTGTGGCCCCAAATTAAATGAAATGGCTCATTATATGATAGGGAAAAGCGGTGTAATGTTGTAGTATGTCTCATTCTACAATGCTCCTTCTAACATAATAAGGTAATTGTTCATAGACGCGTTAATACTGCCGATCGTGTGCATTTTGGTTGGAGTAAGACATGTTTTGTTATGAACCGCAAGTCAATTTTTGCGATTCTAAATCGACTAAGATGGCAAATTCATAGGTGAAGAATCTCCTTTAATTCTGTGCTATACCAGTTTCAGCCAGATTTTTATATAACCACCTAATTTATCAAGGTACACCGGCGTATCCACGTTTATCAGTTAGCATATCCCTGACCGGCCTTCAGTAACCACCGGCGCAACTTCGAAGCAATCAGCAGCATTACCTAGGAAATATCTGTTCGCTCCGTTCTTATCCCTTGACACCGGCTATCTTGGTATCAGTAAGTTAAATGCGCATACGCATCCATGCCTCAAAGTTGAAATACACCATTGATGGTCATCTCCGTCGCCTGTGCGGCGCGGCATGGTATGGCGTCGGGAAGCGTCGGGAGGTCTCAAGCGTGTAGTAACGTCGGGAGCAGTTAGGAGGCATCGAGCGTCGGGTGGTGTCGGGAGGCGTCAGACGTCGGTAGGTGTCGAGCGTCGGGTAGCGTGAGGAAGCGTCGGTAGATGTCGAGGGTCGGGTGGTGTCGGGAGGCGTCAGTAGGCGTCTAGCGTCTGATAGCGTCGGGATCAGTCAGGAAGCGTCGGCAGGCATCGAGTGTTGGGTGGCGTCAGTAGGCGTCAGAGGTCGGTAGATGTCGAGCGTCGGGTGGCGTCAGGAGACATCGGTAGATGTCGAGCGGCGGGTGGTATCGGGAGGCGTCCAGCGTCGCGTGGCGTCGAGTTTCGTGTGGACTCGGAGGCGTGGGAAAGCGTCGGACGTGCGTTGGCGTGGGAAGGCATGGGAAGGCGCCGGGAGGCGTGGAAAGGCGTGGGGACGCGTCGGTGGGCGTCGGAAGGCGTGGGGACGCGTCGGTGGGCGTCGGAAGGCGTGGGGACGCGTCGGTAGGCGTCGGAAGGCGTGGGGACGCGTCGGTGGGCGTCGGAAGTGGGGACGCGTCGGTGGGCGTCGGAAGGCGTGGGGACGCGTCGGTGGGCGTCGGAAGGCGTGGGGACGCGTCGGTAGGCGTCGGAAGGCGTGGGGACGCGTCGGTGGGCGTCGGAAGTGGGGACGCGTCGGTAAGCGTCGGAAGGCGTAGGGACGCGTCGGTGGGCGTCGGAAGGCGTGGGGACGCGTCGGTGGGCGTCGGAAGGCGTGGGGACGCGTCGGTAAGCGTCGGAAGGCGTGGGGACGCGTCGGTAAGCGTCGGAAGGCGTGGGGACGCGTCGGTGGGCGTGGGAAGGCGTGGGGACGCGTCGGTGGGCGTGGGAAGGCGTGGGGACGCGTCGGTAAGCGTCGGTAGGCGTGGGAAGGCGTCGGTAGGTGTCACCAAGCTATGCCATTTTTGTAATGGACAGATTTCAGATGTTCCTGTGTCCGTGTCGTGTGTCCTGAACTTGTTGTGGCCCCAAATTAAATGAAATGGCTCATTATATGATAGGGAAAAGCGGTGTAATGTTGTAGTATGTCTCATTCTACAATGCTCCTTCTAACATAATAAGGTAATTGTTCATAGACGCGTTAATACTGCCGATCGTGTGCGTTTTGGTTGGAGTAAGACATGTTTTGTTATGAACCGCAAGTCAATTTTTGCGATTCTAAATCGACTAAGATGGCAAATTCATTGGTGAAGAATCTCCTTTAATTCTGTGCTATACCAGTTTCAGCCAGATTTTTATATAACCACCTAATTTATCAAGGTACACCGACGTATCCACGTTTATCAGTTAGCATATCCCTGACCGGCCTTCAGTAACCACCGGCGCAACTTCGAAGCAATCAGCAGCATTACCTAGGAAATATCTGTTCGCTCCGTTCTTATCCCTTGACACCGGCTATCTTGGTATCAGTAAGTTAAATGCGCATACGCATCCATGCCTCAAAGTTGAAATACACCATTGATGGTCATCTCCGTCGCCTGTGCGGCGCGGCATGGTATGGCGTCGGGAAGCGTCGGGAGGTCTCAAGCGTGTAGTAACGTCGGGAGCAGTTAGGAGGCATCGAGCGTCGGGTGGTGTCGGGAGGCGTCAGACGTCGGTAGGTGTCGAGCGTCGGGTAGCGTGAGGAAGCGTCGGTAGATGTCGAGGGTCGGGTGGTGTCGATAGGAGTCCAGCGTCAGGTGGCGTCGGGAGGCGTCAGTAGGCGTCAAGCGTCTGATAGCGTCGGGATCAGTCAGGAAGCGTCGGCAGGCATCGAGTGTTGGGTGGCGTCAGTAGGCGTCAGAGGTCGGTAGATGTCGAGCGTCGGGTGGCGTCAGGAGACATCGGTAGATGTCGAGCGGCGGGTGGTATCGGGAGGCGTCCAACGTCGCGTGGCGTCGAGTTTCGTGTGGACTCGGAGGCGTGGGAAAGCGTCGGACGAGCGTTGGCGTGGGAAGGCATGGGAAGGCGCCGGGAGGCGTGGAAGCGTGGGGACGCGTCGGTGGGCGTCGGAAGGCGTGGGGACGCGTCGGTGGGCGTCGGAAGTGGGGACGCGTCGGTAAGCGTCGGTAGGCGTGGGAAGGCGTCGATAGGTGTCACCAAGCTATGCCATTTTTGTAATGGACAGATTTCAGATGTTCCTGTGTCCGTGTCGTGTGTCCTGAACTTGTTGTGGCCCCAAATTAAATGAAATGGCTCATTATATGATAGGGAAAAGCGGTGTAATGGTGTAGTATGTCTCATTCTACAATGCTCCTTCTAACATAATAAGGTAATTGTTCATAGACGCGTTAATACTGCCGATCGTGTGCGTTTTGGTTGGAGTAAGACATGTTTTGTTATGAACCGCAAGTCAATTTTTGCGATTCTAAATCGACTAAGATGGCAAATTCATAGGTGAAGAATCTCCTTTAATTCTGTGCTATACCAGTTTCAGCCAGATTTTTATATAACCACCTAATTTATCAAGGTACACCGGCGTATCCACGTTTATCAGTTAGCATATCCCTGACCGGCCTTCAGTAACCACCGGCGCAACTTCGAAGCAATCAGCAGCATTACCTAGGAAATATCTGTTCGCTCCGTTCTTATCCCTTGACACCGGCTATCTTGGTATCAGTAAGTTAAATGCGCATACGCATCCATGCCTCAAAGTTGAAATACACCATTGATGGTCATCTCCGTCGCCTGTGCGGCGCGGCATGGTATGGCGTCGGGAAGCGTCGGGAGGTCGCAAGGGTGTAGTAACGTCGGGAGCAGTTAGGAGGCATCGAGCGTCGGGTGGTGTCGGGAGGCGTCAGACGTCGGTAGGTGTCGAGCGTCGGATAGCGTGAGGAAGCGTCGGTAGATGTCGAGGGTCGGGTGGTGTCGATAGGAGTCCAGCGTCAGGTGGCGTCGGGAGGCGTCAGTAGGCGTCAAGCGTCTGATAGCGTCGGGATCAGTCAGGAAGCGTCGGCAGGCATCGAGTGTTGGGTGGCGTCAGTAGGCGTCAGAGGTCGGTAGATGTCGAGCGTCGGGTGGCGTCAGGAGACATCGGTAGATGTCGAGCGGCGGGTGGTATCGGGAGGCGTCCAGCGTCGCGTGGCGTCGAGTTTCGTGTGGACTCGGAGGCGTGGGAAAGCGTCGGACGTGCGTTGGCGTGGGAAGGCATGGGAAGGCGCCGGGAGGCGTGGAAAGGCGTGGGGACGCGTCGGTGGGCGTGGGAAGGCGTGGGGACGCGTCGGTAAGCGTCGGTAGGCGTGGGAAGGCGTCGGTAGGTGTCACCAAGCTATGCCATTTTTGTAATGGACAGATTTCAGATGTTCCTGTGTCCGTGTCGTGTGTCCTGAACTTGTTGTGGCCCCAAATTAAATGAAATGGCTCATTATATGATAGGGAAAAGCGGTGTAATGTTGTAGTATGTCTCATTCTACAATGCTCCTTCTAACATAATAAGGTAATTGTTCATAGACGCGTTAATACTGCCGATCGTGTGCGTTTTGGTTGGAGTAAGACATGTTTTGTTATGAACCGCAAGTCAATTTTTGCGATTCTAAATCGACTAAGATGGCAAATTCATTGGTGAAGAATCTCCTTTAATTCTGTGCTATACCAGTTTCAGCCAGATTTTTATATAACCACCTAATTTATCAAGGTACACCGACGTATCCACGTTTATCAGTTAGCATATCCCTGACCGGCCTTCAGTAACCACCGGCGCAACTTCGAAGCAATCAGCAGCATTACCTAGGAAATATCTGTTCGCTCCGTTCTTATCCCTTGACACCGGCTATCTTGGTATCAGTAAGTTAAATGCGCATACGCATCCATGCCTCAAAGTTGAAATACACCATTGATGGTCATCTCCGTCGCCTGTGCGGCGCGGCATGGTATGGCGTCGGGAAGCGTCGGGAGGTCTCAAGCGTGTAGTAACGTCGGGAGCAGTTAGGAGGCATCGAGCGTCGGGTGGTGTCGGGAGGCGTCAGACGTCGGTAGGTGTCGAGCGTCGGGTAGCGTGAGGAAGCGTCGGTAGATGTCGAGGGTCGGGTGGTGTCGATAGGAGTCCAGCGTCAGGTGGCGTCGGGAGGCGTCAGTAGGCGTCAAGCGTCTGATAGCGTCGGGATCAGTCAGGAAGCGTCGGCAGGCATCGAGTGTTGGGTGGCGTCAGTAGGCGTCAGAGGTCGGTAGATGTCGAGCGTCGGGTGGCGTCAGGAGACATCGGTAGATGTCGAGCGGCGGGTGGTATCGGGAGGCGTCCAACGTCGCGTGGCGTCGAGTTTCGTGTGGACTCGGAGGCGTGGGAAAGCGTCGGACGTGCGTTGGCGTGGGAAGGCATGGGAAGGCGCCGGGAGGCGTGGAAAGGCGTGGGGACGCGTCGGTGGGCGTCGGAAGGCGTGGGGACGCGTCGGTGGGCGTCGGAAGTGGGGACGCGTCGGTAAGCGTCGGTAGGCGTGGGAAGGCGTCGATAGGTGTCACCAAGCTATGCCATTTTTGTAATGGACAGATTTCAGATGTTCCTGTGTCCGTGTCGTGTGTCCTGAACTTGTTGTGGCCCCAAATTAAATGAAATGGCTCATTATATGATAGGGAAAAGCGGTGTAATGGTGTAGTATGTCTCATTCTACAATGCTCCTTCTAACATAATAAGGTAATTGTTCATAGACGCGTTAATACTGCCGATCGTGTGCGTTTTGGTTGGAGTAAGACATGTTTTGTTATGAACCGCAAGTCAATTTTTGCGATTCTAAATCGACTAAGATGGCAAATTCATAGGTGAAGAATCTCCTTTAATTCTGTGCTATACCAGTTTCAGCCAGATTTTTATATAACCACCTAATTTATCAAGGTACACCGGCGTATCCACGTTTATCAGTTAGCATATCCCTGACCGGCCTTCAGTAACCACCGGCGCAACTTCGAAGCAATCAGCAGCATTACCTAGGAAATATCTGTTCGCTCCGTTCTTATCCCTTGACACCGGCTATCTTGGTATCAGTAAGTTAAATGCGCATACGCATCCATGCCTCAAAGTTGAAATACACCATTGATGGTCATCTCCGTCGCCTGTGCGGCGCGGCATGGTATGGCGTCGGGAAGCGTCGGGAGGTCGCAAGGGTGTAGTAACGTCGGGAGCAGTTAGGAGGCATCGAGCGTCGGGTGGTGTCGGGAGGCGTCAGACGTCGGTAGGTGTCGAGCGTCGGATAGCGTGAGGAAGCGTCGGTAGATGTCGAGGGTCGGGTGGTGTCGATAGGAGTCCAGCGTCAGGTGGCGTCGGGAGGCGTCAGTAGGCGTCAAGCGTCTGATAGCGTCGGGATCAGTCAGGAAGCGTCGGCAGGCATCGAGTGTTGGGTGGCGTCAGTAGGCGTCAGAGGTCGGTAGATGTCGAGCGTCGGGTGGCGTCAGGAGACATCGGTAGATGTCGAGCGGCGGGTGGTATCGGGAGGCGTCCAGCGTCGCGTGGCGTCGAGTTTCGTGTGGACTCGGAGGCGTGGGAAAGCGTCGGACGTGCGTTGGCGTGGGAAGGCATGGGAAGGCGCCGGGAGGCGTGGAAAGGCGTGGGGACGCGTCGGTGGGCGTCGGAAGGCGTGGGGACGCGTCGGTGGGCGTCGGAAGTGGGGACGCGTCGGTAAGCGTCGGTAGGCGTGGGAAGGCGTCGATAGGTGTCACCAAGCTATGCCATTTTTGTAATGGACAGATTTCAGATGTTCCTGTGTCCGTGTCGTGTGTCCTGAACTTGTTGTGGCCCCAAATTAAATGAAATGGCTCATTATATGATAGGGAAAAGCGGTGTAATGTTGTAGTATGTCTCATTCTACAATGCTCCTTCTAACATAATAAGGTAATTGTTCATAGACGCGTTAATACTGCCGATCGTGTGCGTTTTGGTTGGAGTAAGACATGTTTTGTTATGAACCGCAAGTCAATTTTTGCGATTCTAAATCGACTAAGATGGCAAATTCATAGGTGAAGAATCTCCTTTAATTCTGTGCTATACCAGTTTCAGCCAGATTTTTATATAACCACCTAATTTATCAAGGTACACCGGCGTATCCACGTTTATCAGTTAGCATATCCCTGACCAGCCTTCAGTAACCACCGGCGCAACTTCGAAGCAATCAGCAGCATTACCTAGAAAATATCTGTTCGCTCCGTTCTTATCCCTTGACACCGGCTATCTTGGTATCAGTAAGTTAACCCTCTATGGATCGAATTTTTTTTGGTGGCTATACAAAATCTATGTAACGTGAAATCAACAAATATCAACCTCGAAATACATATTAACAATGAATTAAGCAGTTTCAACAATTTAATTATAACAAATACATTTTGTAACTTTGAAGTAACAACGGCTTACAACGTTTGATCTTGTGTGTATAAGAGCTTAAGTACGGAATTCCATAAAACAGTTGGCGTTTGACATTAAGCATAGATATACGTTGCATTTCCTTATCTGATAATTTTCTACTACTAAATTCATCGTTGCTATCAATAATATTTATACGTCGTCGGGTAAATACTATCGGATGATCTCCGTTAGAATCAGAATCTGATAAAGAACCTTCGAATTTATTACTCCAAATGCTTCTTATTCCTATTCCTCTTTTATTTTTATATGATTTCTATCCATATTTTGGGCCTCTGATATATAAAACTAAAACGCAAGGAAAACACAAACGTTATCGCAAATACACTGAACCCTACCATTATAGCCCATTGTGTCTTAAAAATCACAAAGCTATATTACGTGAAAATAGTAATAAAATGATTGTTTAAATGCAAACAAATAAGACATTATTGATATACAAACTAAAAGCTATTAAGTACGCTTTTTTGTTTAACAAACACCGATAGAAGAAGAAATAATGAGAATTGCACAAGATGGTTCCTTTCGTTTCTATTGGCAGACAACTTTCAAAAGCATTTACTTTGACATTTCAGGATAGAGCTGACAACCGCATCAAGCATGTTATTGGTTACTAAGGAGACATTATATAACAAAATGTATACGCCATCTAGTAAAGCAAAATTAAACTACTTAATAAAATATCGATTTATCGATATGTGACTTCAAAGTCACGCGGGCCCATAGAGGGTTAAGACTTGATAGGTCAGAATAGAGTAACAGAACTTTTTTATTTGCATTTTCTTAATCTGAAATTTGCAATAATGTTTCGGTCAGGTTTTGTGTTCAATTAAAATGAGACCAGACGCAATGTATTTCGGACTACATTTACTTTTAAGCACACGTTATGGATTAAGTTGCACAATAAGTATTGTGATATAAATAAGAGCAGAATTACATGGCGTTTGCTCGTATTTTAATCACTACGATATGAAAAATATCGCGCAAAGGAACTAATCGCGACCCGTTCGAGTAAACTTTCTCATGTTATATTATAGCTACTGGTCCTGCCCTCACAGTGTCTTACGCAATGTTCGTGCGGCTATGTAAAGAGTATATTTAAGACTTGATAGGTCATAATATAGTAACCGAACTTTTTTATTTGCATTTTCTTAATCTGAAATTTGCAATAATGTTTCGGTCAGGTTTTGTGTTCAATTAAAATGAGACCAGACGCAACGTATTTCGGACCACATTTACTTTTAAGCACACGTTATGGATTAAGTTGCACAATAAGTATTGTGATATAAATAAGAGCAGAATTACATGGCGTTTGCTCGTATTTTAATCACTACGATATGAAAAATACCACTACGCCACGGCAAATTTTCAGATCAAAAAGCTGCAATTAAGCAACTTATATTATTGTACCGCGACCCGACAAGCCGTCTACTCGCAAAAATTGAATCGCGTCGACTGATTAATAACGATCTGTTTAAGACAACAGAGGCGCAGTTAGAATTGTCACATCGGCAGTGCACCCCGAGTATCATTGGTGAGGGAGATGCGGTCTACCACGTAGCCAGATTCTTCTGTACACCCACAGACTCCCTCCCCCCAATCTCAATTGGCCACCGTTGGGACACTTAAACGCTCCAACATATTCCCGCGACCGTCTGTCTACCCGCAACGACCGCGCGATCGTTTGCTTTCTCTCCCCCGCAGTCGCGTACTCACTAAAACATAAAACTGCACGCACCGTCCGTTTTCCGCGTCCTGGGAATTTAAATCCCGCCGCTCGTTAACCCTTTGCCCACGGAACAGTTCCAAACCGTGTTTCAGCCGGCTGTCGTCTGAAACACCATCTCACGTTTAACACCTCGCATCTGTACGAAGCATACATGCCTGCTTCGGTATTGTTTGTTCCCATCCAACGCACGTTGTGTTGTTCGGATCAATCGGGTGGTTTCGTCGGACACGAATTTGCGAAAATGCGAAAAGCGCTAATTGTATATACGCGTTCTTTATCAGCAAAGGGTTAATTGTTAAGTTACGCGAGGCCAGCGGCGATTTTGCAGTCTTCCGTTCTGTGGATCTTTACCGGTTGCTAAATGAAAACGGTTATGCTATTATAGGTATAGATGCGTCAGGTCAGGGGTTTTATATACTTCCGGTCGAGCCGAATCAGAAATGTCCAGATACTTCTTTTAAAATTTCGTTACAGAAGGTAATAGCAGAATTGTGAAATATATAAAATGCAACTGCAATTTTGTTAAGCGATCTATTGAACGCGCACATAAATGACAAAGAAGGTATATGCGCGACAATCAAAAAATATTATGGTATAAAGCAAAAATAATACGACACTCAAAATTTCTATCGTGAAACTTGTTTCCAAGTGCTTTGCACGCTGGACTACCGTGTTTCGATAAAAACTCCTGTCTATTCCAAAATCCTTAACGCATAATTATTTTGCAAAAAACAAAAAAACGTACGTACATCTGAATTTTCCATTTCGGACACGCCCGCAAAATTTGACTGCGACCGCGAAATTGACTTTTTCGAAATCATAATGCGAAATTCATTTCGCATGTTTTCGGATTCTGTGGAAACGTTGAACAAAAATCTGTGCGTCCCGCTTCCGGCGCTGTCCATCTCAGACACGTTTATCCTCCGTTCGGATCGACGGGGGGTTGTCGTCTTGGCGCCGCTGGAAGTCAGACCCTCCGCTTATAGACCGCCTATATTACGAGGCGCGCGCACAAAAGAGACATCTTCGCGTCGTGCCGTGGCTGAGATCCTCGCGCTAATGAGAGCTTAATGAGGTACACACGCCCGGGGAAAGTTACAATGGAACGTTAAGGCAGATCTTCGCTGCCTTTCGATGGGCGAGCCTTTCGGCAGGGGGCGGCGATACGCAATGCCGGCGAACAATGTCGCGACTAATTATTGGGCGCAAATTAGCGGCGCATCGGGTTGCGATTATGACGACGGGCGATCGGCGGGTCGATACATGCAAGCTGTGCGGTGGAATGATCGTAACGACCCACTTTAACGTCATGCGAGGGGCAGCGATGCTATTAATTAATATCGGCGACATTTACGGTGCACTTCGTTGTAGCGCGGGTCCGCGATTTATGCAGTGTTCCTGCTGAAAATGCAAGAAAGTAGGCGAGAGCAGTACTAACGATCGAGGAAGGAAACAAAAATGGGAATTGATGGAACCTATTGAAAAGTCTAATCTGAATTAGGCAGGAGAGGTAAAGAATAGTTGTAGCGCGGGCCCGCGATTTATGCAGTGTTCCTGCTGAAAATGCAAGAAAGTAAGCAAGAGCAGTACTAACG
The DNA here is from genome assembly GCA_033815515.1 of Cryptocheilus praepositus. NCBI lineage: Eukaryota > Metazoa > Arthropoda > Insecta > Hymenoptera > Pompilidae > Cryptocheilus > Cryptocheilus praepositus. Next base: position 8,116,983 of record JAWWQZ010000303.1, on the reverse strand, counting down.
ATTGGGGAAGGAAACAAAAATGGGAATTGATGGAACCTATTGAAAAGTCTAATCTGAATTAGGCAGGAGAGGTAAAGAATAGTTGTAGCGCGGGCCCGCGATTTATGCAGTGTTCCTGCTGAAAATGGAAGAAAGTAAGCAAGAGCAGTACTAACGATCGGGGAAGGAAACAAAAATGGGAATTAATGGAACCAATTGAAAACTCTAATCTGAATTAGGCAGGTGAGGTAGAGAATAGCCTTTGGGTGTGACAATCCCGCGTACTAGTTGGTGGACCAATGCCTTAAGGGGTTATGCCTACTTAGGTTGGTGAAAAAAAATCGATTTGTTTTTATTCCATTTTCTTAATGTACATCATTTTAAGAATGTTTCCCCAAAAGTACATAAGAATTGGAGCACACGTTCAAAAATTATAAGCGTTTATCTGGGGCGCTACTATGTATGATTAGTAAAGAGCTTGAAACTTTAACGCGATTATCTCGAAACTGTGTTTTTTAAAACATACGGTCGCGGTGACCACGATTTCTCAAAAACTACTTCACCGATCGGACTCTAATTTTATATACTTATTTGTCATTACAATAGGCAGGGCCTGAACGAGTGTCGCAAATTCTTATTTGACCGGCTTAGTTGCATCACTCTGACCTTTTTTGTATTTTTTGGGGGACGGTGTTTAAAAATTATCACATGACCGATACAAATTTTTGTTCTCCGTCATATAAAATCCAAGCGTAAAACTACCCTTTGTGCCGTGAAATACAACTTTGATCCAACCTCTAAGTTAAGGCATAATTGCTAGCTGGTGGAATGAACATGCTGAATAAATTGACGGGTGTACTTGATTTGGCATGGTTCGGAATATTCTGTGTATGAAGTTTCTTGCTTACAATTTGTTGCCATCGTGTGCACGTGCGTTCTATTTTTACTTGCGATCAAAGAACTGTAATGATTTCTTCATTCGTCTCGTATGTCTTTTACGGTGAGTTAGAGTTTCGCTTTAATGCGGCCCCGACGACTGTCAAAAACTTTCTCCCGGCCAAGAAGTTACCTTGCTTATTCCCTTTTGAATACGATCAGTGATATACGATACGAGTTTTGCCTGGGACTGATACCCTGTTGCCTTTTGATGTTTCCCTGCGAGATAAATCGTGGCATCGATGCGATTTAAACGACTTTCGGCAACAGAGTTCATTTCAGGACGTTCAGCATTGGCAGGAGTGGCGGACTAAAACTTTCGAATTGCCGAATCTAAGTGGAAAGAGCAATAAATCGAGATTCTTTACCGGCGAATGACATGTCCGCAATGGACCGTGCGCATGGTATTTTGAATTATGGAAAAATGTTTACTGCGATAGATTGAGAATTGCGGTGGGTATAATTTGCGGAATTAGGGTATTAGAAGTCATTGTTCAATTATTAAAGTTACTCTCCGCATGCTTATTACAACCTGGGCGATTTATTCGGCCAAGTTTGGCAAAAATTGCCGACATGTTAAGATTATGTAGTAATTCTGAATATCTACTTTCTTTAAATCTCTATGTTTCAATACTAGATTTACAGGACCTGTCAATTTAACGGTTTCTAAATATCACGAACAAAATCAAAGAAACTCTCACTATTATTTTCTAGCAACTTATGCTGACGTTTATTAAGTATTTTTTAAGTTCTCAATGCCATTTACCTAGACATTTGACCAGATAATACCGTAAACCTATCGATTTCTCCGTAAATCTAATATTAAAGATGTAATTCGTTCTGGCGGATTCAGGCCAATGAAATATCGTTCTCTTTATATCGACGTTTCCATCATTATTTTCAGGTTTTCAGGAAACTACATAGTATTTAAATTGGGCAAGACAAAAATTTTGTACATTTTGGTTGTGTAATGCAACTTATTACTGTTGCTTTGTCACTGTATTGTGTTTATATTATATAATGTGTGACAGATAACCTGTATATGATGTATGTTCACTTTTGTCAAACAGACGTGCGATCCGTTGCATCTTGTAAAAAATGTAACATATCGATATTTAATTATTATTCAATAGGTCGAGACACTGAAATTCCACGAGTGACATTTCATTGGTCTAAATCCGCCGGAAAGTATTACACATTTATAAATTTGAAGAAAGCCGCGAGTATAACTTGATTGGAAATTGAACCTATCGACTAGACCGGAAACAAAAAAAAATTATTAATAGGTATCTAATCTCACGCTGTGTATAATTCGTTCGAAAGTTAGTTTCAGCAGAAAATATCAAATGCATTATTTATATAACAAATTTCATTACAAATTATCTTTTACGAAATTGTAAAAAGTTTGATGATTTGTGCACAACTCCAGTTCAGGACTGACTGAATAATCGCGAAAAAATAAACTCAATAATAGGTAACGCGTTGTTATAGAAAAAAGGATGATTTCCTCATTCGGTCATATAGCGACTTACTTCAAAGCTGGTTGATTTCCCCATTCGTTTGGCTAAGCGTTAACACTTTGCGGACCGAGCATTCTATTGCTAATCGTACCCAGTGGTCGGGTATTTTTTTGCGTCAAATATTTTTAAATTAGTGATGATTTGTTAGTAGTTAACACGTTGACTGCCACGGTGGTCACCGGTGAGCGGTGCAAAACATTTGACTAAAAATGCAAAAAATTCGCAATGAAGCCTATTTGGAATCTTGTAAAGGCAATTTATATTGGAACGGTGCATTCTAATAGAGCAAAATACGTTTGGCAGTCAACGTGTCAAAAATCATTGTCCCGTGAAATATTTATTTTTAACAACTTTAAAAATGAATGTTTTTTAATATTTCTCAATAAGTAAAAATGTGTAAAAACTAAACATTTTTTAAAGTATGATATTTCGCAAAACATGACACTAAGTGAAGTGGAACACGACAAAGTCCTCACAAATATTCATATTCTCGCCATCACTTGATGTATCCGTTAAACTGTCCGCAAATATTTCTATAACATTGCTAATCGTTTTGTCGCTATCCATATTTCAGAGCTCAAATAATTAATTCGCAATACAAATTACGAAAAATTGCAGCTGACAATCGCGTAGCAACTGTGTGATATCTCGTCACCTGCCTTGAACAACAGAATATGCAAGACGATATATCTCATCAGTGGCCCAGAATGACGAAATACGCAAGACGATATATCTCATCGATGGCCCCGAACGACGAAATAGCAATGACGAGATATCTCGTCATCCGTCCGCAATGTGTTAACAAAATATTAATACACTCCGCTGTCAAAATGAAACCGCGATGCACCGCGCAGTTTCACTCGCATCGCGCGCCTCTTCCAACGGTTGTCTCCCACGTTTCTCACTGCTCCAGATCACATTCGCGCACGGCTGCATTTACGGCGCTCTTCCGGCCGCGCGGAATCGATATCGGGCCCGATAGAAATGATAAATTACACGACGACGCGCGCTCTCTCGCCGATAGCGAATATTCCCGCGGGTAAGCGCGGAGTGCATGAGACGAAACGAGCGAGAAGCAGAGCCGTTCGCGAGGAAGAGACATAGAAGGAAGAAGACAGAGAGAGAGAAAGAGAGAAAGAGAGAGGCCAGAGCGCACGGATTGTCTCGAATAACGCGTACCATCGGGAATTGGCCGGGCCGTTACACGAAATTATATACGTTCATTACTCCCCGCTTATCCAGGGATCGTTGACTCCTCAACGACGCAAGTGCTCCGGCACGAAAATCGTCGGGACGCACACACGTCCCCTCGATTTTCCAACTCTTTTCCTGCGGCGCGTATGAATTGAACGAGGCGGCGGCTATATCGTTTGCAGGACGCTCAACTGCACTCGAGGCAGTTCGCGGATATTTCGCCGAGGAGCTCCCCCGTAACTCGACGCTGAAAGCGATAACGAGATAACGCACGTTCGTACGGTGAGCCCTGCAATTTAGTTGAGCGAATCACAGGGCCGCCCCGTTTCTAGGCGCCGCTGCGAGACCCGTTTCTGGGTCTTTCCCGCTGCGACGCAGTTTTCCGCTTTTGCCGCGACGAAACCGCCCACGCAAAGCGTTGGACGCGGTGCGCGCAAACTTCTGGGGCCACCGTTAATTAGCGTCGTCGACGGCACACGCGTTCAGCGGATCCATGCTTGATCGCGGACGCATGTAATACGAGGTCCTCGTTGAGGCGGACGACGCGAGGGCACTTGCGGCGCCAGGCGTCGCGACGCCAAGGTATGTGCAAGCGAACGCATGATCTAAGGCTGAAGCCTTTCGCTACTACAGGGACTATAATACCGGTTCATAATTTTCTCATTTTACATTACTCAGCAAAATATATAATTGTAACATAATACTGGGCAATCATATTGTAGCCGGTGACTACAGTCACCCGTCGTGTATAGGTGGCATCTTGTGGCAGGTGACTATAGCGGCTACAAAATTATTGCCCAGTATTATGTTATAATTATATATCTTGTTGAGTAATGTAAAATGAGAAAATTATGAACCCGTATTATGATCACCCGGTAACTACAGTCACTCATTGTGTATAGGTGGCATCTTGTGGCAGGTGACTATAGTTACCGGCTACAAATTGATTGCCCAGTATTATGCTATAATTATATATTTTGTTGAGTAATGTAAAATGAGAAAATTATGAACATAAATAAACTTCTTTCTAAAAGTAATGTAACAAAGTCGGGGCGATTAGAAACGACCGCGCCGTCACTCGCGACGCGATCCGTTCGAAAGTTTGCCTTATAAGGCGACGCGAGCTAGGCGAACGTTCACCGAATCTCGCAGGACGCAGCCGAAACTTCTGCGTATGAATGCAGACTCCTCATAAAATTGTTGCGATCCACTACAACAGTCAGCTACATTTGTAATACATCTATAATTACTGACTGTCTATATTTACTGTTACTCGTAACATCCTACGCGTCAATAACTTTGTTACTTCAACCAATCCCTTAGTACAGACGATTATTTACTCTTTCGTTCGCTAACGAAGCATCCCGCCTACCTAACCAACAATATGGTCCTTCAACTTTAAAACTCCTATCACATCGCCAAAAAGCACATTTCGACAAAATCGCAAGTTGAAGATCACAGCCGCGGTGCAAATTGTCTGAAGTCGTGCCCGCTCATTTGCATCAAGTTGACACCAAACAGCGCAGTTGTCGGCTACATTTATGTTGCATCTATAGTTACTGATTATCTATATTTACTGATACTCCTAACATCCCACGCGTCAATAACTTTGTTACTTCAACCAATCCCTTAGTGCAGATGATTATTTACTCTTTCGTTCGCTAACGAAGTATCCCACCTACTTAACTAACAATATGGTCCTTCAACTTTAAAACTCCTATCACATCGCCAAAAAGCACGTTTCGACAAAATCGCAAGTTCAAGATCAGCCGCGGAGCAAATTGTCTGAAGTCGTCGTGCCCACTCATTTGCATCAAGTCGACACCTAACCGCGCAGTTGTTGGCTACATTTGTGATGCATCTATAGTTACTGATTATCTATATTTACTGATACTCCTAACATCCTACGCGTCAATAACTTTGTTACTTCAACCAATCCCTTAGTGCAGATGATTATGTACTATTTCGTTCCCTAACGAAACATCCCGCCTACCTAACCATCAATATGGTCCTTCAATTCTAAAACTCCTATTACATCGCCAAAAAGCACGTTTCGGCAAAATCGCAAGTTCAAGATCAGCCGCGGAGCAAATTGTTTGAAGTCGTCGGCCCGCTCATTTGCATCAAGTCGACACCTAACCGCGCAGTTGTCGACTAAGTAAAGCGATCGATTCCAAATTTGTGTCGGCGTCAATCCGCGCAAGAAGTGATTCGTTAACGGCGACGTGTATGAGTCGCGAGCCGAGCGGAGAGTCAATGGCCCTTGGATTCAATGAAAGTCGCTTAACACGATTACACGGAAGCATGACTGTGCGGGCGTAGGTAGACGCAGGATGTTCTGGACTGCGGCCAGTCGTATGATAGGCTGTTGACTAATGTTCGGCGATTAGCGCACTTTTTGCTCCTTTTCCTCTGATTCTCCCGCTACGCGGACTCGAAAGGCCTCGTTTGCCTCGTGCGATTCGATACGAGAGGGAACGTTTCGTCATTTCGGGATCGTCTGTCCGAGCGGATGAAAAATGATTGGACACATTGGCGTCATTGTCCGCGCAAGACGCGAAGAAGCTGCCGTTGTTGCTCATTTGAGGTTCATCAAAGTGCGCTGACGAAGATTTTTGGCGTACGAAAGTATATTGAGAAGTAGCAGACTGCGGCTGGTAGTAGTAGTAGAAGAGGGAAGGTGGATAATGTTTTTGGACGGAAGAGACGGCGGCACAGGAAGCGAAAATGTTTCAGTTTGCAAGGTTCACTAGATGATTTCTAGTTGATTAAAAAGTCAAAGTTGTTGTTGCTCATTTGAGACTGGTCAAAGTGCACTGACGAAGATTTTTGGCGTACGAGGGTATATTGAGAAGTAGCAGACTACGGGTGGCATTAGCAATAGAAGAGGGAAGGTGGATAATCTTTTTGAACAGGAGAGACGGCGGCATAAGAAGCCAAAAAGGTTTCGATATGGAAGGTTCACAAGATGGTTTCTAGTTGATTAAAAAGTCACAGTTGTTGTTGCCGTTGTTGCTCATTTGAGGTTGGTCAAAATGCAATGACGAAGATTTTTGACGTACGAAGGTATATTGAGAAGTAGCAGACTGCGGCTGGTAGTAGTAGTAGAAGAGGGAAGGTGGATAATCTTTTTGGACGGAAGAGACGGCGGAACAGGAAGCGAAAATGTTTCGATTTGGAAGGTTCACAAGATGGTTTCTAATGCTGATTAAAAAGTCAAAGTTCTTGCCGCTACGGGAATATTAGAAAGATTCTCTTTTCAAGATCTTTTTCGTTCAACATTTTTGTGATTGATCCATTTTTCAGTTCTCGTGACTATACAGATATTCAAATACGGTATATTTTCGTTGCGTTTGTATAGCCAGTCGCAAATGGAAATGTGGTCTATCCAATCTTTTCAGTTAAATTGTACCGAACCCACACATCGTGTCGATTTATGTAACTAAGCTTCACAGAATATTCGTGAATGGCGGTTTTGATACTTCCGATATCTCTGCTAATTCATGTATCGCGTAGCGCGGGTTATTTGTTGTTTGCGTGGTGATTCTTCCTTTTGCATTAAAAAAAAAAAACATGAAATATCAAAACTGCACGGTGTTTACCTCCATGTTCAAGAAGGATATAAACTGGTACAAATCCGTTTATCCAACCAAACTTTCTACTAAAGACCGTCGAAATGTCACCTTTGAGAAAGTGTACAAAAGTAATTTTCTTTCAATAATTCTGGCATATTCACACATGTCCCAATAGCAACTACCGAAAATCGTTGCGTGAAATGCATTAGGTGAAATCGCATTGTACGGAATTAAAAACGAAAGAAATCGGTTGCGATGTCGATAACAAGCTCCGCTACGGTCGACCAGAGTAAACCGTGAAATCCGGCATTTTATTGGAGACCGTTCCACGGGAATCGTGTTGTACGAAAAACTCGTAATGTCTTCAGCGCGTTGCAGGAACTCGCGTTACACAGGACTCCTCTGTTCTTTGCTTGACAGACTTTCTCCGACTAGAACCTCGTTTCGCTCGAAAACGGAATCGTCAACGCACGAAATATGACACGCTCCTGCGAGCGAGCCGGTATCGTCGCGCGAAGAAAGTCAGCGGCTATTGTAATTGGCCGTGCTGAGAAACGAGGGAGTGACGTTTCGGAATTGTTTGCCGCGGGGATCGTTAGATAGCCCAGAAACCTTTTTCAGGCTGGAAGTGGAAAGCACCTGCTTCCTATCCGTATCTAAATACACGATCGCGTGTGCCCCATCAAGGTCGTTCTTCCTCCCTGTTTACTTGAGCACCCACACAATGGGACAGTCATGCCAGCCGTCGTTCGTCCGGTTTCACCGGAGAAACTTCGTCGATTGTTGCCAGGAGGACGGGCCTGCCAGCTTCTCGTCTCGATGCGTATCGCGAATGGGACAATTCAGAAAATGTCGACCGGGCATTGTTCTGTGCTAAACGTCCGCAGTTACGGAACGGCACTGAGACAGTAATTACGCGGAAAGAGAAAATCAACTTCGTGCGATTTGCGCGCGTTGCGGGAAACGTGCAGTTCAGTCAGTCGCAGCGGCGTGGAATAAAGATGAAGACGATTTCTGATCGCTCGACGTTTGGCTTTACGTTTTGTTCGTCGGAATTTCCGACTTTCGTACGAAGTCGTATGTAAAACTGTTGGGCGTTCAAAAAATTCGAAAAGTACGTACTTATGTTGAATAAGAATTGATATGTTACCGTAAAAGATCGAAATTGGAGAATGTCGACTTTTACCGGTGAATGTCAACAGATACCAAATACGTCGGTAAAAGATCGAATATTTCATTACATTGTTGTACATTCGAACCCTCTCCGGTGTGTGTCGACCAGTAGTGCATGGTGAATGTCAACATTTACTGGTGTAAGTCAGAAATAAGGGTATTTAGCAAATAGTTCGGACATACACCAAGCGACTATGTGAATGTTGACATTCACCGGTGAAAGTTGACATTCTCCAGATTTCGGTGTTTCACTGTAACATATATATTTTTTCTCGTTGTTGAAAGTTTGACTTTACGTTTTGTTTCCTGGAATTTTCGACTTCTGTACAAAATGGTATGTAAAACGTTTATCGTGTCGTAAAATGCACAGATTATTACACGCATGATACCTTTACAGAAATCAAGAAAGAGAAAATTGTACAAAAAAATGTATGGTATGTTTACTGAAACGTCAAGAAAAACAAATGGTTGCACACAAAAATGATTGTGAAAGTAATTGGCTTATTTACTGAAAAAGAAGGAACTTTTTGTACGCAAAAATAACTAGTGCGTTTACTGAAACATCGAGAAACAACATCGAGAAACGTCGTATGCAAAACTATTGAGCATCCAAGAAATTCGAAAAGTACGTACTTATATTAAATCAGAATTTATCTATTTTTTCTCGTTGTTCAAAGTTTGACTTTACGTTTTGTTTCCTGGAATTTTCGACTTCTGTACGAAATGGTATGTAAAACGTGCATTGTATCGTAAAATGCACAGATTATTACCCGCGTGATAACTTTACAGAACATCAAGAAAGAGAAAATTGTACGAAGAAATGTATGGTATGTTTACTGAAACGTCAAGAAAAACAAATGGTTGCACACAAAAATTATTGTGAAAGTAATTGGCTTATTTACAGAAAAAGAAGGAACTTTTTGTACGCAAAAATAATTAGTGCGTTTACTAAAACACCGAGAAACAAATTATCGCACGTGAAAAAGATCGAGATACAAAGAGAAACGTGTTCTCCTGTTTAGAACCTCGTGGCATTCGTGCCTGGGAAGCCTCACATCATACGATACACGGTTCGTCAATAATGAAACAGAGCACAAGCCACTAAATTTAAGAAACAGTATACGTTCAATGAGAAGCTAGGCTAAGTGGCAGATGAATTAGTCGACAATTCGAAACAGGAATATTCATCCGTAAACGATGTAGCTCTTTACGTCTCGGTATATTCTCAAAATAACCGTCAACCGAACACACACACACGTACATCACATTCAATTCACGCGAGAGAAAATCTACATTGATTCCGCATGAAGGAATCCAGCGCATAACCTCGTTCTACCATCTCACGCGATTCTTGATTCTATGACAGATAACAGTCTATTCTCTGCAAATACGATATGTAATTAAGGAAACGTTATATAACGATTACGCGATTATCTGGTAATTTCAGCTTTGCGCCGAGGAACCCATTGACGTTTCCGACGCTCTGAACCGAAAGCGCGCGGTGTCAGAGTTGCAAAGCGATTCAACTTTTACGCTCTCATAAGCTACGAAATGCGACCGCGTCGCTCAGCTCTTTACTGCGGAAACTTGGCGATCGCATAATGCGTTTATTTAAACACTCGCCTAACTGTTTAATGACGCGCGCCGCATTTCTTAGTCCCACGATTGTCGCGTGCAATCGGTGAAACTCCATTTTCGCCGCAAAACTGCTTATCTACCGACACACGCGGCCGACTATATACGTGTTCGTTTCAGGTGACGGAAACCGGGGACAATCAGATGAAAGTGAAGATGCACCGGCGCGATCGCTAGGAACGCAAGGTAATTGTCTCCATTGTCGGTCGAGCCGCGGGAACTTTTGCGAACGGAAAGCGCATAAGTCGGCGAATATAAGGCGAACGTAAATAAATCGCGCCCCGACGTTGAAACGTGGACACTTATTAAAACTTCCGCCGAGCCTTTCTACTCTCCGCGAAATACCGACCGCGAATTATAATTGTAAAAATTCCCTCCAGCTAGCTAGACTGCGGTTGCAATTTCGTGACACGGAGTGCGTGGGCGTTTGTAGCGACGTGACACACTTGCATAGACAAACTGTCAGGGTACGGTAAAAAGAAGCGGGTTCGATTATTATAAGACTGAGACTGAAGACATGCGACACGAAATATAATGAAGTTTTTCGTTAGATGAAATCTCTAACCTACGTATGTTGTTCTACCGCCGAAGGTGAAATCCTATATTACTTTTTTTTCCAATAGAGGGTAGTTTTTTACAAAATTGCATAACATGGTATCCGTATGCATAACTTCATATATAACGCAGCATGTAGTTTTAGCTATGAGAGTCTACAGTGGTGTAAACGAGTCTCGGGGTATAAAGCTCATATGTTGTTTTACCATCGAAGGCATGTAAAATTGTATACTGTTTTTTTTTCAATGGCCGGGATTTTTTTATGCATAACGTGATTGAAAGGCGATTCATTAATTATAACGTAGATACAGAAGTATTTGTCGAGTATTCACTTGTTTCTAACTATATTAGACACGAAAAGTGACAAAATGGAATACTGGCAATGTGTCAACCGAAAATCGTTGCGTGGAATTTTTCAAACATTTCAAACCAATAATTCGTATCGCGTAAACTTTCTACTAAATCCAACTTAATACTAAAGCAAGTTTGATATTCAGTAAAATATGACACGACATAAATTATTTACTTTCGCGTGTTCATTTCTATTCTCTCCGTTAAAAAATAAAAACTATGAAGAAATATGCGTTCGCTTGAAAACGCGTACTATTAATACCGAAAATTGCTAGATGTCGCGCTTTGAGGATGACAAAAAATGGCCACGTTAAATATACCACCAAAAAGCGATTAACCGGCAACACATTTGTACATAGCGTGGGTGTTCCCTTTCAGAATTCGGTATTAGTCCCGCCTAAAGTTCTTAATTGCGCCGACGGTTCGGCTCGATGGAAAATGTGTCGATGCATAATCAAGGACATCATCGATAGCCGACGAGTGAAGCCCGGACGACGTAGTTCAAGGATTTTAAGTATCGCTTTCCGGCGTCGCAGACTACGGGGGTTGGTTCGGCATGCTAATTATTACATGTCTTCGACAGGCTTGAGATACGCTCGAGACAGTCAATGTTTAACGTGTCACTTCCATACTGCCAAGAAAATGCGCCCTTAGTTCCTTTTCTGTCGTAAAGACCCATAGTAACTGATTGCCCAAAAGATTCGCTCGGTTTTTACCGAAAAATTACTACACCTAGTTAATTTTCATCGATATCTTAATTGCCCAATCGCTGTGTTACCCCCTGCCAACTACTAACCGGCTTCATAATTCCATTCTTCCAACGGGACGGAATATTCCGGACGCAAATCGAAAATGCGCCCTTAGTTTCTTTTCTGTCATAAAGACTCATAGTAACCGATTGGCCAAAAGGTTCGTTCGATTTTTACCGAAAAATTACTACACCTATTTAATTTTCATCGATGTCTTAATTGCCCAATCGCTGTGTTACCTCCTGCCAACTACTAACCGGCTTCATAATTCCATTCTTCCAACCGGACGGAATATTCTGGACGCAAATCGAAAATGCGCCCTTAGTTTCTTTTCTGTCATAAAGACTCGTAGTAAGCGATTGGCCAAAAGGTTCGCTCGGTTTTTACCGCGAAAATAAATCCACCTATTTAATTTTCATCGATATCTTATTTGCCCAATCGCTGTGTTACCCCCTGCTAACTACTAACCGACTTCATAATTCCATTCTCCCAACCGGACAGAATGTTTTCGACGCAAATCGAACGGCACCGAAGATTATTGCCTAGCAGAGGCTGTATCTCAAGCCAGATCTCCAGTGTCGGACAATTTTAGAAGGGCTTAAGTGGCGATATCGAATTTTGCGTGGGCTCGAAACTATTGACGGATCCCGTTTAGTCGCCGATACATGCGTTCCTCTGAAGACCGACTAGAGTGTGGGCGTTGAGACCCGACCTTCAGGGTTCAAGCTTTTGGAAAGTCAGAAAATGTCACGGACAAGGCAGTGTGTCGACGTACGATTCAAGTTTATCCCGTTGTTAATCGTCAACCTGCGCGCACGCTCACGCATCGCGATGTCACCGCGAGCGGATTAACTCCCTCAATCAAATTAATAACGAAACGAGCCCGTTCGCGGTAATTAGCCCAGGTCCACCGACGCGGCATTAATTACATTGACAACAGCGAGCGACTCGGTGGAAATACCGTGCCGACGATTTTCTTCCGATATCCCGGCGACGCATTTGGAAAATTACACCGCTATCAATTACCGTTGTCATCCGGGGACGCGCCCTTTTTATCCTCCGCTCGCGCATAAAGGAGCGGATTACAAAGGGTGCAATAAAAGCCGGCATCGCGATGCCGTACAATGAAGAGGAAATCTCGCTGTTTAATCGCGCGCGTATATACGCGACTCGGGGAAAAAATGCGCGCGGCAATCCAAGAAGAGCCGGGCTACGTGATCAAATGAAAATTCGGATATTAGTGCTGCGCTCGGGCGGATCGTCGTTGTGTGGAAAAGTCAAATTCTATCTCTTTTCCGTTTCAATAAATTTTTTCCTTTTTCCCTCTGCGAATTTTATGAAGCACCCAACAAAAACCTTTCCGAAAATGTAACTCTTACCCACACTGAAATGGACTATATCTATACAAGAAATAAAAAAATAAAAAGCTGATGCGCAATTGTCCATTTCTTTCCAACTAAAATTTATATTTCTGAATTTTAGAAAGACCTCTGGCACCTGGTTTTTGCATTTTCACGGCGAAACAATCGTTGCCCGATCGTTTTTCGATGACGAACGATACTACTCTAATTTAATGTTTCATGTGATATTTACACTAAAAGGAAGTATATTCGTATATTAAGACCTCCGGAACCTGATTTTTGCAACTTCACGGTGAAACAGTCGTTGCCCGATCGTTTTCCGATGGCGAACGATACTACTCTCATTTAATGTTTCGTATGATATTTACACTAAAATGAAGTATATTCGTGTATTAAATAACAAGAAGAGGCAGGTTACGTGATCAAGTGAAGATTCGCATATCAAAGCTCCGCTCGTACGGATTATCGCTGGAAAATCTGTGTCAGTGGACTCACGGCGGTGGCTAAATCGTTTGCCCACGTGGGCGGACATGTGTACGTGAATTTGGATAAATAACGCGCGGTTCAACTATGAAGTGGAAGCGTCTGCCGTGTAATGGGAGTAACGAGGCTTGACGGAGCTCTCGTAGCGGCACTCTGGAGAAGGGTGCATTTGTCGGACGCTGGTGAATGTGCCCGAACGTCGCTGGAAAACGATTTCCTACGAAATGGAACGCGGCTAAGGAAAGCTTGATAACCGAATCATTCGCGTGGCGAGCTGCGTTGAGACTATTAGGCGTCAAAGAAATTCAAAGAGTGGGTACTTATGCTGAATGGGAATTCATATTATTTTTTTTCGCGTACTTCGTGATTCCGGCTCAGTATTTACTTGGCGGAATTTCGACTTTCGTAGGAAATCGTACGGTGTTCGTGCGCGTAAAATTATTAAGCATCGAAGAAAGCCGAAAAGTAGGTACTTATGTTGTATGGGAATTCATATTATTTCTTTTCTCGTGCTTCGTGATTCCGGCTCAGTATTTACTTGCCGGAATTCTGACTTTCGTAGGATATCGTACGGTGTTCGTGCGCGTAAAATTATTAAGCATCGAAGAAAGCCGAAAAGTAGATACTTATGTTGTATGGGAATTCATATTATTTCTTTTCGCGTGCTTCGTGATTCCGGCTCAGTATTTACTTGCTGGAATTTTGACTTTCGTAGGATATCGTACGGTGTTCGTGCGCGTAAAATTATTAAGCATCGAAGAAAGCCGAAAAGTAGGTACTTATGCTGAATGGGAATTCATATTATTTTTTTTCGCGTGCTTCGTGATTCCGGCTCAGTATTTACTTGCCGGAATTTTGACTTTCGTAGGATATCGTACGGTCTTCGTGCGCGTAAAATTATTAAGCATCGAAGAAAGCCGAAAAGTAGATACTTATGTTGTATGGGAATTCATATTATTTCTTTTCTCGTGCTTCGTGATTCCGGCTCGGTATTTAGTTGGCGGAATTTTGACTTTCGTAGGAAATCGTACGGTGTTCGTGCGCGTAAAATTATTAAGCATCGAAGAAAGCCGAAACGTAGGTACTTATGTTGTATGGGGACTCATATTATTTTTTCTCGTGCTTCGTGATTCCAATTCGGTATTCATTTGCTGTAATTTAGACTTTAGATGAAATCGTATGGTATTCGCATACATACAATTATTAGGCGTCGAAAAAAGCCGAAAAGTAGGTACTTATGTTGTATGGGAATTCATATTATTTCTTTTCTCGTGCTTCGTGATTCCGGCTCAGTATTTACTTGACGGAATTTTGACTTTCGTAGGATATCGTACGGTGTTCGTGCGCGTAAAATTATTAAGCATCGAAGAAAGCCGAAACGTAGGTACTTATGTTGTATGGGAACTCATATTATTTTATCTCGTGCTTCGTGATTCCAATTCAGTATTAATTTGCTGTAATTTAGACTTTCATATGAAATCGTATGGTATTCGCATACATAAAATTATTAGGCGTCGAAAAAAGCCGAAAAGTAGGTACTTGTGTTGTATGGGAACTCATATTATTTTTTCTAGTGCTCCGTGATCCTAGTTCTCGTATTTACTTGCTGGAATTTTGACTTGTGACTTTGTATTTCATTTGTGGGAATTTTCAATTCTCGTACAAAGCCGTATGTAAAACTATTTGAGGATCAAAGGAATTCGAAGAGTGGGTAGTTATGTTAAATGCAAATTTACATTATTTTTTGACGTGCTTCACGATTCTGCTTTCAGTTTTACTCCCCGTAATTTTTTATGACTTTCGTACAAAGCTGTATGGCTTTCACGTACGTAAAACTATTGAGTACCAACAAAATTCTAAGAGAGTAGGTACTTACGTTAGATGTAAATTTATATTATTTTTTCCCGTGCTTCGCGAATCTACTTTCATATTTACTCCATGAATTTTTTTACTTCTGTTCAAACTCACACGGTTTTCACGTAGGTAAATTGATCGAACGTCAAAGAAATTCGAAGATTGAGTACTTAAGTCAGGTGTGAATTTATATTATTTCCACCCGTTTTTCACGATTCGACTTTATGTTTTACTTGCTGGAAATGTTGCCTTTGGTGCAAAGTCATGGGATATTCACGTGTTCCGCGATAAAGATCCTTGATATTTCCTTCAACATATTTTGTCGTTTAGCTTAGCCAACGCTTGCGACTCCATGAATCTACCCTCTTAGCGTGTCGATAATATGATTCGAGGAGAAGAGGGTGGATATGTCCTAAAGTTTCGAGGGTCGTTTATCGGCTAAAGGGGTGAAGGGACGATAAAGGGAGGGGGGAAAACTTTAATCGGTTAGCGATGCAGACGCCAGGCTAGAAGTTTCTTTTACCCTTTTTCCCCGAGCTAACAAAACGCTGACGGATAGAGTCAGAGATCAACAACAGATGTCTACGACAATATCTTCAGCAGTTTTACGGGAGACTTCTTCAATGAATTTAAAGTTACACGATTAACATAACCACTATCCGCCAGTTCGACTCTTGCATTCTACATGCAATTGTTAGATAAACGAATCTTGTAACACTTTTCTATACTCCTGAAGAGAGCACATTAACACTTTGACTGCCAAGCGTATTGTGCTATGTTAGAACCGCGATGCGATGAAATACTGCAGAGTATCATTAATTCGTGCAAAATGAAGGTAACACAGAGTTGTTATAAGTCAAAGTATTGAAGCACCATTCCAATATCAATAGCTTTTACAAGATTGCAAATAGTCTTCACGGCGTATTTTTTTGCATTTATAGTAAAATCTTTGCGCCGGTTTTACGTGCCGGAGCACGATCGTTAATAAGCAACAAACGAATACGGTGGAAATGCATGTGGTGCTATGACAAAAGCTTATATTGTATGTTCAGATGATATTTCTTATTTCGGAAATTAGGAATATTTAACACGTTGACTGCCAACCGTATTTTGCTATGTTAGAACCGCGATGCGATTAAATACTGCAAAGTATGATTAAATCGTGCGAAATTAAGGTAACGCAGAGTTGTTAGAAGCCAAAGTATTGAAGCACAGTTTCAATACCAATTGCTTTTACAAGATTGCAAATAGGCTTCATTGTGAATTTTTTGCATTTTTAGTAAAATTTTTTGCATCGGTTACCGCGTATTTTACTATACTAGAATCACGAAGCGATGAAATACTGCAGAGTATAATTAAATCATGCAAAATAAAGGTAACGCAGAGTTGTCAGAAGCCAAAATATTGTAGCACCGTTTCAATATCAATTGCTTTTACAAGATTGCAAACAGGCTTCATTGCGACTTTTTTGCATTTTTAGTAACATTTTTTGCGTCGGTCATCACGTATTTTACTCTACTAGAACCGCGATGCGATGAAATACTGCAGAGTATCAATAAATCGTGCAAAATGGAGGTAACACAGAGTTGTTGGAAGTCAAAGTATTGAAGCACCATTCCAATATCAATAGCTTTTACAAGATTGCAAATAGGCTTCACGGCGTATTTTTTTGCATTTATAGTAAAATCTTTGCGCCGGTTTTACGTGCCGGAGCACGATCGTTAATCAGCAACAAACGAATACGGTGGAAATGCATGTGGTGCTATGACAAAAGCTCATATTGTGTGTTCAGATGATATTTCTTATTTCGGAAATTAGGAATATTTAACACGTTGACTGCCAAGCGTATTTTGCTATGTTAGAACCGCGATGCGATTAAATACTGCAAAGTATGATTAAATCGTGCGAAATTAAGGTAACGCAGAGTTGTTAGAAGCCAAAGTATGGAAGCACAGTTTCAATACCAATTGCTTTTACAAGATTGCAAATAGGCTTCATTGTAAATTTTTTGCATTTTTAGTAAAATGTTTTGCATCGGTTACCGCGTATTTTACTATACTAGAATCACGAAGCGATGAAATACTGCAGAGTATAATTAAATCATGCAAAATAAAGGTAACGCAGAGTTGTCAGAAGCCAAAATATTGAAGCACCGTTTCAATATCAATTGCTTTTACAAGATTGCAAATAGGCTTCATTACGAATTTTTTGCATTTTTAGTAAAATCATTTGCACCGGTCCACGCGTATTTTGCTGTGTTAGAACCGCGATGCGATGAAATACTGCAAAGTATAATTACATCTGTAAAATGAAGGTAACACAGAGTTGTTAGAAGCCAAAGTATTGAAGCACCATTCCAATATCAATAGCTTTTACAAGATCGCAAATAAGCTTCACGGCGTATTTTTTTGCATTTATAGTAAAATCTTTGCGCCGGTCACCGGTGACCACCATGGTAGTCAACGTGTTAATGGCTCCACAGCATGTTGAGAGTCACAGTAATAAACTTCCATCGTCAAACGTATTTTCGATCAAAAAACAGCTTCGTATTCCTTAATCGTTTTAATAAATACAAAATCACGTAGATCGGATTTCAGTCACGCATCCAAAACACCACCTACGTGCACCAAAATACTCAGTCGTCGACGGGCGGCTAAATTCCACTGTTAAAGACCTTCGGGCAGATTCAGGCGCATGCATTCAATTTCGCGTTGCACGCAAATATTAAAATCCACTGTTCTCGACAGCCGACACTGCGTCGGCATAAAAATTAGGTCTGCGGCGGCTCGTAAATCTCGCAACCAGTTTAGCACGCGAGTTAAACAGGCTCATGACTCATTGCCAACCGTGACATTTCTACGCATGACTCGAGTATCGATGAATCATGCGATCCGCGACAGCAGACGCTCGTTTCTTCCGGCCGCGAGGTCGCGAGCGCGTCGTTTTTTTTCGTCGTTACGTAATTTCGATACATCCGCCCGATGCGTGTCGCGTTCTTTGCGATAATTCTTGAACGAGACTGTTTAAGTTCAGCGACCGGCGCTGCCTACTCGCAGCGACGTCGTTCGATTAGTGGTGATGGCGGTAGGGAACTGCTAGGCTTGCTTCGAAACTTAACTAATACCTTCGTTTAAAAGCCAAGAGCCCGTTTAACCTCCAGTCACCGTCGGTAAACCACGCACTTGTGGTCTGCGGTTTTAATCGCCCTCAGCCCTGCGAACGGAAATTGTAGTCCTCCCGAATGATATTGAAGTAATCAGTCTGGACGGCATCCTAATTATCTGTTCGGTACAATAACAGAAACGTCTCCGAAAAGAAGCACGTCTGCGGCATTGAAAACGCAGCTCACGGATTTTAAAAGATGGGCGTTACGGGTCGTCACGGGTGAGTGATGAATTATGTTTATTTTATTCCCGTCACGCAAGGGTGATGAATTGTTTAAATGTAAAGTCTGTGTTTATTGCAGTTATATTATATACCTTCTTAATTTCGCATCCCAGGTTGAAATCGGTCGTTTCGTTATTAAACTATTTCTAACTGCTTTTTTGTCGAATTTTTTTTTAAAGAATGATTTCCCAATTTGTATATAGCATCTACATTGAGCTATTTGTGAAGCGTTTCTAACATTTGCAGCAACATTTATGAACTATTTCTAACTATTTCTTTATTTCTCAAATTTGGACTTTTACAAACCACAATTTACCGATTTATGTTTATTTTATTCCCGTCACGCAAGGGTGATGAATTGTTTAAATGTAAAGTTTGTGTTTATTGCAGTTATATTATATACTTTCTTAATTTCGCATCACAGGTTGAAATCGGTCGTTTCGTTATTAAAGTATTTCTAACTGCTTTTTTGTCGAATTTTTTTTTTTTTTAAAGAATAATTTCCCAATTTGTATATCGCATCTACATTGAGCTATTTATGAAGCATTTCTAAGATATGCAGCAACATTTATGAACTATTTCTAACTATCTCTTTGTTTCTCAAATTTGGACTTTTTCAAACCACAATTTACGGATTTATACACATATATAATATCTACATTGACATCGCTACTGTTGAGTTATGAGAATGCTCTACGCATACTCTACGGTGCATTGCACATAGTAACGTTGGTGCGTTTTCCTTATTTATTACATGTTCCGTAAAATAAATGTGGAGCATTCAGTTGTCCAGTGACTGCAACACGTAACCATTATAATACATTTTTTCTATTCTAATAAAACTACAAGAGCTACGTTATTCCGGGACACAGTCAGTGCTTTTTCCCATCCAATTTCAGTACCTGTACAAATTCTACTTAGAGTGATCTGCATCAGCTTTAAAACGTCCGAATACAATTTGCAATTGTGAGCATATGTGTTTCTAAATATAAAATCAGAAAGAATTATTTCACATTCATCAAAACGACACAGTTGCGTTGCATGTTCATATTGCAAATTGTCATGAGACTCGAAATATCGGGCTTTGCCTCTTGTTTGCCGGAGCAGAAGTTAGGCGGTGAATTATTTTAATTGTGATCGCGACGAAGGCGCCACGCGAGAAATGCTGCATTATAATACATTTTTTCTATTCTAATAAAACTATAACAGCTACGTTATTCTGGGACACAGTCAGTGCCTTTTTCCATCCAATTTCAGTACCTGTACAAATTCTACTTACAGTGATCTGCATCAGGTTTAAAACGGCCGAATACAATTTGTAATTGTGAGCATATGTGTTTCTAAATATATAATCAGAAAGAATTATTTCACATTCATCAAAACGACACAGTTGCGTTGCATGTTCATATTGCAAATTGTCATGAGACTCGAAATATCGGGCTTTGCCTCTTGTCTGCCGGAGCAGAAGTTAGGCGGTGAATTATTTTAATTGAGATCGCGACGAAGGCGCCACGCGAGAAATGCTGCATTATAATACATTTTTTCTATTCTAATAAAACTACAACAGCTACGTTATTCTGGGACACAGTCACTGCTTTTTCCCATCCAATTTCAGTACCTGTACAAATTCTACTTAGAATGATCTGCATCAGGGTTAAAACGTCCGAATACAATTTGCGATTGTGAACGTATGTGTTTCTAAATATAAAATCAGAAAGAATTATTTCACATTCATCAAAACGACACAGTTGCGTTGCATGTTCATATTGCAAATTGTCATGAGACTAGAAATATCGAGCTTTGCCTCTTGTTTGCCGGAGCAGAAGTTAGGCGGTGAATTATTTTAATTGTGATCGCGACGAAGGCGCGGCGCGAGAAATGCTGCATTATAATACATTTTTTCTATTGTAATAAAACTACAACAGCTACGTTATTCTGGGATACAGTCAGTGCCTTTTTCCATCCAATTTCAGTACCTGCACAAATTCTACTTAGAATGATCTGCATCAGGGTTAAAACGTCCGAATACTATTTGCGATTGTGAACGTATGTGTTTCTAAATATAAAATCAGAAAGAATTATTTACATTCATCAAAACGACACAGTTGCGTTGCATGTTCATATTGCAAATTGTCATGAGACTCGAAATATCGAGCTTTGTCTCTTGTTTATCGGAGCAGAAGTTAGGCGGTGAATTATTTTAATTGAGATCGCGACGAAGGCGCCACGCGAGAAATGCTGCATTATAATACATTTTTTCTATTCTAATAAAACTACAACAGCTACTTTATTCTGGGACACGGTCAGTGCCTTTTTCCATCCAATTTCAGTACCTGCACAAATTCTACTTAGAGTGATCTGCATCAGCTTTAAAACGTCCGAATACAATTTGCAATTGTGAACATATGTGTTTCAAAATATAAAATAAGAAAGAATTACTTCACATTCATCAAAACGACAGAGTTGCGTTGCATGTTCATATTGCAAATTGTCATGAGACTCGAAATATCGGGCTTTGCCTCTTGTTTGCCGGAGCAGAAGTTAGGCGGTGAATTATTTTAATTCTGATCGCGACGAAGGCGCTGCGCGAGAAATGTTGCATTATAATACATTTTTTCTATTCTAATAAAACTACAACAGCTACGTTATTCCGGGACACAGTCAGTGCCTTTTTCCATCCAATTTCAGTACCTGCACAAATTCTACTTAGAGTGATCTGCATCAGCTTTAAAACGTCCGAATACAATTTGCAATTGTGAACATATGTGTTTCTAAATATACAATCAGAAAGAGTTAATTCACATTCATCAAAACGACACAGTTGCGTTGCATGTTCATATTGCAAATTGTCATGAGACTCGAAATATCGGGCTTTGCCTCTTGTTTGCCGGAGCAGAAGTTAGGCGGTGAATTATTTTAATTGAGATCGCGACGAAGGCGCCACGCGAGAAATGCTGCATTATAATACATTTTTTCTATTCTATTATAATAAAACTACAACAGCTACGTTATTCTGGGACACAGTCAGTGCCTTTTTCCATCCAATTTCAGTACCTGCACAAATTCTACTTAGAGTGATCTGCATCAGGTTTAAAACGTCCGAATACAATTTGTAATTGTGAACATATGTGTTTCAAAATATAAAATAAGAAAGAATTACTTCACATTCATCAAAACGACACAGTTGCGTTGCATGTTCATATTGCAAATTGTCATGAGACTCGAAATATCGGGCTTTGCCTCTTGTTTGCCGGAGCAGAAGTTAGGCGGTGAATTATTTTAATTGTGATCGCGACGAAGGCGCGGCGCGAGAAATGCTGAAGGCAACGAGCGAAATATTTCAGCGTAATATGCGAGCATCAGCGAGGTTACGTCGGCCTCGCGACAAAGCGTGGGAAGTAATAGAGATTAAAAAATTCTATGCCCGCAATTGCATTACCGGCTTCTCCGGCAAAGGTGAAAATGAGAAGCTCGCCAAGGACAAGAAGAAGCGCGAGTTATATTCCAAATGCCCGTGCCAACAATTTTTCCCATTTCCCGAGGCTCGCATAGCGATGGGATGTGACATCGAAATAACTTGGCAGCGACAACCTCTACGCTCGTCTTTCAGCCGTTGGCACGCAACCTGTCATTCATCCGGCCGCGGCTGTATTTTAATGAACTTCGAACGACGTTTCTGTGTAACGTTTCTTCGCGTTTCGTTTTTGACGCTGGCAACAAGCGTGTAGGAAAAACAAGAGGGAACAAGAGAAGACAAAGTGCAAGGATGCGATATTCTGTATGTCGGAATACAGTAGACTCTCGTATAACGCGGTTGATGTCACGCGTTGTACGAAATATACAAAGAAAAGAAATCGGTTGGGGTGGAGATAACAAGGTATGCTATGGTCGATTAGAGTAAGCTATACAATTACTGATGTTATCATGGCGTATTGTGCGTGAAGCGCATTGTGTGAAAATACTCGTAATATCTTGAGAAAATTCTTGTAGGAATTCGCGTTACAGAAATTCGCGTTATGCGGGAGTCTACTGAATAGCTAAATCGAAGTACAGTAGACTTCTGTATGGTGCGTTTAATACGCTAGGCGTTGTATGAAATCACGTTGCATGAAATTGCATTGCACGAAATACGAAAGAAAATCGGTGGCGACAGAAGTAACAAGCTTTACTGTGATCAATTAGAGTAACTTGTGAAATCCCGAATTTCATTGCAGTGCATTCTACGAAAATCGCGTTATATGGAAAAACTCATTGTAATATCATTACCGCGTTGTAGGAATTTACAGTATACGGGAGGCCATTGTACTTCGATTCGAATGTACAGTAGACTCCCGTATAACGCGGTTACATGTTCCGCATTGCACGAAATCAGAAACAAAACAAATCGGTTGCGATGAAGATAACAAGGTATGCTTCGGTCGACTAGAATAAATTGTGTAATCCCGAATTTTATTGCAGCGCGTTATACGAGAACCGCATTATAGGAAAAAAATCATTATACCTTTACCGCGTTGTACGTTGTACAATATTGCAAAGAAAACAAATCGGTTGCGATGGAGATAACGAGGTATGCTACGGTCGACCAGAGTAAATTGTGTAATCCCGAATTTTATTGCAACGCGTTATACGAGAATCGCATTATAAGAAAAAATTGTTATAATATCTTTAACGCGTTGTAGATTGTACAAGATTACAAACAAAAGAAGTCGATTACAATGCAGATAAAAAGGTATGTTACAGACGACCAGAGTGAATTATGAAACCCCGAATCATATTCCAGCGAGTTATATGAGTTATATGACAATTGCATTCTATGAAAAAAAATCGTTGTAACATTTTTAGCGTATTGTATGTTGTATAACATTACAAACAAAAGAAAGCGGTTACAATGTAGATAAAAAGGTATGCCACGGACGACCAAAGTGAACCGTAAAATCCTGAATTTTATACCAGCGCGTTATACGAGAATCGCGTTATATGAAAAAACTCATTGTAATATCTTTAGCGCATTCGCTACTGTATATCGAAGCATACTTTGATCGGAGTCCATTGTAAAGTGTCGCTTGTCGCGGGGAAAAAATGTGGAGAGACTCGAGCATTGGCGACACAGCACACATTTCTATTCATTGACACGACCTCGTCTACAGACCAACCGCAGTGCCGTTGTTTACCGATATCACGGCCTCCATTAATTTCAAAGCCTTTACACACTTCTTACTTATGTCCCCGGTCGTCGACAACGAATCAGTATGCTCGGAACCGTAATGTCTCAATGCCTTCAAATGATTTTTAACTCGCCATCGTTTTTAGTCTGCCGCCCTATACCGTAAACATTCTCACTTTGTCCCTATTACTTCTCCCTTCACAATGTCCCGGTCTATATTTCCACGGCCATGTAAAATTCATCCCTTCAATTATATATTATTTTTAACCAAAGTCAGTAAAGCACGTATCCATCAACAGGTCACGGCACAATCATTTAATTTTTTTATTTGCATTTTTAATATAAAATTTGTAATCGCGTATTAACACTTTATCACTCCATAACGACCGACTCTGTTTTGGATATCGCGCAGGAATTGTATATGTGCCTATTTGTAAAACTTTATAACTCAAAAATACTGATTGTGTTGTTGAGAATCCTTTGGTTTCAAAGCAGTGTAATTTTGTTGTCATTCAGAATTGTCATAATATCGTTTGATATTTATTTTACCTAATATAACCGTTCACCAGTGAAAAGCCGATTAATCGGCTATCGGTAAATAACAGTTGGAACCTAAAAGCCGATTAATCGGCTAGCGGTCGATAAAGTGTTAACACGTTGACTGCCAAGCGTATTTTACTGTATTAAAACGGCAATGCTATAAAATACTACAGCATTTGACTGAATTATGCAAAATGTAAATAATGTGCAGATATTGGAGACCAAAGGATCGCATCACTATTCTAACAATAATTGCATTTATAAAATAATCATTGCTACCCATTGCGAATATTTTGGACCTTCGGTAAAATCTTTTGCGCCGGTCACTGGTGACCATCATGGCAGTCAAAGTGTTAATAAGGGTGTTTTCACTAAAAATGAGATCAAACACGATATAATTTTGACCATATTTTCGCGCTTAATACTTATTATGAAATAAGTTATTCATACTGCCATGCGTATTTTGCTATATTAAAACGGCGATGCTATAAAATACTATAGCCTTTCACTGAATTATGCAAAATATATTTATAAAATAACTATTGCTACCCATTGCGAATATTTTGGATCTTCAGTAAAATCTCTTGTGCCGGTCACCAGTGACCATCATGACGGTTAAAGTGTTAACACGTTGACTGCCAAGAGTATTTTACTATATTAAAACGGAAATGCTATAAAATACTATAGCATTTGACTGAATTATGCAAAATGTAAATAATGTGCAGGTATTGGAGATCAAAGGATCGCATCACTATTCTAACAATAACTGCATTTATAAAATAATCATTGCTACCCATTGCGAATATTTTGGACCTTCAGTAAAATCTTTTGCGCCGGTCACCGGTGACCATCATGGCAGTCAAAGTGTTGATAAGGGGGTTTTCACTCAAAATGAGATCAAACACGATATAATTTTGACCACATTTTCTCGCTTAATACTTATTATGAAATAAGTTACTCAATAAGTACTCAGAAATAAATACGGTCCGAATTACATCACGCTTCGTCCCATCTCTATCATGACGATATAAGCAAACTTGCAAAAGTGTAGGTATTCATCGTTATCTTTTCTTCGCCGTCATCGCATTTCGGCGAGTTACAAAGACGCGCTGCAGGAACAGTCCCTGCTTCCACACTGTCCCAATTCGTTTTCGTCCAGACGGACGTCGCGAGAGATTTTTATTCCGAAAATGCCGCCACCGCGGAAAGTAGGCGACAAAACGTTCGCCAACAGACGCGTACCATTGATCGATCGACTGGCGGCGCGGTCGATTTGGGTAAAGGCGAATATCAACGTCACGCGTCGCCGCTCATTTTCCGTTCCTAAACGTTCTCTTTCATCATGACTCTCAATGGGGGATGGCGATGGAGCGAACCAGACGCGAATGAGCGCGAACAAGCCATTGGCACACGTTCCTTCTGCCGGCACTCTAGACGAGTCGTCGACGGCGACGGGTTGCAAGGGCTCTCCCGCCTAAACGATTAGTCGAGAAATCGATTGCCGGCGCGTTTACGCGCGTAGGCGGCGCGAAAAAGTGTGCCGCCGCTTTGTTCAAGGCGCCGAAGGGCGGATATGCAAATCTGTCGGTAAATATTTCCGCGGCACTTCCAGCGAAACGTTTGACACGTTCGCCAGCACGGCGGTTAATTGCGAGGGCCCAGTGTCGCGTATGAACCGCGCATTTGCCAAATTGATTACCCCGGGCAAGGCACATGGTAGAAGATTTATTTTCAATTCGGAACGTTTAGCGCGAATTAAATCGTTTGAGGTGAATATAAAAAAATTAAGAGGTTTGGATGCTCGGGCTTTTATGTTATGTGATGTGTAGGAATTGCCACTGAAAACGAATTTGCGCGACATGTTTCGGAACTGCAAATACCCTCTTTAGGGGTCTATGTGTATACATAAAGTGAAATACATTATAAGAAATAGTTTCTTATTCAAATTAATTAAGTTTTAAGCTAACGTTTTTGTATGATGTTGACATACGTTAAGGATATGCTGCAGTATTGTATTTGACTCGATTATTCTTGGGCAGACTGGAGTAATTGTGAATTTTGTATGTTCAACCTTTTATATTATATATCATGGAGAAAATACCTTAACAAACAATAGCATCGAATTTAATCAATTTAACTAGAAAATCATCTGATATAATATATTCAAATATATATACACATAAACTCCTGAAGAACGAATTTACGGTTTCTAAAGCATAAGCGTTTTCTGCAGCCAGAAAATATATTAAGAATAATTATTGCCTGAATAAAGGTCGCGGAGCTGTGCAGAGCTCTCTGGCAATGTGCTTCGTTATTATCGTAATGGAGCGACTATATCGACGCCGCTCTCGATCTCCCTCGTCGCGGCGAAATGTCGCCTGCGATCCTCGCTAATTGATTGCCGACTTAATTTCAGTAATTAATTATAACGTTGGCCACGTTTCGATATCTGGACGTATTAGCGGATTTTAGGTGCCAATTTGTTTATAAGTACGGCCGACTAATGATGGGGTATTAGAAGAAAAACGCAGGGTGTTAAGAAAAAAGCCCAACGCGCAACTACGAAACGTTATAATATTTTAAGGAATACTTTATGGTTGAAAATGCTGACTACAGAATTTTATTACTGTAACTCAACATGTTTCGGAGCTATTGATGCCTCTTTTCAGGAATTTACAAGAATGGATGTGTGCTACATAAATTGCTTCGTTAAAAAAGGATATGTGCAATGTAAAAATTCGAATTTACGGGCAATAATTATGCCAATCATTACGCACACTGCGTAAACTTTGTACGAGACACACACAACTTTGTACAGACACGTAATTTCCAAATGAGTGCCAGTCATGTGCAAAATGCGGAGATGGAAGACTGATCCACATAATTACTATCCATAAGTTCGAACTTTCACATTGTAGATATTTCTTTTTTCTAAGAAATAAATTCTGTGACACACATCCGTTTCTGCAAACCCGTGATGAACAGTCACCAGTTCCCCCGAGACACACTGCGTTACAATAATAAAGCTCTACAGTCTGCATTTTCAACCACAAAAAGCCTTTATACAGCTTAATCATTTAAGTAAACTATAGTAATGTCCGAGTAAAACGCATCATCCAATATAAAGCGGGGTCGTAATTAGTCGAGGATGCTCCATTATTCGGTGCACTTCCTAAAATCCTTAATTGAGTGCGTAACAACGAACTCGCGGCCACGCCGGCGAGTCCGACGGCGAAAGGTACGTCCGCGGCAGGTGTAAAATTTATTCACGCGGCGTATAGTATTCTTCGGATTACGCGATTTCGTTTTCACGAGAAACGTCAGCGACGCGTTAACGAGAGTGCGCCGGGGAAAAGCGCTCTTCACTTTTTGAATAACAAAAGGGGCTCGCGGGGTCATCGTGCCCGTTTAATTGAAAGAAAGTTAATTGAATGTATAAACGAACGAAAGGGAACGGAGGTGAACGACGCGATTCCTTCCTCCCCGCGTTCTTACACCGTCTCGCGTTGCCTATCTGCCGCGTTGCAAATACACTCGACTTATTTCCGAAAGCGCTCGTCCGCGCGATACAGTCCCTTACCACTTTACCTTTTATTTAACGAGTGACCGCCTAGCCGTTTCTTTTATGGATTTTTCTTGCCGCGCCGTGGCCGTGTTTTTGCACGCCGGAGATCGTGCCTCGCTTTCCGCGAAGGAACGACGGGGGAGCGTACTGAGCCGGGGAGAATTAAAATTACAAACTCCGGCGTTGCGTAATATCATCACGCAATGCTTATCGGGCTGTTGCGTATTTCCGTTGGGCGTGCTGTAACGAGGAAAGGATCGTTTACGATCACGCCGCTGCGTCTTTCAGCAGCTTGCTGTTTTCCGCGAATGTACTCGTCATGAAGAAATGAGAAAGAAATAATTTTGTGTTAGACAAGTACGCTTGTCATGAAAGAATGGCAATGTTTTGTCTTAACACGTTGACTGCCACGGTGGTCACCGGTGACCGGCGCAAAAGATTTGACTAAAAATATAAAAAATTCGCAATGAAGCCTATTTGCAATTTTGTAAAAGCAATTTATATTTGAACGATGCTTCAGTACCTTGGCTTCTAACAACTCTGCGTTATCTTTATTTTGCACGATTTAATTATACTCGGCAGTATTTCATCGCATCGCGGTTCTATCATAGCATAATATGCGATGAACGGTGCAAACGATTTTACTACAAATGCAAAAAATTGGCAATGAAGCCTATTTGCAATCTTGTAAAAGCAATTCCTTCATTTTGCACGATTTAATCATACTCTATAGTATTTCATCGCATCGCGGTTCTATCATAGCATAATACGCGATGACCGGTGCAAAAGATTTTACTACAAATGCAAAAAATTGGCAATGAAGCCTATTTGCAATCTTGTAAAAGCAATTCCTTCATTTTGCACGATTTAATCATACTCTACAGTATTTCAACGCATCGCGGTTCTAACGTAGCAAAATACGCTTGGCAGTCAACGTGTTAAGACGAGTATACTCGCACTGAACAAATAGGAATATGTTGTGTTACGAGTGGTATTCTCATCATGAAAAAATGGAAATGTTTTGTGTTAAGATAAGTATGCTCGTCAGGAAGTAATGGCAATATTTTGTGTTCAAACAAGTATACCCATCATGAAGAAGTGGCAATATTCTGTGTTATGACGAGTATACTCGTCAAAAATGGGAATATGCTGTGGTATCTCTCAGAAAAGTTACCAGATAGTCCTGTCAGTAATAAAATAAAAAGATAAAACAGTAATTTCATTACAAAATTCTATATTATAACAGCCACACATGCTTTGTGTTTGATGAGTATACTCGCCATCGTTTACGTTTTACAACACATTTCCGGTTTATACTTCTTGCGGAGGCCCTAACAGCTAATTGGTTAAGAACGTCACTGTCGATTTCGCGAAACGACAGTCGCTGGCGAGAGATCGTTACGCGTGAAGGCAGAGTGCAATGCAACTGAGCACGTTGTACTGATTACGCGCGAGACACTCGCCTCGAGCGATGCCGTGGCATGAGAGGTACGACGGGTTAATGGCAAAGTCATAAAGTTGGAAAACTTTTTAATAGGCAGTCGTTTTTAATCTCGAGATTTACGTGGGACCCTTCGAAACCGTCGGTATCTGAGAAAGCTACCACTGCAAGTTATTCTCTTAAGCGAAGGATTACGGTCTCTAATATCTTTAGCCGCGTAACGTTCGATACGTCTTGCTTAACACTAGATTTACAAAGATATATGTAGGTATGCAGCATTATACGGAAAAAGTAGATATGAATACAACATGAAAATTTGAAAATTAGTACAATGCGGAAGATATGAATCTGGATATATATTCGCATCGTGCCAAAATGAAAGTCAGCAAGAATTGCTAGAGAATATATATTAGCAATTACTTTATAGAATTTTGCGCGCAGCATTCAATACCTCCCGCAGAACACTAGATTTGTAAAGAAATATGTAGGTATACGACAATATCTAGAAAATAATATATAGGGACACAATATACAACATTGAAAATTAGAAGCCTGCGAAAGGAGTAAATTTGGATATATATTTGCATCATACCTGCGATAAAAGTCAGCAAAATTTGCTCGAGTTTAGTAATACTTCTTATAATTTTGTTCGTACAAATTGACGCTTACCGTAAATTCACTGTTAAAGTCACACGCACAGTACACGACCCACGCACCCACCTAATGCCCAATAAATGCAAGTCGCAAACGATCAGTAGTTCGATGTACGCGTGAACACTGATATTCAATCGGTCTCACCGACGCGGAAGTTCAATCGACATCGCGTTCTTCTGTCGTTAAAGAACGCGCCGCGGTTCGCGGTACTTGATGACGCTTGACGAATTTCACAAAAAAACCAATATCGTCATGGCACACACGTGTCGACTGTTCCACGTGTCCGCCCGTTGCCCATTGTCGAGCGTGTCGAATGAATTAACTCGGCGCACGAGCGTGAGACACAAATTCGTGAAGCATGCGTGATTTGGCACACCCTCCCCTACCGTTCGCGAACAACGGCCCACTGTTTCCCAACTACGCCCCTGGCCAACGCTTCTTTTTTTCCCTGCGCGTTTCATCGTGCCCTGTTCTTTCCCTATTCTTTCTGGCGAACGCGCGTGCACCTCTGTCCGATTGTACGTAATAATACAGGGTGTCGGGTAACTCACGACATGACTCTGCGCAACGACCGTACCTCACCCTGATTCGGGTCGAAAGTGTCCGGGGCAATATGCCGAATATGACGAACATTGGGAAACCATTATTAACCGTATGCGTCCCACGCAACGCGGTCGCGTTGAACAGATTCTGAATCGAAAAGTGCCTGTAGATTTATCCGCGACGCGCAATTGGGAATACGCGTTCAAATTGACTGGTATGTATTCTTTGGGTCGTTACATTGTTATCGGTGGACCTAATGAACAATAGATTTTGCCTCTAATTGGTATTATTTTCTGTTACATTGAATCAGTGACACCTACTCTGCGCGTAATTCCTTGGTTCCGTGTGAATCTAATGAACCATTTCCCCTTTAATGAGCTTGGCACTTCCTGACAAAATATTTTTAATGATCCCTGGGACTGAAACAGTTAAGCTATTTAAAGTATCGATTGCAAAGGTCCCTGATAGCTGTGATTACTGGTGCTATAAGCATAAACGTCATTATCTAACCGCTACCTGACGGTAACTCGTGATTATTAATATTCTATTTGCACGCTGTGTACGTTCTATGAAGTCCTACAAAGTTACGTTTCTGTCCCTGCGTTTCCCGACACCCTATACGTCACGCACAAAAGCGCACAGTTTTTCTCGTCACATCTGGCACGGTGCTCTTCGATAGCCTGCAGGCGAACTCATAACTGCCGAAACTACTAAATCTCCGCGCTGTGGAGAGCTGTCCGAATTTCAGCGAGATCAATTTTCTTACCATTAGGAATTATCAATGCGCCGTCAGGCAATGGGGTTGCAGAGGGATGCGACGGCGGGGAATGGAGAAAGGGAGAAATGGACGGAGAAGCGGGGAGGGTGGATCTGGATGCGTTTCGCGCGTGTGCCGAAATCTGGGGCACAGCATTTAATGGCCTACGCTACGAAGGACACGCATGGGCGTCCGTTTTGTGTGTCGTACGCATAATCCTCGATGGGGGCTGATCGATCGCGGCAAACCCACGTTCCCAAATGGGTTTCGATGGTCCAGACCAGCCCGTCGCTGGTCGGATTGGTTTAAGCTTTGGTAAAAGCACGAGCCACAAGAACTATTTTGGCGGACCGATCAATCGTGTGTTCCATACACGCCTGACACAGCGGCGAAGTATATTTCCTGAATACGTGGACTCTATTTCTAGTCGTTTTGGTAAATGCATAGACTGAGCGTGGGTATTCACAAATCGTGCGTTGGGTTTATGACCTGTACGTGGATATAAGTTTCTTTCAGACGCTAGGTACATTTCTAGAATATACAGACTGCTATCAACGCTGGTATTGAGCAGGCACTATGTTAAATATGACGGATTTGCCTGCAGAGCGTAAATGTGACAAATCGCAGGCACAATGCTTTTCGGTAGTACAAGTCAGTAGTGCACTCACATGTCGACGCTCTCGTCGATACTCGATCCCAGCTGCTGCTGCGTGCCTTGGCTTCCAGACGGAACCAGGAACGCAATTCTGTGTATACGCGAACGGTGTTGACTTGGTCTAAACACGTGGCCTGGAAGCAAAATATTGTGACTGTGAATTCCATTCGGGCCCTGCGTGATTCTCCGGGACGTTTATGAGAACTTTATGTTGCATACATACCAATCGCCAACGCAGTTTTGCCAGGGTTACGTTTAACTTCACGCTGCAGCTAACCTATAACGTATAACACCCATGTCATTGATTCTCGTCAACAAATCCAGTAACCCACCCCATGCACCGCAAACGGCATTTAACCCGTACGCCCGAAACGTTTGCCAAAATGGCCTCATCTCGCAGAAACAACAAACTATCGAGACCTCAGTACCATAACCTCAGAACCAGGAGGTCCCGAGGCATGTTGAATTAACAGACGAAGTCGTGTATCGTTTCAAACACACGAAAAAGTGTATCGTTTCAAACACACGTTGAATGCCACGTAACTTTTACATGATTTGCCCTGGGCACCACAATAGAATCGAATACAATATACCGCGCCGTTAGTGAAAAATACTATGTATCGTTAACACGTTAACGCCGGCATATCCACCGGGTGGCTCACGCTCTATGACTCAAGAAAATATGTAACTTTATCAGGCATTCGTCCTTCAGTACCCACTTCTTTACTACGGCAATCATCGATCACAAGCCTCTGACCGTTTTATTACAACGCACGACAGTAATACCTCAACAAAAGTACCAACAAACACTTACCGCCGCCATCAAATTCCATATCGCACTTTAACTCGCCGCCGCCCGTTGCCGACAGCCTCCAACTACCGCACCAATGCAACTGCTACAAATGCATACATCAGGTTAAGAAAGCAGCAAACTAAAAACCTTTTCTCACTTACCATTATTTCCGATCGCCACACAGCCGCATGCACTCACCACACACCCCGCCATTACTACCGCAACTGCACTCCCGAGCCCGCCAAAATTAGCAACAATCTTCACATCGAACGTCGATCGTCAGAACGCCAACTGCTAGAAAACAACCGACGATCTTTTCGTAAAAACACTGCTACCAACAGCCGAGTGTAGCCAACTTCCGCGGCGGTCAATATGCAGGTAGTTGAGCGCCACTGTCCCCCAACTTCCCCCACCACCTTGGCGCCGAATGACTCGCGCGCCGCACCGCCAGTCGGCGACTGACGCTTACAGCGTTCGTGTCGGTGCGTTCGTCTCTCAGTTTCCTCGTCTGCTCATTGTTGTCGCTTGCCAGAGTTCGTTTCATCGCGAATACGGGGTGTCGTGTCAATAGTCGCGAAAACGCCGCGACTCTTTTTCGCCGTTCGAACTGCGTTTCGTCGTCGTTCGCGAACTCGCGCACCTTCTACCTTCTCTCCGCTCCCCCTACCTGCCAGTCTGTCCGTACGTGCCAGCCGTGCGAACGTAAGAGCCAGCCTATACGGCCCTATATACCGTGCCTCCCCAAATTTCGTCCCAGCCGCGACGTTTCGGTGATTTGTTTTGACATGTGTACAAGCTGCCATATTGGATTACCGCATCGCACCCCCGGGCACGCAGACACGCGGCTTTCGCGCTAAAAAGGTAAGTCTGCGGAAAAAGTCATCTTGTGGCAGGACGTTTGTTCACAGAGTTGCGAGGCGAGTCCGCTGACGGCAGACTGCGTCTTTGAGGATTGTCTTTAGGCGATCCGAACTCATCGTAAGTGCTGTTTCGCCGCTCGACCCCCCGCACCCCGCGACGTTCGAAAGAATGGCGCTTTCGTGGCGCGTTCAATAACGAACATCGTTACGCGACGATCGAGATAAAAAGGGCACCTCGCCATGGAGCTTGGCCGATTGCCATGCACCGGCGGGCAGGGATGGGGCTGGCAATTTTTCGGCGATCCCTCATGCCGCGCTTTCAAGTTCAAATTCACGGGGGCGGCGATATTGAACGTAGCCCCGCCGAGTGTGTTTCCCGTGGCGTTCGGATGCGTAGTAGCGTGAGCGTCGTTAGCGTGCTTTCTTTTTCCGATGCTCCGTGTCTCGCGCACGAAAACGAGCGATGCGACGGGTCGGGAT
This sequence comes from Cryptocheilus praepositus, assembly GCA_033815515.1. Taxonomy (NCBI): domain Eukaryota; kingdom Metazoa; phylum Arthropoda; class Insecta; order Hymenoptera; family Pompilidae; genus Cryptocheilus; species Cryptocheilus praepositus. Next base: position 8,082,779 of record JAWWQZ010000303.1, on the reverse strand, counting down.
AAATAGTTGGGTCCTTTCGTGTGTCAGGGCTCTTGGCTAACTTCGGCGGACATGACATTCGACGAACGTGAATTGCGTCGCGCTCCCGTTCACCTTGCCGAGATTCGTTCGAAAGTTAAGTCAAGTACGCGAAGTTCGCCAGTTGTTCGAGACGTAGGTTAACCGGCAGTTAAGCTGGGAGCTGTATGTCGCGTTTAGAGCGGTTCGGCTGTTTGTGGGGGGCGACTTTTACTTTTACGTGACGCGTTTCGAAACGGGCGGTTGGGTGCTGCTGGAGTATCGCGTGTTTGTTATTCATCAATGAAGCGTGCGGCGCTCGACATGGCCGTGACGTTTAAAGGCCCACGTCGAACCTTTCGGAGGCTGATACGGCCGACGCGTTATGTTAAGCCGCTCGGTTTGCATGCGAATTGTGTTCACTGGTACAATGGCATTGCCTTTATTGTCGATGCACCGACGCAACTCGGGTCGCGTTTAAATACAATCATGTGGAGGAACGTTTGGGCGACGTAACATTAGAGATGGTTGAGACGTTTGATGTTTACTGCGTAATCTGTTGGCAATAGTCATTTTTCAAAATTGAATAATTTCGAGATATAATTTAGGTTATCTACATAACCTACATGGCATTGCCTTTATTGTCGATGCACCAACGCAACTCGGGTCGCGTTTAAATACAATCATGCGGAGGAACGTTTGGGCGACGTAACATTAGAGATGGTTCAGACGTTTGATGTTTACTGCGTAATCTGTTGGCAATAGTCATTTTTCAACGAAACGTTCGATGTTTACTGCATAGTCACGGCAATAGTAATTTTTCAAAAATTGAATAATTTCGAGATATAATTTAGGTTATCTACATAACCTACATGGCATTGCCTTTATTGTCGATGCACGGGACGCAACTCGGGTCGTGTTTAAATACAATAATGCGGAGGAACGATTGGGCGACGTAACATTAGAGATGGTTGAGACGTTTGATGTTTACTGCGTAATCTGTTGGCGATAGTAATTTTTTAACGAAACGTTCGATATTTACTACATAGTCATGGCAACGGTAATTTTTCAAAATTGAATAATTTTCAGATATAATTTAGGTTATCTACATAACCTATATGAGCATAATGCGTCCTGCAAATAGATCTGCATTAAGTGGAAGGGTGGTGACATCTGTGGCACCTGTCAAAAAATACAATCGTTGCTTTGTACTACGTGAATAAATGCGGTCTTTATTTTCAAGCGGAAATCGACTCACGTCGTACACTTTCCTGACGAGAAGACGCAGTGTGCGACTCGGCACGTCGTGTAAAACTACCTTACGCTTGCACCTGACTGATATACATTGTTCCAATGGCACAGTCTTCATCATCGATTCATCGATGCCTCTCGCTGCTTTAAAAACGCCTTCCGAGCATTCGAACGACATACAAAACAACGCAGGTATCATCATCTACACCCATAATCCATACTCCAGAAAATATCATTTTACCCTCTCACTACGTGCGTAATCGCGATCTTTATTTCCAAGTGCAAACGGACCCACGCCGTACTCTTTCCCGACAATAAGACGCGGTGTGCGAGTCGGCACATCGTGTGAAACTGCCTTAAGCTTTCAACTGCCGTACACATTGCTCCAATGGCACACTCTTCATCCTCGAATCATCAACATCTCTCGCGACTTTAAAATGCAACGTTTCGGAGTATCCGAACGGCGTACAAAACAACGCAGGTATTGTCCTCCACACGAACATAGCCTACATCGCAGTCCCACTCACATTGTCACGCGGTGGTGACATCTATGGTGCCAGTAAAAAATGACAATTTCGAATTGTACTACGTGAATAAATGGGGCCATTATTTTCAGACGGAAGTGGACTCGCGTTGTACTCGTTTTCCCTCCGAGAAGCCGCAGTGCGCGAAACGACGCGTTCAACGTACACACCTTGCCTCGTGTTTATACCCAGCGCGAAAAGTGAATGTTGCGTCCGCCGACTGGTTTTGCCGGGTATCTGTTTCCATCGTCAGGCCATAGGCGGTCGATCGTAAGTACTGCGTGGCGTTACGTAACGTAATGACATCTTCGGCAAACCGTAATCACGGTGAATCACCTTTCGCTTATGCAGATCTCGTCCGTTGCTACTGCTCGATGCTACTGACAATGAACGCGATAAAAGGCGCAGCGTACGTGGCACATGTCAAGCGATATCGTTCCGTGTTATGAACCGAAAGCCGTATGAATATTGAATTCATTGGTACGTATATACTTTTCTTCAGATGCCTATGTGGTTAGGGCCGTACCTAACCTAAGCATCACACCGTGCGTCGGTGCTGGGAAATATTTCGTTTAACGGGTAATTGACGATTGGAATTGAAATAATTTATTGTTAATCGCCATCAATGACACGATTAGTTATTTCATAGTTAGTTTGATTGGCGATTGCGATTATACGAGTAAAATTCTCAAAAACACTAAATTTCTGTGTAAGTACATGTTAATTGCATTCCAATAACAACTCCATTTGCATTCCAATTCCAACAAAAATATTGGTGCATTAGTTGGTTAGTTTTTTTGTTCACGTTAACCATTTTTCTGTCTGTTTTGATTGAATGGTTTTATATTATGTTGTACGAACTTTATATGTTTGGAGACCCACCGGCTTCCTCTTCAGCAGCACTATGGATTTTTCACAAGTTTCCTCCAGAGTATACTCATTCTCTGATTTACTCTGTCTACTGTACACAGTAGATAGTAGGCAAGGAACAGAGTAAACAGTAGATACTGTTAACACTGAGGATATACAGTGGGCAGCAAACAGTAGATATTGCAAACACTATAGGTTTTTCGCAAGTTTCCTCCCAAATATATTCATGCTCTGATTTACTTTGTCTACTTTTTACCTTGTTTGCTATCTACTGTCCACAGTAGACAAAGTAAATCAGAGGATGAGTGTCTTCCGGCGGAAACTTTGTCCACCGTCCACTTTGTCCACTGATTACTTTGTGTACTGTTTATTGTCTGCTATTTACTTTATTTACTATCCACCGTCTCCAGTAGCCAAAGCAAATCGGAAGGCCAGCATCTTTCGGATCAAACTTGTGGAAAATCCATTGTGCTTCTTAAGACCAAACTCTGGGATCTTGAAACACATAGAACTCGTCCACCGTAAACTAAAACTCGTTGAACCCATAGAGGCACAACAATTATAAACTTATCACTTATAAAATGAACCCTTTGCGGACTAGCGACGCATATGTGTATTCAGCCTAAGCCATGCCTGTAGCATGTCATGGCATGTTTGTGTCCGGCGAAAACACCTCTAGAGCCGAAAGACACCAATATGCATTCGACGAAAATAAATGAAACAGCCGAAGTAGGCATATATGTATGCATTTTATAAATGGCAGGTGTTAAAAGTGAGTTGGTTTTAGTGGAGTTTATTTTGGACGACTGTTATCGGCTTCCAATCTCTCTGTCCGCAAAGAGTTAATAAATCAATTTACAAAATGAATCATAATAGCAACTCTTACAAAATGAATAGATTAATTCCATCTCTAAGTACTTCGCATCGACTTCTTTTAACCGATCAACCGCGTCAAAAAAGAAAATCAACACCCAGCACTCTCGATCATTATCGGCTCCGTTACGCGTTCCACATGATTGAAAACACCATAACTCAACCGGCACACGTTTGTTTTCCTGCAGCCTCATGCTCTCCGCTCAGGTCACCCTCGTTCTGTCGCGCTTCTTTTCGTCGCCGTTAAAATTAGCCCCCTCGTAACATCTCGCGGCCTAAGTAGATCCACTTACAATGGTCTTCGTTCACGTCTCGTCCCGCGAACGGTCAGTCTCCCGCTTATGGAACAAAAGAGGGGAACCCGAGAGGAAGTAAACACGGTCGGTGCGCACGTAGTCTGCTCGTTTTCGTGCGTGACGAAACGAACGAGCGAGCGAACGAGGAGCGGGGTGAAAGACGCAGATGTTTGCCGGTTCGCATGCGGATCGGAGTCAGGCCTGCGACGCGTACGCATAATCCCGTAATCGCGGGCACCGTCGTAAAAGGCTTCGGATGTGTGGAGCCCGCCATTCCGGGCACCTTGCCTTGCACCGCCGAGGAGCGGATGATAAAAGCATCTGGCCGAAATCAAAGAGCCGCGAGAGAGCGCGTGACATTGGTCTGTTACGAAACAGCGTCGCAGTGTTCGGAGCGAGCATTGTCGACGACCGGTTCAAACGGGATTTATGCTTTCGTGCGAAGCCACGATTTTTGTCGTGTTGGCAATACGGCAATATTCTTCGTGTAGTGCTTTCATGTATTGTGATTTTTGCTGATAATTGATTTTTCTTTATATAGTGACGTGTGTGTAGTGCTGTTACATGTCAAACTTGGAATAAACTGTAAACGATGATTTTTTCGCGTAGTGTAATTTTTGTCATTTATCATCAATTACGGTTGAATTTTTGTCGTGTTGGCACGTTTATGATTTTTCAATGACGATGATTTTTGCTTGTAATTGTCGGTGAATGTATACAATGGTGTGTTTCATGTCAAACCTGTGAACAACACATTATGCCTCCGGTCGCCATTATTATCAATTACGTTTATTTAGTGATCCTTATCCTTCGCGTCGACATAGGTTTGTTACGAAAAAGCGTTGTAGTGTTCGGCGCGAGCATTGTCGACGACCGGTTCAAACGGGATTTATGCTTTCGTGCGAAGCCACGATTTTTGTCGTGTTGGCAATACGCGGAGCAATTGTGCTGATGATTTTTCTTTGCGTAGTTTATAAACTGTATACGATGATTTTTGCTTGTAATTGTCATTAGGTTGAATTACGTTTATACAATGACACTTATACGGTGTGTAGGTGCTGTTTCATGTCAAACCTGTGAACAACACATTGTACATCTAATTGCCATTATCTTCAGTTAAACTTATTCAATGACACTCATTTTTGGCGTAGTTACTTTTTTCATGTGAACCTCACGAACAACACATTTTGCCTCTGATCGCCATTATCATCAATTACGTTTATTTAATGATACTTATCGCTATATATAGCCATTGTCGACGACCGGTTCAAACGGGATTTATGCTTTCGTGCGAAGGCACGATTTTTGTCGTGTTGGCAATATTCGGAGCAATTGTGCTGATGATTTTTCTTCGCGTAGTTCTTTCGTGTATAAACTGTGAATGACGATTTTTGCTTATAATTGTCATTAGGTTGAGTTACGTTTATATAGTGACAGTTATACTGCTCGTAGGTGCTGTTTCATGTCAAACCTGTGAACATTTTACCTCTAATTGCCATTATCTTCATTTAAGCTTATTCAGTGACACTCATTTTTCGTGTAGTTACTTTTTTCATGTGAATCTCACAAACAACACATTTTGCCTCCGATCGTCATTATCATCAATTACGTTTATTTAGTGATACTTATCGTTATATATAGCGATTGTCGACGACCGGTTCAAACGGGATTTATGCTTTCGTGCGAAGCCACGATTTTTGTCGTGTTGGCAATACGCGGAGCAATTGTGCTGATGATTTTTCTTCGCGTAGTTCTTTCGTGTATAAACTGTGAACGCGACGATTTTTGCTTGTAATTGTCATTAGGTTGAGTTACGTTTATATAGTGACAGTTATACGGCGCGTAGGTGCTGTTTCATGTCAAACCTGTGAACATTTTACCTCTAATTGCCATTATCTTCATTTAAACTTATTCAGCGACACTCATTTTTTGTGTAGTTACTTTTTTCATGTGAACCTCACAAACAACACGTTTTGCCTCCGATCGTCATTATCATCAATTACGTTTATTTAGTGATACTTATCCTTCGCGTGAACATGGGTCTGTTACGAAACAGCGTTGTAGTGTCCGGCGCGAGCATTGTCGACGACGGGTTCAAACAGGATTTATGCTTTTGAAGGCACGATTTTTGTCGTGTTGGCAATATTCGGAGCAATTATGCTGATGATTTTTCTTCGCGTAGTTCTTTCGTGTATAAACTGTGAACGATGATTTTTGCTTGTAATTGTCATTAGGTTAAGTTACATTTATATAGTGACACTTATACGGCGCGTGGGTGCTGTTTCATGTAAAGTCTGTCAAGAACACATTTTACCTCTAATTGCCATTATCTTCAGTTTAACTTATTCGCTTTAACTTCACGAACAACATATTTTGCCTCCGATTTCCATTATCATCAATTACGTTTATTTAGTGATAGTTATCCTTCGCGTGGACATGGGTCTGTTACGAAACAGCGTTGTAGTGTTCGGCGCGAGCATTGTCGGCGACCGGTTCAAGCGGGACTTATTTTTTCGTGCCGGGTCGATTTTCGTCGCGTCTTTTTGGAGGCGCCATGGGGCCGCCTACAGAAAATTTCGTCATTGAGAGAATGCACGTGCGAGCAGCCCGTTCGCCGCACGTCGGCCGATTATCGTTTTCTCGCGGGCTGAGTTATTTTCGAATTCAAAGGGTCAGGCGATGCTGAGCGAGATTTAGAGAGGCGCGGAAAGTATTTATCGTGCACGGTTGCGTGTTGCTTGAGTAACGTGGGCGATGCGTGTGTAGAAGCGTTAGTTTCGAATAATTATTTCTGGCGCCGGGGTGGACGAGAGAAAATTATCGCACCCCCGACGCACTTGTGCGTCAGGACCGCCCCCGGCATCGCTAAAAGTCCATATTGGCTTTGCGTTAGTAGCGCCGCGGCATTTTCCGTTATGTCTTCTCATTAGATTCTTTCCAACCGGGATACTTCCAGTCGCGCATGAATTTTTTTCACCGCGCCTTTGATAACGCTTCCTCGCCGATTGTTGCACACGGCGGAATAAAACGCGAGTTTTAGTGCTTTTTAGCTTTTGCGCGAGTCATCTTCGTCGGTACTTTACTGCGTAAAACGAGCGTAAAAACATTGAACGTGACCTGCTTCCGCGCGGCTATGAATAGTCGCAGCGTGCATACACAAAACTCGAATGCATGTATCAAGAAGATGTCAAATAAACACGAGAGCAAAGCCTCCGCTCGAAAATGTCTTACGTGTCCCTTTTGCTATCGTTCCGGCCGCGTTCGAAAGCACTGGAAAGTCGGGAGGAAAACAAACGTTCGGAGAAAGGGTAGTGGAATTTCGCTGTCGTGCGATTGAGAATTGTGGGAAAAACGACATCGGTCCGAACTGGCGAGTTCGATTTCGCGTGCGGCATAATGGAATTCCTGTTTCCGCGGTACGTCGCATCTTCATTTAGCCAGTTAGCTGTTTTTGACCAGGATACTCGTCATGAAGAAATGGCAGTATTTTACGTTATGACGAGTTTCAATTGCACTTTTAGATGGTTTGAAAATTTGGAGGCCAAAACGAAATAAAACGAATAAATAAAGAAATATAAATAATTATTCTGGAAAAATTGCATGTACCGTGAGGGTCGGATTAGATTTATTGGCTAGGATAGTTATACCACGTATGTCCTCGACGCGATAATTTATTGTAGTAAGACACTTCAACAAACTTTGACAAACAACTTTATCTCAAACAAATATTTTTCTTACATCAGAACAGTTACCAGAAAGCTCTGCCAATAATAAAATTGCAAGTTAAGTCTGTCTTATAGCAGCTACTCGTGCTCTGTGTCTGACGAGTATACTCGTAATCACTTACTTCTTGCGACTCGTTTTAGGTACAAGCTTTTCACAGAGGCTGCAACAGCTAACTGGTAAAAGCTCTCCTGGTTTTGCTACAGAGACATATAACTTTCGTTTCATAGTATACTGTAGTCAACATGACTGCACATAAAATGCTATTTTAACATCAACGTTAGTGATTTACTTCTTTACTTATAACGTATTATTTCTATAGTTTCAAGGTAGAAATATTTGTCAACATATTTTATCGCCACAAACGTGGAGAGAAAGAAACTTATTATGTCAATTTAGAACTAAGCGAAATTTGATGTTGACGCATTCAAAAATAATTCGAATGGAAAATTTCGTGTAGAGAGAAAATGTCAACAAAATGATTGCATAGAATTTTTTTTAAACAAGGAAACTGTGGGATGCAATAGTAGATCGAATATTGCCATACATGTCCAAATAAACCGGGAGTGCACTTTGGTGAACGTTTCAATGATTACAACACCGGAATAAATTACAAAACGTAAATTTAAGTCTTACCTGCATTAAAGCAAAATCACATTTATACGATGATCAAAAAGAGAAAAGGATCCTACGCAGTTGACTACTTTTTTTTAATCTAACGCTTCCATTCCCGGTATTGAAAAAATAACCGGAGCGTTAAGGATTAAATTCGATCTTCTCGCGCCGCACTTCGATTACGTGCGCCCCGTTGCAACGGAACACCGGAAGGATTTCTTCTTAATTAAGTGTCGCGAACTCTATGCACCGGGGAGAAGAGATGACGTTTTATCTGAGGGGCACTTCTTGGATTAGAGGCTCCGCCTTTGTCGTCCCCGCCCGACGGCCGGCCCTTCAATTGGACTAATTAATTTTTCGCCCGTCTTCCGAATGAAATGGTGCAATTAACCTGTCTCGCGGTCGCCCCGCGAAATCGATCTCGCGCCGTTACGAAATCTTCGCCCCGCTCGGAAAATAAGCCGGGCTCGCCGCCAGAGAAATTTCAATGCAAATATTTCCGCGATCGATATCTCTTACCGACAATCTCCCGTCGTTCTCTCTCTCTCTCTCTCTCTTTCTCTCGTGCACTCAGGCGCATTCTACTGCACGCTGTCACTTCTTCATCGTCCTCAACCCCTGTCCTTCGAAGTGTTTACCCGGAAGAAGTGCGAGAATGTTCGACCTGTTCTATCGTCGACGCTGATGGGCGACAAGCAAATTTCCAAACGGACAATTTGGGATTGCACGCGCGCTTACTGGGCGCCCTCAGATTCTTCATTTCGGTAGAATCGCTTCTGCCGCGGCATTCTACTTTAAAGCATTCGCGGAATGTCTGGCGGACGACAAAGAGGGTCCTCGTAGTTGCATTTTTCGACGCAAAGAAATTCGTCTAACCGACGCTAATTAGAGGGAAGGAAAATTCGTGAATCGTCACCGTGGGCCATGCGGCGGCTGCACTTTGAAGGCGAAGTGCATTTGAAAGGAGCGACGAGATTTTCTCTCGGACCGTACTTTCGCGGAATGAACAACGGAATAACGGCGGAGAGCACGGAACCGTAAATTGAGGGACTTCTTGCTCGCTGTCGAAAAAGGTCGCTGCGTTCTCTTCTTGCGGACGTCACCGCGGAAAACGTTGCCAAACAAATTTGTCGCGTCAGTCGCAGTGACACCTGACGACTTTTCAAAAATCTGTACATTTGATTTCTACAATATTCTGCTTCTATTTTTCATTTTTGCAAAATATTGAACATTTCACTTTTGCAAAATTGGAAATTCTGTCAACTCTTTGCAGTCCACGAGATTTCCTCAACTTCGTCCGAACCGATCCGGCACAGAAACTGAAATCGAGGGACTTTTTAATTATTACTTATCCGTCCATTTCATTTGAATTCGCAGCATCAACACGTTGACTGCCAAGTGTATTGTGCTATGTTAGAACCGCGATGCGATTAAATACTGCAGAGTATAATTAAATTGTGCAAAATAAAGGTAACGGAGAGTTGTTAGAAGCCAAAATATTGAAGCATCGTTCCGATATAAATTGCTCTTACAAGATTGCAAATAGACTGCATTGCGATTTTTTTGCATTTGTAGTAAAATTTTTTGCGCCGGTCACCAGTGACCACCGTGGCAATCAAAGTGTTAATAACGATGTTTGGAATAAGATATTGGGTCCACCGGAAAGTTTCTTCCAGTAATGTCATTGTAACACGTATAAACGTGTTTGCTTGAAACATATACCGCTGCCTTTACTTACCATTACATTTCTACACATGTGCTCTTAGTAGACGCCGTGTAGCAGATAATAGACGCAAGTTTTAAGCGCCGCGAGAACTTTATTGAACCATAACGAAACACGCAATCAAGCCGATTAAAGACGCGAGCAACCGGCTAAACGATTTGGAAATTACTGTATTTTATTCCAACCTGTGATAGCAGCACCGATTATCTTATAAATCGGGTCGCCAATAAATGCCACCAATTACCTTCACGTATCAAAACCATTAGTCCAATAGCTCTTTCAAACACACCGAAACAATGTTTTCATCATCTCAGCCTCGTGTATCAAAAACATTTTAATTTCTTTTCCTTCAAAAAGCGGACGCAATTTTCCGGCAGACCTAATACGTTATCACGGCGTCTGTTCACGTCTGCCAAAGACTAGACCCGCAGCGTCTAGCCGGGAGAGATTAGAAGTCGTGATTATTAGAACTCTCGCGCGTGAAACGAAAGAACGTACGTACAGCAATCGCGCCCCCGTCGCGACGATTCCTCTTTGAAAGATTAATTGCGGCAAACGGCGACTGCCAACACTTCCGTTTAACGAGAAGCAAATGGAACCCCGCCGGTGAAACGTTCTGTCGCCTCGACAACAAAAACCACCCTGACCCTTGTCCTTGAGGGCAGACCTCGCACCACCTAACATCTGTTACCCTCCGTCGCTAATTGTTATTACACGTACGTTATTCCCGTTGCCCCCGGCGACGAGCATTAAACCTTTCTATTACGTTATCGACGATGGCATCCAGATGTCCGTCGCTCGTTCCAATTAACTATAATTCGGAAAGTCCCCGACTACGTTCAAATATTACGTTTAACCTTAACCTTTTGACTGCGAAATACCCAGGAACGAAACGCTCGCGGAAGAATACTTTTTCACTAATGCGAACTTTATTCATTCGTTATGCAAAACTATTATAAGTTGTAATTGGAATTCTTTACTTGCGCCGTATTAAATAATGCAAGAAAGTTTACGTCAAAGACTGTACGCCTATTCAAGTCGTATGTTGATTATTTATTTAATTAATACATATTAATTAATGATGACTGTATTGCGTGAGAATTCGACAAGATTAACAGGCGTATATATCCGCGTATCGTTCGTACTGAAAGCTTCTGATGGACGTATATATGCGTGCATAGGACTCAAAGAGTTAACCCTTTGACTGCTATGGACGCATAAATGCGTCCGCCAAAATCTGTCGGTGTCGATTATAGGCGTATATATGCGTCCCCAATCATCTCAATTTCTTACCTATTGCAGCCGCAATTCTCAATGTACAAGATAAATACAGATGCATTCCTTATCAAATCATTTTCTTGCATTATTTAATTTGGCGTAAATTAAGAATTATCGTTGGAACTTAGTTGCGGCTTACATAATCAATCAATAGAGTTTACACTAGCGGTAAGTGTTTCGTCTTCAGCGAGCACTTCGGCCGGAAGTATTCAGCAGTCAAAGGGTTAAGCGAGCTTCTTTTGTATAATTCCGATGCCGTGCGATAATCATGTGGCGGTGAATGGAAATTCGTTGTTTTATTTGGCTATTTACTTAGGCAGACTGTAAATGTTCCACTATAATTACAGTGTCGAGTAAACCTTTTTTCTGCCAAATGCGGAATTTGTATGTTTGCTCGTAATTTCATTTGCCGTTTGTACGTTTGCTTAGCTTTTGAAGAATTACGCCGCGAACGATATTTTTGTTCGCCGTGCAATTGTGTTGAGTTGAATTGCATTCAGGGACCGTGAATGAAAACGTTGACACGGTGCGGTAACTGGCTCATAGTATGTCTCTAGTATGCTATTAACGAGTAACTGTAAGCCTAGCGAGCGTGTCTCCTTGAAGTTTCAGCGGATGAAACTTAAAGCGAAGAAAGTGGTTTTCTTTCCAAGCGGGGCTACGTCCCAGAACACACCGAGCGCAACTTTATTTATTCATATGCTTGCATTTCTGAGAAGCTAATGTAGTGTGATGCACATTTACGTTGACACGTTTCAGCGATTTTTATTTAGATCAAACCATTCATTTTTTCCGCCACATCGGCATCGTTGGACGTATATCAGACATAGCGTATCTTATGTACACACATCGCACAATATTCACGCGTCTTTACTTACGGACTCTATTCTCTGTTACAGAAAGACTAACTCAACGCGCAGTTATGGATCCTACAGTGACGATTGCATGGAACAGCTAAGGTAATGTACCTTTCCACCGTAACAATTTTATTTCCATCATTTTTGCGACGTGCACCGCACAGTTTGATTCACTGTTGCCTTCACGTGTTCCACGCATCACTCATTCGATATCGCGGGCGCGCTATAAATCGGGATTATGCGAGCGGGCTTGTATCTGACAATTGCATAAATTTAACGATTAAGCCGGAATAAAGGTGTAGGGATGCACGGAAAGTTCAGGCGCCGCCATCTGTGAGATATAATTCAAACAAACCCGGTGGTGCACCGTACCACCCCACGCAACTACTTGAGGGTTAATGGATGCATTGCATCCTTTTTCAGAGGGGTTGTTGCTCCGTACCTTGGGAGCAAATATCAAGGGACAGACATTCGCCCTTCTATTTCAAAATACTCGTCGCTTTGCTTGCTTCAGTCAGTCAAATGCGCAGCGCCGTTTTGGAGTAAGAATGTAAGATTAATTTGACAACGCTGATTAGAGTCATATTAAAACATGGAGGAGGAAAATGGTAATGTGTTGCCATTTGTGAACAGATGTTATCATTGAAATGTGGAGGAAACGACTCTAAGTCATTTCAGGACATTGTCACTTCTGCGATTTGTAGTTGGCATCTCAATTTAGCATTCGAATCATTTAGTATTTGGCATAAACTCAGTTAAATGTCGTTTTAAAGTAAGAGTATAAGTTGTAGCAAATTAATTGGCAGCGCTGATTAGGATCATATTAAAGTACGGGGATTGCTTCTATGATTTGTATTTAGCATCGAGTTAGCCAAAAGCACACTCTCATTTTTGAATAAGAATATAAATTGCCACAGTAAAATCGAATGTCACTCATTAGAGTACAAAGTACTCATATTAAAGTACGAAGGCAGAACATGGTAATATCATACGTGACTACGCACGATCGGATGTTTGCATTGAAAATAGATAGAAACGACTCTCTACGTCACCTCAAACTGTTTCGGCTTCTATGATTTGTATTTAGCATGGAGCGAGTCAAATGCGCAGTATCGTTTTAAAGTAAGAATACACACTGCCGTAGTTAAATGAATATCACTGATTAGCATCATATTAAAGTGCAAAGATAAAACATAATAATACGTGCCTACGGTCGGATATTTGCGTTGAAAATAGACAGAAACGACACTCTAAGTCATCTTACGAGATTATTACTTCTACGATTGGTATTTAGCGCACACTTGCTGCTAATATCAATTCGCGACCTTCCGATAATAACTACCCGCGGTTAGCGTGAAACATGCAGTAATCCGCGCGTGTGTACTTAGTCAGTTCGGTACGTTTTTTTTTGTCGTGTGCTCGTGTTAATTGCGGGTCATTAGGTCAGGCTAATCGTCTCAGAGTGGTTCGCCAAGCAAGGTGCACCGAACGCGCCAAGAGTTGATTTCCTAACACGTTCCACATATAGAACGGAGCAGTAGGTTTGTGAGTATGAGTTATTATTAGGTACCACTCCCCCTCATCAAAACTCTCCTCATTGCCTTCTGTGTCTTCTCTCTCTTTCCCTTTCTCCGCCTCTCTGTCTTAAGGTTTCTCGTCTGATGAGACTGTATCCAGCCACCATGGCTAACTACCGCTCGTCTAGACGCTACTACCCGACCACCATCTAGAACACGATTCAGAAAAGCCGCTGAACGCAGGTGCCCGATAGTATTTAAAAAAACGTGAACATGTTCCATTACTTTCTCGGCGAAACGACTTATTTATTGAGCTCTAGAATAATATAAGTTAATGATCGTTATCGCGTGACAGTTTGCACCCCTTTGTTAATTTTTCCTCCGTTTTAACGTGTACATATAGCCCGACGAAATTCTGAAATTTTGATGCGTGTACACAGTTTGTTCCTTTCACAAGTTGCAATTCAGCGCCGAAACATTAGGGTATGGTTAAAAGAAAGAAGTTGATCGGATAGGATTGAAATAATTGCGATATATTTTCTTAACATGTTGACTGCCGTGCGTATTTTGCTGTATTAGAAGGGCGATGCTATGAAATACTACAGCGTTCGACTGAATTATGCAAAATGTAAATAATGTGCAGGTATTGGAGACCAAAGGATCGCGTCACTATTCTAACAATAACTGCGTTTATAAAATAATTATTGCTACTCATTGCGGGTACAATCGTTTTGAAGTTCTACACTTTCTTTCACATTTGGCGCATTTGTAAACGCGCTTACTACACACGAGGCAACGTTTCGAATTTAAATTCAACGTCGCGGCGGACGGCAGCGATTCTTCGCGTTCATCTTATTGTTAGTGTCACGGTATCGCGATAAACGTTCGATCGTTTTGAAGTTCTACACTTTCTTTGACATTCGGCGCATTTGTAAACGCGCTTACTACACACGAGGCAACGTTTCGAATTTAAATTCAATATCGCGACGGACGGCAGCGATTCTTCGTGTTCATCTTATTGTTAGTGTCACGGTATCGCGATAAACGTTCGATCGTTTTGAAGTTCTACACTTTCTTTGACATTTTGTGCATTTGTAAACGCGCTTACTACACACGAGGCAATGTTTCGAATTTAAATTCAATATCGCGGCGAACGGCAGCGATTCTTCGCGTTCATCTTATTGTTAGTGTCACGGTATCGCGATAAACGTTCGATTGTTTTGAAGTTCTACACTTTCTTTGACATTTGGCGCATTTGCAAACGCGCTTACTACACACGAGGCAACGTTTCGAATTTAAATTCAATGTCGCGGCACAGGGCAGCGATTCTTCGCGTTCATTTTATTGTTAGTGTCACGGTATCGCGATAAACGTTCGATCGTTTTGAAGTTCTATACTTTCTTTGACATTTGGCGCATTTGTAAACGCGCTTACTACTCAGGAGACAACGTTTCGAATTTAAATTCAATGTCGCAGCGGACGGCAGCGATTTTTTGCGTTCATTTTATTGTTAGTGTCACGGTATCGCGATAAACGTTCGATCGTTTTGAAGTTCTACACACGCATTTGTAAACGCGCTTATTACACACGAGGTAACGTTTCGAATTTAAATTTAATGTCGCGGCGGGCGGCAGCGATCCTTCGCGTTCATCTTATTGTTAGTGTCACGGTATCGCGATAAACGTTCGATCGTTTTGAAGTTTTACACTTTCTTTGACATTCGGCGCATTTGTAAACGCGCTTACTACACACGAGGCAAAGTTTCGAATTTAAATTCAATGTCGCGGCGGACGGCAGCGATTCTTCGCGTTCATCTTATTGTTAGTGTCACGGTATCGCGATAAACGTTCGATTGTTTTGAAGTTCTACACTTTCTTTCACATTCGGCGCATTTGTAAACGCGCTTACTACACACGAGGCGACGTTTCGAATTTAAACTCAATGTCGCGGTGGGCGGCAGCGATCCTTCGCGTTCATCTTATTGTTAATGTCACGGTATCGCGATAAACGTTCGATCGTTTTGAAGTTCTACACTTTCTTTGACATTTTGTGCATTTGTAAACGCGCTTACTACACACGAGGCAAAGTTTCGAATTTAAATTCAATATCGTGACGGACGGCAGCGATTCTTCATTTCATCTTATTGTTAGTGTCACTGTATCGCGATAAACGTTCGATCGTTTTGAAGTTCTACACTTTCTTTGACATTTGGCGCATTTGTAAACGCGCTTACTACACACGAGGCAACGTTTCGAATTTAAATTCAATGTCGCGGCGGACGGCAGCGATTCTTCGCGTTCATCTTATTGTTAGTGTCACGGTATCGCGATAAACGTTCGATCGTTTTGAAGTTCTACACTTTCTTTGACATTCGGCGCATTTGTAAACGCGCTTACTACACACGAGGCAACGTTTCGAATTTAAATTCAATGTCGCGGCGGACGGCAGCGATTCTTCGCGTTCATCTTATTGTTAGTGTCATGGTATCGCGATAAACGTTCGATTGTTTTGAAGTTCTACACTTTCTTTGACATTTGGCGTATTTGTAAACGCGCTTATTACACACGAGGTAATGTTTCGAATTTAAATTTAATGTCGCGGCGGGCAGCAGTGATCTTTCGCGTTCATCTTATTGTTAAAGTCACGGTATCGCGATAAACGTTCGATCGTTTTGAAGTTCTACACTTTCTTTGACATTTTGTGCATTTGTAAACGCGCTTACTACACACGAGGTAACGTTTCGAATTTAAATTCAATGTCGCGGCGGACGGCAGTGATCCTTCGCGTTCATCTTATTGTTAAAGTCACGGTATCGCGATAAACGTTCGATCATTTTGAAGTTTTACACTTTCTTTGACATTTGGCGCATTTGTAAACCCACTTTCGGCTACACACGAGGCAACGTTTCGAATTTAAATTCAACGTCGCGACGGACGGCAGCGATTCTTCGCGTTCATCTTATTGTTAGTGTCACGGTATCGCGATAAACGTTCGGTATGGTTTACGTGACCCACATGACCGCTTTTTTGTGAGAAACGGGACTTACTGCAAAAGCCGGGAGTGTATTTATTGCGATCTCGCGACGACCATACACACGGCGTGTCGACAACAATTCGTGAGAATGTCTGTCTCTGGCGTTCGTAATTGTTTTTCCCGGTGCTTCCTTCCTTCGAATTGCGATGCTCCGTGGGAAAAATACTTCGATGGCGGGGCGGGGCTGGAGACGTAGGGGAGAGAGAATTGCCCGGTGTAAAATGTTTCAGCGACGAGTCGGCGGTGTGTTCGCGTCCAGGAAGAACTGTTTTTCTTAAACTTAAAATAGAGCGAAGAGCGGAACGCGGTACTCCACTCGCGAGAAAGAGAGGCGCACGGCGAACGATGCAAAAGAAACGTATTTCAGATAAAGCGGATATACACGATGTGACCATTCATTTTGTTGATCGAAACGAGACGTCTGTTAAGTTTAGGGAATAGTATGTGTATACAAGAAAACGTATATTCGGTCATATATTTTGTTTATCAGTGAAAAGAACAGGAACGGGCACGTGAAAGTGTGGTGGATGCCAAAATGAGCCGCTTGTTTGCCAAATGGATTAATATCAGAAAACATGAAATATTACATTTACCTTCAAATATAAAATGTTAAGCTTTGTTCTAGTCCATGCTCCAAAAATAATGAATTTGCATACAATCAGAATGATTAACGTGGCCATTATTTATTTGCCTTATAATGGGACATTTATTAGTTATAGCTAAAATGATGTGTATTCTTTAATTTATTAATGAAAAGAATAGGCATGAACACGCGAACATAAATAATTAACGTGCTCTTATATTTTATTGTGAATTCCTTTTCATTCAATACATTCTACAAGGCGCTGCCGTCAGATTTTTTAATCTTTCATGCCTTCATCTTGAAATTGCTACCATGAGTCTCTCCATATCTGAAAGCGGGACATTTTGGCGTCGCAAACTTGTGCTTTGGGAAAACCGAACAGGCCACCTAAAAACATTACTACACATTACACATCAGCTATATACCGTCCGTGTCTCGCGAATTCTAACTATCGATCCGCTCGGCTGTACTTCCCAACGCGGTTATTGTTCGTGTTTAGTAACCATTCTGTGAACGTGTATTCTATCGGGGCAATTTACGGCACGTGTGCGGTGCTCGGTTCTATTCGTTGAAATGGTCGATACTCGGACGTAGATTCGTTCCAGTACATTTTCACTCGGCATTCTTTCGCCGACTGTCTCATATAATCAGACTAACGCATAGACCGATAATTTGTTTAGCAAAAAATATGTTCCGTTCCCCCAAATTATCATTTATTCGGCAGCGTACAGAGTTTCATGACAATGGGAATGATGACGTCTAGAATTTGACAGAACGTAAACAAAACGCCGAGTACTCATATAATCATACTAACGCATAACTACGCCGATAATTTGTTTAGCAAAAAATTTCTTCGGTTCCCCCAAATTATCATTTATTCGGCAGCGTATAGAGTTTCATGACAATGGCATTGACGACGTCTAGAATTTGGTAGAAGGTAAACAAAACGCCGAGTACTCATATAATCAGACTAACGCATAACTACGCCGATAATTTGTTTAGCAAAAAATTTCTTCGGTTCCCCCAAATTATCATTTATTCGGCAGCGTACAGAGTTTCATGACAATGACATTGATGATGTCTAGAATTTGACAGAACGTAAACAAAACGCCGAGTACTCATATAATCATACTAACGCATAACTACGCCGATAATTTATTTAGCAAAAAATTTCTACCGTTCCCCCAAATTATCATTTATTCGACAGCGTACAGAGTTTCATGACAATGGCAATGACGACGTCTAGAATTTGACAGAACGTAAACAAAACGCCGAGTACTCATATAATCATACTAACGCATAACTACGCCGATAATTTGTTTAGCAAAAAATTTCTGCCGTTCCCCCAAATTATCATTTATCCGGCAGCGTACAGTTTTATGACAATGGCAATGACGATGTTTAGAATTTGACAGAACGTAAACAAAACGCCGAGTACTCATATAATCAGACTAACGCATAACTACGCCGATAATTTGTTTAGCAAAAAATTTCTGCCGTTCCCCCAAATTATCATTTATCCGGCAGCGTACAGTTTCATGACAATGGCAATGACGACGTCTAGAATTTGGTAGAAGGTAAACAAAACGCCGAGTACTCAATTAATCGTAGTATTGACGCAAATTAACACGTTCATTGCCAAACGTATTTTGCTATGTTAGAACTGCCATCCGATGAAATACCGCAGAGTATGATTAAAAAATGCAAAAAGAAAGATAACGTAGGAGTGTTAAAAGCCGAAGTATTGAAGCACGGTTCCAATATCAATTGCTTTTACAAGATTGCAAATAAGCTTCATTGCGATTTTTTTTGCATTTTTAGTAAAATCTTTTGCACCGGTCAGCGCGTATTTTGCTATGTTAGAACCGCGATGCCATTAAATACTGCAGAGTATAATTAAATCGTGCAAAGAAAGATAACGCAGAGTTGTTAAAAGCCAAAGTGTTGAAGCACCGTTCCAATATCAATTGCTTTTATAATATTGCAAATAGGCTTCATTGCAAATTTTTTGCATTTTTAGTAAAATCTTTTGCACCGGTCAGCGCGTATTTTGCTATGTTAGAACCGCGATGCCATTAAGTACTGCAGAGTATAATTAAATCGTGCAAAGAAAGATAACGCAGAGTTGTTGGAAGCCAAAGTATTGAAGCACCGTTCCAATATCAACTGCTTTTACAAGATTCCAAATATGCTTAATTTCGAATATTTTGCATTTTTAGTCAAATCTTTTGCACCGGTCAGCGCGTATTTTACTATGTTAGGACCGCGATGCGATTAAATACTGCAGAGTATGATTAAATCGTGCAAAAAGAAAGATAACGTAGGAGTGTTAGAAGCCGAAGTATTGAAGCACTTTTCCAATATCAACTGCTTTTACTAGCTTGCAAATAAGCTTTATTGCGATTTTTTTTGCATTCTTAATAAAATCTTTTGCAGCGGTCACCGGTGACCAGCGTGGCAGTCAAAGTGTTAAGTGTATTTCTTCCATTTTTCCATAGAAACCTACGAATAATTTGCAAAGCCGCACTTCCGCGCTCTTGCAATTCTGCCAGCGAATTTTTGGCAAACCGTCGCACAACGCGTCTTGCATGTAGATCGAGTATTAGCGTCCGCGCAGTATTTGCGTTTCCGTCAAGTTCTGCGCGCTCACAGAAATCCTGTGTCAAAAGTTGCACAGACTCGCAGCCCGAAGTAACTGCGGCCGAACAATGCAGCAACGCACTCGCTGCCACAATAGGCAGGGGTGGAAAACTTGCCATTGGCAGTGGTAACCACAATGACTTACACGATACTGTTCTTCGCCGACGCTTCTGCCGGGCGAGTTTGGGCGTGCACCATTTTTTTTTTTTATTTATACGCAAAGACCCCTCGCCGAGATACGCGGAGGTGGTAAATAAAAGTCGCTGTCGCGGGTCGAAAGGAAACTCGGACGGAAGAGGAAGATGGAGAGAGAGGCGCAATAATGACGGCAATTTTTCTTACTCGCGAGAATGTTGCAACATTTCACAGCGGCGTTGTGGCAGACGGCGCAAGATTCGAAAGATAGTTCTGCTAGTTCTTCCCCTCGTGCGTAATAGTTAATTGTCGGTCGCGTGGACTCTAACACACGGACGCTGCTTCCGCTTCGTAATACTATTTAACGCGTGTAGAACTCGTCCACTAAATCTAATGACGTAGCCGCTTTAACGCAATGAGAAAGTTGGGTTATATCGCTGAAAGGAATTCGCCGAAATTCAGTACATGGTTTAACGGGCAATTGAATTTTTGCAAGTATTGGTACTTCAGACCTCGGCAGTCAGTTTTGTTATTGTTAATCAGTTTGAATAGATGAATTTGATCCTATAGAAGCTCCACACACCCACTAAATGTAGCAACATAGTCCAGTGAATGCAATAAAATTACGTTATATTGCTGAAAGGAATTAGCCGAAATTTAGCGCATGACTGAACGGACAGTTTAATTTTTTTCAAGTATTCATAGAGTTTTAAGGACTGATTGAATAGTTGTATTTAATTCGATTCAATCCGTATCGTATTTAATAAGAAAGTTGGGTTATATCGCTGAAAGGAATTCGCCGAAATTTAGTACATGATTTAACGGGCAATTGAATTTTTGCAAGTATTGGTACTTCAGACCTCGGCAGTAATTTTTGTTATTGTTAATCAGTTTGAATAGATGAATTTGATCCTGTAGAAGCTCCACACACCCACTAAATGTAGCAACATAGTCCAGTGAATGCAATAAGAAAATTGCGTTATATTGCTGAAAGGAATTAGCCGAAATTTAGCGCACGACTGAACGGACAGTTTAATTTTTTTTTCAAGTATTGATAGACATTTTCAAGTTCTGATTGAATAGTTGTATTTAATTCGATTCAATCCATATCGTATTTAATAAGAAAGTTTCGTTATATCGCTGAAAGGAATTCGCCGAAATTTAGTACATGGTTTAACGGGCAATTTAATTTTTGCAAGTATTGGTACTTCAGACTTCGGCAGTAATTTTATTATTAATCAGTTTGAATAGATGTATTTGATCCTATGGAAGCTCCACACACCCACTAAATGTACCAACATAGTCCAGTGAATGCAATAAGAAAATTGCGTTATATTGCTGAAAGGAATTAGCCGAAATTTAGCGCACGACTGAACGGACAGTTCGATTTTTTTTTCAAGTATTAATAGACTTTTTCAAGTTCTGATTGAATAGTTGTACTTAATTCGATTCAATTTGTATTTTATTTAATAAGAAAGTTTCATTATATCGCTGAAAGGAATTCGCCGAAATTTAGTACATGATTTAACGGGCAATTGAATTTTTGCAAGTATTGGTACTTCAGACCTCGGCAGTCATTTTTGTTATTGTTAATCAGTTTGAATAGATGAATTTCATCCTTTAGAAGCTCCACACACCCACTAAATGTAGCAACATAGTCCAGTGAATACAATAAGAAAATTGCGTTATATTACTGAAAGGAATTAGCCGAAATTTAGCGCACAACTGAACGGACAGTTTAATTATTTTTCAAGTATTAATAGACTTTTTCAAGTTCTGATTGAATAATTGTATCTAATTCCATTCAATCCGTATTGTATTTAATAAGCAAGTTTCGTTATATCGCTGAAAGGAATTCGCCGAAATTTAGTATATGATTTAACGGGCAATTTAATTTTTGCAAGTATTAGTACTTCAGACCTCGACAGTCATTTTTGTTATTGTTAACCAGTTTGAATAGATGAATTTGATCCTATAGAAGTTCCACACACCCACTAAATGTAGCAACGTAGTCCAGTGAATGCAATAAGAAAATTGCGTTATATTGCTGAAAGGAATTAGCCGAAATTTAGCGCACGACTGAACGAACAGTTTAATTTTTTTTTTCAAGTATGGGTAGACTTTTTCAAGTTCTGATTGAATAGTTGTATTTAATTCGATTCAATTTGTATTTTATTTAGAAGAAAGTTTCATTATATTGCTGAAAGGAATTCGGCGAAATTAAGTGCACGAGTTATTATTTGTACTGTTAATCATCTTTGTGCCAGTTCTGGTTGAATAGTTGGACGTAATCGCATAGGAGCTCCACATGTGCATTGAACGTAACGATGTAGTCCGTTTAACGCAATGAGAAAGTCACGTTATTTTGCTGAAAGGAATTAACCGAATTTAGCACACGGCTTAACGGGCAATTGAATTTTTTTCAGTTATTAGTAGTTCAGACGTCGGCAGGCATTATTTGTGCTGTTAATCATTTTGTGCCTGTTCTGGTTGGATCAATTCATTTAATACTGTAGGAAATCTGCATGTTTCAAGAAATTTAAGGTTCACATTGCTATTAAGCAATCGCCCCATGAGTCACACCGATTTCATGCAACTCACTATGTCACTTCAATTATTGCGATTTGGAATGATCAAATGTTTTGATACATGTAGAGCAAAAAATGTTTTCACTAACAACCAAATCACCAACAAAATAGTTTCTGTTTTAGCGAATATATTATTTGTAGTGTGACAGATTCCAATTTAACTTTTCGGAGGCAGATAAATACGAACGTTTTAAGATTTGCCATCGATTACCCTACGGTTGCAAGATGTTACTAATGACTCGGTATCAGATGTTACGATCGCGCGGCCTTCTTCCTTCAGGAAGCATTACGTGAACTTTATGTCGTTACAGCATCCCGTAATGTCGAAACTTGCCCGGTCGCGAGCACATCACAGGAATGATAGTCGCCTACACGTCAGATATCAAAAGCCATTCATCATTAGCCCCTTGACGTTCGATTTAATTGAGATAAGTTTTCGTATATTCTTGATCTGATCACTCAAACTCATTGCTGTCATCATTTTCTTCTATACTTTCGTAAAATGATTCCTCTATTATACTAGACATTAGCGACTATCGAATCAAATTAGGTAACTAGTGTTGAAAACTTCATGACTTATGGTCACTGACACTGGAATCCATTTTATCGTCTGAATAATTAATTTTTCTAGCCACTTTTGTTGACTTTATTAATGCAACGTTACAAGTGTATATTCAAATTAATTTTCTCCTCGTGTAAATATTGTTCGTCATATATTTCATGATACTCGTAACTTTCTCGGGTTTCACATTTTGTAAAACGTACTATTGATTCTGTCATTATTTCGTTAAATGCTACAACACTTGTGCCACCAAATGAATGAACTCCCTCATAACTTAGCTCGAAACAAAGTTCGTCCCAGTCGCAGGGAACACATCTTGTGAACTTTATTCCGACGAAAATCGTATGTGACAGACTTTAACGCGCTGTGATTGATCATTTAGTGAAACACTACAACACTTGCATCGCCAAATTACTGAACACACAACTATTTCAACAATGTAAATTACAGTTAAAACTGTATTTTCCTAAGACCAAATTGGCGGGTTTTGAATTTCATCATCAAAATTACCGACTGACTCATTAATCGAACTCAATTTCCAACTTCTATCAGTCGCAAACCTACACGCTTCTTCAAATAATTCCATGCACCCGTACTCTATATCGTAAGTCTAATATTACAGTAAACTGGCCGCTTTTTGCTGTGTGGCGTCAATCAAAACGCGCGATTCAACTGACAATTACCGTGTGCAGCTTATATCACTCGCTGCCGCAAATAGGTTAAGCAGCTTGTGTACGACAAATCGTTAACACGTTGACTGCCAAGCGTATTTTGCTATGTCAGAACCGCGATGCAATGAAACACTGCAAAGCATGATTAAATCGTGCAAAATGAAGGTAACGCAGAGTTGTTAGAAGTCAAAGTATTGAAGCAACGCTCTAATATCAATTGCTTTTACAAGATTCCCAATAGGCTTTATTGCGAATTTTTGGCATTTTTAGTAAAATCTTTTAGGCCGGTCACAGCGTATTTTAAATCGCTATGAGTAATATCAATTGACAACATTGCAAATAGGCGCGATGCGATGGAATACTGCATTTTGCTGTGTTAGTATGATTAAATCGTTAAATCAAAATGAAAGTACCGCAGACTTGTCAGAAGCCAAAGTATTGAAGCGCCGTTTCAATATCAATTGCTTTTACAAGATTGCAAATAGGTAGATTGCGAAGTTTTTGCATTTTTAGTAAAATCTTTTGCACCGGTCAGCGCGTATTTTACTACGTTAGAACCGCGATGCGATGAAATACTGCAGAGTATAATTAAATCGTGCAAAGTAAAGATAACGCAGAGTTGTTAGAAGCCAAAGAATTGAAGCACCATTCCAATATCAATTGCTTTTACACGATTGCAAATAGGCTTTATTTCGAATTTTTTGCATTTTTAGTCAAATCTTTTGCATCGGTCAGTGCGTATTTTGCTGTGTTAGAACCGCGATGCGATGGAATACTGCAGAGTATGATTAAATCGTGCAAAATGAAAGTACCGCAGACTTGTCAGAAGCCAAAGTATTGAAGCGCCGTTTTAATATCAATTGCTTTTACAAGATTGCAAATAGGTAGATTGCGAAGTTTTTGCATTTTTAGTAAAATCTTTTGCACCGTTCAGCGCGTATTTTACTACGTTAGAACCGCGATGCGATGAAACACTGTAGAGTATGATTAAATCGTGCAAAATTAAGATAACGCAGAGTTGTTAGAAGCCGAAGAATTGAAGCACCGTTCCAATATCACTTGCTTTTACAAGAATGCAAATATGCTTCATTGCAAATTTTTTGCATTTTTAGTAAAATCATTTGCACCGGTCACCGCGTATTTTGCTGTGTTAGAACCGCGATGCGATGGAATACTGCAGAGTATGATTAAATCGTGCAAAATGAAAGTAACGCAGACTTTTCAGAAGCCAGAGTATTGAAGCACCGTTTCAATATCAATTGCTTTTACAAGATTGCAAATAGGTAGATTGCGAATTTTTTGCATTTTAAGTAAAATCATTTGCACCGATCAGTGCGTATTTTGCTATGTTAGAATCGCGATGCGATGAAATTTTATAGTTAAATCTAAAGAGAACGCAGTACTTGAAGCACCATTCCAATATCAATTGCTTTTACACGATTGCAAATAGGCTTTATGAAATTTTTAGTCAAATCTTTTGCATCGGTAGGTGCGTATTTTACTATACTAGAATCGCGATGCGATGAAATACTGCAGAGTATGATTAAATCGTGCAAAACGAAGGCAACGCAGAATTCTTGGAAGCCAAAGTATTGAAGCAGTGTTCCAATATCAATTGCTTTTACAAGATTGCAAATGGGCTTCATTTCGAATTTTTTTGCATTTTTAGTAAAATCATTTGCACCGGTCAGTGCGTATTTTGTTATGTTAGAACCGCGATGCGATGAAATACTGTAGGGTATGATTAAATCGTGCAAAATGAAAGTAACGCAGACTTTTCAGAAGCCAGAGTATTGAAGCACCGTTCTAATATCAATTGCTTTTACACGATTGCAAATAGGCTTTATTTCGAATTTTTTGCATTTTTAGTCAAATCTTTTGCATCGGTAGGTGCGTATTTTACTATACTAGAATCGCGATGCGATGAAATACTGCAGAGTATAATTAAATCGTGCAAAGATAACGCAGAGTTGTTAGAAGCCAAAGTATTGAAGCACCGTGACGATATCAATTGCTTTTACAAGATTGCAAATAGGCTTTATTTCGAATTTTTTGCATTTTTAGTCAAATCTTTTGCACCGGTCGGTGCGTATTTTGCTATGTTAGAACCGCGATGCGATGAAATACTGCAGAGTATGATTAAATCGTACAAAATGAAGATAACGCAGAGTTGTTAGAAGCCAAAGTATTGAAGCACCGTTCCAATACCAATTGCTTTTACAAGATTGCAAATATGTTTCATTGCGAATTTTTTACATTTTTGGTAAAATCATTTGCACCGTGGCAGTCAACGTGTTAACTGTTAACGTCTTACTTATATCCGGCACCGTTCCACGTATTCGCCGAAGGTTCACACATGCTGCAGGCCTCATTCATTAGCGCACCCGCGTGCACTATCCGTACTCCGGTGCCACACTTTTTCTACCCCTTATCGCCTTATCGGTTCTCTGAATACGTAAGAATCCTGTCTCTGTCCGCTGCTGCGCGCGCCGTGATCCCATGGACGCCATGCAAGGGAACCTTAAGAATATAATGCGGGCAGGTCGAGGAACAAAACGGTGAAATGCGGATGTGCCCTGTGCACGTGCATTGCGGCTTTGAACGGAATATGTGGGAACGCCGTGTCCTCCGCGCGCAAAGCAAGAAAGAAGTAAGGAAGGAATTAACACGCTGACTATGGCGTGGCGGACGTTTAGGCGATTAACGGGAGGTGAACGTTATCGTCACGTGAATGATTGAACGGTATCGTGAAAGGAAAAGTAATGCTACGATTAAACGGTTCAATAAAACGTAATGTGTTATGCAAATTGATCGGACGATGTATGGCGTTAAATTTTGTTGTGGTAGTTAGGGTAAAACATGGAAATGTCGGGTGGTAGCCGATGTGTTGTGGGATGTTTCGAACATAGTGCCCATCATCCGGAATTGATCCGTGTGAAAATTCCGATGCGGAATCTGTTTGGAACACTTTCAGATGATGTGAAGCATTTGAATGCTGAATATTGAGGTCCAAGGGCTGAGTATATATTTTTGTGTAGAATCTTTTGATCGATGATCTAAAGCGTGCATGAGTTATAGTTGTGATTTTTAAGTTACACCAAATTAAACACAACAATTAATGAGGGAACATTGTAGTATGTGGGAGACCGAACGAATTTAGAAACAGATACGTGTGCACAGGCCCCACTTCCCAAATGAATATATACCCCATACGACCTCGTTTCGGAATAATCGCAGTGTTTGTCTTCCACTTTCTTATGTCATACCTCGAGGCACTAAATCACTATAGACTCCTTGTTAGATCAATTCAGTCTTCCAAGTTCTTTTGATCGCATTAGTGAGGTATAGCCTTAATCGTATTACCCCGGGATCCAATACGCGAGTGACACAGCCTGGTACACTTTGACCTCGCAATACATCGAACACTGTCTTCGCCAGCGGTAGGATCTTATAATGTGAACTTCTCCAACGCCTTTACGGCGTTCAGTCGTTTCCTGCGTTTATTATAATTCACGCAACGCGAAGCGCGGCCAATTTGCGAGGCAATTTTAGTCGCGCCGATGTACCACTCGATATTTCCACGACGCCGCGTGATAACGGAAACTCAGCGGAGAACTCGCTGTGTGAAAACCGCGTTAAATCATGCAATTAAGATGATTGCGCTTAAAATGCTCTTTTGCCGTCGGCTTTCGCAATTTTTACCCCTTGCTTATGATGTGCGACTTCTGTAAATTTGGGGTCAAATTATTTTTTAACATTTTCATCGACAGAAAGACGGAGGAAAAAGAATGTTTTGTGCATTTGGAGGCACGTCGGGTGTTGAGGTGTTCAGAGATAATTTAAATGGAAAGCTTCGTGTAGTGAGAAAATGTCAAGAAAGGGATTGCGCTGTGCATTCTAACAGACAAGGAAAAGTAGGCGACAGACGAGCGTGCGAGGTACCTGTCGAAATAAACCAAGAACGCACATTGAGAATGTTTCGAAAGATGTCACGTTAGAGTGAATTAGAAATGTAGAAGTTCTATATGTTCCTCTGTATGAAGTTCTATATGAAATTAAGTGAAATTAGACAATATCACCGCAATGAAGTAGGTTTTGAAAGGTATTACACCAGAGTGAATGACAAAATGTCAAATTTAATACTAAACGTACCGGTACTTTACACCTACCTATTTTTACCACGAATTTCATATTTATGAAATAAACGTTGATTTTCAGATAGAAATTCCTAGTTTACTAAAGGGAGAAATTGAATAATCAGATGATATAAGAATTTACAGAGAGTCAAATGAGCGAAAGAAATTACAATGAATGTAGGGTTTTAAAGTAAATTTTGAAAGGGGTAATTTGACCCCAGTTGGTACGTTTAGTGTTAACACGTTGACTGCCAAGCGTATTTTGCTGTATTAGAACAGCGATGCTATAAAATACTACAGCGTTTGACTGAATTATGCAAAATCTAAATAATGTGCAGGTATTGGAGACGAAAGGATCGCATCACTATTCTAACAATAACTACATTTATAAAATAATTATCGCTACCCATTGCAAATATTTTGGATCTTCAGGAAAATCTCTTGCGGCGGTCAGCGGTGACCATCATGGCAGTCGAAGTGTTAAGTCTCTCTTACACTAGAACAAACCATATTTATGCGTTAAACGACGACACAAAAAATGCATGCGCCCTTGCCTATATTTTTTTTTAAACTAAATCTCCCATTCTTGCCATTGGAAAAATAACTGGAGCTTTAACCCTTTCACTGCTAAATACTTCTGGCTAAAACGCTCGCTGAGGACGAAACACTTTTCTCTAGTGTAAACTCAATTATTGCATTATGTAAGGCGCAACTAAGTTCTAATGATAATTTTTCATTTACGCCTAATGAAATAATGCAAGATAATTATTTGATAAAGAACGCATCTGTATTCAGCATTGATAACTGTGGCTGCAATAGGTAAGAAATCGAAACGATTGGGGACCTATATATGCGTCCATAGTCGAAAAATAACATATATGCGTCCATAGCACTCAAAGGGTTGAAGGTTAATGCGTGGCAACAGAGTTTCAGCGCGATATGAATCGACGTCGCACCGTTCGCTAGAAGAGCCGCGCAACCAGACAATGTCGAGATTCTCGCGACGTCAGATTTCTCGCGGTTAAACTCCGTCTACAGATGTCACACGGGACGCGACTTAATTCCGGCGTCTTGACGGCCGGCAAACCGTAACCACTTTGACACGACGACTTGCAGCGCAATTCGCAGCGTAACCATTTCCGAGCGAGGATAATGACGAGGACGCCCGTTAACTCATCAATGAACGATTTTTCTCACTTCACGTTCGCCGCTGTTACTCACCTCGCTTACGTCAATTTCGAATCCAGCTGCTCCCGCGTGGGCGACATATTCGCGTAACGGGACACGTAATAAACGCGTGCGCGTGTGTGAGACTCGTGGACGGATGAGAATCTAACGTTACATGACGTATCGTGGGTGCCAAATTAAGTCAGAGAAATCTACGCGCAGCTAGGTTAGATCATACATCAGCGTGGCGTGAGGAAATCAGAGTCATCCGTGGCGCGTTAATTGCAGGGTGAAATTCAGGAAGAAGTTAAAAATGTGAAAGAAGTCAATAAAGCGGGGGAGTCGATAAAGTGCGAGCTGGACGCGTAGTTCAAAGAGGGTGGAAAGTTTCCTTTTTTCTTGGTGTATGATTACTGCCGTTTGATCTTGATGGGTAACGTACATACAGGGTGGGCCACGAAGCGTGAACAGTCTGAGTTATTCCACTGTTAGAGGTTCGAACGACGGTCTTTTTCAGCTAAAACGACAGCGACTATGGAGAGGTTTGAGGTGACAATACCAAATTTTTGTTAACCCTTCTTTTTCAGAATTATTAAGGGAATCTCCAGTTCTTTTGTGGGTAAATCTAACTTTGACGTATGGAACGAAATTTTTACAACCGGCAGTTGAGAAATCAAGTCAACAATGATTAACACGTTGACTGCCGTGCGTATTTTGCTGTATTATAACGGCGATGCTATGAAATACTACAGCGTTTGACTGAATTATGCAAAATGTAAATAATGTGCAAGTATTGGAGACCAAAGAATCGCATCACTATACTAACAATAACTGCATTTATAAAATAATTAATACTACCCATTGCGAATATTTTGGATCTTCAGTAAACGTGTTAATACTATCTATCAGCAGCACTTGAAAGTATATAATAACGTTGCTTGCAAAATTCTTCCAACTAGATTTCCCTTCAGTCATTTTAGAGTAATGGAAACATATTTCTTATCATGCTTGCTTCTTATCATTAATTTCAATATCTCCTGAATACGGGTGTACAAAATGTTAGGTTTATCTGTAGGAAATTGATCGTGTGGTATCATCATCGTGTAGCTATCTTTGAACCGCGCCATTTTGCGTAGAAAAGTTTCCGATCGAACCTCCAACAGCAGAATATTCTAAGCCAATCATGCTTCGTCGCCCACCTTGTATAACAAGCGATTAGTTGTATGATGCTGGTCGTGGGTACTGTCGGCTGAAAGCAGGTACTGTAATTTTGGATAGACGCGATCACTCGGGAGATAGCCGGTTGATATGCATGGACCTGTCTTGCTTTAATGGCAGCCGCTTGAGTCATCGGTCATCTTTAATACTCTTGACCTATATGCTGCATTGGTTCAAGCCTTCAGATTGCATCGGGGTCGATCCAATTTGGGCACAGTTTCGGCTTTCAATATGGAATAGTCAAGCGCTATATAGACGGGCAGATGTCATTCGTGTCCCACTGCTTCAATACAGTTGCTTTTGTTAGATGCTGTCTTCAATATCAACCCTATTGCGATTAACACAATCTTCTCAAGTCAGAGAAAAATGTGACATTGAAAAACAAAAATCCTGCAACGCACACAAACATTTTATAAAGCATACACTTTTCGTATACCAGTACCCCGAAGCGTGTAGAGAATTTCAATAATAAAATTCTGAAGTCGATCATGAGAGGATCTTCGCTATTCAATTAAATTCAGTTGTTTTTAGCTGCAATATGGAATAGTCAAGCGCTATATAGACGGACAGATGTCATTCGTGTCCCACTGCTTCAATACAGTTGCTTTTGTTAGATGCTGTCTTCAATATCAACCCTATTGCGATTAACACAATCTTCTTTAGTCAGAGAAAAAAGTAACATTGAAAAACAAAAATCCTGCAACACACACAAACATTTTATAAAGCATACACTTTTCGTATACCAGTACCCCGAAGCGGTCGAGAATTTCTATAATAAAATTCTGAAGTCAATCGTGAGAGGACCTTCGCTATTCAATTAAATTTAGTTGTTTTTAGCTGCAATATGGAATAGTTAAGCGCTATATAGACGAGCAGATGTCATTCGTGTCCCACTGCTTCAATACACTTGCTTTTGTTAGATGCTGTCTTCAATATCAACCCTATTGCGATTAACACGATCTTCTTTAGTCAGAGAAAAATGTGACATTGAAGAACAAAAATGCAACGCACATAATAATTTTGCAACGCATACACCTTTCGTATACCAGTACCCCGAAGCGTGTCGAGAATTTCAATATTAAAATTCTGAAATCAATCGTGAGAGGACCTTCGCTATTCAATTAAATTCAGTTGTTTTTAGCTGCAATATGGAATAGTCAAGCACTATATAGACGGGCAGATGTCATTCGTGTGCCACTGTTTCAATACAGTTGCTTTTGCTAGATGCTGTCTTCAATATCAACCCTATTGCGATTAACACGATCTTCTTGAGTCAGAGAAAAATGTAACATTGAAAAACAAAAATCCTGCAACACCCACAAACATTTTATAAAGTATACACTTTTCGTATACCAGTACCTCGAAGCGTGTCGAGAATTTCAATAATAAAATTTTGAAGTCAATCGTGAGAGGACCTTCGCTATTCAATTAAATTCAGTTGTTTTTAGCTGCAATATGGAATAGTCAAGCGCTATATAGACGGGCAGATGTCATTCGTGTGCCACTGCTTCAATACAGTTGCTTTTGTTAGATGCTGTCTTCAATATCAACCCTATTGCGATTAACACGATCTTCTTAAGTCAGAAAAAATGTAACATTGAAAAACAAAAATGCAACGCACACAAACATTTTATAAAGCATACACTTTTCGTATACCAGTACCCGGAAGCGTGTCGAGAATTTCAATAATAAAATTCTGAAGTCGATCATGAGAGAATCTTCGCTGTTCAATTAAATTCAGTTGTTTTTAGCTGCAGTCGTGTACCTACCGCGGTGATGTGTAATTGATTATTGTGTACTGCTTCTCTGACTTTTCATTTCGATTTCCTGCTGACTGGAACGTGCAATTACGTTTTTTAACAGCGTCTCTCGTGGCTAATCGTTACGGGCCGATATCCGTAATCGATAAGACGTCCATGCACGGGATGTGAAACACGACCGTCGCGACGGATAAGTGTAACATTGCACGGTACTTCAGTTTCGTACTTTCTCTATCATTACTCTTGCGTAACGTTACGTTTGACCTATCCCGTTCACCAGCTGCTCGCTGCTAACATCGTACCGGCCATGTACACGTCTATCTGCCTGCCGCAAGGAGAATCTCACGTATCGAGACGAGAATCTCGTGTACCGATCGATAGGTAATAGGATTTTTAGGAGGCGATATATGAAGCGCTCAGCAGGAAAACGATGGACATTTTACTCTTCGTGCAATTTGTTTTACACGGCAACTTATGTTACTCGGTGCGCTATAACGTCGTGTTTTTGATGATCATTTTTTTCTGAATCATATTGTTTAGACTTCCGTTAATAATAGCTGACGTCATGAACGTCTGTTACGTGCATGATATTCATTGCACGATATTTCCAACGTCGTACCTCTAACAGTTATTCTTTAGTGAATCATATTCTCTACACTTTCGTAAATAACAGCTGATGTCATGAACGCCCCTTACATAGATGATATGCATTATGCAATGCATGTAAACTCGTACTTCTGTCTGGAATTGTTTTTAGTTCAACTTGTTCAAGCACGGTTTTCTTTGTAGGTATTTTCATATTTTCAGTTGGATGATAGAAATAAATATTATCAATCAAGTCGCAAGACAAGATTTTTGTTTCCGTTGTTGAAGAATTCTGTAGTGAATCACGTACCGTCGAATTCTTATTTTTTTGCCTGTGAAGAAAACGATAATTTAAAGAAACTAAACGAATACGTATGTGGCAATGTGGTTGAAGAGGCTAATAATGGCTGATGTCATAAACGTCTCCTATAGAATACGTCTGCCGTCGTGCTTCGGACGATTATTTTTGTCTGTACCATATTCTCCTCACTTTCGTTAATAACAGTTGACGCCACAAATGTCCCTTACATTCACGATGCTAATTGCACAATACTTACTACATTGTACTTGTGATGGTAGTTTTTGTCTGAATCATATTCTCTTCACTTTCGTTAATAACAGTTGACGCCACAAATGTCCCTTACATTCACGATGCTAATTGCACAATACGTGTCACATTGTACTTCTGACGGTAGTTTTTGTCTGAATCATATTTTCTACACTTTGGTTAATAACAGCTGACGTCACAAACGTTCTTTACCGACATCATATTCATTACACAGTACATTTAACGCCCTATTTCTGACAGTAATTTTTTCTATATCATATTCTCTTAATTATCATCAATAACGTGCGACGCCAAAAATGTCCGTTGCATATATAATTCTCATTACAATTACAATTATTTGTTTGCACCCGATTCTCTTCACACTCCTTAATAACGACAGCTGTCATAAACGTCCCTTACATAAATATTACTTGTCGCATATACGTTTAAAATCGTACTTCCTTCTAAATCATATTCTCTCCACACTCTTGAAAAATAAATACCCGCCGCACACGTCTATCACATTTTTTTCTGAATCATATTTTCTTCATTCTCGTATTAACAGCATATGTCGTAAACGTCCCTTACATACATGATATTCGTTGCCCAGCGCACCCAGCGTCCTATTTCCGACAGTAACTTTTCTCGATACCATACTCTCTTCATTCTCATCATTCTTATGAATAACCTGCGACGCCATAGACGTCCCTGACGCGCAGCGTCGTTGCTAGGCCTCCGACTATTTTCGACGATCTCAACCGGCGCCCGCTAAGTGGCCAGATAAAGCCGTCTGCATAATCTCCCCGCGGACCTTATTACTCGTAATAGCCCAAGGTCAATCGTTGCGCGTATTTTCAAGTCCGCGCATTACGCTCGCCGGCCGACATTAAGCGCGGCACGTCGATTACCGACGACGAGGCGAATCGTAAAGCCGCGCATCTTCCCGAGGATCACCGCCATTGTCGTCCTCCGCCCGGCCTGTATAACGTAATTCGTCGTCGTTCATTTTATTACGAACACGGCTCCGCGGAAAGTTATCGTCGAGGCAAACAGGGGTGTCCACCAGCTTTGTTCGCCGCGGAATGTTACGTTTGACTGACGTCCGCGTTGCAACGATACTTCCGAGTGTCCCAGGAGAGAACGACCACCGACGGCGAACTGGGAGTCTTAAGAGTGTCAGTTACGCCGCGAAACGCCGAGTGCGCGGACGAAAGCTTCTTTTTACAGTTATGGCCATGCCGGGGTGCGGCTTTTTTAGCGCGGGCACTGTTATTTAAAGCGTCGGGGCTTTTAGTGCGCGTTTCCTTCGAGTGCACGCAACGCGTAACGCCGCTGAATGCGACGGGAGTAATGGCGAGTCGTGTTGTCACGTAGCTTCGGGCGAAGCTGGGACGTGCCGAATTATTCCGTAATCCGGGCCCGTCGCGCGATTACTCTTCGCCAAGCGCAATTTTCGCGCGTCATTTTATTCCAAATGTTTATAAGACGTTTATAATGGAATAAGTTGAAATAGTTGACCGTCGCAGGAATAAGACGATGTTGTATGAGCGTTATGTACTTGGAAATAGAGTTAAACCGGATTTGTTTCTCAGGTAGTGCATTTAACATTTTTTTTTTTGAGAAAATACCAGTTATAATGTAAGAAGAAATTTAATATACGGAGTAATAGCGAATTGCGTTGTCACGTAGCTTCGGACTATGCTAGGACGTGCCGAATTATTCCGTAATTCCGGCCCGTCGCGCGATTCTTCGCCAAGCGCAATTTTCATGCTTAGTCATTTTATTCCAAACATTTATAAGACCTTTGTAATGGAATAAGTTGAAATAGTTGACCGCCGCAGGAGTAAGACGACGTTATGTGAGCGTTATGTACCTGAAAGTAGTTTGAGTTAAACCGCATTTGTTTCTCAGGTTGTGCATTTAACTCTTTTTTTTTTAAGAAAATACCAGTTACAATATAAGAAGAAATTTAATATACGGAGTAATGGCGAATTTTGTTGTCACGTAGCTTCGGGCAACGCTGGGACGTGCCGAATTATTCCGTAATCCGGGCCCGTCGCGCGAGTCTTCGCCAAGCGCAATTTTCGTGCTTAGTCATTTTATTCCAAATGTTTATAAGACGTTTGTAATGGAATAAGTTGAAATAGTTGACCGCCGCAGGAGTAAGACGACGTCATGTGAGCGTTATGTACTTGGAAGTAGTTTGAGTTAAACCGGATTTGTTTCTCAGGTTGTGCATTTAACTTTTTTTTTTAAGAAAATACCAGTTACAATATAAGAAGAAATTTAATATACGGAGTAATGGCGAATTTTGTTGTCATGTTTAGTCATTTTATTCCAAACATTTATAAGACGTTTATAATGGAATAAGTTGAAATAGTTGATCATCTTCTTATGTCGTTGCAGGAGTAAGATGGCGTTATGTGAGCATTATGTACCTGAAAGTAGTTTGAGTTAAACCGGATTTGTTACTCAGGTAGCGCATTTAACATTTTTTTTTTAAGAAAATACCAGTTACAATGTAAGAAGAAATTTAATATACGGAGTAACGGCGCAATTTTCTTGTTTAGTCATTTTATTCAAAACATTTATAAGGCGTTTATAATGGAATAAGTTGAAATAGTTGACCGTCTCTTTATGTCGTCGCAGGAATGAGACGGCGTTATGTGAGCATTATGTACCTAAAAATAGTTGACTTAAACCGGATTTGTTTCTCAGGTAGTGCATTTAACATTTCTTAAGAAAATACCAGTTACAGTGTAAGAAGAAATTTAATACACGGAGTAATGGCGATTTGCCTTGTCAAGTACCTTCGGGCAACGCTGGGACGTGCCGAATTATTCATGCTTTGTCATTTTATTCCAAACATTTATAAGACGTTTATAATGAAATAAGTTGAAATAGTTGACCGTCTCTTTATGTTGTCGCAAGAGTAAGACGATATTATATGAGCGTTATGTGCCTGAAAGTAGTTTGAGTTAAACCGGATTTGTTTCTCAGGTAGTGCATTTAACATTTTTTTTTAAGAAAATACTAGTTATAATGTAAGAAGAAATTTAATATACGGAGTAATAGCGAGTTCCGTTGTCACGTAGCTTCGAGCAACGGCTGGGCGTGTCGAATTATTACGAAATCCAGGTCCGTTGAGCGACTCTTCGCGAAGTGAAATTTTCATGCTTAATAATTTCATTCCAAACATTTATATTACGTTTATAATGAAATAAGTTTAAACGGCCAACATTCTCCTTGTGACAATTCAGGAGCAAGTTGTGACCATGTTATATGAATATTACATACCTGAAAGTAGTTTCAGTTAACTCGATTTTGTTTCGAATGTCTACTGACGTGGCTCTGATTCATATAATTTCGTAACCGAAGTCAACTGTAAGAAACCTTTGGAACGTGTGAAACAACAGATCACCAATCAATTTCAATACTGAAACAAAGCGAATTTTATCGACGCAAGCAAGTTCCAAATATTTTGCTTCGCAGTATACAGTTTACATTATTCACTAAGAAAAATACATAGCACAGAGTAGAAAATTTGCGACTCGCTATAAAATACGGCGGACAGTTTAACAGTTTGGGTTTGCAAGAGTATTAAGAATCGCGTTTCCGCAGAAGATCAGTTAGCATTTTGAACCCGGACTTCAAGCGTATCTTCGATTGGCCCGAGTTTAGCCCGTAGCCAGTAAACTAGGTCTGAAATAACTGAGATTTCTCGTCTCCGGCATAACAGTACGCTCCGTGAGTTTACGCGATGAGTAAGAGGGACTTGGGTGGTCGGGAAAACGCGCGGCGCACAAAGCTACATAAAGTCCGTCGCGCAAAAGATTCTGCGTCCGCTTTCGCACGCGCTGACAATGGGACTATCTGCCGAGTGTCATTCCGCCGGTAGGTACGCGTCGATGGTAATGATCCGTCGTGTAGCTTTTGAAATTAGGGAGGCGAGCTTTCTGCAAACAGTCGGAATTGAAGGCGTATCCGCGTACGATGCATGTGTGTGAGCGGCTGTTCAAGTTGTGGGTCTCGCGAGTGTGGGCGGACGCGCAAAGCCAACAGGGCTATCAAGTATTTATGGGGCTAGGATATGTAAGGTGACACGGTATGCGTGGCGGAGCGTACGTGTAACCTTGCGAGCCATCGATTCATTCATTCGGCTCGTTAAAGCAATTATAAGTGTTGAGCCGTTTATGTTAGGCTCCGAGAAGCTAAATTTGTGTAACTACGAGTTGTTACTTGCGAATTCCCTATTGTGTCTTTGTCTCTACTCAGAGTTGGGACGTTTGAGACATAGTTTCGCAGTAAAAAACACCTTTAACGAATTATGCGATTGTTTTGCGTGGAGATTGCGATGAAAAGATGCAGAATCGTGAAAAATGTGCTTGTCGATATTCAGGAAAGCTGTTGGGTAACGAGTGGGAGTATGTGGAAATAGAGTAGGTTGGAAAGAAAGTGGTAGTAGAATTATCAAGGAAAAGGAGGAACAATGAGATGCTTTTCGTTTGGGTAGCGTCAGTTCCTGGGACCGACATTGAATTCTTCGTTTGGGCAGATTCACGGGAATCGACAGTATCAAAACTAAAGACAAATGTAGTAATTTCAATGAAATTGTTTAACCCTTTGACTGCTATGGACGCATGCATCCGGCGAACTCTATCGATTTCGACTATGGGCGCACATATGCGTCTCCAATCTTACCTATTGCAGCCACAATTATTAATGTACGAAATGAATACAGATGCGTTCTTTATCAAATAATTTTCTTGCATTATTTAAGTTGGCGTAAATTAAGAATAATCATCATAACTTAGTTGGGCCTTAGGTAATCAATCAATAGAGTTCACACTAGCAAAAAGTGTTTCGTCCTCAGCGAGCGCTTTGACCTGAAGTATTCAGCAGTCAAAGGGTTAAAACATTCTAAGCTAAAATATGGTTTATCTTTACAATTGTTTGGTCGAATTTCTGGCTCTCTTGAATCATCTTGAGTCATCATTGAGAATATCTTCGAACTCTATGGATGTCTCTTTCTTTTTCTGCAATTTGTGACCCCAATCTTTCTGATCTCCCTATCCCAAAAACCTCTTGAGCGCTCGCCGTCAAGTGTTCGCTCGCTGTTGACTGAATGGAAAGATCGACGTGTTAAGAATGACATATTCATCAAGCTTTCGAATGTACGCGGTCATCTGTCGTTCGATGCATTCACACCCACGTGCAGGTTTTGAGCGTTTGACTGCGGTTTTAGAAATTGCGCGCATTCATGAATGCACGTGATGATTCGGGAGTGAGTAGATCCCGAACGAATAATGTGCCGCGCGCCTACTCAATGTCGACGAGTGACGTCGTTTGTGCGCATTTCCAGCTATATGTGCCGATAAAACGATCATGCAATTAGAACCGCGTGTCACACAGTTGGTCGTACGCTTTGATGACCGATTATAGGATGAATCGGGATTTTAAATGGTCCATTCGCGATTTGCCAGGATCGAGTGTCAAGCAATACGTAAAAGAACGATTCCGCTTTACGATATCAAACATGTGAATGATCAGAAACTGTTCATTTTCGCATCAACTTATTCCTCATATTTACAAACGTAAATCCAGAGACCGTTACATTTGGTATCCATTAAAATGTGAAAGGAAAATTCTGCGCTATAATAACAAAGCACGTAAATTATCTGGAACAGTTAATTTTCTGATAACATTTTTTAGTCACATTTATAAATCGCAAATCTGGAAACCATTACATTCATCAATACGTGAAAGAACAATTTTGCATTCAATATCCATCAATATATGATATAATAATTCTGCGCTGCAATATCAAACAAATGCATGCTCTGAAACAGTTCATTTTCACACAACACTTATAACTCGTATTTACAAGCCGCTAATCCAGAAACCATTACATTCAATAACAACGATTTTGCTTTCAATACCCATCAATGCGTGAAAGAAGAATTCCGCCATGCAATACCAACGCAGATGAACGATCCTCCACAATTAACCCTTCTTTGCATGATTTTTTCTTTATTGGTGAAATAAATCAAGGTGATATAATTCATGTTCAAAATTAAAGGAAAAATGGTTAAAAAAATCTTAGTATATATTTATAGTATAAATTTAGCAAAAAATAATATGATGGAAATTTCCATCATCGTGCAAAGTTAGATGAAAGTGATCTTGTTCTTTTATATAATTTTTGGGCATTCAATGTTATCATGGAAATTTCCACCATCATGCAAAGAAGGGTTAATTTTCACCCAACACTTCTTACCCATATTTACAAGCCGTAAATCCGGAAACTCATTCATTACCCATCAACACACGAAAGAACGATTCCACGCTGCCCCGCCGGACTCCCGCACATTCCGAAACAATTAACCTCCCCATAACACTTCCCACTCATATTTACACGCCGTAAATCCACATACCGTCGCACTCCCATTTCGAGCCGCCTTCGATTCAATGTTTTACGTGCCTCGCATCCTATCCGCAGCTTAGCCTCGCAAGATTTCTTTACCTTTGATTAAGTGCCGTTCCCGTTTCGACGCGTCCCTTTGTCTCACCTCCCCTTCCGGCGATTTGCTCGATACCGGGGCGAGAGGGTTGCGAAGGACGACGACACCTCGCACGAGCACGTCGAAACTGGGGGACGTGCCGTTCCACTTCCCTCGTGGCATCGATAAAACCAATTCTCGCCGCGATATATTCACGTGAACCGTTCAATCGCTCTCCACGAAAACGAACCTCGTCCGCTTCGGCCCGGTTACACTGTGCGCCACTATCTATGTATATCCGTGTATCCGAACTCGGAGAGGTCAGAGTTCGGAATGCTCTCCTCGGCTATAGGGGCCTCCGATTTTGCATGCGAAACGCTGCCCGGCGAACGACAACATTGCCTGAATTGCAGTCGGTTATAGGACGCTGATGAAGAGAGTTTATACGAGCCCGGCCAGAGCAGCAGTCGATAGTGTCGTCGCGAGGGACAGAAGGAACGGGGGGACCGACGTCTCTGCGGATTTGCGTTCGGCTGTTGTTGCGGAAATATTGCGGCAACGTCTTGGAATGCGCGTGAATACGTTAAGAGGGAGGGCTCGAAGGCGGTTTGTTTCGGGGTTTAAATGTAGAACGGGGTGCGTCGGAAAAACGGTACGCGCCACTTTAACGCTTTGACTGCGGATATGTTTCTTCGCGAGACAGCGAGTAGCGCAATGTTTTGGGTGAAATTCGCGTTTTGGGAAGGGTTAGTCGGTGCGAGTTATATTTTAATGCGTGTTATAAATTAATTATGGTATAAATGTTGTTGTGAGTTACAGTTTAAGTGTTGCATAAAGGTTTAGTAGTGTTATTATATCAGTTTTCGAATTGGCGAAAGTGATGTGCCAAGTGCTGAAATGGAAAAATGAAGGCATTCCATATAGAAAAATTGGTAGATAGTACACGGGTAGCAGTTTTGGTAGCAGCATTTAGTTAATAAATCGTTTTCGGGGGACACGTACTTTAGACATTTTGCATTGGATGCATATATTTAATTAATAAAATCGTTTTCGAATAGGCGAAAGTGATGTGCCAAGTGCTGAAATGGAAAGATGAAGGCATTCCAAATAGAGAAATTGGTAGATAGTGCACGGGTAGCAGTTTTGGTAGCAGCAGTTAGGAAGCACATTTTGCATTAGATGCACCATTTAGTTAATAAATCGTTTTCGGGAAGTTTTGCATATATATGTGCAATTTAAAAGACATGGTGTAGATGGAGGAGTACAATGTCAAGCTTAAGTCATTCTAAACATTTTGTAACAGTTTTGGTAGCAGCCGTTAGAAAGAATATTTTGCATTGGATGCACCATTTAATTAATAAATCGTTTTCGGGGGACACGTACTTTAGACGTACTTTGACTTTGCAAAGCCATATATTTGAGATTTAAAAGACATGGTGTAGATGAATGTTTTCGAATTGGCGAAAGTGATGTGCCAAGTGCTGAAATGGAAAAATGAAGGCATTCCAAGTAGAGAAATTAGTAGATAGTAGACGGGTAGCAGTTTTGGTAGCAGCCGTTAGGAAGCGCATTTTGCATTGGATGCACCATTTAGTTAATAAATCGTTTTCGGGAATCACGTATTTTAGGCGTACTTTGAATTTTGCGAAGCCATGTATGTGCAATTTAAAAGACATGGTGTAGATGGAGGAGTACAATGTCAAGCTTAAGTCATTCTAAAAATAGCTCATGACACATATCTTAGCTCAGTAACGTATTCTAAATAGTCTTGCAATATTGTACCTATAGTACACTCAGCTTTAGACAAATAAGGGGGTCAGGCGACAAAGATGCTGCTTGAATGCTGCTGCGATTTACACAATCAAAGTTGGACATTACGCGTAACAATCGGCTATCAACCGCGCCCATTTGATGACCATGGATAAATTCGCAGCATGACATCACTTCTGCGACGTTGCACTCCTCGCAATAATTACGTGTCGGGCGCGTGCTCAGCACAATACTGAGACTCTTAGACAATGTTAATCAGGCGTACAAGCTGATAATTCTAACACATTTCCTCCTCACCCTATACAATGATTCGAAAAGTAAACAACCAAGTGCATAGAATGCTATCAACCGGGCATAAGACGACACTGTTCATGCTATTATAGCGTCCATTATCTTACACGCGATAATATCGTAATCAAAACTAGTCTACCGCGTTCGGGAACTAATAGCCCACTGTGTCTCAACACAATACTGAGACTTTCAGACAATGTTAATCAATCATATAGCAGATAACTCTGTCGTGTTTCTCTTTTCGCCCTACATAGTGATTGATAAAGTATACAACCGAAAGAAAATAATTCAATCAACCGGCTATAATAAGATGACACTGTCCATCCCAGTACAACGTCCACTATCTCATACATGATAACCCTGTCATCAAAATTACTATACCGCGTTCACGCGCTAATCGCTTAGCTGATAATTTTACTACGATTCTCTTTCCACCCTACACAATGATTCAGTAATTA
Source organism: Cryptocheilus praepositus (assembly GCA_033815515.1). Taxonomy (NCBI): domain Eukaryota; kingdom Metazoa; phylum Arthropoda; class Insecta; order Hymenoptera; family Pompilidae; genus Cryptocheilus; species Cryptocheilus praepositus. The sequence continues at coordinate 8,040,611 of JAWWQZ010000303.1, read as the reverse complement.
AACAACTAAATACATGTAACGTAATCAACCGGCTATAATAAGACGATACTGTCAACCCCATCATAACGTCCACTGTCTTATGATAATCCCTTCATCAAAATTACTGTACTGCGCACGTACACTAATTTCTGACCTGGTAATTCTAACGCGCCCCTCTTTTCACCCTACACACTGATTCAAAAGATACACAACCAAATACGTATAATTTGGTAACTTGTCCGTTATAACACAGTACTATTAAATTCATTACTACATCCATTATCTTATACGCGACAATATAATTATCAACACGTCTTTATCGCATTCGCGAACTAGTGTTTCCATTGATAATTCCGACACGATTCCTTCCCACCCTGTCCCATGACTCAAAAAGTACACAGCGAAACACATATAATCTAATCAACCGGCCATAATAACACAACTTTATCAAACCCTTCACAACCTCCACTATCTCCCACCCGCCAACCCCGTCATAAAAACGAGCGTACCTCGTCAGCGCACTAATCGTCCCCACATCTTAACGACCCCGTGTCCCCGATCGACCCGGCCGCGTGATCATTGACCGCAACGCCGAAACTCGCTTCCGTGTCATAAAGCGCCGAGGAAAAGTGTCCCCGCCAGTCCTCTCCCCTCTAACTCCGCGGATAGGAAGATAGGTACCCACCCACACGCGCTACCGAGGCCGAGTATCGAGTCGTAACGATATCGGCCGCCCGAAATAGAGCGTGTCCAGGCTTTGCGCGGAGGGTAGAACGGCCGGGCGATTAAATCGAGTGACAACGTGGGCCGCGCAACGGTTGTTAGCTCGATCACGAGTGGGACCGGAACGGCAGCGGGTCCTGGAGGGATTCTGGCCATCGGCCGGTGTATATCACCGAATCGCGAGCCGGGGGTAAAAGTGTTCTGCCGGTGGTGGTCGTGGGAGCCGGCAGTGGAAGTCTCCATAGTGACGCCCCAGAATCTAGATCCCCTCGGGTAGCCACTAGGTCTCTAAGCGTGGATCACGCACACGGCGATCGCTGCTTTCTCTTTCGCCGTGTCGGATGCCTGCGCTTCGTGTCTCGCTTCTCCCCTTTGCTCCTGCGGCCACCATCCCCTTACGCCAACCCCTTATAGCGTCCCGTCTACGCTTCGCCGGCGACGATAACATTTAGACGACGATCTCTGGCTTGCCTGTTTAGTGGAACGCCGGCCCCTCTTCCTGGCTGGGAACCCAAGCCCACGGCAGCCGCAGCCTCCATTGTGCAGCTCGCATAATTTGCACGCGGGACTTTCACGTGGCGCGATACTGCGTGCCCGACGATAGACGGCTTAATGCGGGGCTCTTAGCGTCGCGGAATTTTGCAGCCTCGCCCCGCGATGATTGACTTAAAACGTCCGACGCTCGTAGGCGGCAGACTGCCTGAAATTGGAAAACTGTCGCACGCTCGGCTGATCTGCCGTCGGTGCTCATTATCCGCGGGGTGCTTCTTCGCAGTTTGACGGCCGCGCGTTCTGTTCAACGGCGCCGAAGTGCGGGTCGATCTTCCGGTTTTGTCGCGGAGGCGCTGGTCTGGGCAAAGCGGAATACGTATGCGTGACAGCGAGCGAAGTGCTGAATGTGGAACGGTCGTGCGTGGTGCAGTTTTTCGGATGTTGATTCATTTAATGCTTTCGCAACTGCTGGTATGTCGCACCATAAAGACACCGTAAGGCATCACGAAAATCATACTTATACCTCCTTTCCGCCTGTCAAGTATTTAACACCTTGACTGCCAAGCGTATTTTGCTATGTTAGAACCGCGATGCGGTGAAATACTGCAGAGTATGATTATATCGTGCAAAATGAAAGTAACGCAAACTTGTCAGAAGCCAAAGTATTGATATACCATTATACCATTCCATATATACCATTCCAATATCAATTGCTTTTACAAGATTGCAAATAGGCTTCGTAGCGAACTTTCTGCATTTCTAGAAAATTTTTTGCGCCGGTCGCCGCGTATTTTGATGTGGTAGAACCGCGATGCGATGAAATACTGCAGAGTATAATTAAATCGTGTAAAATGAAAGTAACGCAGACTTGTCAGAAGCCAAAGTATTGAAGCACCGTTCCAATATCAATTGCTTTTACAAGATTGTAAATTGGCTTCATTGCGAATTTTCTGCATTTCTAGTAAAATTTTTGCGCTGGTCACCGCGTATTTTAATATGTTAGAACCGCGACGCGATGAAATACTGCAGAGTATGATTAAATCGTGCAAAATGAAAGTAACGCAGACTTGTCAGAAGCCAAAGTATTGAAGCACCGTTCCAATATCAATTGCTTTTACAAAATTGCAAATTGGCTTCATTGCGAATTTTTTGCATTGTTAGTAAAATCTTTTACACCGGTGGCAGTCAAAGTGTTAACACGTTGACTGCCAAGCGTATTTTTCTATGTTAAAACGGCCATTCTATGGAATGCTACAGCGTTCGACTGAATTATGCAAAATGTAAATAACGTGCAGATATTGAAGACCAAAGGATCGCATCACTATTCTAATAACAACTGCATTTATAAAATAATTATTGCTACCCATTGCAAATATTATGGATCTTCAGTAAAATCTCTGACGTCGGTCACCGGTGACCATGATGGCAGTCAAAGTGTTAACCCTTTGATTGCTGAATACTTCCGGCCGAAACGCTCGCTGAGGACGAAATACTTTTCGCTAGTGCAAATTCTATTGATTGATTATGTAAGGCGCAACGAAGTTCTACCGCTAATTTTTCGTTTACGCCAATTTAAATAATGCAAGAAAATTATTTGATAAAGAACGCATCTGTATTCATGTCGCACATTGATAATTGTGGCGTCAATAGATAAGAAATCGAAACAATTGGAAAACGTATATATGCGCCCATAGTCTACATCGATAGATTTCGACGGGCGCATATATGCGTCCATAGCAGTCAAAGGGTTAACATCAGTCTGCGCTACTTGCGAAAAAGACTCGGCAGTACAGTCCGAAGTGACGGGCGCCGTTGACTACGTGTTAAATAACTGACTAACCGACGTATATTTTCGTTACCTCGATTTACACCGTTCTTCACACGAAATCCATGATTCGGCGTAAATCAGAAGACAGGCGTACTTCGCCGCGCGGGGTTTCTCGGAACACTCTCACGCCAGGCAGCCGCAACGTTTACATTCACCGCGGCGCTTGTTTAAGTCAGTTCGCTAACGTCACTGCATCCCATCCACTTACCTCGAGGCTCTATTCTATAATGCCGCGCAATAACGCGTTTATCCGTCGGCCCGAAAGTTTCAACGAGTTCTCGGAAAGCGGCTGTCCAAATTCGCCGGCGTCGCGGGACCCGCGATCGGCGCACAATCTGGGATTTCGTTCGGCGCTCCTGACGTCGCGTCACTTATTCGCGCTCGCTTCTATTTCGTCGGCGACAGCCAACGTTCGTAGCTTCGTCGACGATCTTCAGCTCGCTGTTTACCGGAACACCGACTCCTTACGTGCCACCAGCCGCGGCTTTCATTGTCGTGCCGCCTCGACACAGTTTGCGCACAACGAGGACTCCGAGTCCTGCCTCGTTGTACAAGTTTCGATACTGCATGTCAAGCGATATACGAGTGTACGCCCGCCCCGTAAGCCCTTTGCGACGGCGGCGAAGGCTAACTTTCATATCCATTCAGTGGGAGTTGGAGGCGGCGTGCAGTACTGAGATGTCATTATATCGAGGCGCGCGGAACGATATCGAAGTGACTCGGCGTGGAGAGCGAATCTGCACGACTAGTTTGCAGGAAGTTTCTGTGTGCGCCGCGGTCTCCGCTCTTTTGCCTGCCGGTCTCTACTCTTGCCTCACTTTCTTGTGGCGACGACCGATGCGGATGTTGGCGGTGGGTGAAAGTAAGGTTCGTGGGACAAGTTTTGACGAATGTGTATTATTGTAATTCGGGGTTGTCAGGGTGGTTGGGGGTAGTGTTAGGCGGTTGTATGAATGTCGAGCGAACGTAACGGTGATAATTGTGGGACGATGAAAAGGCGGTTGCATCTGTTAGGATTTGGAGGTGTGTGAAATAATCTTTATTATACGTTTATTGTAACTTATACTTTATACTTTTTAATTTCTTAAGAGAGTAGGTCTTTCTTCACAAGTTCACACAAGTTCTTCTAACAAGTTCTGCTGTAACATTAATTCTATCGACAGTTTCAATAGTTTTTATCAATTTTTCATTATTGTTACGTTTTCATCATTTATTCCGCACAATCACAACAGTGAAGGGCTCTTTTCTTTTTCCTTTTTCCCTTTACGACGTTTACGACGCATGCAACAAAAAACTTTTCCGCACCGACATCGCGAAAATAATTTTTCAAGAATTCAATTAGTAACGAATCAGGTCCCTGGAAACAACTTTCCAGGATTAGGCCCTGTCCGATCATCCCTCCAAATATCAGAGAGATATGACTGAGTCTCGATATATATCTCGATTTAACTACAGAAACTCTACTCAGTTAACACGTTGACTGGCAAGCATATTTTACTATATGAGAACAGCGATGCTATTTGTTGGGATTTGGAGGTGTGTGAAATATTCTTCTACGTTTATTGTAACTTATACTTTAATCTTTCAAGAGAGTAGGTCTTTCTTCTTTGATCGTAGGGCTTCGACTGACTGATATGAAAAACAACATGTTTGTCCAACCTTTGTTATATGCGTCGCAACTCATGCCACGCATCACATTCTCGCGCGTATGCATTCGATATGCATTTGTTTTAAAAGAAGGGAATCGAGTTGTCATCTCGATATAAAGTCTGAGGCGTAGCATAAACAGTTCAAAGGAAAGACATTGATTTTTGTCGTATTCCAACAGCATCGGTATTGACTGGCATCATTTTGTCATGCGTCAAATAGAACCCGAGTGGTAATTATTGGGGTTGTGATTTCTGTTATATTGTGCCGGTTGGTACGTTGTTTTGGGGTTGTTTTACGCGGCCACACGAATGTCGAACTGATCGCAGCAGTGATAACTGGGTGAGGCTAGAATTGCGGTTGCATCATTGTTGTCCGCAGCAATTTTGTCATACATCAAATAGAATCCCAGTGTGATTTGTGGTTGAACGTATGATTCATAATATATTATATCAGTAATTTTGTAAATACTATTAATTTTAGAACAGAGCTTCAACCTATTATCACATCAAATGACACATCAAATTTGTACAATTCATTAACATTTTCCACAATTCAATCGTCACGTAACATTTTAATAACGCCAGTTTTTCCACGGTAAAATACTTTCGCTACTCAGTCTGTTAAAATCTTCTCTTTTCAAGCCTGAACCGTGATTGTCTGTCAAAAGATATTGATACCCACTTCCAAATCCGACATGTCCCAAGCAGGTGGCCTTTCACAGTCAGCAACTGTGCAGCTCCACATTACTTAAGTACTTAGATTCACCTCCCTCTCGTAAATTCGCGTATTTGTTTCCCAGAGCACGTTCGAGATTTCTCGAAAAACGGAGAAACGTTACACGGCCGGCGATAAATCTGACGATGAAGCGCCGGAGTTTGTGTACGGTAACAGTGTCAAGTGTTCTTTACAATTTGCCCGTATTCACGGTTCCCGCGTGTCAGTATTTATATCCAGGTTGTTCAGCGCCGTGCAGCTTTCTAGTCGTGACATCTTTTCACCGTAACACCGGCTGAACTCTCGATTATTCACGGTCGCGAGTAGGCGCCCGCGGCGGCGAGGATAATTTCCGACAATAAATACGGCGGGAAGTTCAGATATTCGCGAGTGGGAACGGCACCGTATGGATACATAATAACGTGTAATTAAATGCGCACCGCCGAGGGCCATTGTCCTCCGCGAAACCGTGGCGAAACTTATATAACAGCCGGCGCGAACGATCTTCGCACTCGCTAAGGGCGGTTCCATGTCGCAATCGCGTATTGTCACCTTCAGTTTCACAACTCGTTGTCATAGTTCCATACGACTGCGTGTTTATCAAGATACAACGCGCGCACAACCGTTCGAGAGATACAGATGAAACTAGTTAGCTGTTTTTGACGTGTACACTCGTCACGAAGGAGTGACAACGTTTTCTGTCGCGACGAGTAAACTGGTCGCGCGTGAAAAGGAGTTGCAGGTCGCTGTTTAAGTTGGAATTTTGAAACTGAATGAATAAGAATATAAAAATACTTATTATGGATTAGGATTATTGGTCCATACGGTTTTCGGTGGAGTAGTTTATTATAATAATACCATTGAATGGTAACAAATAGGCTTGTCCCAAACGGATCGTTTGAAAATGAAAATGAATGAATAAGAAAATAGAAATAATTATTAGTGCGTTAGAATTATTAGTCCATGTAATTTTCCGCGGAGTAGTTTATTATAATAATACCAACGAACGATAACAAATAGGTTTGTCGCAAACAGATCGTTATTTCACACATTCATCACTTCATGAAAGTTATCAAAAAGCCCTGTTAATAATAAAATTAACCCTTTGCACTCGGACATGTTTCTTCACGAAGTAGCGAATAGCGCAACATTTCGTTTAAAATGGTATAGTTTTGAAAAAAAAAATACTCTGCTCAAATCATTGTTTTGCATACAACTTTGCTGATACCTTTATATTGAAACAAAATTGAAATTTTATAGCCTATTCTTTTCGAATGCGTCATAGTTCATTCACCAATGTGCATTGCGGGTTTATTCAAACACATATCGCAGTAATAACTTGTTTATGATCTTTCACGTGTCATTGTTTCTCCCGAGCATATACAATGTTTATACAATAACTTGCAGTTTATCATTCAGACTATTGCAGAAATATATAGAAAGTTGTTCTTGCAGTGGTTAGAATTCTCCTCTCAGTTTATTAACCACGAATTTACTAAATATTAAATAGCACCCAGATTATTAATTCTATCTCATTGCCCTAACTTGTTACTCCCCGGAAAAACCTTAAGGAAACAAATATTTGAACAAACGTTTTCTGTACATACATTTTCCACAGTAATAACACGAAGTATCTTCGTGTCCCCTCAGAGGGGACAGTCGAGTGCAAAGGGTTAATGAATAAAACAGTAATCGAATACAACTTAATTCTATATTATAACCACAAAAAAATTCAATCTAATTCTTTCATAATTAATACAGACACGTCAATAAATAATCAAAACGCCAGTCACCGAATATTTTTAAACTGAAAGTTATGACATCATACTTCCGGTATGATTAGTGTTAGGCAAAATTCTAATAATATCGGAAGTCATTTAGTTCTCAACCTAAATACATCCGCCGCGGCCGTTAATGCGCTAAAGTACAGTAGACACAAAGCACCATCTGAAAAAGTGTAAGTGAAAGAGCGGAAGTAATTTTTGCCGCGGAACTAAGCCCTTGATTCGAGCGTGCACATATAAGGCATAAAAGTTAACGGGCATTTGTATGCACTCCCGTCCGCCGAAAGTGAATCGTAGCGGCCGACGTTGATTCGTTCGCGAGCGAGCTGCGTAATAACAAGCAGAAAACCCGCGCGATTATCGCCGGAATGATCTCACACGCTGCATCACGCTCGCCGGCGACTAATTATAAGACGTTAACCTTGTATATGCTTCTCCCCTCAGCACGACGGATGTTAATCTCTATGACGTACGACTCTTCCCCGCAACTATAATTTTCGTGCGCAGATTTTAAACCCTCTCTAAGCTTACTCGTGCAGTCGCGATGGATGACGTTGCGTGCGGAACGCTTTATTATGCGCCTTAACATTGCGCAGTGAACATTATTAACACTAGTTTTACGGGACCCGTCAATTTGACGGATTTCAAACTTTGAAATGAATCACGCAAAAAATCATAGCAATAATCTTAACTACTTTGCATCGTAAATTAATAATCTCATTAAAAGAGTTTATACACACAATTATTATTTCCTTAAGTTTTCTAAATTTTGAAATTTGTACGTGGTATACCTATTTCTACGAAACCCGTCAAATTGACATTATTAACATTATTAACACTAGTTTTACGAGACCCGTCAATTTGACGGATTTCATACTTTGAAATGAATCACGCAAAAAACCGTAGCAATAATCTTAACTACTTTGCATCGTAAATTCATAATCTCATTAAAAGAGTTTATACACACAATTATTATTTCCTTAAGCTTTCTAAATTTTCAAATTTGCATGTGGTATACCTATCTCTACGAAACCCGTCAAATTGACATTATTAACACTAGTTTTACGGGACCCGTCAATTTGACGGATTTCAAACTTTGAATTGAATCATGCAAAAAACCATAGCAATAATCTTAACTACTTTGCATCGTAAATTCATAATTTCATTAAAAGAGTTTATATACACAATTATTATTTCCTTAAGCTTTCTAAATTTTGAAATTTGTACGTGGTATACCTATCTCTACGAAACCCGTCAAATTGACATTATTAACATTATTAACACTAGTTTTACGGGACCCGTCAATTTGACGGATTTCAAACTTTGAAATGAATCACGCAAAAAATCATAGCAATAATCTTAACTACTTTGCATCGTAAATTCATAATTTCGTTAAAAGAGTTTATACACACAATTATCATTTCCTTAAGCTTTCTAAATTTTGAAATTTGTACGTGATGTCGTAAATGTCGTATCGAAAAGATATTCGGAAAAAAAATCTTGACTTGTTAATATTTTATTTTTACGTGAAGCCTTACATTGTTCAACTCAGACTTAGTTCGAATAAATTGATTTTTTAACCCTTTGACTGCTGAATACTCTCGGCTGAATGGCTCGGAGTAGACAAGATACTTTTCGAAAGTTTCAACTCTATTGATTGATTATGTAAGGCGCAACGAAATTCTAATGATAATTCTTCATTTATGCTAAATTAAATAATGCAAGAATATTATTTGGTAAAGAACGCGTCTGTATTTGTTTCATATATTGATAAATGTAGTTGCAGTAGGTAAGGAATTGAAACAATTGGGAAGCGCATATATGCGTTCATACTCGACACCGACAAATTTTGGTGGACGCATATATGCGTCCATAGCAGTCAACGGGTTAACACTTGGCATGCGGGCAACGTATTTTTACGGTTTTTGCAGTCTGTCACTGGAGCGCGGGTCGCGTAAAAATACGTATTTAGTAGATTTTTGGTGGTTAGTAGGTATCCACCACAAATCTACTAAATACGTATAATTACATGAATGTGTGACATTACATGCGTGTTGTTTGCGTTGCTACGCAACGCTTTGCATTTTTTCTTCCCATAAGTTATGATTGTTGAGTTACTCGGTCTTTTGCTGAGTTATTTCGTCTTCAATCGAATTCCTAGCTCCAGAACGTACAAATCGTATTTTGTCAACTTGAAGTTTGGTTTTTTATTATTGATTACAAAATTGATAAAATGAGCCGTTGTGACAAAGATAGTGATGGAGAACATTGCGCTGACTGATTATCGGACTTCTCGTATGATAGTGATTCTGAAAGTCAAGATACCGAAAAATCGACGTTTTTTACATCATTCCACGTTCTCGATATCGTGTTTTTTTTTTTTTTTTTATATATAAATAATCGTACAGTATATATTTAAGTGTAAAATAAAAAAAGTTTCGTTCATAAAAACGAAGTAGTTATCGATTTACTGCGATTTTTCTGAATAACCAAACTTCCGCGCGATTCACGAAAAAACGTCAGCTGCACGCGTAATTCGACGGCGAAGTATATCCGCATGCCAAGTGTTAATGTAAATACGTATTTTCACCTACCGGTTAATTTGACGGGTGCTCGTAGAGATAGGTATATAAGAAACGCCCGTAAACCTAGTGTTAATGTCGCCCGACTTTCTTACGAGGAAAAATGTGTGCCGGAAGTCGAGGCGCACGCTGACATCCTTCGAAATGTGGGTTTCGATGGTTTTCGAGGCAATTCTCGATTGAGACGTGTCGCATGCTGATGCGTGCGCGCCGATCTTTTGTCCGATCGAAAATCCAGTCATGCGCGAGCACGGCTATATAACACCATCCACGGCGGCGAATATAGAATTATGGGGCTCCATGGAATACGAATAGTTGGGCGGGGAGAGAGCCGGGGGAGAATTTATTTCCCATCGGGAGTCTGCTTAAGACCGCTATTTCCGACGTTATGGGGCAGCGCAGGGAAGCCTGAGTTTACTGCAGACTGGCTACGATGTGCGATTTAATCTCCGAATTTTAAGTACGTGAAATCACTGTTACGGCGAAGATATCTCGTAAAGTTTCGAGCTGAAAAATGTTGTACGAAAGTTGAGCCATTGTTGCTTGGGTGTTCCAAAAATTTTCCGGCGTTATCTAATATGTGATTTAAGGTATGAGTTTTAAGTACGCAAACTCGCTGTTTCAGTTAAATAACCTCATAAGTGTGTGAGTTGAAAAGTATCGAAGTTTGTGGATTTCGTAAATTTTCTGCTATTAATTATATCCAACGAAGAATTAGTTGATCGCGCATTTTGCCTGTTTGCTTCGTAAAGGCAACGAAGATTTTCGAAAGATTGGTAGGTGAGGTTATATAACAGTCACCGACGGTCCCATCAGTGGAGGAGAATCTCTTTAAGAGCAAAGTACCTTCTAAGAAGAAGCAAAAGAAGGAGCTAACAGATCGTCAATCTTGCTAAAGTTAAAGCACACTTTTCTTCGCGTCGTTCTTTGAGCCAATATCATTCTGGAGTTGTTCACTGATAACTATACTACTTTGTCCCTTTCTTCGTATCCTCTCAATCTTCGGTTCACAGTTTCTTGTCTACTGTTACCCAATTAGAGTTCGCTCTTCTTTCAGATCTTTCAATAAAGGATCTTATTGTACGTTCGTTCCACACGACACCTTTATATATGATACACTGATTCTCTTCCGCAAGAATATAACTGTGCGTGCTCTTCTACTACTTACAGTAAGTTGATTGGGCAAAATATTCTAGTACACATATTTCATACGTGAACATTATTATACGTTCGTTTCTATACGATATACTTATACGTGATGACTTAATACAATTCTACAAAAACATAAGTACAGATGCTGTGCTAATTGCAATCAGTTTTTCGACACATAACTCATTGTAACTCAGAAATACATTGATTGTATCAAAATCGCAAATCTTCTAACTACCTCTAGGTGTCTACAGTATCGGAAGCACCAGTCTAGTACTGGACTAACTTGATTGCATCTCCCACCCCTTTTGTTAATATCAATAATTAACCCTTTTTGGACGTATTTAATTTGTACATGGGTATCGTACTGGTTGGAATTAATTTCCGCTGAAAGCGCAGTGATACATAACATGCAGGATTATGAAGAATAAATAAGATTTATTAATTCTTATGATAACCTTATTTATATGTTTATAGAATAATACGTTTTGATGTTTTTTTTTTTAAATTATATTTTATAGTTCTGCAATGTGTGGAATTTTTCAAAACAGTATCCAATGTGCGTTCCTGGTTTTCGACTGCAAGTACTGCAAAAATAATTTGTTTGACGTCTTCCGCCCTTAATTTTTCTATTAGAACATACAGCACAATCTTTACTTCTTACGTCTTCGCAATGGCGCATTATGTGCAGCTTTCCAGCTTACCTCAGCGTATTGCATGTCGAGCGAGAAATAACAGTTTTTGTTCGCACTGGATTTCGTTATCTCCAAATGATAAGAATTCTTGAATAGGTCGGATGAGTTCGTGAATAGATCCATTAGATATTTATATTTGTGCAGATAAATTGTAAACTGATACATGAATGAATACAGTACATGATTAGTACGGTTTTATGTTTTGGTGTCTGAGAGCAGACATACGACCAGAACGGTAAAAAGGCTATGGTGTCTGAGAGCAGACATACGTCCGAAAAGGTTAATATGCCTGTTCTCGGTTGAACGTGTCTTAGCATAAATTATTCGCATTTAACCACTCTTGCCTTCGCACCCCCACAATTAAAGTGATCCACATTAAATCAGTATCACCTTCCCATCACCGCAACTTCGGAAAATCACAAGTGACGCCATGAGCCGCCGATCGACTTTGCTAATTGCACGTTCACACGAGCGTCACTTCGAAGGTGCAGAATATCGTGCGTATCAATATTCGCTCGCCCATCGCAGGCGTTTCAGACAACACACAGCCTGCGCCAAGTCACACGACATTCGACGTCGCCCCTGTCGATTCACCCTTACTTTTCCACCCCCGTTTGCCGCGAAGTAGCGAGCAGTCTCGAGGGAACGCCGCGATATTCGCTGTTCCCAATCGAATCAAGCAGTTGCTCACGGTAATTTACGATACGGTCTCTACCCTCTCCTGCACGCCACCCACTCGCCCAATCAGCCGCGCCGGAATACGCCAGAAATAAGCACCTTCTTCTGCGCAGTTTCCCTGTCGGGATTGCGACAGTTTCACTCTTTTACGATTAAAATGCAAGTCAATGTATGTATAGTTTCGGTATGTATAGTTTCGATCTTGATGGTATACTTGGATGATGAAAGAAGGTGAAGTCTAGTCTTGGGTGCAATTTTTTAAAATAATCTTATCTTAAAAAGTATGAAGGGATTCAGTTTGTCAAAGTCGCCTTCAGGCCAAACTTGCTTTTATCGAATGGTATAGGGCCGAAGCAAAAAATTGAATTTTTTACTTATTTTTGACTGTACGCCGAAAATGTGGAAGTGTCTTTTCGGTGATTTTTACTATTTCAAAGAAATGTAGAGAACTACGAAGGGGTATATATACATTCATTGCGTGATGAAATATTTTATTCCGATGGTTGTTACTCAAGTGCAACATCGCAAATGTGGAAGTGCCTTTTCGGTGATTTTTACTATTTCAAAGATATTTAGAGAACTACGAAGGAGTATGTTTATTTTGACATTCATTTATCTTCAAATCGTGATGAATAACATATTTTATTCCAACCATATGAAAAACGGAGTTACTTTCAAAATAAACGCATATATACATTCATTGCATGATGATGGTTGTCGCAAATGTGGAAGTGCGTTTTCGGTGATTTTTACTATTTCAAAGAAATTTAGAAAACGACGAATGAATATATATACATTCATGGCGTGATGAAATATTTTATTCCGACCGTTGTTACTGAAGTGCAACATCGCATTATAATTGTACGATGATCTTTTGTTGCGGTCGAATTTTTGCAACCATTGAACGTACCATTTGACGCACCATCCCTCAGGACCTTCTTCGGTCGATACGCCTTCGTACGCCAGGATTCGAGTATTTGAGAACAGGAGACCATCGAGCGGAGAAAGGTTCCTGAGAAGTCTCTTGAAAATTTCGACACCACCTCGCCGGATCTTCAGTAGATTCTGTGGTTGCAGTTCCCTTACGCTCATGTTGTTCATTCATTGTGCACGCGGCAGCGATCGTGCGGCCAAAAGGGTTCTCGAGAATTCTCTTGAAAATTTCAACATTTCAGCAGCGAGCGCCCAATATGCTGTGTGGTTGTCTTGGTTGCATGTACATTGTTTCTTCACTGCGATACGGCATCAGCGATCGAACGACGGAAAATATTACCGAGAATTCTACTTAAACTTTTAACAGTTTTGCGGTAAGCATTCAGGGCGATATCGTTACTTTTATATCCATGATTCGATGTTTACGCAGCACCAATAATAGAGTAGCGAGAAACGTTCTTTTAAAAATGTCGACATCTTCAACGAATATTTCTTTAAAAAATTTCAACGCTTTTAACGAATGCTTCAACGAACAATTCTGTTACAAATTACGATGTTTTCTACGAACATCCCAACAAACACTTCTTTTACAAATTCTGACATTTTCAGGGAACCATTTCAATTGAAAATTCCGGCGCTTCCAACGATCACTTCAACGAATAATCCTTTTATACAGTCTAATGCTTTCGACGAATAATTCTTTAAAAACTCCGATTCCATCAACGAACAAGTCTTTTAAAAATTGTAACATTTTTAACGAAGATCCATTTACAAATTCCGGCGCTTTCAATGAACACTCCGACGAACAATTCTTTTAAAAATTACGAAGCTCTCCACGAAAATTACAACGGACAATTCTTTCAAAAATCCCGACTCTTTCAACGATCATTTTAACGAACAATTCCTCTGAAAATTCCAATGCTTTCAACGACTATTTCCATTAAAAAATTCCGCCGTTTCCAACGGGCATTTCAATAAATCATTCTTTAAAAAGTTCCCACGCTTTCAACGAACAGCTTTTTAAAAAATTCCGACTCTATTAACGATTTTTTTTTGTACAAATCCCTATGCTTTCAACAAACACGTTAACGAACAATTCTTTTAAAAATTCCGACGCTTTCTACGAACATCCCAGCAAACACTTCTTTTACAATTTCTGATATTTTCAGCGAACCATTTCAATTGAAAATTCCGACGCTTCGAACGATCTCTTCAACGAATAATTCTTTTATACATTCTAATGCTTTCGACGAATAATTCTGTAAAAACTCCGATTCTATCAACGAACATTTATTTTAAAAATTGTAACCTTATTAAAGAAGATCCATTTACAAATTCCGGCGCTTTCAATGAATACTTCGACGCACAATTCTTTTAAAAATTACGAAGCTTTCAACGAACAATTTTTTCAAAAATACTGACTGTTTCAACGATAATTTTAACGAACAATTCCTCTAAAAATTCCAATGCTTTCAACGACTATTTCCATTAAAAAATTCCGCCGTTTTCAACGGGCATTTCAATAAATCATTCTTTAAAAAGTTCCCACGCTTTCAACGAACAGCTTTTTTAAAAATTCCGACTCTATTAACGAATTTTTTTTTGTACAAATCCCTATGCTTTCAACAAACACGTTAACGAACAATTCTTTTAAAAATTCCGACGCTTTCTCACGAACACTCGTTACATTCTGTGGTTATTTCCGTGGCATTCATACAGTTCCTCTGTTGTTACGCGACATCGCGATAAGTGTTACGCGCTTAGCACCGTTCCCCGACGCGCGCTAATTGAAAAACACTTTCTGATAACGCATTTTTCCCCGAGGGTGATCTTTCCCCGCGATTACGGGAAACACACTGCGAATGGCTCTTTCAGCGGTCGTTTTGGTTATAAATTTTCCTTTCAACCGTGCCACTTGATTTCCGGCAGCGTGGGGTGAAAGTGTCATTTCTATCGGACGCATTCGTTGACGGTTACGCGTGCGGGACATAAAATATCTACGATACCATCTACCCTCCTTTATCTCCCCAAAAACGATGCGTGGATGTCAGTGATATGGCCTGTCCATTGTCGTCGACAGCTTTTGATGATTCCGGCGTATCATAATAAATGTCCGCAGTTGCGAGCCTCGATAATTTCACAAAACGCCGACTCGACGACGAACGTCATGAAATTCGGAAGCTCGTGTAGGTTCCAGGTATTAATTAAATAATTCTAATCAAACTTGGATAAGATATAATTAAAAAAGAGTCAAAATACAATTCCACACACACACACAACCGAACTTCTTACAAGCGTGACTGCCAAAAGTGCGTCCTTCGTCTTTGTATGTCCGGCTACGACTGCCCGTATGAAACAACAGCATCTTCAATCTTCTTTTGTTATATGCGTCGTCGCTCACGCTACATACCAGGTTCTTTAATAAGTTTTGTCGTTCGATAAGAAAAACACAATGTTATGGTTCAAAATACACTTTATTATTCAGTATAATCTCCCTGAACATTAATGCACTTGCTCCAACGATCCTCCAATCTGTGGATCCCATCCCTGAAGTGAGATTCCGGAAGGTCTGCAAAATACGCTTCAACAGCCGTTATGACCTCTTCATTTGACGAAAAACGCTTGCCACGCATACATTTTTTGAGTTCTGGAAACAAATGGAAGTCGCTGGGGGCCAAATCTGGTGAATACGGCGGATGCTCCAACAATTCGAACTTTAATTCATGGATTTTAGCCATTGTCAAAATGCTCTTGTGACACGGTGCGTTGTCCTGATGAAAAAGGATTTTTTTCTTCTGCAAACCGGGTCTTTTTTCACGAATTTGTTCCTTCAACTGGTCCAAAAGGTTGCAATAATATTCAGAATTAATTGTTTTACCAGTTTGTAAGTAATCCACAAATAAAATTCCTTTCGCATCCCAAAAAACTGATGCCAGAACCTTCTTGGCCGATTTCTGGACACGAACTCGTTTCGAAGCCGAACAACCAGGTTCACACCACTCTTTAGCCTCTTGTTTTGATTTAGGATCATGGTGATAGACCCAAGTGTCATCCATAGTGATGAATCGACGCACAAAATCCACTTTATCCTTTTTAAAACGCTCCAAATGTTGTTGAGAAAGTCGCATTTGAATGTGTTTTTGTTCAATTGTTAGCGAATGCGACACCCATTGTGCACACAGCTTTTTAAAACTCAAAATTTCATTTAAAATATGACTCACACTGCCTAATGAGACGTGTAGAGCCTCTACTAAATCCCTCTCAGTCAATCGACGATCTTCCAAAACCATATCCTGTACTTTGGCTACGATTTCTGGTGTTGATGCGGTTTTTCGACGTCCTTCACGTGGATCGTCTTCAAGGCTTGTACGACCACGTTTAAATTCAGCAACCCATCTTTCTACTGTTCTAATTGAAGGTGAACGTTCATTATACACTCTTAACATTCGTTCGTGAATTTCTTTTGGTGCTACACATTCCAAAAATAAGAATTTTATCACTGCACGATATTCAATTTTTTCCATCGTCGAAAATACTGTGACACGGCGACACTAAATGGCTTGTAAACAAAGAATGAATTGACTGATTGAAATGAACCTTCACATACGTTGATAAGAAGAGTGAACCAACAAAACAAAAACAAATTTGGACTAGTAGCAACGCCCTCAACAAAACAAAACAAAACTTATTGAACAACCTGGTATCACACATACATCACACTCCTACTTATACGCATTCGATACGGCGCATTATTCTTTCGCGAATCTTCAAATATTCGGTCCCACACTCGAGACACTTTTTTCGACAGATAATGGCGCGTAGACCATAACCGGTTGCAATCTGGAAAGCGACGTCTTGGTGAAAGATTGCAGTGCGCGGAAATGTGATCTCGTTCGATTCATATCTACTTAAATATCTACATATTCATAATCCTCTCATGTGTTTTCACAACGTTCTGCACCCGTGCAGCTTGAACTTGGAGAGAGATCACTTAATATGCGCTCCAGTCTGGATGCCTGGAAACCATTCGGGGAGTAAGTGAAGGGTACTTGCACGCGGATTGTTATTCAATTCCGAGAACTACTCTCAGCGAACCGACGACGACGTTACTTACGACATGATACTCCTGGCGATAATGAGAATTTACGGGAAAATCGATGTATATCACGGTATGATTAATTGGGAGCAAATATTCGTTATGGAGAATTTCTTCTACGGTCAAGTGATGCATAAATTGTCAGCTGCGTCTGTAATACTACTGGCGATAATGAGAATTTATGCAGAAGCCAATATATATATCACCATACGTTTAATCGAGAGCAAGAGTCGCAGAGAAACTTTTTCTGTGGTCGAGTAGTATATGAATCGTCAGTTATGTCAGTGATACTACGAATGATAATGTGAATTTATGTAAGATCCAATGTATATCACCATATAGATTGTTCGGAGCAAACATTCGTTACAGAGAAATTTTTTCTATCATGTCTCACGTTTCTATGATATTGATTTTTTTTCTATGTTCCCACTCACATCAGTGCTAGTACCGGTGATAATGAGAATCGTCGTAAAAAACCAACGTACATCACGGTATGTTTAATTGAGCGCAAATATTCGTTATAGAGAAGTTATTTTTATGTGGTCGAGTAGTATATGAATCGTCAGTTATGTCAGTGATACTACGAATGATAATGCGAATTTATGTAAGACCAATGTATATCACCATATAGTTTGTTCGGAACAAGCATTCGTTACAGAGAAATTTTTTGTATCATGTCTCACGTTTCTATGATATTGATTTTTTTTCTGTGTTCCCACCAGTGCTAGATAATGAGAATCGTCGTAAAAAACCAACGTATATCATGTTATGTTTAATTTAGCGCAAATATTCGTTATAGAGAAGTTATTTTTATGTGGTCGAGTAGTATATGAATCGTCAGTTATGTCAGTGATACTACAAATGATAATGTGAATTTATGTAAGATCCAATGTATATCACGACATAGTTTGTTCGGAGCAAACATTCGTTACAGAGAAATTTTTTCTATCATGTATCACGTTTCTATGATATAGATTTTTTTCTATGTTCCCTCTCACATCAGTGCTAGTACCAGTGATAATGAGAATCGTCGTAAAAAACCAACGTACATCACGGTATGTTTAATTGAGCGCGAATATTCGTTATAGAGAAGTTATTTTTATGTGGTCGAGTAGTATATGAATCGTCAGTTATGTCAGTGATACTACGAATGATAATGTGAATTTATGTAAGATCCAATGTATATCACGACATAGTTTGTTCGGAGCAAACACTCGTTACAGAGAAATTTTTTCTATCATGTCTCACGTTTCTATGATATTGATTTTTTTTCTATGTTCCCACTCACATCAGTGCTAGTACCGGTGATAATTAGAATCGTCGTAAAAAACCAACGTACATCACGGTATGTTTAACTGAGCGCAAATATTCGTTATAGAGAAGTTATTTTTATGTGGTCGAGTAGTATATGAATCGTCAGTTATGTCAGTGATACTGCAAATGATAATGCAAATTTATGTAAGATTCAATGTGTATCACCATATAGTTTGTTCGGAGCAAACATTCGTTACCTCCGTTATTTAGAAATTTTATTTAGTTATTTAGAATTTAGAAATTCTATTATTAGAATTATTATTCTATTATTAGAAATATTAGAATTAGTTATTTAGTTATTTAGAAATTTTTTGTATCATGTCTCACATTTCTATGATATTGATTTTTTTCTATGTTCCCTCTCACATCAGTGCTAGTACCGGTGATAATGAGAATCGTCGTAAAAAAACCAACGTATATCACGTTATGTTTAATTGAGCGCGAATATTCGTTACAGAGAAGTTATTTTTATGCGCCAGCAGTACGTAAACCATCTACATAATCTGCGTCGGTGTTCACATCGCGCATTGTTCATCAATATTTATCGCTTTCGCTCGAACAGTCAGTGCAATTTAGTACACCGAAGGCTTCGTACGCGGTCACGTTCGTCGCTCGTTTCTCACGAGCCGCAGAAAGAGGGGCTGGTCGTTATTATTATTCGTTTCGCGCATTTTCCTCGCTCGTGCCGGTCACTGGGTCATCACCCCTGTTTGCAGCTCAGCAAACAGGACCGTACGTCATTGACACGAAACTGCACAAATTCCAAACACTTCGCCGATTACCTTTATACCTATCGACAACAATACCGACTTCGGCCGGATTATTTGCCCGGAAATTCATCGCGGACCTACGGCACACTCATATCGTCAGACTTTCGACATTTTTCTCACGGGTCTTATAGGGGGAGGACCGGATTTTATTCAGGTTTGGTAGAGAGCTTATATGGCGAAAAATATTAGACATGTATTTCTTCGAAAGCAGTAAGCAAATGCTCCAGTATTTTTTTTTTTTTTTTTTGTAAATTGTGGTAAAGGTTTGAAATAGATATTTAAGTAGTCGACGATTTACATAGTGGTCATCGAAATGTGCGGGTCAAGTATTTCTACTATTTTTTTTTATATATGTAATTTAAATGCATCGGTGTGTTTAAGCATCGGTATCAATTTATTATGATGCATTATTGTTAAAGCATATGCTATTCCATTTGAGATCACATTGAAAGATATAATATACAGTATTTACTACATTGTATTTGGTGACAGGGATCATAAAAAAACACAAAAAAAATATCATGAATTTTCGCATAAAATATATCATTGTAATAAGCAAAATGGCCAACAATTTCGAATCATTCATCTGATTCTAGTAATATTTAATTTTGCTTATTCGGCTTTTACACCTCGATGAAAACTATGGATTTCCAAATTGGTGAAAGTTACGTGCAAAATACTGGGATAGAAGAATAATTAACATAATTATTAATTACTATCTACTCCTGAAGGGGTGGCACCATAGGTCCTGAAACACGTCAAAGCCTATAACACCAAAAGTCTATAATCAACCATGTTCATTGAAAAAAGGCATTTTATTCCTTAATTATCTAAGTAAATTACTTTCGGCAAAATCCGTATCTGATATTTTCCGCCATAGAAGCCCCGTACCGAATCCGCACAAAATCGATGACCCGCAGATCCGGCCCACCCCTTGTCAGACGCCACTAACACTTGCTCACACATTCCCATCCGGTCGCCAACATTGCCGGTTCCTCCTCGGACTATGAAATACGCGTTTGCAAACGTTACTTCGTTGTAGCAGGCATGTTAAATTATGTATTTAATCATTAGCATATTCCCAGCTGCGCTAGCGCCAGGAGCATTAACGATTAACAAGTGAACAGTGGCCGCCGCATGATGTTCGTTTCGAAGGGCCTGGCCGACGGGTTCACAAAATGTCGTCACGTACGCCGCACGTTCCGCAAAGGGTTGGCCAGGGTTATTATCATTCGCTTCGCGCGTTTTTCCTCTCGCACCCGGTCACTGGGTCAGTGTCCCTGTCGTGCCGACGTCGTGCAGTGGGTCCCCTCTTGCCCACGTTCGTCACCCTCGGTGGCGTCGCCTGTTTATATTTGCATTCGCATGTTTCGCAGGGTCATTTGCATTTCCGCGGACGCATCCAGCCGTTCGTAATGGAAACATCGCGTTTGCGACGTTCCCCTATGCCGTGACACTTGTTCCGAGGAATTCCGGAGGTGTCAACAAAATTGTCAGCGGTTCAGACGCTTCGGTTGCGTAGCCAAATTATCGGCGCGTCGGTGATTCATTTCAATTTTCAATATAAAATTTGTGCGGCGAATTTGCATTATATGTGTGGTCGGTCCGGTTGTGGTATCGTGGAAAGAAATATTGGTTACAATCGATTATGTCACTTTCAAAGTATGACCAGTCAGAGACTATGATATTCTTCCCATTCGTAATGGAAACATCGCCTTTTTCGATTTTTTCTCTTGTTGTGACACTTGCCCGTCGGAATTCCGGAGGTGGCAACAAAATTGTCAGCGGTTCAGACGCTTCGGTTGCGTAACCAAATTATCGGTGCGTCGGTGATTAATTTCAATTTTCAACATAAAACTTGTGCGGCGAATTTGCATTATGTTTGTGGTTGGTTCGGTTGTGGTATAGTGGAAAGAAATATTGTTGGTTAAAATCGATGACGTCACTTTCAAAGTGTTGCCTATTGGAGGCTATGATCTTCTTCCCAATCCTAATATAAACATCGCCTTTGTTTCTTGTTGTGACACTTGCCCGTCAAAATTCCGGAGGTGTCAACAAAATTGTCAGCGGTTCAGACGCTTCGGTTGCGTAGCCAAATTATCGACGCGTCGGTGATTCATTTCAATTTTCAATATAAAACTTCTGCGGCGAATTTGCATTATGTGTGTGGTCAGTCCGGTTGTGGTATAGTAGAAAGAAATATTGTTGGTTAAAATCGATGATGTAACTTTCAAAGTATTGCCCGTTGCAGACTATAATCTTCTTCCCATTCGTAACATAAACATCGCCTTTTGCAACTTTTTCTCTTACTGTGACACTTGTTCGTCGGAATTCCGGAGGTGTCAACAAAATTGTCAGCGGTTCAAACGTTTCGGTTGCGTAGCCAAATTATCGGCGCGTCGGTGATTAATTTCAATTTTTAACATAAAACTTGTGCGGCAAATTTGCATTATGTGTGTGGTCGGTCCGGTTGTGGTATAGTAGAAAGAAATATTGTTGGTTAGAATCGATGATGTCACTTTCGATGATCTTCTCATTTGTAATATAAACATCGCATTTTGCGACTTTTTCTCTCTGGTGACACTTGTTTCTCGGAATTCCGGAGGTGTCAACAAAATTGTCAGCGTTTCAGATGTTTCGGGTGTGCAGCGAAATTGCCGGCGCGTCGGTCATTAGTTTCAATATAAAACTCCTGTGGCGAAGTTGCATTGTGTGTAGTCTGTCCGGAAAGTAGTATAGTGCTTAAAGAAATATTTTGGTTAAAATCGCATGATGTATTTCAAAATATTGCGTGTTATTTCTGGGAATAGTGTGTGTTCCACATTATTAATTGAAATAATACACATTTTTATCTTGAAACGTGAAACTTTGTTTATCCACTCGTCTTTGTCGTCAACAGCCAGTTTATCGTGAACAACATTTCGTGAGCCAAATTATCGGCGCGTCCGTGATTAATTTCAATCTTTAACATAAAACGCGTGTGGCAGTCAAATTTCCGACAGAAAAAACAGTGTGTGGTTAAAGACACCATAGAAATAGAATACAATAACCCAACATATTGTTCATTCATAAATATTATAGACTTTCAAAGTATTGCCCGTTGCAGACTTGGTAATCTTCTTCCCATATTCGTAACATAAAAGATCGTATTTTTCAAATATTTGTCTTTATACACATGTTTGTAAATATGAATATTTTCGTGTCCCCCTGGAGTGAACAGTCATGTGCAAATTGTTAAGCAAATGTCGGACTTTCCGAACCAACGACGTACGTCCAAATATCGACGACCGTTGCTTCAATAATCATCTCGTTATTTGGGATATTTAGTTTGTCGGTTGACTGCAATGTTCATAGATGTGTGTGCGTCGGTTGACGGTTGTGATATAATAGAAAGAAATATTGGTATTGAGAATCGTCGATGTCCCTGTCAATCGATGATCTGTGTGCTCATTTGTAATATAAACTTATCGCATTTTTTCGACTTTTTCTTTTAGTGACACTTGTCCGCCACGACATTCCTAGCCGATAGTGTCAACAAAAGTGTCAGCTTTCAAAGATGTTTACGGAATGTACATGACGCCATGTCAAATTGCCGGCGCGTCGGTCATTAGTTTCAATATAAAACTCCTGTGGCGAAGTTGCATTAAATACGTAGTCTGTCCGGAAAGTAGCTGACTCCTGCTTAAGTCTTTTCTTTCGACTGTCGCATCCGGGGGGATACGAAAATATTGCGTGTTATTTCTGGGAATAGTGTGTGTAAGCACATTATTAATTGAAATAATACACATTTTTATGGTTGAAACGTGGAAACTTTGTTTATCCACTCGTCTTTGTCGGCCTAACAGCCAGTTTATCGTGAACAACATAACGTGAGCCAAAAGATCGGGCCGAACTGCAAGCAGTGAAACTACAAACGCGTGGGAGGCAGTCCCAGGGGAAACCATTCCGACAGAAAAAACAGGTCGTAAGTTAAAGACACCATAGAAAAGAATACAATAACCCAACATACGCTAATCATTCATAAATATTATAGACTCCCAGAAAGGCAACCCGTGTTTGGTTCCCAAACTTGTCTTCTATATTCCAACCATAAAAGACGTATTATTTCAAATAATTTTGTCTTTATACACATTTCCTCACGAATAAATATGAATATTTTCGTGTCCCCCTGGAGTGAACAGTCATGTGCAAATTGTTAAGCAAATGTCGGCTACTTTCCGAACCAACGACGTACGTCCTGATATCCGTGTACTGACCGTTGCTTCAATAATCATCTCGTTATTTGGGATATTTAGTTTGTCGGTTGACTGCAATGTTCATAGAGTAACGAGGCGTCGGTTGACTGCGGTGATATAACGGCCC
The DNA here is from genome assembly GCA_033815515.1 of Cryptocheilus praepositus. NCBI lineage: Eukaryota > Metazoa > Arthropoda > Insecta > Hymenoptera > Pompilidae > Cryptocheilus > Cryptocheilus praepositus. Next base: position 8,016,862 of record JAWWQZ010000303.1, on the reverse strand, counting down.
AATTCGTACCCTTCCGGTATTGAGCGAATGTCGTCGAATCGGCTAACACTGTCAATCGTGTATCGATCCGTGTGTGCGTCATTGCCATCTGCCGCTTATCGGAAATTATCTTTCCGAGCTTGTTCAGCATTAGGCTAGCATGACTGCTAAGCCGCCACGACAGTTGCTAGCCGATAGTGTGCGTTTTACAGTGTTCCTTGGGTACCGTGGTCGCTTTCAAAGTGTAAGTGTTTACGGAATTTACATGACGCCATGTCAAATTAGCTTCGGTACGTTTGGTTCCTTCGAATCGTTATTATTTTTACGTGTAAAAATGAAAATTCGATGGTTATTCAGTACGGCGGTATAGTATGGTGAATTATTCCTCGAACGGAAAACAAAAATCTTATCGCGTGGATGAACTGTTAATGTTTGTTTGCATTATACTGTTGAAGATATGAAAATATCTGTGAAAACAATTGTGCTCGAAGAGGTTCAGTCAGCGTATTCCATTTAACGTGCTGACTTGCGTACACTGCGCACGATATTGTGTGAATGATTTCCACCCAATTATGATGTGTTAAATACGGCACGATACATATGAACTTCGGATCTACCGAATCTATAACGAGATTGCACCTAAGCAGATTACGTAAGCGATATAACAATGTCTATACGTACGAACCGCATTGTACAGCGCTTACCCGTACATACAATATCTATACGGATTATAAACTAAGTTCTAAACCAAGTTTGCGAAGGGTCGAATCGCTAAGTACACAGTGGCCGCAGCCGCTTACGAACCTGACGCGATCCGAATCGCGCATTACACATTATGACAAATGCATCATGCGGATAAATTGCATCCACGCCAATGTCCATGCGCACTCACATTTTTTACGTCACTCTCAGATTACCCTCCGCGCGCGTTCACAAAAATTTTTACATCCACCGATTTACGCATTCGTTACGCATCATGCACCATTTACTTGAATGATTAACCCTTCTTTGCATGATTTTTTCTTTATTGGTGAAATAAATCAAGGTGATATAATTCGTGTTCAAAATTAAAGGAAAAATGGTTAAAAAAATCGTAGTATATATTTACAGTATAAATTTAGCAAAAAACAATATGATGGAAATTTCCATCATCATGCAAAGTTAGATCAAAGTGAAATTGTTCTCTTATATAATTTTTGGGCATTCAATGTTATAATGGAAATTTCCACCATCATGCAAAGAATGGTTAAGGAATATAAAGCCTTTTTGGGTTAAAAATGCTGACTATAGAACTTTATTACTGTAATTCAACATGTTTCGGGCCGACTGGTATCCCCTTTACAGTAGTCTACAAAAATGGATATTTGTTACAAAGTGTTATTTCATCAGCATATGTGTAATGTAAAGTACACAACCACCATCCGTAAGTTTGTATCTTTACAGCATCCGCATCTTAACCAAACCAAATTTTGCGCCGCACATCTATTTTCGCAGACCACCAACGGCCCCGTAACCTATTGAGTCTCCGCAACAAAGTTCTCCGATAACTTCCACCCAAAAAACACCTTACATTCCCGAAACTTTTTTACTAACTTCCGTAAATATTGAAACGAACCGCATCATCCAACGCGCCATTTACCTACAACCCCACGCCGGACCCCCGGCTCATCCATCTTTCCGCGAAAATGCCCCGGCCCGCTCTCCCGAATTTCGCACACGACGTCGCTGCTCATTCACACTCCTCCTCATTACTCCCACGGGATATAAAGTAGCCCGTAATTCCGTGTCTACGTATAGACGCACCTACCCTCCTCATCCGTGTCTGCGCGGCATGTCCCATGTTTCCTCCCTCCACTTTCTGTCCCACACTCTCTACACCCCCGCAACTCGCGGCGTCTCGAAGTCACCAGCCCCCCGCGCTTTTCCTCTTTCCACACTCGCTCTCCACCCTGCACTCCGCACGCCGCCTTTATTCGCAGAAGTTAGGCGCCGCTGCTTACGGGCCGTTAAGCTGCAGACGGCATAAATAAATACGTGAATTCGGTTAGCCGGATATTACGGCGAAGCAGGGGGCCCGCGGCAGGAGGGGAGAAGTCGCGGAACACCGCAGAAAGACGAAATGCGGTGCTCAAAGATTACGACGGATAATGTGTGAGCGCATCTGGCGAATTCTTGATGTGTCGACGACGCCGGGGAAGTCGGCATTAGTGACTGCAGCTTTTACGTCGACGATGAATGCAGTGAATGTTGTTATATTGCTGGGGATCGTATGTTCATGCTGTTCTGGGAGGTATTGATACGCGCATGCGAAAGTTGGGGGTGTGATTATGTTTTTGCAGTGGGTGACGTGTGCGATGCGGCACGCGATGCGGGTGTTTTGATGAGACGATAATTAGCGGCTTGAGAGGTCACGGGTAATGCTGTTGAAGATAGCATTTGGAAAGGGACGGTTTTAGGTAGCGGGATTGGGTATTTTTAACCGCTTGCCGTACTTTGATGAGTCTAACTCGCGATGAGAATTTCGGGCTGAACATGAATATCACGAGTTTGACTCGTGATTAAAATTATACGTATTATATCAGAGACATATACATAAAAAAAAAATTAAATTATTTTTTAAAGTTTTGGTACAAGTTAACACTTTACCGACTGCTATTGACTCAAGACTGTTTTGGATATCGCGCAGGAGTTGTGTATGTGCCTATTTGTAAAGGTTTATAACTGAAAAATACTGAGTGTGTTGTTGAGAATTCTTTGGTTCCAAAGCAGTGTAATTTTATTGTCATTTACAATTGTCATAATATTATCTGATATTTATTTTATCTAATATAACCGTTGACCACTGAAAAGCCGATTAATCGGCTACCGGAAAATAGCAGTTGAAAAGCCGATTAATTGGCTAGCGGTCGTTAAAGTATTAATTTGAATTGCACAAGAGCATCATTGCAAGAGATTAACACGTTGACTGCCACGGTGGTCACCAGTGACCGACGCAAAAGATTTTGCTATAAATGCAAAAAAATTCGCTATGAGGTATATTTGCAGTCTTGCAAAAGCAATTGATATTGGAACCGTGCTTCAATAGTTTGGCTTCTAACAACTCTGCGTTACCTTCATTTTGCACGATTTAATTATACTCTGCAGTATTTCATCGCATCGCGGTACTAATATAGTAAAATACGCTTGGCAGTCAACGTGTTAATAAGGCCATGGCTACTTCACAAGCAGTCGCAATATATAATTTGTTTCAAGTTCCGACAATACGTCTTCATCGCTTCGGCCCCTTTCCCTAACATCGCGTCATTTGGCGTTTTTCAATATTTTATATAACATATCGGTGAGGTTATTTCAATGACAATGCGATCAGATCTGACTGAGATTAATCCTTGTCCGGACAAACAGTGGCCCTGCTCCCCAACTGTCTCGATTCGATTTCAACCGGACGGGTAACGTAAGAGCCTTTAGTGTATTGCATGAGCGTGCCGAAGAACGTTTCGCGTGTAGGCACTGGCCAGTTGAATGGTGAGGCACCATTGCGAGTGACTGCGCGCTCAGAACGATTCATCGATCCTGTCTCGCTGTTGGCCGCTTCGAATTTATCGGCGCGTACATATTGACACTGTTACGGAAGCATCGCCGTGATATAAAATGTGGATGTAAATATGCTGGGGCGTGTTATGTATGGGCGCACTGTAGTGCGGAATATGGAACTCGCGGAATTGTATTTTTGTTATATTTGTCGGACGGGTAATATAAATATTGTACATTCATTAATTCGTTTGCTGTAAATCGCGGCCGTGTAATTCAGCGATTGCAATGTGGGGCGCATTTCAAATAATATCATCCAAATTTTCTTCGGTACCATTGTTACGCAATTGTTATAAGCTCCGACGCGTTAGCGACGAACGTTTGTTTTTTGATATGTTCGCTGCCGGAGTAGTCACCGATGACCAGCGCCAAGAATCTCACGCAAATGCGAAACATTCGTATTCAATATCAGTTATCATTTTGTAAATGCAACTGACATCATAGTAATGGTTCAATCCTTCAGTTTCCGATATCTCTGCATTATTTTAACCCTTTGCACTCGGATATGTTTCTTTACGAAGTAGCGAATAGCGCAACATTTCGTTTAAAATGGTATAGTTTTGAAAATGATACTCTGCTCAAATCATGTTTTGCATACAACTTTGCTGATACATTTATGTTGAAACAAAATTGAAATTTTATAGCCTATTCTTTTCGAATGCGTCATAGTTCATTCACCGATGTGCATTGCGAGTTTATTCAAACACATATCGCAGTGATAACTTGCAGTTTATCATTCAGCCTATTGTAGGAATATATAGAAGGTTGTTCTTGCAGTCGCTAGAATTTTCCTCTCAGTCTATTGACCACGAATTTACTAAATATTAAATAGCGCACAGATTATTAATTCTATCTCATTGCCTTAATTGTAAATCCCCGGAAAATCTTAAGGAAACAAATATTTGAACAAATGTTTTCTGTACATACATTTTGTATATTATTTTAATTCTTATATTGCCTCAGTTAATAACACGAAGTATCTTCATGTCCCCTCAGAGGGGACAGTCGAGTGCAAAGGGTTAATTCTGTGTCGCTCAATCATATTTTGTACTTCATCACGTTGCGCTAATGCTGCAAAATACTCAAAATAACTCCCAGCGGTCAACGTATTGCGCAAGAACTCTCGAAAAAGGCTCAATTCTCATTCTGCACCTTCTTACGGCCTTCATTGCGACTATTCTCCTGCGACATCGACCTGCCAATTTGGCCGTATTCACGGATCGAGCGTCCCTTCGAACAAAGCGTGCTTCAAGACGGGTCGGCATTGACGTAATTCGACGAGCGTGCAACTTGTATCCCACCCTCGTGATTTCCCATGGTAAAATGCCACGAGCTCACCGTGCACGTGCGGATTGGCCCTCAGGGTGCGACCTAACGCGTCCCTTCCCAGGGGCTGACTGGTGCCGAAATTCCTTGGATTATTCTATCGGAATCTGGCAAATGATGCCGTCGATACGGCGTATCTGAAGAACGTAGACAAATCGCAGGGGGCTGGTTAATTGCGCGGAGCTTGACGTCGCACATGTCTTGCATGACGGTGAGAAGCGATGATAGTGTTGGAGCAAAAAGGGGAAGGCTTCGTCTTGAACAGGAGGCCCATGGGGATCGAAACGCGTGGAGCTCGTTGAGGATCAAAATATATTCGCTCAATCAAAAACGGGGTAAATTGTCTAACTGTTAGGACGGAATTTTCTCGTTACATCTCATTTAATTATTTCCAAGTAATACTTCTTATCTCGTGCCCAACCTTCGGAGCTGCTATATAAACACAACTACACGCACTTCCAAGAAATAGGGATTACTGTTTTTGTAAACATACCGCGACACAGATCGCCTTCGAGCGTGTAGCCTAGAATTCAGTCAGTTTAATACCAGCTCTCGGTGGTGATAGCACGTACGTAAGTTTTCTAATACATTTCACTATAATCCGAAGTGAAAATTCAAGTGACAAGATACATTGAAAACTACAGATTATGCACTTTCCAACGAAAATGATTAAATAAGCGGCTCCACATAAAGACAGCTATAATTCGGCAGCGGTTATATTCTATGTATATGTTCCCATGAACTTTCTTTCTTATTTCAACCATTGCATCCATCTCCGCAGTTGTTCCCACATTCTCGCAAGTGAAGTAGGCCTGCACACTTCGCGAATACGCATGCACCATTAGTCAATTTCCCGTACCATAATACGCCGTATCTTTCACCAAAACTACCTGCGCATCTTTCAAACTGTCACCGTTATAGAAACGTATACGTTTACCGTCACATTAGCAGCTCGACGCCTCTCTACGCGCCATTCAACAGCTACACCTCTCCTGGCCTCTCATTACATCGTCACCCTATTCTATCGCAGTCAAGACCCATGTCCGCAGATCAAATTTCAGCGGCCGTGGGGTCCCGTCAGAAAGCGCCGCGCTGAACGACGGGTTCCCACGTAAGAAAACATTCTTACCCCATCAGGCGACGAGCATCCCCTTAACCCCGACCGCTTTAGTCGTACGACCCCTTCGTTCCTTTTCGTCCGGAATCCGGCAACCCTTCGCGGAATTCGGTCAATCTTCCTTTGTCGACTGCGCCCTCTGCAAAAACGTGGGCCGAAGGGGTTCTGACGAGGTTTAAGCGTCGCAGGACGAGTCGACGATCGAAAGGGTGGTTTTACAGAAGCCAGACGCGCGGGCCGACGTGTCGGTCGCGAGACCAGACTCTGTGCGGAGCTGAAAAGCAGAATTGGACGGCCCAGGGAGAAGGTGTGGGTAGGTGCTGGTAAAATGTTGTCGAGGACGCTTATGTATTCGGCACTGGATAGTTGTGATACATGATTTGACATGACAGTAAGATTTTTGGTACTTGTGGGGTATGTTATAGTACTGTAGAATGTACTGTGACGGTATTTATTATTATGTACTACTACAACGTAAAATAGTAAAATATCGTACACAGTACTACTACTACTACTAGAAATATAAATATATGTAGATAATATAAATAAATAAATAAAAATAGTAGTATTACTACTAGTAAAATAGTAAAATACCGTACACAGTAGTAATACACAAGTGATAGTAGTACACACTGTAAGTGTAGTACTTAGTAGTAGTAGTACTACTACCACTTGTGTATTGCTACTAGAAAAACTATTAATACTAGAAAAATAAATATAGATAATATAAATAAATAAATAAAAATAGTACTACTACTACTAGTAAAATACCGTACACAGTAGTAATATACAAGTGGTAGTAGTACACACTGTAAGTGTAGTACTTAGTAGTAGTACTACTACTACCACTTGCGTATTACTACCGTGTACGATATTTTACTATTTTACTAGTAGTAGTAGTACTGTTTTATTTATTTATTTATATTATCTATATTTATTTTTCTAGTAGTAGTAATACACACTGTAAGTGTAGTACTTAGTAGTAGTAGTACTATTACCACTTGTGTATTACTACTGTGTACAATATTTTACTATTTTACTAGTAGTAGTAGTACTATTTTTATTTATTTATTTATATTTATTACACACATATTTATTTATTTTTATTTATTACAATACACACTCTAAGTGTAGTAATACTACTACTACTAAGTACTACACTTACAATGTGTACTACTACTACTTGTGTATTACTACTGTGTACGGTATTTGACTATTTTTCGTTCCGAATGATTCGGTGTTCGACGCATCCCTCGCTTTACCTCACTTGTCTTCGACTCCTCTGCTTTACTCTCTTCGTACGGTATCAGATATGGTGCATCAGCGAATAGTACATCCGCGCCAAAAATGCCTCCAACATAAGACATCCCACTTGAACTCTGACCAATTAGCCCTGCACTTCTCCCGGGCGTCTACTTTCCTGCTCTGGCCAGTACGAGGTTCGCTAACGCCGACGGACAGACGGACACACGAAACGGACGGGTAGTTCGAGGTTGGTCGCTCGTAAAATATGCAGCCTGCAATCACGTCTTTTCAATGGGAAAGAGCGAGACGTCCGGGGGGCAGGGCGAAGGAAGAAGCGAGGAAATGGGCTGGAACAGCGACGCGGGGCGGCGGGAGTTGATGGGAGATGAAACGAGCGGCGGGCAAAGGGAAACGGGAGAAACACGGGACCCTCCGACGCATTTCGAAGAGCAAGACTCGCGTAATACTGCTGAAACTGCGGGGGCGTAGGCCGGATTCCTGCGCTGCTGCGTTCGCGGAAAATTTTCATAACTGGCCAATCCCGCATGTCGCATCGCCGAGCAGCTTCGCGTTTCCTGGTTAAATGCACGTTAATCCGGTGCATGCGTTATCGTTACGGGCGCAATGTCGAATGCCGGCGGTATGGGGTCTCGAGATTTACCGAGACGGGGCCAGCGGAGTTAGATGCTATTTCTGCGCGAGTTTCTTGGGAATCGCGGAAAGCTCGAGATCGAAGGACAGTTTGTTGTCGGTGTGTTTAAGGTATGGGGTGGTGTGGTAATGTATTTCATTTCTTTACTGTTGCGTTTCAGTCGTTCGACACTTTGGACGCTTCAGTCATGAAACTGCGTTTGGGCAGTAGTTTCAACGTTAATACTTTACCAACCGGTATTTAACTGAAAAATATTGAATGTGTTGTTGAGAATCCTTTGGCTTCAAAACAGTGTAATTTTATTGTCATTTAAAATTGTCATAATGTCATCTGATATTTATTTTATCTAGTATAATCGTTGACCACTGAAAAGCCGATTAATCGGCTACCGATCGTTAAAGTATTAAAAGACGACACTTTGTAAATCGTGTCATTTTTAAGAATATGTTTTCCTTTTCTTGAAATGGGTGTTATTGAAGCGTCTGGAGCGAAAAGGAGCTTTTGTGCTGGCTGTTGTTTACACGCAGACGCATTTTCCATATTTACACGCCGTGTCAACGGGAAGTCAAGTAAAATCAGCTCCGCGTTTGACGTGTTAAAGTATTTGAAATAATATGCTTCGGTGTTTCTAATTTGATTTGCGTGAGTTATTACGATCGCTCTTAGACGGAAGATTGAAAAATAGTATCTCCTTTAACGGAAATAATTAGTGTTCACTTGAATGGGAAACTTTCAAGACATTTAGCTACCTGAAGAGTCCAACAGTTTGACAGCTGCTTTGCATCTGAAGAGAACATTCATGTTTCGTTCTGCCTGTAGAACCTTAAGCTTTATACGATTTCTCGAAGTTCGCATGATGTTACTCTGACACACTTCGCCGAAGAAAATTACCAAGAAAGTAGGTCGCCGGAATCTTTGAGAGGGTGGAGGGATTACGTGCATTTTCTAGGAAGATAAAATAAAGTGACTGCATCCGTGAAAGCGGAGAAATATGATTTCTGAGGACCCTTCACCGTAGAAACGTTCTTCAGCATCCTTCTCATACTTCTACAATCGAAAACAACACTCTCTCATACTGGCTCGGTTTCTTCATATTTTCTCGGGATTATTAATTCACCGTGTTAACGTCGTACATTGAAGAGCCAACGAGACTGCCGCGCTGGCTAAGATGCAAAACGGAGCCCTCTTCATTTTGTTTGTCATTTCCTCTTTCATTCTGAAATCCGCGTATGTTACCGTGCCGGGTCGCGCGTATTAAGGTTAAACGCCATTACGCCGTTGCGTCGAGGAACGTACAGCGACCGTCGTAATTATGCGTGCCAGAAATTTTCAAGCAAAGAGAAAGGATGCCGCGTGGAACGTGTGGGACTGAGACTGTCGAGAAAGATTTAAGGGAGGATTACCGTGTGGAAGATTTTCTGTACCGTACTGTCTACGTCTGCACACCAGTGGCTTTTCTTTCTTCTCGCGACTTAACTCTAACCACTGTGTCTGATGTCTTGCAGTTACGGTGCGTATCGATGTGGAATTAATGACACTTGAAGGGTCATCAATGGTAAAGCATATTAAAGTTTATACGTGATATCGATGCTTCAGGGTTTAAACGGCAACTGTAAGTGGAAAGGATTTTACGAAAGTCATATTAAAAAATCATATGGCCGGTGTCCGTTGCATGGCATTTTATTGGATTTTTTTCAATTCTTCTTTTATTAAAAATAATAAAAGTAGTAGTATAAGAGGGTATAAGTATCTTCCAAATTGAATTGATATGTTGTAGGAATTAAGTTAGTTGAAATTTAAGGATCTAACATTACTAAAGTTAAAGATTAACACTTTTGTCTGCCAAGCGTATTTTGCTACATTAGAACCGCGATGCGATAAAATTCTGCACAGTATGATTAACTTGTGCAAAATGAAGGTAACGCAGAGTTATTAGAAGCCAAAGTATTGAAGCATCATTCCAATATTAACGGCTTTTACTAGATTGCAAATAAGTTTCATGGCGAATTTTTTGCATTTATAGTAAATTCTTTCGCGCCGGTCACCGGTGACCACCGTGGCGGTCAAAGTGTTAACATAGAATCAACAAAATTTGTATGAAGGTAATACATCACAGCAATTAAATAAGCTGAAATATAAGCATCCTAATATTACTAAAATTGAACAGTTTTCTGTACCGTACTGTCTACGTCTGCACACCAGTGGCTTTTCTTTCTTCTCGCGACTTAACTCTAACCACTGTGTCTGATGTCGTGCAGTTATGGCGCGTATCGATGTGGAATTAATGACACTTGAAGGGTCATCAATGGTACGTGTATATAAAAGTTTATACGCGATATCGATGCTTCAGGGTTTAATCGGCAAGTGTAAGTAGAAAGGATTTTACGAAAGTCGTATTAAAAAATGATATTGGCCTGCGTCGGTTGAATGGCACCTTATTGCGATTTTTTTTCAATTCTTCTTTTATGCAGAATAATGAACGTATTAATATAAGAGGGTATAAGTATCTTCCAAATTGAATTGATACGTTGTAGGAATGAAATGAGTTGAAGTTTAAGGATCTAACATTACTAAAGTTAAAGATTAACACTTTGACTGCCAAGCGTATGTTGCTACATTAGAACCGCGATGCGATAAAATTCTGCAGAGTATGATTAAATCGTGCAAAATGAAGGTAACGCAGAGTTATTAGAAGCCAAAGTATTGAAACATCATTCCAATATCAACGGCTTTTACTAGATTGCAAATAGGTTTCATGGCGAATTTTTTGCATTTATAGTAAAATCTTTTGCGCCGGTCACCGGTGACCACCGTGGCGGCCAAAGTGTTAATATAGAATCAACAAAATTTGTATTAAGTTGATACATCACAGCAATTAAATAAGCTGAAATATAATCATCCTAATATTACTGAAATTGAACTTTAAAAAAGTTCAACAAAATCGTTGTCCATCTCACACACGAATTAAATTGGTTCAACTAACGGTTCTAATACCACTAAACCCGAAGTTCAACACAGAGTCAGCAAAACTACGACACATCAGGCGAAGCCATAACAACGTGGGTGCGAGAAAAGCTGCGTTAAAAATTACACCTTGACAGCGGCTTGTCCAATACGCGACGTATCCGCAGACTCTCACTTTCATCGACGCAGCCAATCGACGCCGTATTGTGCGCGTTGAACCCTCGAGGAGAGATCACTTACAGCTGAAAGCCCTTTTTGGTCTGGAAAGGAGGGTACGTGTCAGAAACAACGTCCGCCACCCTCTGAGAACTGCGTTCGATGACATTCGCTCGTTGCACTCTTGGCATTGATTCATGTCAACCACTCCTCCGTCCTCAGAGCCAGTCCACTATGCGTCCGTTTAAGGCACGACGCACAACGAAATGGCTGCTTTGAGTGGCACCCGTTATTTCTCTATAAGCGCGTGACGCGAGACTCGAGTACACTCTCCATGGGTTCGAACCTGAACGGTAATGAATGGCTAATTACGTATGGAGATCCGGGGCGGTCAAGAGTAGGGGCCGTGTCAGTATGGCGCTTGGAAATGTTCAGTGGATATGCCGGTGCGAGTATGAACAATTTATTTTGACAAATTCAACGTTGGATTCGATGTTTTGACCGTCGGGTTTTGTCTAGGGGAGTCCGACTCTCAGAATTTAATATTCTGTGTACTTGTAGATGTAAAGTTATGACATATTTTTGTAATTCGGTTATTCGGTAATTAACCTACTCTTTAACGCAGGGCATTGTTTCTAAATCTGCATATACTGTTATGCCACATTTTTATAATTCGGCCATTAAGTAATTTGCAGAAACCTTTTACTTAGTTTGATATTGGCATATCTGCATACAACGTTTGACACGGTTTTATTATTTCGTTTCTCAGTAATTAACGTACCCTTGAACGGGGTTTACAATTTCTATATCTGTATATAACCTTATGACACAATTTCATAATTCGGTTATTTGCTAATTAACTCGTTTAGCTCATTGTTGCCACATCTCGTCTATCCGACCGACCATTCGACTGCAGAGACATTTTCATAATTCGGTTATTTAATAATTAACCGATCCTCCAACTTAGCTCATTGTTTCCCTATCTGGATATAACGCTATTGCATCTTTTTATAATTCAGTTATTCGATAATCAACAACCCCGAAACTCCGCGCATTGTTTCTGTACCTACATCCCACGTTATGACACATTTTTATAATTCGATAATTTGCTAATTAATCCCTTTCGCTCATTGCTCCACATCCAAACCATCTCACATTCGTAATGGACTCATCCCCAAGCTGCCGTATTGTTTCTATACCTACCTTTAACGTCATGACACATTTTTATAATTCGGTCATTTGGTAATTAACCTCTTTCACTCACTGCCTCCACATCCAAATCATCTCACCGCCCATTCAGCTAAACAGCCATTTTCACAATTCATTTATTTGATAACTAACCGATCCACCAGCATAGCTCATTCTTTTTCTATTAGCATATCACGCTATGACATATTTTTATAATTCAGTCAATCGGTAATGAATTCACCTCCAAATGCCGCGTATTCTTTCTATACCTACATCCCATATTACGACACATTTTTATAATTCGGTAATTTGGTGATTAACCTATTTAGCCCACTGCTTCCACATCCAAACAATCAATTAATCCATACTCTGCGTATTCTTTCTGTACCGGCGCAAGAGATACATCCAAAATTACGACACATTTTTATTTTATAAATGCATTTTGCTAATTATGCGACCCATTTGGTCTCCAATACCTCACATTATTTACATTCAATTAATCCAGTCAAACGCTGTAGTATTCCATTCATCACCGTTCTCACACATGCAAAATACGACACATTTTTGTTAACACGTTAAAAACAATTAACCAGTTTAAAAGACTGCTTCCACATCCAAACAATCAATTAATCCATATTTAGCGTATTCTTTCTATACCTACATCCCATGTTACGACACATTTTTGTAATTCGGTCATATGCTGATTAATCCACTTAGCTCACTGCTTCCACATCCAAACAATCAGTTAACTGCTCTATCATTCCTTCGAACGCAATCTCGTATCCTCCATTCGCGTTTCCATCGAAATCGACCACCGGTCTCCTGTGTGAACGCACTCTAACTCTCCGTTCCTGACGCCGGGGCGTCGTTCTGCAGAGAGTCGTGCGGCGAAAAGGTGCAAAAGCGTCGTGTACGCACGCACGCGCGTGCTCACGTTGTTCAGCGCTGCACGAGACGCACGGTTTCGCGAAGAGGGAAAAGGCTTCTCGAGAATCGAGGAAGTGCAGCTGAAGGGATTCATCTGGGGAAAAGCGTGGGCAGGCCTGAAGTGGGCACCACTTTGCTGAGATATGCATGAGCCAGCCAGAGAGTTACGGTACTGGCGCGCTGCTTACATAATATAAACGTCCGCCTGGAGAGGGACACCCTCGAATGAGATACCAGGACGTGCATGCATCCAGTCACTGCGGTTGCGTGCTGTTCCGCGAAATCTGCCGGAAAAATCCGCCAGTGCTGAAAGGTGAACTGGTCCAGAGTATCACGTGGTGCTGGTCCCAAAACGCACTGTTCTGGTGTAGACGGGAAATCTCAGTTATTTCTCGTAAACTTCATGACTCGTTCACTGGGTTTAGGCTGAGTTGAATTTAATTAACACTTTCACTGCCATGATGGTCACTGGTGACCGGCGCAAGAGATTTTACTGAAGATCGAAAATATTTGCAATGGGTAGCAATTTATTTTATGAATGCAGTTATTGTTAGAATAGTGATGCGATCCTTTAGTCTTCAATACCTGAACATTATGTACATTTTGCATAATTCAGTCGAACGCTGTAGTATTTCATAGCATGTAAATAATTATTGTTAGAATAGTGATGTGAACCTTTGGTCTCCAGTACCTGCACATTATGTACATTTTGCATAATTCAGTCGAACGCTGTAGTATTTCATAGCATCGCCGTTCTAATATAGTAAAATACTTTTGGCAGTCAACGTGTTAACATTTTAACCGCCGTGATGGTCACCGGTGACTGGCGCAAGAGATTTTACTGAAGATCCAAAATATTTGCAATGGTTAGCAATTATTTTATAAATGCAATTATTGTTAGAATAGTGATGCGATCCTTTAGTTTTCAATACCTGCACATTATGTACATTTTGCATAATTCAGTCAAAGGTATTTTATAGTATAGTATTTTATAGCATCGCCGCTTTAATAAAGCAAAATACGCACGGCAGTCAACGTGTTAAAGATAGATGCGAAGAAGAAGGTCTTTATTCCAACACTTGGAAAAGTAAGGTTGAACCGACACACTTGGTTTTGAACTTATAATTAACTTGAAACGGTATTTTGTCCCTTAATATACTGCAGGGGTGAAAGAGGAAAGGAATTAAAGGTATAAAAGTATCAAACGAATGAATAGTTAGAAAAATAGGACAGGGACGACGCGTAGCTACGGTTTGACAGGGAATATGATATGATGTAGGAAACTGAATATTACTCTTACTGGTGAAAATAATATTCGGCATATAATACGGCAAACATTTATAATAATGCGTGTGAAGTTTTAGCCAGGCAAAAAATTCTACTGAACATGTTGTTTAATATGTTTGATATTATGAGATTTTATGTTAGGGCAAAGTATGTCTGGGTAAAATGCGTTTTGGAGGTTTCACGAAGATTAATTGGGGCAAGGGGTTAAGCGGTCACGTAAGATTTTTCAGGTGGCGCTTAAAACTTTAAGCTTGTTATGACAGTTATGTTTTCGTAAAATTTGAATTTCTGTTCGGCACCAGAAATCTCGGTCAGTGCGCGTAGATGTAATAATATTTTTGTAGTAGTACCTGTGATGTTATAATTCTGGACTCCTAGAATATGTTGAACTTTGTTTTCCCCTGATTTTACATAGTTTCATACAATGAGATTTTACTTCATGACGTACGATATCTGGGTAAAGTGGGTTTCGGAGAGTTCCTGAAGAATAATTAAGATAAGAGGTTAACAGGTTACGTCAGAGTTTTCGGGTAGCGCTTGAATTTTTTATTTTGTTATGACAGATATGATTCTATAAAATTTGAAAACCTTTTTAAAATCAGTAATGTCGGAGAGTCCATATAGATGTAACAATAACATTTTAATCATAGTACACGTAATATCCCAATCATAAAAAATGACATCTGAATATTTTAAATATAGTTGTAGACTTTTGACTTCATATAGTTTTATAGAATAAGATTTTAGGTCATGACACATGATGTCTAGATAAAATGGGTTTCGGAGAATTCGCAAAAAGTAATTGGGGTAACAGATTAAGAGGTTACAAGAGAAAAAGTATTCTTCCAGCGATTGAGAATCAACGGTCCGAAACTCCTACACCACGAAACTTCCGTCCGCATCAGTCGCTCCGGCACTCGGCAAATTAACTGTGATTAAAGTCTCAGATACTGTCAAATCAACTAACCAAGCCGCGCTGCTTCAGTGGCAAACGAGACTCTAATCATGGATTAGTAAACCGCGCTCTGATGAAACTAGTCCTTAGCGGCAGCATAAATTGATACCACTGCGATAACGCCTCAACTTGCAATTCTGTCTAATTAATCATACTATCACACATCAGCACCCACATTTACGAAACCCAAAAACCCGCAACATCCTCTGCCCGTATTCTTTTAACATCTAATCACCCCCAAATAGTGCAAGTAGGTCACCTAATGCACTCGTTCTCTTTCAAAAAGCATCGGATTACGCTTCCACCTAATTACATTTCATAATTCATTTTGTCATCGTAATCAGCCGTGGACGCAGATAAATTTCAGTTAACACGGTCCGATGGCTGCCTTGAAACTTTTCTAATACTGCAGACAATATCAAGAGGAGTCGCACCAATTTATGGTCATTTTCCGTTCAGGCTACTACAATTTATATCTTTTGCTTCTGATGGCTGCCTCGACATTTTTGTAATACTTGCAGACAATATCGAAAAAAGTCGGGTCAATTTGTGGTCATCTTCCGTTCAGGCTGCTACAATTTATATATTTTGCTTGTGATGGCTGCCTCGAAATTTTTGTACTACTGCAGACAATATCGAGAATAGTCGCACCGATTTATGGTCATCTTCCGTTTAGGCTACTACAATTGATATATTTTGCTTCTGATGGCTGCCTCGAAATTTTTGTACTACTGCAGACAATATCGAGAATAGTCGAACCGATTTATGATCATCTTCCGTTCAGGGTACTACAATTTATATCTTTTGCTTCTGATGGCTGCCTCGAAATTTGTGTAATAATGCAGACAATATCGAGAAGAGTCGGACCGATTTATGGTCATCTTCCGTTCAGGCTACTACGATTACTTCTTTCGCTTCTGATGGCTGCCTCGACATTTTTGTAATAACGCAAACAATATCAAGAAGAGTCGCACCGATTTGTGATCACCTTCCGTTTAGGCTACTACGATTACTCCTTTTGCTTCTGATGGCTGCCTCGAAATTTTTGTAGTACTGCAGACAATATCGAGAAGAGTCGTACCGATTTATGGTCACTTTCCGTTCAGGCTACTACAATTTATATCTTTTGCTTCTGATGGCTGCCTCGAAATTTTTGTAATAATGCAGACACTATCGAGAAGAATTGCGTAGGTCACCACTGACCATCGTGTTAAATTGTATAAGGTCGTCGCGAGCGGATCTTCATCGGTCACAGTGATCTGCAGACCGCTCGCCATCTCCATGCAAATGGGAAACGTTCATAATCATAATTCGCGCCGTCTGTAGAAGCGTACTGGCCTCGCCCACGACTTGTCAACGGTTCCGAAGAATTACGGCGACGGCCAGTTACGTCACGCTGCCCCTTGAGAAGTTAGTTGGTCGGATGACTCGAACTTTCGGGCTTTCTCCCTCGGGGTACCCAAGGATTTCCGACGCTTCGTTAAGTTCAGCATGCACGCACCGTAAACATGTCACGACCAAACACGCCTCCTCGCCGAGCGGCAACGGACGGTAACATTGGCTCGGCTTAATTGTTTCGGTCGCGTGACGCTAGGCACGATTTACAGACAAATTTTGAATTTCCACCCGCTCGGCGAGGCGTTTGTCGAGTCCGCGAACTATCGCTGTAACGGCGCAGCTGTTTCGCGCCCTGATTTTCTGCGCCACGATACGAGTGACGTGTTTATTATTTTTCGCCGGCGGTTGGCGTATTGTTGTGTGATGCGCATTTTTGCATTAACCCTTTGCAGTGACAGTAATTTCGTAATTTGTCATCGAAATCAGCGTCGCTTGGTGGTCTGATTTTGACTCTGTCTATAGAAAATCGTGGAGATGGTGGAGGAAATTATTGTTGCAGCGAATGGAGGTGTGCGGCTTTGATTTAGATGGAATATATAAGACGAAGAAATAAACAAATAATGGAACATCACTGATAGAACGGAATTTTGTGAAATATTAATTTAGTTGGCAAGTTAGTAGGTTGTTTTTCGCTGGCGGTAAACGTATAATTATGTGACACGCATTTTTGCATTAACCCTTTGCAGTGACAGTAATATCGTAACTTGTCGTTGAAGTCAGTGTCGCTTTGTAGTCTGATCTTGTTTTGTCTGTAGAAAATCGTTGAGATGGTAGAGGAAATTATTGTTGCAACAAATGGAGGTGTGCGGCGTTGATACAGATGGGACGTATAAGACGAGGAAATAAATAAATAATGGGACACCAATGATAGAACGGAATTTTGTGAAATATATTAGTTGGCGAATTAGTAGATTCAGACGGAATGTATTAGACGAGGAAATAAACAAATAATGGGACACCACTGATACAACGGAATTTTGTGAAAGATTTAGTTGGCGAGTTAGTAAGTTGTTTTTCTCTGGCGACAGCCGTATAATTGTGCGAAGCGCATTTTGGTATTAACCCCTTGCAGTGGCGGTAATTTCGTCATTTATCGTGGAAGTCTACGTCGCTTGGCGGCGGGATCTTCTTTTGTCTGTAGAAAATCGTTGAGATGGTAGAGGAAATTATTGTAGCAGCAAATTGAGGTGTGCCACGTTGATACAGATGGAATGTATAAGACGAGGAAAAAAACAAATAATGGAACATCACTAATACAACGGAATTTTGTGAAATATTTAGTTGGGGAGTTAGTAGGTTGTTTTTCTCTGGCGATAGGTGTATAATTATATGACGCGCATTTTGGTATTAACCCCTTGCAGTGGCGGTAATTTTCGTAATTTGTCGAAAGTCGTCGAATTCGGTCTTGCTTGGCGGCGTATCTTGTTTCGTCTGCAGAAAATCGTTGAAATGGTGGAGGAAATTATTGTTGCACCGAACGGAAATGTGCGGCGTTGATTTAGATGGAATATATAAGACGAAAACATAAACCAATAATGGAACATCACTGATAGAACAAAATTTTGTGAAATATATTAGTTGCCGAGTTAGTATGTAGGTTGTTTTTCTCTGGCGATAGACGTATAATTATATAACGCGCATTTTGGTATTAACCCCTTGCAGTGGCGGTAATTTTTGTAATTTTTTGACGAAGTCGGCGTTGCTTGATGGTTCAACTTTTGCTTGACATAGCAACCTCACTGTGGACCTCGCGTCGTTATGTTATCGAATATCTTCCAAACGTACACGTGACTCCGGCCGAAACGGTGTCAGCTACGGTGGACTAGTATAGGAATATCCGTGGGGTTGGCAATCTAGGGACTTCGCGCAGCGTAACTCGGAGCCATAATCGCATTACGCGCTCCATGCATACGCGATAAGCTCGAAATTGAAATGGTCATCCAGAAGCCGTCGCTGCAAAATCGCTCATTTTTCTTTCTGTACTCAAGCTGCGATCAAGAGATCACGCATTAAACGTGCGACGTTTCTTTCGTTACAGGAGGGGTGGTTGATGCCTGATGGCGCGAGCTGGAACGCAGCGCTGGAGAAATCCTGCTCCAGAGTAAGTAAACTTCCTCTTTCTCACGCGAAGTCATTGTCGCAATTGCGACGGGGGTTTGCACTCGGCCGGAAAGAAATAGCAGTCGCTTCAGTCGATGCTAACTTTCGAGGGCGGATCGACGCGCGATCCTGTTTCGCGTATCGCCGTGTCGTCTTTAGCCTCGGCGCAAAACAAATCTCCGGAGCACGCTTGCTTCTCGGCGTGGACCGAGGCGATCTCGAAAACTTTGCCTAGGCACTCTGCGAGTTTACGAGCGCGTACACCCAGAGGATATAAGCCAGCGCGCGTACTTGCACAAACGATTTAGCACGGACAGAGATGGGTCCGCTGGTGGAATATGTACAGAGTGTTTCCGAAATCGTCGTACAAGCGGCGAGAGGGTAATCACGTCGGATGAAAATGAAAATGTGGGACGATATTTTTCATATTACATTTTTTCATAATAAAAATTGAATTTGCGAATCTCATGGTGATCACCGTGATGGCCACTGTTGCTTACATTTGGAAATATTGTCAAAACTTTTGGGCGGTTGCTATTTATGTTCGAGTGACGCAAGACGTGCGACCGAAACAGATTTCGTCCAAATGCACCCGTAAAAAATTAAATTTTTATTTTTACGTAGTGGCACTCAGTTTTTCGCAAAATTTTCCTCTCGAAATTGAATTTTTGTTTTTATTACATTGCGTTCATTTATTCTCAACATTTTCCTCTCAAAATTGAGTTTTTATTTTTATTTTATTACATTAAATTTTTTCCTACGATTCTCCTCTCAAAATGGAACTTTTATTTTTATTTTATTACATTCATTTTTTTCTAACAATTTTCCTCTCAAAATTGAGGTTTTATTTCCATTTAATTAAATTAAATTTATCTTACAACTTTTCTCTCACAATAGAGTTTTCATTTCTATTTCGTTAAACTCAATTTTTCTCTCGGAATTGACCGTTCAATTTTACTTTATTCAATTCAATTTTTCTCTTGAAATTCTGTTTTTATGCGTGCACTTACACGAAATCCGCTTCGTTTGCGCGACTTGCATCACCCGGGTCCTGATAAGACGTGTCTAGTAAAAAGTCTTGACAATGTTTACAAATGTAAAGAAACTGGCCGTTTATGCAGATTCCGTCCAAGCATACGCGCAAGGAGTTTCCACATTCAACCTTTCTCGGAAATGAAACCCCGCGTGAAAGCGTTCCATATTTTCGTCACGATTTGACGTGAGGAATCACCCCCTTGCCAGTTGTACGACGATTTCGCAAACACCCCTTATAAAGCAGCAAGACGTCGGACGGAAAGTCCGAGGAACGACTGACAGCGAAACACGGGACACAGAGACGCGCAGATACGAAAACGACGAGTTCGAAAGAGCGAAAGAGACATTCTTCTGCTACATCCGGCTCGGCGACGGGCGGATTTGAATAAAGTCGGGCTGCAACTCCTCGAACACTCTGCAAGTTCCTCGGTGCAGAAAGGACGACGCGAGGGTCGAGAGGTTACTACTGGTCCCATAAGAATCGACGTAAAGCTTGTCTAAGAAAACTTGGATCTTGGACCACATTTTTTGACTACGCCTCACGGCAAGTCGTCCGTTTTCTTCAAAATTCTCTCATGTTCGGCCCATTGCTCCTTTTATTCTCGCGTGATATTACATGAGACTGGACCGCGTATATATTGTTTTTTGACAGCTGAGTAATTGTCGGCACGTTGTCGAAAACGGCCAATGGAATTTTGGACGTTTCTGGACGACAGTGCATTACGATCGCGATGATAAGGCATGTTAACACTTTGACTGCCATGATGGTCACCGGTGACCCACGCAAGAGATTTTACTGAAGATCCAAAATATTCGCAATGCGTAGCAATTATTGTTTTACAAATGCAGTTGTTTTTAGAATAGTGATGCGATGTTTTGGTCTCCAATACCTGCACGTTATTTACATGTTGCATAATTCAGTCAAACGCTGTAGTATTCCATAGCATCGCCATTCTAATATAGTAAAATACTCTTGGCAGTCAACGTGTTAACACTTTAACCGCATGATGGTCACCGGTGATCGGCGCAAGAGATTTTACTGAAGATCCAAAATATTCGCAATGCGTAGCAATTATTATTTTACAAATGCAGTTGTTATTAGAATAGTGATGCGATTTTTTGGTCTCCAATACCTGCACGTTATTTACATTTTACATAATTCAGTCAAACGCTATAGTATTTCATAGCATCGCCGTTCTAATATAGTAAAATAAGCTTGGCGGTCAACGTGTTAAGGGCCTCTTAGAGTTTGTACGGTCAGTACAGAGTACGCTAGTGATAAAAAAAAACGGAAAATTGTCTTAAAGATAATTGCACCAAACGAGAGCAGGCTTAACACGTTGACTGCCAAGCGTATTTTGCTATGTTAGAACTGCAATCCGATGAAATACCGCAGAGTATGATTAAATCTTGCAAAAGGAAGATAACGTAGAGGTGTTAGAAGCCGAAGTATTGAAGCATGGTTCCAGTATCAACTGGTCTTATAAGATTGCAAATAGACTTCATTGCGATTGTTTTGCATTTTTACTAAAATCTTTTGCACCGGTCACCGGTGACCACCGTGGCAGTCAAAGTGTTAATGAATCCTCTTACAATCAATGCATCCCACTAGGTTCTACCGTCAGATTTTTCCGCGCCTCTAACACTCACGGTTCCAATATCAACTGGTCTTATAACATTGCAAATAGACTTCATTGCGATTTTTTTGCATTTTTACTAAAATCTTTTGCACCAGTCACCGGTGACCACCGTGGCAGTCAAAGCGTTAAAGGGCGCAGTCAACACTCATAACAATAACTTAAAAACAACCAACAGCCCCAATTCGGAAGTAAAATCATATCGTCTACATGTTCACATGGACGATTCTTCTTTCCCCCTATTAAATCCAGATACAAATTTTTGCAAGCACCTTCCACACTTCTTCCTGAAAAGCGCGAATGTCAGAACACAACTTGGACCTCCTGCGTCACTGTTCCTAAAGCGTCCAGGGTCCATGTCTGCTTAGACTAGTTTCCCATGTGAAACCATCGACGACTCTAGCCCGGCTCGTCCCACCCCCAACTGCCCCTCCACCTTCTCCTGGCGAGCATCTTTCAGGGCCAAGACGGCCTCAAGTACCTCTGATCAAAGACAGTCTCGATTGGTCCCTCCGTCGTGATTTCGATGATGAATAATTGAGAGGTGCGCGCGCTCGTCGGCTTCCCAGCGAATTTGACGCTGTAAGCGCTTTTTCCGACCAATGACGTGCGGCGTGGCGCTGCACGCGGAGATTACTGCCGCAGAGCGGAATATCGATTGTTAACTTCTGCCTTGCTGCCGCCTTTTAAAGCGAACGACGATCTGTCTGCCTTTGTGCGCCGCCAGCTCGCGCGCGCGTTTATACGTTCCGTCTGTTTCGTTCTCTATGCAATGCTACACAGTCCATCCTATTTTTCTCTCAGTTTCTTTCGGCGACGCCGTTTTTCGCCCGACTTCCGTTGCTTCCAATCTTGGTCTTCGTCCTTCTGTATTCCCAACTTTCGTTCTCTTCGATCTTGATATTCGCCTCTCTATTTTCCGGACTCTCGTTCTCTCCGATCTTGGTCTTCATCCTCCTATTTTACCGATTCTCGTTTTCTCCGATCTTGATGTTCGTTGCTCTGTTTTCCCGACTCTCTCCGATCTTGATCTTCGTTCTTCTGTTTTCCAGACTCCGGTTTTCTCCGATTTCCGTCTTCATTCGTCTATTTTCTCAACACTCGTACCCTTCGACCTCGGCTTTCGTTCTTCTACTTTCCCGACTCTCGTTCTCTCCGCTCTCGGTCTTCATCCTCCTATTTTACCAACTCTCGTTTTCTCCGATCTTGATGTTCCTTGCTCTGTTTTCCCGATTCTCTCCGATCTTGATCTTCGTTCTTCTGTTTTCCAGACTCCGGTTTTCTCCGATTTCCGTCTTCGTTCGTCTATTTTCCCAACACTCGTACCCGACCTCGGCCTTCGTTCTTCTACTTTCCCGACTCTCGTTCTCTTCGATCTCGGTCTTTGTCTTTGTCTTCTTCTTTTTATTTTCCCGACTCGCGTTCTCTCCGTTCTCGGTCTTCATCCTCCTATTTTACCGACTCTCGTTTTCTCCGATCTTGATGTTCCTGCTCTGTTTTCCCGACTCTCTCCGATCTTGATCTTCGTTCTTCTGTTTTCCAGACTCCGGTTTTCTCCGATTTCCGTCTTCGCTCGTCTATTTTCCCAACACTCGTACCCGACCTCGGCCTTCGTTCTTCTACTTTCCCAACTCTCGTTCTCTTCGATCTCGGTCTTTGTCTTTGTCTTCTTCTTTTTATTTTTCCCGACTCGCGTTCTCTCCGATCTCGGTCTTCGTCCTTCCATTTTCTCGGCTTCCCGCCCGACCCCCCGTTTGTCCTGCTCTTTGTATCGCTCCCTCCGCTGCTCCTTGCTTTGGGATCGCACGCTTTATTTTCGCCCTCGTTAAACGGGCCTGACCTTTGTTCGGGTCCGAGACTTTGAAGGCTCTGAAGCACGCGGAATTTCCAGCGTGAGACGGTGGATAGGTCGGGAGGCTCGCGATCGATTGCGCTTGGTCGTTGTGTTTGCACGTTTTCATGGAGATGGTTAATTGGACGGTAGTCGTGAAAGAATGTTCGTTAGGTACGATCCCGGCGTACAAGTATAGATTTTTCTGTTCACCACTCAGTTTGAACAGCGACGAGATCACTCGAGGGGATGATGACGATTGATGCTGGTTATTAGCGGACGCAGTTAACGCAATTCGCGCCGAAGCTAGCTCAACTTTCCATTCGGACCATTTTGAACTGTCGTTGGAAACCGAAGGATTTTTCTCAAAATTATTGTAAAGTCAAGTAATCATCTTATGTCAAGTATACCGCGGTTAACGTAGTGTATGGCAGTCATTTTCTTCCACTGTCTTTTGTTCAAACAGCACATGTCAAGTTTTAGTTAGTTATTTATTAGCGCGTCTCTGAGGCCGTAATTATTGCTTGATTAAAGCTGACGTTTGTTTAGTTCAGTGTGTTTCTAAAGTAAATTCAAATGGGAGATATATAGCATGTGTATACTTAATGCAGCATTGTAGCTTTGGATTTTTTGCCAGCAAATAATCGTATAGTTTGTATTCCTTATAATCAGACATGCCATTGCACAATGAAAATGTGCTTAAACTTAAAATCATTCTTTGTTTTTCGAATGCGTCATAAACTATACATGCTTTCCTTGACAATTATATTCTTTGCAGTTTTACAAAAAATGTAAGTTTTACATAAGAGGCAAGACAATCGTAATATCGGCCTGAACGGAAGGCGACCAAAAATCGGTTAAGAACGTCTCAAAGAATCGGTCGTTGCCGATCACTTGATGTTATTTCGTGCGCTCGGGTGGTCGCGTGGTCTGTGCTGTCGGAACCGAAGTATGAAGCCCGACAAAACAAACTAATGGCCTGGTAGGAAGCTTTTACGCCCTTCTCTCGTTGCCACCCCCCTTAGTATTAATCACGGCAACGAACAGTAGAATAATTAAGGCCCGCAACGGCAAAGAAACGTTTCATCAAGCATGCCCGTTCAATTCGTCTTCCCGAATTCTCCTTATCCTTTTGTCTGCCCGTCTAGACTGCCTAAACGCAAATACCTTTGCACGTGATCCGTTATCAAGAACCTTCTTTCATGTAATGCCCTTAGACGTAGCGTTCAATTTCCGTGAGCTCGCATAAGATGGCACAGTAGGCTGCGAACGAGGCGAGTCGAATAGTTGCATGTGTTAAGCACGTCTCACGTCTGTTTCAAGACGAAAACTGAATCGACGCAAAGATTGGGAAATGCACTGAGTGAAAAATACACCGCGACCACACAACATAATTTACTGCGATTAATTGACAATGACAACGAATTTTGATTAATGAAAATGTGACAAGACGGGCACTACTTTTTTAACACTAAACGTACCGGTACTTTACATCAACCTATTCTTACCATGAGGGCTCATTTGGTCCCTTATGAAATAAACGTTGATTTTCAGAAAGAAATTCCTAATTTATTAAAGCGAGAAATTGGAATAATCAGATGATATGCGAATTTACAGAAAGTCAAATGAGCAACAGAAATAACAATGGATGTAGGATTAAAAAGTAAATGTTGAAAGTTGGTACGTTTAGTGTTAAATATCCGCGCGCGATTGTGGTAAACAAAGCAATAATTGCAATAACTGCACAAAATCGCGTTCGCTCGATGAAAAACGCACCGTCGATGCGTCCAGCGTGAAACGCAGTGCAATTGCTTTAACTCTTGTAACAACCCTTTGTCGACCAGAAAAATGTCCTCCGACGCGCTCGTTTCAAATATTGCTTTGCCCATGGGAGACAGTCGGTCGCATAAGGGGTTCATTTTGACGGTTTTCATGCGCAGCGCGCGAAAAAAGTCGAACCCCATGCGTGTACCTCGTCTATACCGTTCTTATTGCGTAATCTTCTTAGCGATACAGCCTGCCACTGTTTCATCGCTGGCTTCTTTCTGGTTGCCTTTAGTGTAGCTTCTGAATAGGTGTACCGGGGGTTGCATAGAAAAGCGTATTATAAGCGCCATTGGGAGTACCCTACTGGAAGAGATCAGAATGCAAATCGCTCGAGGGTTACGCAGGTCTATACGTGCACGGGAAATCGACCGTCTTCGCATACCAATTTGCGCCGTCGTATCACGTGTAAAAAGATGCCGCCGTACAATTTCTCATCTTCTGTCTGTAGTTAAGCGTTCGAATGCTGAATACGTCCGGTCGGAGTAGCGCGATTTCGCTGGAGAATCTTCTTGAGCGATTAAACAAAGCGCAATTAATTTATAATTGTATTTTTTGTGTTGTGCCAAATTGAATGGGGCAAGACCATTTTTTTGCGCCGGAACGCACTGTTTTCATGTCATACCTTGATAATTTTATATGTGTATGGATATTGATATTCGTGTGCCAATTTGCGCCGTCGTATCACATGTAAAAAGATGCCGCCGTACAATTTCTCATCTTCTGTCTGTAGTTAAGCGTTCGAATGCTGAATACGTCCGGTCGGAGTAGCGCGATTTCGCTGGAGAATCTTCTTGAGCGATTAAACAAAGCGCAATTAATTTATAATTGTATTTTTTGTGTTATGCCAAATTGAATGGGGCAAGACCATTTTTTTTTGCGCTGGAACGCACTGTTTTGTCATACTTTGATAATTTTATGAGTGTATGGATTTTGACATTTGTATGCCAACTTGGGCCGTCGTATCACATGCAAAAGATGCCGCCGTACAATTTCTCATCTTCTGTCTGTAGTTAAGCGTTCGAATGCTGAATACGTCCGGTCGGAGTAGCGCGATTTCGCTGGAGAATTTTCTTGACCGATTAAACAAAATGCAATTAATTTATAATTGTATTTTTGGTGTCGTGCCAAATTGAATGAGTTAAAACAATTTTTTGCACCGGAACGCATTCTTTTGATGTCATACCTTGATAATTTTATCTGTATATGGATATTGATATTCGTGTGCCAATTTTTGCCGTCGTATCACATGTAAAAAGATGCCGCCGTACAATTTCTCATCTTCTGTCTGTAGTTAAGCGTTCGAATGCTGAATACGTCCGATCGGAGTATTTCGCTGGAGAATTTTCATGACCAATTAAACAAAGCGCAATTAATTTATAATTGTATTTTTTGTGTTATGCCAAATTGGGTGGGGCAAGACCATTTTTTTGCGTCAGAACGCACTGTTTTGTCATACTTTGATAATTTTATGTGTGTATGAATATTGACATTTGTATGCCAACCTGCGCCGTCGTATCACATGCAAAAAGATGCCGCCGTACAATTTCTCGTCTTCCGTCTGTAGTTAAGCGTTCGAATGCTGAATACGTCCGGTCGAAGTAGCACGATTTCGCTGGAGAATTTTCTTGACCGATTAAACAAAGTGCAACTA
This sequence comes from Cryptocheilus praepositus, assembly GCA_033815515.1. Classification (NCBI taxonomy): domain Eukaryota; kingdom Metazoa; phylum Arthropoda; class Insecta; order Hymenoptera; family Pompilidae; genus Cryptocheilus; species Cryptocheilus praepositus. Next base: position 7,989,999 of record JAWWQZ010000303.1, on the reverse strand, counting down.
ATTTATAATTGTATTTTTGGTGTCGTGCCAAATTGAGTGAGTTAAAACAATTTTTTGCGCCGGAACGCATTCTTTTGATGTCATACCTTGATAATTTTATCTGTGTATGGATATTGATATTCGTGTGCCAATTTTTGCCGTCGTATCACATGTAAAAAAATGCCGCCGCACAATTTCTCGTCTTCTGTCCATAGTTAACCGTTCAATTGCTGAATATTTCGGGGCGATATAGTGCGATTTTGCTAATGTGAAATCTGTTGACCGATTATACAATGCACAGCCAAATCATAACTCTATTTCCGTTTAGTTACGCTAGATTAAATAATGCAAGGAAATTATTTACTAATGACCACACGTGCGTTTATCTCACACATTGATTACTATAACCGCAACACGTAAGAGATCAAAGTTGCACAAACGCATATACCCACCCATAGTCCACACTGCCACCTTTCGCCTACCACATACTTGCATCCATCGCACATGCCTTATCGTAATTTCGCCTTACTTCCTAACTAAACGCGCAACTTCGTATCCACTTTCGTTTTTACTCGACTTACCGCGACACACGGCACGCGTCATTGCACGTCATGCCGTTCTCTGCCGCCGACGATGTAATTACAACGTGCCATGCGGCGTGGCCAGCCAATTGGCCGTCTTCTCCCAGCGGTACAGCTAATATATGAACAAAGCCGTCGACATTCACGGTTATTACTCATCCAGAGAATTTCGGTAATTACTGCGGACCCCAGCGAACCGCTAGATATTTATCGGCAGCTACGCACCGCGCTACGCACGAATTTTTGCCCGCACTGTACACCCATCATCGGCACGAGGCTTATCCTCCAATAACGTGGCACGGCCAAAAATATTGAACGCGGTGGGGGCGAAGGGACAGAAAGGGAGCGAGCGAGAAACGACTTCGCGACCCTCCGCAGTAGTCTGAACGTGTTTGTGATTGAACGACTTCGATTCCGGATAATTGTGCTGCAACCCCTCCAGCCGTTAATGGTTTCCTATCGATAACGTCGCGCACGGACGTTATTAGGATAATGTGTCACGTGCAACGTACGATTTAATACTTGAGGCAGTTTGTTCGCTTTTTTCCCGATGGTTAGCGACACTCGCTGGGGGTGCGGAATTAACGCGATGGGAATGGTGTGCGTTTCGTGGCATGTGGAGAATTTTTGGGGACTGCGGACTGTCGGTCTTTTCGGTTGAACCGTTTGAAGCCATTTGTTGGCATGTGTTAGAGTGTACAATTATCGGAATTTGGGCAGAGTATACGTGCCAATGGACAGTCAAGGTATGTTAGAATATTCAGGTACACTGCTGACGATGCGTACGCGATCAGGTTCTGAAACAAAGAGCATTAGTTTAGGAATATTTGACATTTCATCAATTGAACAGATGGTCTGTTTTTTGTATGCAATTAGCGTGAAAATAATTCTCGGGTTAGGTCGTCGTAGAATATTGTGAGGGCAATATATGACATTTGTTTTTCTTCTGCATAAGTTTCCTTTCGCTTTCCGCGAATATCTGTCGTTTCGGCCGCTTGCTGCTGCTATGCAGCTTCCAACTTCCGATCTTTAAATTTTTGCATCCCCTAGCCGCAGGACCAAGCATCTAATATCATTTATTTGTCTCATTCTCTTACACTATACTAAAAAATCAATTAATACTTTGACTGTCATGCGTATTTTATTATATTAAAACTGCAACGCAATGAAGTACTACAGAATATGATTGAATTGTGCAAAATGAAAATAATGCGATGGCATCGGAGAACAAAAAATTTAAACACTATTTAATATTCATTGCATTTACAAAATCATAAATGTTACCGATTGGGTATTTTTTTAATTTTTCGTGAGACCTGCGCCGGTCACCGGTTACCACCATGGCAGTCAAATTTCGTAGTATTGCTGCCGGTATATTTCAATAATATAGGCAGCAAGGAAAAGTCAACAATGTTTTATCTGACACCCCCACATGAACTCCCCTGGGATCCATGTTGGCGTATACGTATGTGTTACAATGAAACACCGAAATTTGCAGAATGTCGACTTTCACCGGTAAATATCAACATTCACATAGTCGCTTGGTGTATGTCCGAAATATTTGCTAAGTACCCTTATTTCTGACTTACACCGGTAAATGTTGACATTCACCACGCACTAATTGTCGACACACACCGGAGAGGGTCCGAATGTACAACAATGTAATGAAATATTCGATCTTTCACCGACCTATTTGGTATCTGTTCACATTCACCGGTGAAAGTCGACATTCTCCAATTTCGGTCATTCACAGTAACATATGCATACCAGACTCCCTTTTTTTACACATGCACCGCGTACCATCTCCGATAATCGCCAGCACACGCCAACGAAAACATCCCCAATTTTTCGCACCTAACGCATCACTTTCGCCTGCCGTCCACATAAGTTCGCCCACCTGGTGCTCCAAATTCCACTCCACGCACGTCGCGACCACGAAGAAAAAGCGTCCACCTCGCAACGCACGCATCCGTCTCGGCCGTTTTTCCCGGCGCTCGCTGATTAACGCGCAACGGGCCGGATTAATTATCAGTTATTGCCCGCGTAGACCAATTAACTACTTACAGCCTTTTCAGCGGCCCGACAATCGGCCCGATCGATTCGGGGTGAATAACTTTGCCGACGGCCTCTCTCGCCTACGCGCCCGACCATTCGCTCGCGTCCTCCGTCTCGCATTCTCCGCAATGGCGCACACGGCCCGGCACGCGGCTCTTTTCATGCGCGGAAAACCAACCTGGAAAGCGGCATTGGCGTCTGCCGCCGGTAAAAAGCTTTCTCGATCTCGATGAAGAGTGATAGACGTCGGTTCGCGGCCAGACGCCGACGCACGCGAGTTCACGAGTTTGCGGAAGGCCGGTCTGCTGGACGGACGCGTTCGGGGAGATGTGATGTTGGGGATTTTTTTTTGCTAATGAATGGAATGGGCGAGAGATTGGATTGTCGGATGGCGGGTCGGTTCTTTGGGAGGATGCACCTTTGGGAGAGAGATGTTTTGCGCGATGTCCGGTGCGATAATGCCGCGTCGGTGCCGTTGGAGGGCAGACTTGGGTGTCTGGTAGAAGGAAATGACGCAACGCGTGTCGATGCGTTCGAGGCGCGAGTCTGGCGCAAGAGTGTTCGAGGTGCTGGGCTGTTGCAGGCTTAGTTGCAAGATCGATCGCCGGGGTTTCTTAAGCACAACGCTGTAAGTTGTGTTACCACTGTAATGGAGTTTGTAAGGTACGGAAGTGATGGGAGTAAAACATTAAATGCGTGTTTTTTTGGAAAAGGATTTCGTAGGGATTGAATACGGGTAAAATACATAGTGAGCACCCAGAAGAAAGTTATAGGCATTGCAGTTGGGTATATAAAACTTCTTAACACGTGTAAGAATGACTTCTACGAGCTAGTTTATCTGTTTGACTATAATATGCGTATTTGCAGTGGTTTTATGCGAATTTCTCCATTTATTGTGATTCGTTTATCCATTTTTCGTTTGTTTGCTATATATTCGAACGGTCAGAAAGATTTGGTTTTTAACCCCATTTTATAGCCGTTTTTCACTATTTTCCCGCATATTTTTGGCGATATCTCCGGGACTATTGCGAATTTCGGGGTGCGCTTTGCATTTTTCCGAGTCATTTTGGACCCCCCTTGATATGTTAAAAGGGCAAGAAAATCGGTGACCCATCATTTTTTCGCAAAAATGGCAAGGGGTATTACCTTAGTTAGTACCTTAAGATTTTCGCGATTTCTTCAAGGCCCTGTCCCGTCTGAACTAGTGATTGAAACCTATAACTAATATAGGTTTTCTTAAAGCTCTTTGGACGCACTTTCACGTGAGATTAATCACGATCAGCAATTTTGAAAAAAATTTTTTGTGCTTTCTTAAAATTGTCATATCTCGGAAACTATGAAGAGTTCAGCGCGCGGAAAGTGGTCTATCTTCAGGGCAACATACCCTCTATCGAACGGTATCGGTCCGAAACAAAAAAAAAATTGGCATTTTTCGCCTATTTTCACGTATTTTTCGTTATTTATCATTTATGTTTGCTTATAACTCGAGAACTCGGAATGTCGCTTTTCAATGATTTCAATTATTTCTGAATATGCCCAAGCACTACGTGGCAATAAATGTCCACTATACAATGTGCTTATAGTATAATTAACAAAAATGTATCAATAATTTCAGCTTCCAATGTTCTCAGACATCAATTCCAATACGTATCACTCTATGCATATACATAAGAATACATACTTAACGCTGACGTATACACATCGCAGTCATTTAATATCTCACTTCTGTCGTAATGCATTACTTTACGTTAACATATTAACTCTTTAATCGCCCACAAAGTGTTAACACGCAACGCGTCACGTCCCAGTTCCCAAATTTCACGTCCACCGTCAAAGTGTCTCGCTAACTTAATTTCGCTGTTTCCGGAGTGACAGTTCTCAGCGCGCGCATCCGGCGATCTACATGACATATTCTTCCGCTGTTTTTCGTCCGCGGTCGAGATCGCATCGGGCGGTGAAAGCACTTTCTGACAATTGTTCAAAAAGTAGCGCCGCCTTTCCGAATGGCCGTGATTCTCGTGGACGCCTTAATGAAACTCAGACTGCGCCGGGACTGAGGTTATTTGCGGCTCCAAGTAGAACGAGAGAGCCCCGTAATTGGCGCTCATGGGACATCAAGACATCAATTAAGTGCGTTCAGCGAACGTTCCCCGGCACACTGTAATTCAGCTAATGTCCGTAATGACGCGCGCAAGACGGAAGAAAGAAATTCGGGCGATCCTTTGGCTCCGCGGGAAAAAGTCTGAAGATCGCGAACTTGTAATCAGTACAAAGATCGCGCGGCTGTAAGTGGAGCGAAGACGGGCGCGCAAAGATTAGCGGGGAAACTAGATCGCTATTAATTAGACGCGCGAAGCAAGTGTCACCGCAACCGGAATGGGCGAAACTCTGTGACACGCTTGTCCTGAATTAAACGCGCGGATGAATGATAAACGTCGTTAATAGTAAAGTGGAGAAATGTGGAGATACGATGAACGCGATTTGAAAGTGAATTTAGATATAGATATTGCTGTATTAATGAAAGTTCTCAAAATTCCTTAGAAAATAATAGTAACCGTTTTCGTAATTTCACCGGTGACATTCAGATCCCGTGACTGAAAGCCGAACGTCATTAATAGTGGGTTTACGAAGACATATGTGGGTATGGGGCATTAACCGTGGAAATGTGTAGGCATGATCTACGGAATTTGATATTCGAAATCTAACAAGAAACTGAATAATAGTAACCGTTTCGGTAATTTCTCTCGTGAAATCCTAAACGCGCCCAAAACTGCTGAGCGTCATTAACAGCAGATTCACGAAGACATGTACATCCCACGATACCATTTGGAGAAATGCAGAGAAATGCATAGCTACGCCATACAAAACCAGAAAATTCAGTCTGCAATAGACACGAATTTTGCTGCGTATTCGTATCCTTACATCAGTAAAAGTTTACAAAACCCCCTAGAAAATAGTAACATCTTCCGCAATTTCACTCGTGACATCCGTAACCCGCGACCGCACGCATAATTAAATATCAACTCTTTTATTTTACGAAGATTTACGAAGACATGTACATTTCTCGATATCATTCGGTGAAATGCATAGAAATACATAGCTACCGCCATACAAAACCAGAAAATTCCGTCTACAACAGACTCGAATTTCGCTGCGTATTCGTATCATTACATTAGTAAAAGTTTACAAAACCCCGTAGAAAATATCAGTCATATCTTCCGCAATTTTACTCGTGACATCCGTAACCCGTGACCGCACGCATAACTAAATATCAACTCTTCTGTTTTATGAAGACATGTACATTCCATGATATTCGGTGAAATGTATAAAAATGCATAACTATGCCATACAAAACCAGAATATTCAGTCCACACCCGAAACGAATTTTTCTGCGCATTCGTATTATTGCGTTACTAAAAGTTTACAAAATGTCCTAGAAAATATCAGTAACATCTTCCGCAATTTCACTCGTGACATTCGCAACCCGTGACCGCACGCATAACTAAATATTAACTCTCATATTTTACAAAGATTTACGAAGACACGTACATTCCACGATATCATTGTGTGAAATGCATATAAATGCATAGCTACGCTATATAAAACCAGAAAATTCCGTCTACAACAGACTCGAATTTCGCTGCGTATTCGTATCATTACATTAGAAATAGTTTACAAAACCCCGTAGAAAATATAAGTCATATCTTCCGCAGTTTCACTCGTGACATCCGTAACCCGCGACCGCATGCATAATTAAATATCAACTCTTCTATTTTACGAAGATTTGCGAAGACATGTACATTCCACGATATCATTCGGAGAAATGCATAGCTACGTCACATAAAATCAGAAAATTCAGTATACAACAGAGACGAATGTCGCTGCGTATTCGTAGCATTACACATACATCATTAGTAAAGGTTTACAAAACCCCTAGAAAAAATAGTAACATCTTCCGCAATTTCACTCGTGACATCCGTAACCCGTGACCGCACGCATAACTAAATATTAACTCTCCCATTAACTCATCCTGCGAGACCACCAGCAAGTGTTAGTGCAATGCCTTGCATCCGTTTTACAAGATTTCGATCCGCCATCAAGATCTTCTGTATGCATGACATTACGTAACGCAAGCGTGACGCAATCTGCGATAATGTAAACAATGCCGATATCTTAATGACCGTTCGTTAGCGTCCGATCGTAAGTAGCGTCGGAGCGTTGCCTTGTTCTCTCGTTCCTGTAATTTCACGGTCGCTGCTCACGCGGCACACATACATCATCTCGCGAGATCCTCGGCAACGGGTCCGCTCGCAGATAAACTTCGGCGATAAACTTAGCGATATCGATAACGGCGGACCGGCGGATGAAGTAATCTGGTTCCCTCGCCGAGACTGGGTCACGGTTCAACTTTCCATTATATAATGCACCGTCTCGGTCGCGCGATTTGTCTCGGCGTGGTACTCCGATAATTACGTTCTCCGCTAACGACTGCGCTGGACAAGGTTAATGATACACAACGCAAGACCAGGTAACGGACTGCGGATAATTCTACATACTTATATAGACATCTTAGATTCCGGCTTTCACACGCGCTGGTGGGTTAAGGAATGCATGCTGCCGAAATTATTTTGTGTCGGTTGAGATGAAATTTGTACGGACGTGAGACGCGATGCGGACGTGGGCGGTTTTCGGTGAATTTTACCTTTCACGTGATGAAGTGTTGTGCTGGAAAAATTGAAACAGTCGAAATAACCTGATGCCGGTCGGATGTTTTGCATTATTGTAATACTCGGCGGTGTGTACTATTTGCATATTTTGTGATGCGCAACTTATATGTGGACAGTTTTTGTAGACGCGGCGTGGTAATGACAAAATTTATTGTGCCAAAATCGATTTGTGGCGGCCGGATACTTGAACTTCACGTAATAGTTGACGGTATCTAATGTTTCTAAATTTTACGATGTCTATTTATACATGTATCTTAGGTTTCATTTTTCATAGTCGCAGTATTATAGTAAACTTATGAATTCCACCAATATTACTTTGTGCCGACCGGATACTTGGCCTTCACGTATTACTTGACGGTGTCTAATGTTTCTAAATTTTACGATGCCTATTTATACATGTATCTTAGGTTTCATTTTTCATAGTCGCAGTATTATAGCAAACTAATGAATTCCGCCGATATTACTTTGTGCCGACTGGATACTTGTCCTTCACGTAGTACTTGACGGTGTCTAATATTTGTACATTTTGCGATGCCTATTTATACATCTATCTTAGGTTTTATTTTTCATAGTCGCAGTATTATAGCAAACTAATGAATTCCGCCGATATTACTTTGTGCCAACCGGATATTTGGCCTTCACGTATTACTTGACGGTATCTAATGTTTCTAAATTTTACGATGTCTATTTATACATGTATCTTAGGTTTCATTTTTCATAGTCGCAGTATTATAGTAAACTTATGAATTCCGCCGATATTACTTTGTGCCGACTGGATACTTGGCCTTCACGTAGTACTTGACGGTGTCTAATATTTGTAAATTTTGCGATGCCGATTTATACATGTATCTTAGGTTTCATTTTTCATAGTCGCAATATTATAGTAAACTTATGAATTCCGCCGATATTACTTTGTGCCGACCGAATACTTGTCCTTCACGTAGTACTTGACGGTGTCTAATATTTATAAATTTTGCGATGCCGATTTATACATGTAACTTAGGTTTCATTTTTCATAGTCACGGTATTATGGTAAACTTATGAATTCCGCCGATATTACTTTGTGCCGACTGGATACTTGGCCTTCACGTATTACTTGACGGTATCTAATGTTTCTAAATTTTACGATGTCTATTTATACATGTATCTTAGGTTTCATTTTTCATAGTCGCAGTATTTATAGTAAACTTATGAATTCCGCCGATATTATTTTGTGCCGACCGGATACTTGGCCTTCACGTAGTACTTGACGGTGTCTAATATTTGTAAATTTTGCGATGCCGATTTATACATGTATCTTAGGTTTCATTTTTCATAGTCGCGGTATTATAGTAAACTTATGAATTCCACCGATATTACTTTGTGCTGACCGGATACTTGGCCTTCACGTATTACTTGATGGTGTCTAATGTTTCTAAATTTTATGATGCCTATTTATATGTACATGTATCTTAGATTTCATTTTTCATAATCACGGTATTATAGTAAACTTATGAATTCCGCCGATATTACTTTGTGCCGACTGGATACTTGGCCTTCACGTATTACTTGACGGTATCTAATGTTCCTAAATTTTACGATGCCTATTTATACATGTATCTTACGTTTCATTTTTCATAGTCACGGTATTATAGTAAACTTATGAATTCCGCCGATATTACTTTGTGCCGACCGGATACTTGGCCTTCACGTAGTACTTGACGGTGTCTAATATTTGTACATTTTGCGATGCCTTTTTATACATGTATCTTAGGTTTCATTTTTCATAGTCACGGTATTATAGTAAACTTATGAATTCCGCCGATATTACTTTGTGCCGACCGGATACTTGGCCTTCACGTAGTACTTGACGGTGTCTAATGTTTCTAAATTTTACGATGCCTATTTATACATGTATCTTAGGTTTCATTTTTCATAGTCGCGGTATTATAGTAAACTTATGAATTCCACCGATATTACTTTGTGCCGACCGGATACTTGGCCTTCACGTAGTACTTGACGGTGTCTAATATTTGTAAATTTTGCGCTGCCGATTTATACATGTATCTTAGGTTTCATTTTTCATAGTCGCAGTATTATAGTAAACTTATGAATTTCGCCGATATTACGTTGTACCGACCGGATTGGCCTTCACGTAGTACTTGACGGTGTCTAATGTTTCTAAATTTTACGATGCCTATTTATACATGTATCTTAGGTTTCATTTTTCATAGTCGCGGTATTATAGTAAACTTATGAATTCCGCCGATATTACTTTGTACCGACCGGATACTTTGTCGTCTGTAATACTCCACGATGTCCATTGTAGAATTTATGACACTTCTTAAATTCGACCTTTCAAATATTGCATCGATCCAAAAAAACACCAATTCTGCCGAAAGTCAAGCCGCATATTTTATATGTACCCAATTCCCGACGGTGCCTACTGTTTGTAGGTCTGGTGACAGTCCGTTGTCGCGTCACAGGGTAATCAAATTACAGATTTCGAGTTCCGTTGAGTGACAATCGCGACGTAATCGTTGTAACGAGTCATTAGACATGGTAATGAGGTGCGAGTGACTGTCAAAAGGCAGCGGGACCGGAATGATTGATAGTGAGATAAGGGGTGTGACCCCGCTAACATGAGGGTTGATCGTGACGAAACACGTGTTAACAGTAACACCCCACGTGCTTACACGTGCCCACGCGTCAGTCGTAATTAGCTTCGACATTTGTAAGAACCGGCTCCCCCGCTGTCGACGGGTTGATTATTCAAATGTTTTCCGCAAACTGCTTGATCCTGCTCGTTACGCTTCATTTATTTGCCAGCGGTAGCGGTGGATACTCGCTAGATACTTAGATAACGTTACACGAGTGTATCGCAAATGCTTTTACGTTTGGAGGCAATGTTTATTCTGCGGAATGAGAAATTTGTCAGGAATTCAAAGTACACCAGTAGTTTCGCAAATTTACCGAATATTTATTTTGATAGAATAAAGTAATTCTACCATCGTCTTAACGCGTTGTTGATCAGGCTCGAGTTAACTCGTGTTTGTGCTTGCGGTAGTTATTTTAGTTTTTGAAACGCGGAGCAATATAGAATATTGCAATTGTGTCATATGTTTCACAGTGCGGCGAATTGTTTGCGTTGGAAGAATCTTTGGTCAACACGTATCGAGTTAAAAATGTTTCGTTTGCATGTGCATTTCAATACATACAGAAATGACACACACACATATTCATTTAATTAATTTAATAACACAACTAAATATATAATGTTGTGCGATAAACATTTCCCCACAAAACTCTTCACCGTAAAACATAACCCGTAGCCTGTCGGCGTTAGCTGCAACGTGTGTAATTAATTTTACGGTGCGCCGAATGGCCTGCGTTGAAAGAATCTTCGGTAAACACGTATCGAGTTAAAAATGTTTCGTTTCCATGTGCACTTCAATAGATACAGGAATGACATACACGCAGGTATTCCTTTAATGAATTTAATAACACAACTAAATATATAATTTTGTGCGATAAACATTTCCCCACAAAACTCTTCACCGTAAAACATAACCCGTATTGCCCCTGTCGACGTTAACTGCAATGTGTGTAATTAATTTTACGGTGCGCCGAATGGTTTGCGTCGGAAGAATCTTTGGTAAACACGTATCGAGTTAAAAATGTCTCGTTTTCATGTGCACTTCAATAGGTACAAAAATGACATACACACACGTATTCATTTAATTAATTTAATAACACAACTAAATATATAATTTTGTGCGATAAACATTTCCCCACAAAACTCTTTACCGTAAAACATGACCCGTGTTGCGCCTGTCGACGTTAGCTGCAATATGTAATTAATTTTACAGTGCGCCGAATGGTTTTCGTTGAAAGAATCTTTGGTCAACCCGTATCGAGTTAAAAATGTTTCGTTTCCACCTGCACTTCAATAGGTACAGAAATGACATACACACATGTATTCATTTCATTAATTTAATACGCCCATGTAAATATATAATTTTGTGAGATAAATATTTCCTCAAAAAACTCTTCACCGTAAAACATAACCCGTATTGCCCCTGTCGACATTAGCTGCAATGTGTGTAATTAATTTTACGCTGCGCCGAATTGTTTGCGTTTAAAGAATCTTTGGTCAACACGTATTGACTTAAAAATGTTTCGTTTCCATGTGCACTTCAATAGATACAGGAATGACATACACGCATGTATTCCTTTAATTAATTTAATAACACAATTAAATATATAATTTTGTGCGATAAACATTTTCTCACAAAACTCTTCACCGTAAAACGTAACCCGTATTGCGCCTGACGACGTTAGCTGCAATGTGTAATTAATTTTACGGTGTGCCGAATTGTTTGCGTTGGAAGAATTTTTGGTCAACACGTATCCAGTTAAAAATGTTTCGTTTCCATGTGCACTTCAATAGATATAAAAATTACATACACACATGTATTCATTTCATTCATTTAATACGCCCGTGTAAATATATAATTTTGTGAGATAAATATTTCCTCAAAAAACTCTTCACCGTAAAACATAACCCGTAGCCTGTCGGCGTTAGCTGCAACGTGTGTAATTAATTTTACGTTGCGCCGAATGGTTTGCGTTTAAAGAATCTTTGGTCAACACGTATCGAGTTAAAAATGTTTCGTTTCCATGTGCACTTCAATAGATACAGAAATGACATACACACATGTATTCATTTCATTCATTTAATACGCCCGTGTAAATATATAATTTTGTGAGATAAATATTTCCTCAAAAAACTCTTCACCGTAAAACATAACCCGTATTGCGCCTGTCGACATTAGCTGCAATGTGTGTAATTAATTTCACGTTGCGCCGAACAGTTTGCGTTGAAAGAATCTTCGGTAAACACGTATCGAGTTAAAAATGTTTCGCGTGTACGCGCATTTCCATATCTTCATTTCAATGGCAAACATTGCGAAATTAGACGTGTATCCGCGCACGGCCAGAGATGGAATTGAATTCTCGGCAATGCAGCCCGCTCGATCGCGTCAAACGGCGCGGAATACGCATACGGTTAATTAGAAATTAGGCTAACGAGCGGAAATTACAAAACGTAGTTTGCCACGGTAGGCCGAGACCAGGATTCGGAATCGAACGTTTGGCAAACTCGGAATCCGTCTTTCGGGGCGCGCAAGCAAATTTTGGTTTCTCGCCGTTGCAACTACGTTCGCATTACCGACTTGAGGCGGCTGGCTTCTAAACTCCGTGCTTTAAAACTGTGCGTTGCGGAAGACCGATCGCACTAAGCTCAACAGCTTTGTTTTAGGAAACGCCAGAAAAAGATGCTGGCTTAAATCGGAATATTCGGTAATATGGATTAAAGGGAAAAGAAATGTGTTTACGTAAGGAGGATCAGGATTCTAGAGTACAGCCGCTGATGGAATGCCGATAATTACCCAGGCACGATAGTTTCGACGGTAAACCACGACACGCCACGATAATCCAGATTCCACTCCGATAATTGTCTAATACGCGGAAGTGAATGTACTCGGCTTTCGCTTCCCAAGTTCCTCGGCATCTACACACTTTCCTCGCTTCTCCCGTTCATCCTGAGTTTGCGTCTCAAGGCACACGCTAATCGTGTACAAACTATACTCGCCTTCCCGCAATCTTCATACGGCGGTAAAATATTCCATTGGCACTTTTGACGAAATTACGCGAATTAAAATTGTTATGTACGATGGCCGCAATTTCTTCGATCCGGGAATTTATAGGTTGTATCGCTGCGTTGAAAATCGAAATAGCTTGGTGAAAAATTCCATTGGTGCTTTTCTACGAAAATACGCAAATTAAAGTTGTTATGCGCGATGGTCGCAATTTTTTCGATTTGGGAATTTATAGGTTGTATCGCCAGTTTGAAAATCAAAATAGCTTGGTGAAAAATTCCATTGGTGCTTTTCTACGAAAATACGTCATTTAAAATTACACGCTTGCTGTAATTGTTAAGATTACAAATGTTTTTCGACACGCAAATAACTGTGTGCAACTGAGTAATAGTTTTCAATGGTTTCTTTTACAGAATTGTTTTTTTTAATGCAGAAACTGAATAAACGTTATATTGGGGAATTTACGCCAATTAATATTATTGTACTCCGTGCTTACATTTCTTAACTCAGTACGCAAGCCATGATATATATGCCAGTAATAATACTGAACCATTTCTTGCATGAGTCTGTTGTCCGGGTTTAGAGCATTTTTTGAATACGAAAGCTCCTCGAGAAACATGGGAAACAGATCCTTCTATTTCCGGTTTCTCTCGTTGGTCGGGTGGTTCCGTTGAGTTTTTTCGGGGTTGCTTTTTCGGCTCCGCGATGCCGGCTTATCGAGATGTCTGGCGCGTTTTCCCCGTCGAGTTCGTGAGATCGTAGAGGTAATGGCGCCACGTTTCGGTTTATGGTTCGCTAAAATTGCCGTGATCCCTCCCGTTTGGCGCCGTTACAGACAATCTGGCTAACGGAGATTACGCTATTTTCGGCATTGACGTTGTCGCGCCTGATCATGTGTGACTATTTTACACTATGTAATCAGCGGTTTCTTAATGACCTTTTCTATGTTATCTTACGCTTATCTGCTCCCGAACCAATTAACGCGCGTTGCACATGTCGTGTCGGGCGATGTCTATGTAATATATATACTGAGTTTATTCCATGGAATTGAAGCGATTTGTTTATGCTGGGTAGTTGGTTTTATTGAAATAGTCAGTAGCTAAACATGTTTCGAAGGCTTAATGGGTTTGTTCTGCAAGAACCAAAATGTGATGTTGCCCAATCTCGGCACACTACTAATTAGATCATAGTTTGTACGGTTCGAAGTAGTTGTGGTAGCTTTGCAATTTTTATGATTCGATGATAGTAGTGATATTTTACAATTTTTCCAGTTTTACAATTCGAACGTAGTAGTGCCACTTGACCATTTTTTTTTTCAAATTCGACCATAGGGGTGGTATTTTGTAATTATAAAAATGACAAAATAACATCACTACGGTCGAAGTGTAAAAATTGCAAAAATGGTAACGTTATACCATAGCGATCGAACAGTAAAAATTACAAAATCCAACATTACCATCCAATTCCAAGAATCTACGCCATAATATTACGCACGACGCATTAATCGCCATATCAAATTGACACTTTTCACATTTAATCCACCGCGCAGTAGCCCGCAAGAAAGTCCATCGCACGCCACGTCTTCGCTTTCATCCGAAACCATCGTCCATCCAACCAGAACACCGTAACAATCAAACTAATTTAGCGCACCGCATCATTATTGCTCCGACTTTCATCGACGTCTCGATTGGAAGATAATCCGTGTCGGGTGCGCGAGCGAACAATTATCGCCGACACAAGAAGCTTGAACGTCGAAACGAAAAATTCCTTTCTTCGTACCTTTGCACGAGTGGCTGAAAAACAGTGTACCTCGTGCCAGCAGTTGTGAGGACCCAAGTCAAGTGGTGAGCCTACCATAAAAGAACGAGGCATATCGTATGTGAACAGACAATCGGAAGTGATATACACAAATGCTGGGGCGTCAATTCCCTATGCATCAGTAGTTGACCACGTAGCCTTTAGTGACAGAATTAAAAACTGTCAGTCTCCAGTACAAGTAGTAATACACAGGCTCAAGTATACGTCACTCCTGAATTCAGGTAGCAAATATGAATTAGCAAATGGCTTGCTCGACTGCTGCAGTAGTCAACACTAAACGTACCAAGCGGGGTCAAATGACCCGTTTCAAAACTTACTTTAAAATCGTATATTCGTTGTTATTTCTTTCGCTCATTTGACTTTATGTAAATTCTCAAATCATCTGATGATTATTCAATTTCTCCCTTTAATGAATTAGGAATTTCTATCTGAAAATCAACGTTTATTTCATAAGGCATCAAATGACCCTTCATGGTAAGAATAGGTAGGTGTAAAGTACCGGTACGTTTAGTGTTAAATCACTCTTTAAAACTCATCAATGACATTTCCACGGATGACGTCCTAGAATTGAGTACTTATGACGGACCTAGAATTGTGTACTTATCTTGCCGATTTACTGATTTCTGGAGGATTCTTTCCCGCCACCACTTTTTTGCGACGATTCAGCCAGGGCACAAGCTAGAGAAATCAAGCGCAGCTAATTCGCCACTCGGCTGGTCAGTCGTCTGGAACGCATCAGTGCCCGCTGTTACCGTGTCCACGCCACGAAGTAACGGGCCTTTGTTCAAAGATCGTCGTTACGGCCATTACATCGATAAGTTCGGGACGGCCCGACATTCGGACCGCTCGGACCGTAATGTATGCGCACGCCTGCGAACGAAACTGTCGATCGCAGGACTCGAAACGTAACTTCGGTGCACTTCTCGAACGATGCCGGTGTCAGAAGACGAGCAGGGCGTGGGTCAACTACCGAAATGCAGTGAAAGCTCTCGACGCGGCACGCGAAATCGAATGTGCCATGCGGAGGAGAGGAGAAACGGTTCGCGGACTCACGGTTGGGGGTTATTGTGGGTCAGAATGTGATTAGATTTGTACTTGGGTATTTGCATCTGAAGATAAGTGGGGGTTGCTTCTATTTTTTGGTAGGACACATCTCGTGATGCAAAGGAGGATTACGATTTTGGTTTTGGACGAAGTCACATCGGCTTCGTGAATTAATTTAATTTAGCTAAATTTTGGCTTTGCAGTATATAATCGTTTATGTAACCTTAAACGGAGTTAATATATACGTTACGACCATTTTCGGATTAAAAACAAATGCAATTAATCGATGCACTATCTTATGCCGTGTGTTAGAACTCGCGACATCTCAATAAAATTGACTGCCGAGCATTTTGCTGATTAAATCGCAATGCTATGAAATACTACAGCGTTTGACTAAATTATGCAAAATGTAAATAATCTGCAGGTATTGGAGACCAAAGAATCACATCACTATTTTAACAATAACTGCATTTATAAAATAATTATTGCTACTCGTTGCGAATATTTTGGATCCTCAGTAAAATCTCTCGCGCCGATCACCGATGACCATCATGGCGGTCAAAGTGTTAACACGTTGACTGCCATGCGTATTTTACTATGTTAGAATCGCAATGTGATGCAATACTACAGAGTATGATTAAATCGTGCAAAGTGAAAGTAACGTAGAGTTGCTAGAAGCCAAAGTATTGAAGCACTATTCCAATATCAATTGCTGTTAAAAGATTGTAAATAGGCTCCATGGCAAATTTTTTTGCACTTAAAGTAAAATCTTTTGCGCCAGTCATCGGTGACCACCGTGGCGGTCAAAGTGTTAAATGAACATAGATGCGCGTAGAATTTTGACATCACCTCACTATCAACGAGTATATCACTGAGAATGGTCCCCACCGTGCCATGTATACATTTCACCATAGCACATGTCATCCCATCTTCAATCACACCGCGCAAGTTGACTTCACCGTATTTTCGCTGCCCTGCCCAACTTCCCCGCCGCTCTTGATTCTCTCATCCCTAAACTTCGTTGAACTGCGACTTTTTACGAATCATATTTTTGCGTCATTAGCCCTGCGGACCCTCTGCCGCATTGACATAGTTACAGAGAGAGTCGGAAGCTGGCTTGGCGCACCTTCAACCCTTTCCCCGCGGAGTCTCTTTTGCTATGCAAATCCTGCCGGCGTCGGCGTAGGACGTCTGGAATGGGCAACGATGAGCCAGACAGCTGATCCGACGTCTCGAGAACGGACGCAGTTCGGCGTGGCAGCGTTCGGGGGCTACGTCGGGGGAGGGGCCTGTCGAAAGTGCGAGCTAATTCCCAGCAAACACCATCTCAACCAGTTTAATCCATTAATTAGAGTCGTAATCTTGGAATCAGTCTGCTGCCTTGGGCGTCTCTGAAAATTCCCAAGGCGCCGCCGTTCGGTTGAGCGTTGCTTGTCGGGAGAGGAGTGAAACAGGGGGTGGTAGAAAAGGTCGCCGCTAACAGTTTGCTCACCTCTTGAGTTCGTGTTATTGGATCTCGGATGCCACTACGGAGTGGCTTCGGTTAACAAAACACTCATTTGCTGCAGGGGGGAAGCTACTGATAATGACGGAATGTTGGAATGAAGTGAAAGAAATGAAGGAAGACGTACAAAGTCACTCCAGATTGGGTATGCTAGAAAAATGGCAAGACGTTCACATATGGAAGGTTAAAGTCTGTACATTGTGAGGACTTAGTCCAAAATTTGTTGAGATCATCTGATGAATGTAGAAGTACGAATGCATCGTATCAATAGACGTAGAAACTCATTGCAGATTGGGTATGCATGACAAATGATAAGACGTTCACATGTGGCAAGTTGAGATCTGTACATTGGGAGGATTTAATCCAAAATTTGTTGAGATCATCTGATGAATGTAGAAGTACGAATGTATCGGATCAATAGAAAACACAAAACATTGGACGAAACAAACCAATTTCAAAGGTAACGCGTATGTTCTGAGCTATTATATTACAACTTAAACGCATTCCCCTGGAAAGCTGGTATTTTGGATGACGGAAGATGACTGCGGACATGAGAGACAGGGTATCAATCAAATGCTTTGAAAATGCAATAAGTACAGAGTCACTAGAAGAAAACTTGAAAAACTACCGAAATTAGGTTACAGCAACAAGCGATATATCGCCAATCGTACAAGAATTTGACATAGATTAGTGACAAACTTTATTTAGTTTCTATAGTAACAGTTGTTAAATACCGATACGAAGTCCGACATGCTGTAGTCAATGACTGGTAAATTTGATACCATTTTGTAATACTCAATATGGTTCCAGCAACTGTATGTGCAATTTACATTCAGCTTCTGAACTCCAGAAAGTCCAAAGCTTATACTTAACTAAAAAACACACTTGATGCTGAACGGGGTCGATCTTTTCTAATTATTCGCGTGCACGAGGATCGACACTATGTTGCTTCGACACGTTGAGGGTGCCTGCGTGACTGAGAGTCAAGCGTGACGTTGTTCACGGTGTCGCTAAGGTGTCGCTCAAGATGCGTCCAAGTGACTCAAAGACGCCGACGTCGAGTTTTAAGCCCTTATGAAGCTACACTTCGTTCAAACAATGCGAGCCGGAGTGCAGCAGAAACCGCATTTTTGTGACAAGCCACTTGTTCCGACTTTATCAGAACTAGCGGCAACCCAGTGATACGCGGCAGATTTGGGAATGTGTGGGTATTAAATTTGACGGGATATAGATATGTGTGTGTGAGTAGAGTGGTTTCGGGAGAAACACGCATCAAGCTTCTTGTGAACAGGATTGAGGAGAGGCTTGATGTGTATGAGGAATCGTGTGTCGCAAACAAAGGAAGGACAGTCGGGAAGTGTTGGGTGGAAAGTCGGATGTATGTCAAAGAGAGTATAAAGTCAAGAATCAGTCAAGTGCTTGAACTAAGAGTTCCAAAAAAACGATATATAGAATTTGAAGATTAACCCTTTGACTGCCACGGTGGTCGCAGGTGACCGGTGCAAAAGATTTTACTAAACATGCAAAAAATTTGCAATGAAGCCTATTTGCCATCTTGTAAAAGCAATTGATATTGTAACGGTGCTTCAATACTTTGGCTTCTTACAATTCTGCATTATCTTCATTTTGCATGATTTAATTGTATTCTGCAGTGTTTCATCGCATCGCAGTTCTAACATAGCAAAATACGTTTGGCAGTCAACATGTTAACCCTTTAACTGCTATGGGTGTCAACTATGGGTGCATATATGCGTCCCCAATCGTTTCGGATTTTTACCTATTGCAGCCACAATTATCAATCTACGACATGAATACAGATGCGTTCTATATCAAATAATTTTCTTGCACTATTTAATTTGGCATAAATGAAGAATTATCATCAGAACTTAGTTGCGCTTTACATAATCAATCAATCGGCTTCAGACTAGTCAAAAGTATATCGTCCTCTGCAAGCGCTTCGGCCGGAAGTATTCAGCAGTCAAAGGGTTAATAAATCAATCTCAAATTATACAACTTAATATAAAAGGAATTAGCTAAAGTCGGTAACAAGTAATAGTAATAGTTTCTGTAATTTTCTCCGTGATATTCGAAACTCGTGAAATTAACGGGTCCCGTAAATCCATTATTAAATGTATAAAGCCAAGAATCAGTCAAGCTTAATCGCTTCAGTCCTTGCACGGCACAATTTTCACCAACCGCCTAATAATTCGTTAACTTACATTATAATAATATTAATTTAAACGGCTTCAATAAGTCCCCTATCAAAATACTTAAAAATTGAATTTCCTAACAGCGAAGTCATCCGACAATGGTTCTGTTGAACTTTCGCGTTTTCTTCTGCCGACAAAACATGACTGCATCCGTCATGTCTGAATACATTGAGCCAGCTGTCTGGAAGTACGAGTCGCGCAAGAAAAATGTACGATTGACCTCAGCCGGTCGGCTTTATTATCAACGCGGCGACGGCATTATTAACCGTCGACATCGGACGAAGCGTTCTGGACGCTTTTAAGTGGTCATCTCATTGTTTGTGCCCGAAGCCCGTTAAGCCCTGCTTTGCAATTTCGATCTTGAAACTCCGATCTCTCGACTCGACGCTGGAGGACGGGCAACAGTATGCCTTTACCCTTGGTTATTGGATCTCAGCGAGCATTGCCAGAGAAGTCCTTTGCACTAACTACGAGTCGGTCGTCTTCCGTTTCTCTCGGTTTCTTCCGCCGTCCGCGCTCTTTACCGTCGATTATTAGTTTAGTTACAACCTCGTTACAAGCCGCGACGATCGAACGTCTTCCACGAAATACCATACAGCCGCTGTAACGAATGTCGGATACACTCGACGGCAGATATCGAAAAAGGCGAAGGTACAAGGGGCACTGATTTTAACGCATTGCTGACCGGAGATGCTGTGTTCGAATTTGAATTGAACGTGGAAATGGAATGATGTGAGTAAAGTTCAATGAACTTTATTTGTTAATAATGGGTTGAAATGAAACGTTGGATATATTTTTTATATCATATTTAATATCATATTTTTATATCATATTATATGTAATATATATACATACATTTTTTTTTGGTATTAGCAACTGTAGAACAGTTGCCTACGTGTAATTGTACACAATATATTTAGCAAATATATCTTGTTTCGCTGCGATGTCCTTTTGAACGGCTAGATTGGACTCTAGTGTCTGATATCGGATGCGTAGCTGTCTACCGATAAACCGTGACTTTTCAAATCCAAGCGTCTGCGTCTAATATATACGAAAGTTCTTCGCCATGGCTGAAATTTTCAGAGTACTAGATTTCGGATAAGAACCAAGATACCAAGAACAGTATTTCTCTTTATAATAAAGCTGACCCGACGAAATGCGCAGAACAATGATTTTGCAATATTCTATATTGCCTGCGTTTGGAAAATTGAAATCTCTACATGAAGTGCAAATATAAGTTGACTCGATTAGTAACGTTTGAGCCTGAAAGCAGCGATCAACAATGTGTTATTAACCCTTTGCGGACGAGTGTCGGATATATCCGCCCAACTCTAGCGCTGCGGCTGGCGTACGTCTGCCGTCGTAAACGATAAGATACGCATGATAATTAAATTTGTTTGTTTATGATTCTGTTCGATTTTATGAAAAACTTATTTAAATTAAGATTTAGTTTTTATAACGCAAACGCGCGACGTGAATATTTTTTTACTGCGCGTTCCGCTACTTCGCCGTCATTCGTGAACGTCCGCAAAGGGTTAACCCTTTCCACGGATCGATTCTCAGCTGATGACAATCTTCCGAAATACCAGCTCACATTTAATACCTAACATTTGTGAAACGCATACATACCTGCTTCGGCTCTATCATTCATTTTCGTTGAATGCACATTTGTGTCTTTCGGCTCTACCAGCCGTTTTCGCCGGACACAAGTGTGCCTTCGCCGACTACATGCATAATTTAGGCTGACGCATATATGCGTCGTTCGTCCGCAAAGGGTTAACGCGATCTGACGAATTCGGAACCTGATTAATTCGCGTCAATGGCAAATTGCGACAGCGACGAGCGGTTGTTGTTCGCGCAAAGTGAGTCACTGAGAGAAAGTAGAGTTGTTCTGAGGGAGTAATCTCTCTTTCGCGAGAGTCTCCACCGCGGCGGAGGTGAAAAGTGAAATTAACCTCTCGCGCTCTATCGATGTAACCGCGATGGATTAATAGATGGTTGCTTTGGCATATTTCTCTTCGTATGACTTATTCGTGGACGTCGAGATTTTGGGCTAATTTTTTAATACTTTTCAACTGTTATTCGTCATATTTCTGGAAGTATTTCAAATTTTTAAATGTGGTTTATATTTTTTTAGAATTTATTTGCTTTCTCTCCCAAATCCCAAAAGAGTGAAACTATTGAAACACATTTATTTCTTGACCTCATTCCAGACACCGTTTTTCACTATTTTTTCACCTAGTTTTGCCTATATCTCCGGAACTAGTGCGAATATTCCACTTCGGTTCGCGCCGTTTTGAAATATTTTCAATCCCTATTGACATACTAAAAGATCGACTAAATCAACCTTAAGATTTTCTCGCATTCTTCAATGTTCTGAATGTACTGTTCTGGTCTGAATATCTAATGATTTAAGATTTTTCGATGCTCTTTCATGCGCGACTATTAAATTCGAAGTAGCTCGACAAAAATGTATTTCTCATACGGTTTACATCAAAACCCGCAACTACGCGATGATTATATATTAACACTTTGACTGCCACGGTGGTCACCGGTGACCGGTGCAATCGATTTTACTAAAATTGCAAAAATTCATAATGAAGCCTATTTGCAATCTTGTAAAAGCAATTGATATTGGAACCGTGCTTCAATACTTTGGCTTCTAACACCTCTGCGTTATCTTCCTTTTTGCACGGTTTAATTATACTCTGCGGTATTTTATCGCATCGCAGTTCTAACCCTTAGCGCTCCGGCACATTTTCGCAGCGGAACAATTTATCGGAGAGTTTATCGCTTTTTGTGGTGGTCCATTCACAGTGTCATGTTTTAAAATATCAAAAAAATGTTTAATTAATACAAATTTTTACAGAGAAAACTATTAAAGAATCATTCATTTTTAAAGTTGTTACAAAATAAATATTTCATGCGACAATGATTTTTAACTACTCAACTATCAAATCATCACTAATTTAAAAATATTTGACGCGAAAAAGTACCCGGCCACTGGATACGCTTAGCAATAGAATGCCCGGTCCGCAATGTGTTAACAAAGTGACACGCGTACCGTCAATTGCGCATCGCGACACACGTGCTGGCACTTTTCGACATGAAACCTGTACAGATGCGTGGGACGCAAACGGTTAATAATCTTCTGCTAAGCGACCGCGGACGGACCAAACGCCGGAGCGCCGGATAGATTCGTTGTCTGGCGGGCTTTATCGAGTAACGAACGCGCGCAAATGCACAGAGCCGCTGGCAGCGACGAGGGGTCGCACTCCGTTCCCCACGCCAGCGGAGCGTGTGATTCGTTGTTATGGATTTCGCGAATTTTCATGGCAGGGGTCGCCGGCAAATTCCTTCGCGCGACCCCCGCGGCCCTTCGTTAATGAAGGGCTGGTCGGAGCAGGCGACAAAGTAATCGCGACGAGTCAAAAGTGAACGTTTTCCGTCTGAGTCCAGAGTGGGTACTACCGAACAAAGTAATGAGGCTGTTTTCTATACTTGACCGGTAGTTGGTCGCAAACTACGTTTGATCGTGTGCACCGCGTTGATTTAGGGTGCATAGATGATGCGCTGACATTGTTTTTCTTGACACTAACGTCCGCATATTTCAGCTAAATTTTTATGTTTCGCGCCGGTGAAATTGCCATGACATTTTTAATTTTCATAGACGTTTTTTAGAAATCCGACGCAATATAGGTTTTAAGAATAACAAAAAAACAATTATAACGAAATTATATTCATTTCAATTATAACAAAATTACACTAATGCGGTGTCACCGGCTGTCAAGCGATATTTTGCGAATGACACCAATGTGGTGCCACCGGACGGCAAAGTATTAAGATATAATTTATTGTATTAAAGCGAGTTGAGGGTATACAGAAAATTATTTGTGTAACTAGTACTTCTCGCGGTGTTCTTAGACTCAGTGTGGTACGAAGGTGTAAAGCGTTAAATATGCTAGTTCAAGAAAAGGTAGTGGACGTTGAGTGAAGGTGATTGCGGAAGGGGCTGACAACTGAGGTCAATTTCAGAGAATCGGTGGTACCTGGAGAAGGAGGGAACTTCTCCGGAATATTAATTAGGGGTGCGAAACTGTTTTTAATGAGCGGTGGTTAATGATGTGTGAGGTGGAGGACTTAGGATTTGGACCTGGTATTGCGGATTCGGACATTGGCAACACATATAGCAATAAAATGGGTCGGGGCCATTCTTTGGTCTGTTAGAACGGAACACAGTGCTCGAAGGGAAAAAAGTGCAACGGCGCAGGCTGCCCGGCGTTCCGTTCGTCATCCGACGAGGGTGCAAGCGGATTTGGAAACGTTCGAAGTGCATTTAGAAATACGGAATAGGTTGAGAGGTGTGAGGAAAAATGGACGAAGGATCGGGGGAAAAGACGGGAGGAAACGTGTTTGTTTGCGACCACCGATTGAAAAGCAATCATGCGATTTTCTCACGTATGTGCAATGAAAGAGGATTGACAGAGGCGCAGCAAAACGCAAAGCTCGCTTCGATGTTCGCAATAGTTTGCCGGGGTATGAATAAAAATAAATGGAAAAATTACGGAAAATTCGCCGAAAATACGTGAAAACAGGCGTCAACTTTTTTTTGTTCGGTACCGTTCGATAGAGGGTAACATGCCCTGAAGATAGACCACTACCGGCTCGCTGAACTCTCAATATTTTTGGAGATATGATTTGAAAACGTGCAAAAGATTTGTTTTGGGGTAGCCCAAATTTAATAGTCCCCCGTGAAAGAGCGTCAATGTATGACCAAAAAAGCCTTATATCACTTGCATCCTACAACCAGTTTGTCCCACTACAACCACCAATCACTTTGGATATTAGAGCGCCGTGAAGAAATCAAGAAAATCTTAAGATACCTCTGCCATTTTTCCGAAATCCCAGCTGGTCAATCTCCACAGAGAGCGATTTAGCCAAATTCAGCATCAATTAAAAAGACAATACGCACACTATTGATTCAAAGCATTCAACGCCTACCCTTATCTTACAACCAGGTATACAACCAGTTTTTCCTACTACAGCCATCAATCACTTTGGATGTTACGCATGAAGAAATCAAGAAAATCTTAGATACCTCTGCCATTTTTCAATCCCACGGTTACAGAGAGTTTACGTTTAAAAAGACAATGTATTGCTTCAAAGCATTCAACGCCTACCCTTATCTAGCAGCAGTGAACCCCCAACACAAGGTTTGCGCATAGAAGTTGCCGCATCACAACGTTACAGGGTTTACGTTTTGTGCAACGCACCTAACATACCGCGGTAACCAGAAAATATTGTCACAGCAACGTAAAAATTGCTCGTCGACGCTCGCGGATTTCGCTGGCCGCGCGCCCGCCACTTATAACCGCTTTCTGTCTTTTCGATGCTAATTTCATTCCCGCGGCGCACGGCAAGAAAAGCTAATCCTTTTGAGTGGCGCCCGTCCGTAGACGTGCCTCTAGCCGGCTTTGAGACGGAACCTCGCTCGATCTCGGGGATCGGCGATACTCTCGGCTAGGGGAGGCGTGCCGCTCAAATATTCGAGATCCTATTATCCTGAAAGGCGGATGATCGTTCGGTCGGCCAAAGGCCGCTTTGCGAGGCTTCGGAATTTATTCTCTCGTGGCGGAATCCGCTTGAGAGCGGCGTCGGCGTAATGCCAGCTCGTTTCGCGGCGCGCGATTAATTGGCCGGGGCTTATTAATGCCGCGGCACATTAATTCGATGTCGGCCTCTAAAGACGGCGTTATGCAAAATGCGAGCCGACTCGCGACGGCTTTCCGATCGAACGTCAGGAAGCGGGTGGCTGCGTCGGGGTTTCCCTGTTTTGCGGAACGGAGTGCAACGAAGTTTTTTACGCGACGGGTGGTTTTGGGTTGGTGGCGATTGGGCGTGTGAATGTGTTGATGTTTACGTGTATTTCATTATACGGATGCAAGTATATATTTAGTTGTGTTCGTCGTAAAGTGGCGCTTGTCAAGACACCACCTCCATTTGAAGCACATGCAGATGTGTGTAGAAACTGTAGCAAACGATACGCACAACTAAATTCTTCCATCACGTCAAAGAATAAGTTTCTCTGTTTTGCGGAACGGCCTGCAACGAAGTTTTTTACGCGACGGGTGGTTTTGGGTTGGTGGCGATTACGCGTGTGAATGTGTTGATGTTTACCTGTGTATAATTCGTTGTATTTGAATCGGGTTGAGAACGATACGCATGCAAGTATATATTTTCACCACTTCCAAGACACCACTTTCATTTGAAGCATATGCAAATACGTGTAGAAACAGTAGCAAACGATACGAACAACTAAATTCTTCCATCGCGTCAAAGAAGAAAGATGTCGGAATATCACGTAGACGCGTCTAGCGAAAAAATTCGGGAAAAATTAAATATAACACATCTGAAGCGTGCAATATGTTGTCTCTGGATCTGCAATAATAATAGAGATTTTACTGTATACGATTTATGCAAAGAGCATGATGAGTCAATCGGGACCCCGTCTAGCAGAAAAATTCGGAAAAAGGTAAAGATAGCACATTTGAAGCGCGCAATATGTTGCCTCTGCATCTACAATAATAATAGAGATTTTGCTATATTCGATTTATGCAAAGAACATGATGAGTCAATAGGGACCCCGTCTAGCAGAAAAATTCGGAAAAAGCTAAAGATAGCACATCTGAACCCTGCAATATTTTGCCTCTGCATCTGCAACAATAATAGAGATTTTACTGTATTCGATTTATGCAAAGAGCATGATGAGTCAATAGGGACCCCGTCTAGCAGAAAAATTCGGAAAAAGGTAAAGATAGCACATTTGAAGCGCGCAATATGTTGCCTCTGCATCTGCAATAATAATAGAGATTTTACTGTATAGGATTTATGCAAAGAGCATGATGAGTCAATAGGGATCCCGTCTAGCAGAAACATTCTGAAAAAGCTAAATATAGCACATCTAAAGCGTGCAATATGTTGCCTCTGGATCTGCAATAATAATAGAGATTTTACTGTATACGATTTATGCAAAGAGCATGATGAGTCAATAGGGATCTCGTCTAGCAGAAAAATTCGGAAAAAGGTAAAGATAGCACATTTGAAGCGCGCAATATGTTGCCTCTGGATCTGCAATAATAATAGAGATTTTACTGTATACGATTTATGCAAAGAGCATGATGAGTCAATCGGGACCCCGACTAACAGTAAAATTCAGAAAAAGCTAAAGATAGCACATTTGAAGCGTGCAATATGTTGCCTCTGCATCTGCAATAATAATAGAGGTTTTACTGTATACGATTTATGCAAAGCACATGACGGGTCAATAGTGACCCCGGCACCATATTAGGTGTTTCAGTCCTCGGAAGGTTAATGCCGATACAGGCGCTTGCAGGAATAGATGCAAGCGACACAAACATTCAGTTTCTTCTAGCGCATCGAAGAAGGAGTATCACACACATACACCTGACCGAAAAATTTTGAAACATCCAAAAGTAACAGATCACAACCGTACGATATATATTCTACTGTCTGCGATTTATGTAAGATGCATTGTGTGTCAACAGCCACTCCCCCGCCGGCTTCTGTGCTTCAGTACTCGAAAGGTTAACACAATCGAAGGTCTAGAGGTGCATGACATCAGCAAAGGATCGACGGGCAGGATGGGTCGTAGTGTAGGTTTGAGGGAGTGAGAATTATGGAGAGAGAGAGGAATGAATTAAACGATGAGCAATGGGCAATAGGTTCCACTTCTCTCCGTTGAGACGGGTAGGGTCAGGATACTCTCAATGATTGTTCCGTCGTTTGATTATAAGCCTATATTGTGCTGTTTGATGCGTCTCGATGCTCTCCCGCATTAAAGCTGCTTTGTACACGTGTGTTCCTCGGTACAAGTCATTGGAGGATCATCCCATCTTGTAACCTACTCCCCGTTGGCTGCTGCTATGCAGTAGACTAAGTGGACGTATTGTAGCATCGGTAAAATTTAGTGAAAATGAAATAAGCTTCTCGCGTCGTTATCGATGATTTTTCGTGCGGAAAAGCAGGATTCCTGCTATTGTTCAACAAAATTGTCGTAGGCTGATATAAAACGTAGGCCAGAGGCGTAGTAAAAGACGTGATACAGGCCACGTTTTAGTTTTCATAGGTAAATAGCCAATTCTCGATATTAACACTTTATTTTGACTTTGCACTTTCCTTTTTCAATATTTTCATTTACCATGGTTAAACGTTGATTTTCAGAAAAAAAATCCTAATTTATTAAAGTGAGAAATTGAATAATCAGATGACATAAGAATTTACAGAAAGTCAAATGAGCGAAAGAAGTAATAATGAACGTACGATTTTAAAGTAAATTTTGAAAGGGGTCATTTGACCCCGCTTGGTACGTTTAGTGTTAAGTAAGCGAGTGCACGAATTGATGAACGATTGAGAGCGATGAGCGGAAGGAAGAATATAAGGGTTGCACTGTGAAAAGTAAGGGCTTCTTTTTGTATTAGCCTCCTTGCTATACGGAACATGAAAAGTACGTCGTACCGGCCTTTCCGCCAGAAACCGTTGAGTTGCGTAGTTACAATCGAATAGTAAGAGTCTTGTTTGATCTTTCTGTATCTGTTAATTATTCTGTCCGCAAATACTACCATATTACTTTCCCTGCCTCAATCTTCTTTTACCGCCAAAACAAGAATACCGCGACCGTCAATGCCCCCACTTCAGATCCGACAATATGCGCATTTTTCCGCACAAAAGCCAAGCAATCAGCTGCCGGACACATGTGCAAAAACGGGAATAGCCATCTCGTAATGATATACGCCGTAACACGCAACACGGCTTCCAACTTACCGCGGAAGCCGAGCCCGGCGGGGGGACATGTTTTCAAGATTTACGCGTGTCGCTGATACATCCACTTCGAAGTTTAAAGTGCCATCTGCAGGCAGCCTCGTAACTCCGCAACTTCCTGGCGAAATATTCGCGCAATTCCTCGTGTAATTAAACTCCCACGTCAATCCGCGCGACGTTATAAAGGAAAGCGATGGCGGCGTACGCCGACAGAGAGCGTCGGAAAGAAAGAAAGGGAGGGCGCGTGGGGCGATAGAACGAGAAAGAGTCTCTCGTCAGATAATTATTCTCCGGCGTATTACTTATTCGAGTGCCATGCTGGCCGTTGTTGCGCGCAGAATGCCCGGAGGCGGACAGCAAGAGTCGCCGGGGAAAAAAGCGGCTACTGTCGGGTACACAGTTTCACGACACGACGGAATTAATTAATCGTCTCGCGTCACCGCGAAAGAGTAGATCGTCGGGTTCCGCGGCCGGCGTCTTTTCGCTTCGCGAATATTTTGGGTCTCGATGTTAACCAGTTAACTGTAGCGCCCTCGTTTAAGAGTGCGCACCGTTTTGTGTCGCCAGAATCGAACCATGACGAGTATATTCGTCAATCACAGAGTAAGTTGCGCTGGTAAGAAATTGGATGAGAAAGATGGGTTTATTTTATAAAATTGAAAATTTTATTACTAATATTTACTTATTTGGTTAACACGTTAAGAGCTACGCCGGTTCCTAGGGACCGGCGCAAGACTTTTTGTTCAGGCTTTTCGTTCGTATTATCATCGCGCGCGTGTCTGTTCTTCCATACTTGTGAGACTGAACGTTTAATTTAGTCGACATCGTTTTTGTTTGGTCATTTTTAATTAAACAACATAACAATATAATATAAAAACATTATATTGTTAATAGACAATATCAATAGACAATAGAAAACTTATAATACTTAAAAACATTAATGTAATTTATTAAAACAAGCCAAGCAAAGGTGAGATTTCTGTCTACATTGATTACAAAATGTTACTTTTGGCGTTACATTTTTAGCTGTCTTTGGTCCTAACATTCGTGCATTATAATTATAGCATTCGGTGCAGTATCTATTTATACTCTGGCTCGGCGTGGCGCTTAACGTGTTAACATAAACATATATTACATACATATTAAACTAAAAACGCAATAAAATAAACTTCGGGCCAGCAACTATCAATAGGCTCAGCGCCTGGTCGGCGTCACGTATTTCTCCCATGACTCTACCATACCTGAAGGAATCCTATTATAAATCAACTTTTTGACTTTTGCCTTTGCTCCTTTTAGGTTACCATCTAAAAAACATTATCATCGCACATAAATAAATTCATTATGCGAACTGGTAAACTGTTTCAACCGCTGCATACGGGAACGCATGAGTTCATCTCAAACTGTTTATGTTTTAGCCAATGGTCACTGCTTTATACGCATGACGAGTATACTCGTCAATACACAAAATCGTGTCGTTTCTCCATGACGAGTATACTCGTCAATCACAGTTAACTGGTTAAGAAGCCGGACTTCGACGATGCGGGGGAAAAGTTTGGCAAAAATGTGTGCGCGGTCCACACGCGTTTGGGCCTTGTTGGGGAATCCTTTATTTTCAGCCGCCTCACACATCGGCGTTTCATTTATCGTCGTGTTTCGTAGCTGGGCGCTGTCCCGATGGGACAATCCAATTTACGATCGATCAAACTTTACGACACTTTTGCGATTCTTCGACAAAGCCGCGTGGATGTAGGTACGGCGGACGCCGACTGGGTAACTAGAGATACGGCACACGTGTGTGTCCGTGTGCGTGATGTAAGCGGGAGTGTAAAATATGTGAGTCGAGATATATAGGGGTGCATGTGGACGAGTGGGCTGTATACGCGATATGTGGACGAATATGACATATATGTGTATGTGCATGCATGCATACTTGGATGCGTGGATGAGTATGACATGTACACGTTCCTGCATGCATGACATATACGTACGACATGTATGACATGTATGACATATATGGAGACGTGTATGACATATATGTATGACGTGCATGACATATACTTGACGCGTGCATCCGAGTATGACACACATCCACGTATAAGTGCGTGGATGCGTGAATATATACATTGCTAGGTGTATACACCTATACATATACGTGGATGCGTGAATATATATATTGCTGGGTGTATACACCTATACATATACGTGGATGCGGGAATATATATATTGCTAGGTGTATACACCTATACATATACGTGCATGCATGATCAAGTATATGGACGCGTGTATCCAAGTCTGACATATGTGCACACGTAAATGCGTGGGTGTGGAATATACATGAATGGAGCAATAAGAGTATAATATATACGCGCAGGCATATGTACACATACATTTCCGTGGGTGAACTACCGTATGCACGCATGCATTTATACGATCTAGGATAAATACGCATAAATATACGCAGTCGCGTGTGGCCCATATGCATATCACATGCAGGAAAGATCTACACATTTGTTACACAAGAATGGAGTATGTATAAACGTATGTGCCGTGTGCATACATTACATACATACATTCCATATCCATAAGGCAGGAGTTTGTATTGCTCCGATAGTTTTACACTTTGACTGAACATTGATTATGATAAAATAGTACGGATAGAATACATCAAAGTAACGAGAATAGAATAACTAATTCCACAAACTTACCGTAACCAGCTTCAATACAAACCTGCAACCACACGTAAAGCCAGACAAAAGAGACCATATAAACAACTCTCTCTATCTAATAAAACAGTATCCTTCAGAAATGACATATATACACCAACATATATTGATTTTCTTCATGCAAGCCTAAACGTCTATAAACATGTCCCGTATACACACACGTCGCTGTGAAAAGCCATGCATCCATGTGTCCACGTACACGTCTTCTACATTACATACATACATTCCATATCCATAAGGCAGGAGTTTGTATTGCTCCGATAGTTTTACACTTTAACTGAACATTGATTATGATAAAATAGTACCGATAGAATACATCAAAGTAACGAGAATAGAATAACTAATTCCACAAACTTACCGTAACCAGCTTCAATACAAACCTGCAACCACACGTAAAGCCAGACAAAAGAGACCATATAAACAACCCTCTCTATCTAATAAAACAGTATCCTTCAGAAATGACATATATACACAACATATATTGATTTTCTTCGTGCAAGCCTAAACGTCTATAAACATGTCCCGTATACACACACGTCGCTGTGAAAAGCCATACATCCATGTGTCCACGTACACGTCTCCTAGCCATAAGTATAAACGCATATAAACGTATGGCCCGCGGCATGTATGCATGCTTTGCAGATAGGTATCGCGCGAGGCGCCATAAAATATTGTTCAATCCCAGTTCGCCGCGACGACAAACGTATGCATCGCACGGGACATCCTTCGCCGTAAGCCGAGAACCGGCGACGACTACTTGTCTTCCCGTGACAAGCCGTGACTACTGCCGCGACTACTGCCACGTCCGCCTCATTCTTGCGGGCATTCGAGGAGTCTGGCTTTGCCAGAACAAGAGTGCCACGAATGTGCGCGATCGTACTTCTTCCTTAACACTTTCGCGAACGTTCACGGACTAGGTGTTTATGTTCCGGAGTAGAAGGCAATCGACACACATTTGCAACGAGTCGGCGCCGCTGACTTACGGAGTTGGGAGGGTAGAAAGTAGGCTGATTTTGAGACGGACTGATTTTTTGTGCCAATGTTCGCACGGATTTTCGAGAATTGTTGTAGTGGACGTGGTCCCAAGAAATTCTTTGTGAATTAACCCTTTTAGTGCCGGACGACGATATATCGTCGTTCGCAACACTGCATATATACCAACAACGATATATCGTTGCGCATCCAATAGCGCGTTACTATTCGCATTGCGAGAGAACTCTATTTCAAAATAAATTTATAATACGTTATAAATGGTATGATTTTATTAGGAGGGAATTTAAAAAAAAATAGTTGTTCGGTTTAACTTTATATTACCTATAAGAATTACTTGTTTCGGAAGAGATAATCTGTCCGGCGGTTACCACGTATCTTGGAGTTATTCTTTATTTTTGATATGCAATATTATTTATTTTGTTACAAAATATTTTGGAAATACAAGGTATAAACTTTGTCATAAACGGTCTATATAATGTTATGATGAAAAGATCACTTTTCGAATGTGGTAATACGTTGTGAAAGGGAGAACTTAATTTTTATTTTCTTTATGATCATTTACACCTTTGTTATTTATATCATTTTCAATGAATATAGAAAAATTAGTGTCATCGTTTTATTTTCTATTTCGTCCTTAATACGCTACTTTTTTAATTATTTAAACATTGTTTTTTGTTTGGTTTTTATGAACCTTTTTCCAAAGCCTAGTAAAATCGTGAAATTCGGCCGGTTATTTTCGCATAGGCACCTCTTTTTCGCCCGGCACTAAAAGGGTTAAGCATGGTTTTTCTTGTTTCTACTGTAGGTTTCGTCGCGTTAATCAAGTGATCAACTGAATTTTTGTGAATAACGAGTGTGTACGAATTTTCGGAAAACTTTGTGATGAATGGAGTCGAAAGAGATTGATTGAGAATTAATGATCGAATTTCTTTCTTTGAGCGTAGGTTTTCGTGAGCTTTCGCCACATTTAGCAGCAATAATTTTCAATGGCACAAAATGTTAAACTGCACTAACGGTAAACGTATAATATAGGTATAACGTTTGGAAACGATCTGTTTACGTCGTAAACTCTCCCATAAATGCTTGGAAGTGAGGACTATATGAATGCTTTCACTCATATTTTTGCCGATTTTTTAATGCTTTTAAACTTCACAAATTATTTCACTAATCAATTTTTGTACACTACCTATTATGGTACAAATTAGTAAGAATGTACAGACTCATCGGCGCCGCTGATTTACGGAGTTGGGAGGGCAGAAAGTAGTCTGATTTTTTGTGCAAATGTTCGCACGGGTTTTCGGAAATCGTTGTAATGGACGTGGTCCAAAGAAATTCTTTGTGAATTAAGCATCGTTTTTCTTGTCTCTACTATAGAGTTCATTGCTTTGGCGCAAGAGATTTTACTGAAGATCCAAAATATTTGCAATGGGTGGCAATTATTATTTTATAAATGCAGTTGTTATTAGAATTGTGCTGCGATCCTTTGGTCTCCAATACCTGCATATTATTTACATTTTGCATAATTCAGTCACACGCTGTAGTATTTCATAGCATCGCCGTTCTAATACAGCAAAATACGCTCGGCAGTCAACGTGTCAATCAAGTGATCGACTGAATTTTTGTGAATAATGACTGTGCACGAATATCGGGAAGCTTTGTTATAAATGCAGTCGAAATAGGTTGATCGAGAATTAATGATCGAATTTATTTCTTATAGCGTAGGTTTTCGTGAGCTTTCGCCACATTTAGGAACGACCATTTTCAATGGCACAAAATGTTAAACTCTACTCAGGGTAAAAGTGTAACGTAGGTATAACGTTTCGAAACGATCTGTTTACGTCGTAAGCTCTCCCATAAATGCTTGGAAGTGGGGACTATGGTAAATGCTTTCACTCATATTTTTGTCGATTTTTTAATGCTTGGAAACTTCACAAATTATTTCACTAACAAATTTTTATGCACTATGTATCACGATATAAATTAGTAAGAATGTGTACAGACTTGTTGTTAACGCTAGTTTACTGACTAAACCACAGGTTTGTCATGTATTGTACAAAATGGATCAGTGTACGAATACTTTCTACACCTTACAAACAGTTGCAACTCCTAAAAACGAAAGCGCGGCATTTTCTCTGTGTTTTTATGCCTTGTCATCGTGTTTTAATTTATTCGAGTTGTTTTGCGAAGTCTGAAATGTTCGTTGCACAGCTCCCGAGCGTTGTAAATTTTGATATTGGAACGCGTCGCAAGTTTCTCGACGCTTCCCGTCGGATATGCTGCGGATTTGATTGTTGCGTGCGCTCTCCCGATTTTATCCTTTGAAGTGCCGCGGCATATCCATAGATATGACTTATCCCTGCATTTTGATGGCAGTTTTTGTCGACGCCGCGAGACCTTCGGGCTCGATGTATTTCCAGCGGACCACGTTCGTCGACAGACATGCCTCTTTCGCCGCTTCCCGGCAGTGTCAAATTTCACTCACGCCACTGCGGAAGTCAGGCTTGTATTTTCGTCCTTTCGCCTTTCCAGATGCTCGTCGTTTCCCCTACTTCGAGCAGTAGGCCACCTGTACTTCTACGAAACGATGTCGGTCAGACGTCCGTTTGTTTCCGAGATTTCAGTCTCTCACTTTGAAGTGCTCCCCGCTTGTGCCGGGTACAATGAAATGATACTGAGAATACGGGTGGACTCTCGCATGGCGCGATTAAAACGTTGCACGTTGTACGAAATTAGAAACAAGGGAAATCGGTTGCGATGGAGATAACGAGATGCGGTCAACTGGAGTAAATTGCGGAATGCTGCGTTTTATTGTGGAATATTATACAAGAAACAACATGGTCATATGAAATTGGATGGAACGAAATTGGAATCGTTATATGGGACGAGTCTTCGTGCTTATATTTACCTGAAACGTAACGGAACATGTTTTCTGACGAAGTCAAAAAGTAATGTGTTTTGAAAATAATTAGTCTGTTAATTATTTTCACCATAACATGTTTTAAAAATAATTAATCTGTTAAGCACACGATCCACAATCCGCCTGTAAAATATCGAACCGTGAGCATCGTACACACAATGATGATTGTCCATAACATACGCATCACAATACATTTTCTTGTTACCTGAAACAACTCAAGAACTTCTGCCATAAACTTGTCGTAATTCATGTGTCAATCATCAGACAAGCATAATCAGAATTTGAAATTCCACCCATCAGCATCCTTGTTAGAATTCGAAACAACAAATTCTCACCACAATTTTACCTAAAATTAGAATATAAAATGCCGTCGAAACATTTCTTCGTCACTGTCGTAATTCATATGTCAATCATCAGACAAGCATACTCTTCCTCAGAATTTGAAATTCCACCCGTCAGCATCCCTGTTAGAATTCGAAACAACAAATTCTCACCACAATTTTACCTAAAATTAGAATATAAAATGCCGTCGAAACATTTCTTCGTCACTGTCGTCCGTTTAACAGGTCAGCCTCGACCTCCTCGCCGCATTTTTAACGTCAGCCGCACACGTCGTGCTTCTCTTGCGACCGCAATTAATCGAAAACACGCCGAACAACCAGCGGAACGTATTTCCCTCCGTGCGTTAACGTAATTTCTTCGAATTTTCGCCATTTACCGTTGTTTGCGCACGCCGCCAAACTGAAGTGAGCCAGCGGGTAATGCGACAGGAGTTTCTGGATTTGCCAGGTCCCATCCCTTCTCCGTTTTCTCTTCTTTTCCCTTTTTCCCTTTACGACGTTTACGACGCCTGCAACAAAAAACTTTTCCGCACCAGAGGTGCATCGGTGAACTTTCAATTTTTCAAGAATTCAATTAGTAACGAATGGAAACAACTGGAAACAACTTTTCAGGATTAGACCCTGTCCGATCATCCCTCCAAATATAAGAGAGACGTGACTGATCATAAACCTCAGTCTCGACATAAATCTAACTGCAGAAACTCTACTCAATTAACAAATTCTACTGTAACATTAATTCTATCAACAGTTTCAATAGTTTTTATCAATTCTTAATTATTTTTACGTTTTCATAATTTATTCCGCACAATCAGAACAGTGAAGGGTTCTCTTCTTTTTCCTTTTTCCCTTTACAACGTTTATGACGCATGCAACAAAAAACTTTTCCGCACCAGAGGTGCATCGGTGAACTTTCAATTTTCCAAGAAATCAATTAGTAACGAATCAGGTCCCTGGAAACAACTTTTCAGGGAGCAGCCCCTCTCCGATTATCCCTCCAAATATCAGAGAGACATGACTGAGTCTCGATATAAGTCTAACTACAGAAACTCTACTCAGTTAACACGTTGACTGCCAAGCGTATTTTACTATATTAGAACAGCGATGCTATGAAATAATACAGCGTTCGACAGAATGATGCAAAATGTAAATAATGTGCAGCTATTGGAGACCAAACGATCGCATCACTATTCTAATAACAAGTGCATTTATAAAATAATAATTGCTACCGATTGCGAATATTTTGAATCTTCAGTAAAATTTCTTGCGTCGGTCACCGGTGACCATCACGGCAGTCAAAGTGTTAATAAAACACGTTGCGACGTTCGATCGTTTTGAAGTTCTACACTTTCTTTGACATTTTGCGCATTTGTAAACGCGCTTACGGCTACACACGAGGCAACGTTTCGAAAATAAATTCAATGTCGCGGCGGACGGCAGCGATTCTTCGCGTTCATCTTATTGTCAGTGTCACGGTATCGCGATAAACGTTCGATCGTTTTGAAGTTCTACACTTTCTTTGAAATTTGGCGCATTTGTAAACAACTGCATTTATAAAATAATAATTCCTACCCATTGCGAATATTTTGGATCTTCAGTAAAATTTCTTGCGTCGGCCACCGTTGACCATTACGGCAGTCAAAGCGTTAACAACTTCCACTACTGTAACATTAATTCTGTCAACAATTTCAATTGGTTTGATCAATTCTTCATTATTTTTACGTTTTCATCGTTTATTCCGCACAATCATAACAGTAAAGGGTTGGTGCACATGCACCTTGGTTCCTCCCGTCAAAGTGGGTCATTTATGCACCTCCGGTCAGTGTTTTCGCGCAACCGACGAGTGTCTCCATTAATTGCTATGCACTCGCTCCTCCGTTAATTGCGCCACGTTAGTCAACATACGCGCCGATTCCGATTTAACCGTGCGACAAAGGTGCGCGGAGGCCGCGAGCCGTGTCCTTTTAGCGAGAGTAGGTCGAGGACTACTTGTCCTCGGAGCGAGTCGTAAAAACGTGCCGCCATCTTCCGCGCACGCGAGGATAGGGTACGCGTGCACAATTTCCTTATGCGGCGAGACGCTCGGCCACCTTTGGCCGGTATTGGTCGTGGGCAGCACGGGGTCTACGTAGATGGACCTGTGGAAAGTATCGAAAAGCAGTAATTGGACGGCGGCTGGTCGCGAAACGCGTGGGCTGGTGGGAAAGAGCAGGGACAACGGATTTCGTGGATCGACTTCTTGCGCAGCGTGCGTGTGATCGTAATGGACGGCGGCTTGCGCGGATGCATTTTGCGGGACCTACGAATTTACCGTGCGGCCGAACGTAGGTGTGGGAACTTAATTCTGACTGAGGGTGTGGAGGGTACGACCGAAATGTTCGAGAACGGAAATATTCGTGAAGCGGAATGGTCGTGAACCGAAATGTTTGAAAACCGGAAGGGTCGTAAATTTAAATATTTGTATGCCGACATATATGGGAATCGGAATTTTTGTAAATGAAATGTTTGTAAACCGAAATGTGCGCAAACCGGAGTATTCGTAAACCGAAATGTTCGTAAAGCGAAATGTTCGTGAACCGGGATATTCGAAAGCCGGAAAGTTCGTAAATTTAAATATTTGTATGCCGACGTGTACGGGAATCGGAATTTTCGTAAATGAAATGTTTGTAAACCGAAATGTGCAAAAACCGGAATATTCGTAAACCAAAATGTTCATAAAGCGGAATGTTCGTAAATTGAAATGTTCGTGAACGGAAATATGCGTGAAGCGGAATTGTAGTGAACTGAAATGTTTGGAAACCAGAAGGTTTGTAAATGTAAATATTTGTAAGCCGACATGTACGGAAATCGAAATTTTCGTAAATGACATGTTTGTAAACCGAAATGTGCGAAAATCGGAATATTCGTAAACTGAAATGTTCATAAAGCGAAATGTTCGTAAACCCAAATATTCGCAAAGCGAAATGTTCGTAAACCCAAATATTCACAAAGCGAAATGTTCATAAATTTAAATATTCATAAAACAAAATCTCCGAAACGCAAAATATTTGTGAACAGAAATGTTCCTACACTGAAATATTCGTAAACCCAAACGTTTATAAACCGAAATATTCAGTAAACCGAAATGTTCGTGAATCGGTATATTCCTAAATTCAAATGATCCAAAACGCAAAATATTTGTTAGTCAAACTATTTTCCCCATAAGAATCCATGTAACATTGATTAATCCTTTCCCCAACCCTAGATGATTATTCATTTAAATTCCTACAAGTTCTATGCCCAAAAGGCAGCTTTGTAAAAAAGATTCCGTTTCTATTCTCCTCGATTAGAGTTTCAGTTCTATTACAACTTTATCGAATAGATTGAGTTTCTGCGGCCGTTATTCTCGTGTCGACGCACGCTGCTTTGTGCGTAGCCAAGTGCTTGAACTGCGGATGTCGTGCGTGATTTCGTAGTTGAACCTATGCGTCAGTCAAGAATTTGAGCATTCACAGTTCGCATCGTTTACCATTTGTCCCGCGGTATGATTGGCGGTCTTCCTTTTGGAATTGCCCGCACAATGGCCTTGGAAAATTGAAGCCAATCACCGGCTACGGACTCTATAGCCTGAGTGACCCAGGTCGTACGTGACGCTCGCTCGATTTGGCTTATGAACGCTCGCCAGCGTGACTGGCTTCGAATTGGTCAACTTTGAATTCGCGCATTCCAAACACAGATCCGCTTTCTTTGACAATGTCAGCTACTATAGCAAGGACAATCCTGCTTATTATATCAAATATTCATTTGCATTTTGGGTATTATATTGGTATATCACAGGAAAAAGCATTTTATAAGAATGCAAATTGGACGACATTGATGATTGCAATTCAGAACGAATTTATTATGTTGTTGTTGTTTCGACGGTGTTACCCAATAGTATGTTGCACTCGCGTATTCGCTTGTATTTTGAATAATATACTGATATATCGTAAAAGTGACTTTGCGCGAATATGGATTCAATTATGTTGCCAGCGTGACTGGCTTCGAATTGGTCAACTTTGAATTCGCGCATTCCAAATACAGATCCGCTTTCTTTGACAATGTCAGCTACTATAGCAAGGACAATTCTGCTTATTATATCAAATATTCATTTGCATTTTGGGTATTATATTGGTATATCACAGGAAAAAGCATTTTGTAAGAATTCAAATTGGACGACATTGATGATTGCAATTCAGAACGAATTTATTATGTTGTTGTTGTTTCGACGGTGTTACCCAATATTACGTTGCACTCGCATATTCGCTTGCATTTTGAATAATGTATTGATATATCGTAAAAGTGACTTTGCGTGAATATGGATTTAATTATGTTGCCAGCGTGACTGGCTTCGAATTGGTCAACTTTGAATTCGCGCATTCCAAACACAGATCCGCTTTCTTTGACAATGTCAGCTACTATAGCAAGGACAATCCTGCTTATTATATCAAATATTCATTTGCGTTTTGGGTATTATATTGGTATATCACAGGAAAAAGCATTTTGTAAGAATGCAAATTGGACGACATTGATGATTGCAATTCAGAACGAATTTATTATGTTGTTGTTGTTTCGACGGTGTTACCCAATAATATGTTGCACTCGCGTATTCGCTTGCATTTTGAATAATATACTAATATATCGTAAAAGTGACTTTGCGTGAATATGGATTCAATTATGTTGCCAGCATGACTGGCTTCGAATTGGTCAACTTTGAATTCGCGCATTCCAAACACAGATCCGCTTTCTTTGACAATGTCAGCTACTATAGCAAGGACAATCCTGCTTATTATATCAAATATTCATTTGCATTTTGGGTATTATATTGGTACATCACAGGAAAAAGCATTTTGTAAGAATGCAAATTGGACGACATTGATGATTGCAATTCAGAACGAATTTATTATGTTGTTGTTGTTTCGACGGTGTTACCCAATAGTATGTTGCACTCGCGTATTCGCTTGCATTTTGAATAATATACTAATATATCGTAAAAGTGACTTTGCGTGAATATGGATTCAATTATGTTGCCAGCGTGACTGGCTTCGAATTGGTCAACTTTGAATTCGCGCATTCCAAACACAAATCCGCTTTCTTTGACAATATCAGCTACTATAGCAAGGACAATCCTGC
The DNA here is from genome assembly GCA_033815515.1 of Cryptocheilus praepositus. NCBI lineage: Eukaryota > Metazoa > Arthropoda > Insecta > Hymenoptera > Pompilidae > Cryptocheilus > Cryptocheilus praepositus. Next base: position 7,949,482 of record JAWWQZ010000303.1, on the reverse strand, counting down.
TTATTATATCAAATATTCATTTGCATTTTGGGTATTATATTGGTATATCACAGGAAAAAGCATTTTGTAAGAATGCAAATTGGACGACATTGATGATTGCAATTCAGAGCGAATTTATTATGTTGTTGTTGTTTCGACGGTGTTACCCAATAATATGTTGCACTCGCGTATTCGCTTGCATTTTGAATAATATACTAATATATCGTAAAAGTGACTTTGCGTGAATATGGATTCAATTATGTTGCCAGCGTGACTGGCTTCGAATTGGTCAACTTTGAATTCGCGCATTCCAAACACAGATCCGCTTTCTTTGACAATGTCAGCTACTATAGCAAGGACAATCCTGCTTATTATATCAAATATTCATTTGCATTTTGGGTATTATATTGGTATATCACAGGAAAAAGCATTTTGTAAGAATGCAAATTGGACGACATTGATGATTGCAATTCAGAACGAATTTATTATGTTGTTGTTGTTTCGACGGTGTTACCCAATAGTATGTTGCACTCGCATATTCGCTTGCATTTTGAATAATATACTAATATATCGTAAAAGTGACTTTGCGTGAATATGGATTCAATTATGTTTATTGCAGTTTATAGCAAAACGTCTGTGTGTTACTATCGTTTTATTTCTGTATTGTACGCAAAAGAAGTACTTTGCATAAATACAACTTAAACAACATGGATGGTTGCTGTTCACAGCAAAACGCATGGGACCTTTGCCGGTTTTAGCAAAATTAAGCAGCTGTAAACTCAAGACGTAAAGGTCTCGTATACTAGGTTCTTGAAGAGAAAACAACTGTCTACACCACGCGGCCAACCGTCTTACCCGCAAACTCCATTATAATTTCGTTTAACCTAGTCACACAAACGAGATCCGGCAAAGACGAAAAATGTCTCGAGAAAATAATGGAAACGTATTAACCGCTTTAATGCCACGCAGCGTGATCGTACTGTTTTGATTTCGTGCCAAAACTTGCTATGGCGTTAGATGGCAATGCTCTGTTGACGGTGGACACAAGTTTCATTATATTGGGTTAATAAAATAATCATTTTAATAAAATCCGTTAAATAATTTCAGTTTAAGTGAAAGAAGACTATGATAGATACTTCACTTAAACAATAAAATAAACAAAAAATATATTGATCCATTAAAGTCTTATATTCGAGATTCATATATAGCTTTATAATTAAACTGCCAAAATGTCCACGTTGTCCTAAAAATAGTTTCGAATTTTGGCATTTAATCGGTTTCAAAAACAAATCCCATAGTATTAGTAGACTGCAATGAAATTTGACATACGTCATATTTTTTTTTTTGGCATTTAATCAGTTCAAAAAAAATTCCATAGTATTAGTAAACTGCGATGAAATTTGACATACATGATATTTTTTTGGCATTTAATCAGTTTTAAAAAAAATCCCATAGTATTAGTAGACTGCAATGAAATTTGATATACGTCATATTTTTTTTTGGCATTTAATCAGTTAAAAAAAAATCCCACAGTATTAGTAGACTGTAATGAAATTTGACATACGTCATATTTTTTTTGGCATTTAACCAGTTTAAAAAAATTTCCCATAGTATCAGTAGACTGCGACGAAATTTGACATACGTCAAACTACAATTCTTTATTTGTCACTAAACTCGTTTATTTAATTTTATCCGTCTCGTTCGATAACGCAAGCTTCGCGCTTTTCGTCACGACCCTATCCGCCACCGTTTCACTTCGAAAAATGCGTGATATCCGCCGCCGCATTAATTCTCTCTCTTCTCGTCACTTTTCTTGAGAGACACGACGTTCGACGCATCGAACATTTGAAGCGTTCCCGCAGATTTTCCTAGTCCACCCGAAGGACTCTCGTTTACGTTTCTGGGCTTCGGGATCAACGTGCCAAGAGCCTTCACAGTTCGAGCACACTTTCCGTCCGACATTCTCTCTCTCTCCTCTCTCTCTTTGCCTGTCTCTCTCCGACTTTGAAAAGCCACGACGTGCGGTACAATGAAGGCGAACGTTTCTACGCTCGCTCGTTCGCGTTTCCAGCAGCGCCGTTCCTTTGATGTACATTCTATGCTGGCGAGTCGATTGCGCCGCGGCGCCTTCCGCCCGTGGGACAATTAGTCTCTTAACGGAATTAGCATCGGGGGCCGGCGCAGACTGCCGCGCCATTAGATTTTCGACGACTAAGCGCATTACGCGAGGGCGGCTAATTACGAGAAGGCGGCACCGCCGTTTTAACCCGCTCGAGACGCGATCGAGACGATCGTTGACGGAAGACGCCGCGATAAGGTGGAAATTGGGTGACTTTCTCGCGCCGGCGACTCATCGTTCGACGAACGCGGAAACGTTGCAGCGCGGACGAGAGTTTCTGTGACGGTTGTCAATGGGGAATGGGGAATTGTCGCGGTAAATGTGTAGGTGAACGGAATTATTCAGGAAAATTATGTAGTTGAACGGAATTATTCAGGAAAATTATGTAGTTGAACGGAATTATTCAGGAAAATTATGTAGTTGAACGGAATTATCCGGAAAAGTGTGTAGGTGAACGGAATGGGTTGGAAAAATATGTAAGTAAACGGAATCATCGTGGACAATTATGTACACATACAAAATCATCCGGGAAAATATGTAGGTATACAGAATTAAAAGAATATGTAGGTATATGAAATTATTCAGAGGAAAATGTAGGTATGCGACATTGGGACTTAAAATTTGGAAGCATGAGGAGGAGGAGATGCATTTGGAGGTACATACGAGTTTCATGGAATCATTTCAAACGTTTATTCCCGAAAATTATGTAGTTGAACGGAATTATCCGGAAAAGTGTGTAGGTGAACGGAATGGGTCGGAAAAATATGTAAGTAAACGGAATCATCGTGGACAATTATGTACACATACAAAATCATCCGGGAAAATATGTAGATATACAGAATTAAAAAAATATGTAGGTATATGAAATTATTCAGAGGAAAATGTAGGTATGCGACATTGGGACTTAAAATTTGGAAGCATGAGGAGGAGGAGATGCATTTGGAGGTACATACGAGTTTCATCGAATCATTTCAAACGTTTATTCCCGAAACATAGTAGAACTCTTATCCGGAGCCTATCGGTGGCGATCTTTCGCCGGACAACCACCCCTTGCTGCCTCTTTCCGGTCCTACCCGCCGGTTAAATATTTAAGGCTGCGTCCGTACGGACGAGGAGCTGTATTTTCTTAAAGCTGAAACGTAGATCGATGCATAACCAGGTCCGTGTCCATTGCGTAGCTTTCATAAATAGTGTAAACCAATTTCATTGCAAACAGATCTGGCATTACCGAAAATTCGACTCTGAACCCTAAAACTAACCCACCGTCATAAACGTCTCTCTCACCACTCGAATCTCCTTTCGACTTTTGGGAGTGTTCTGAATATAAAGATCGGTAATGCCGGATCTGCTTTATACAGAACTTTATTTACACTGGCTTACACTTTTCACGGACCTCAATATACCTAAGTATAACGTTGAGGGTCTCGGAGAATACTATCTGTCTCGTTCTTCGGACTCGTCCTTAAATATCCCACCGATAGGTAAAGAACAGGAAGGAACAGGAAAGCTGGAAAGAAATGATGTCCGGTGGAAAATTACCACCGGCAGGCCCAGGACAAACTATATGAATGATTTGGCCGCAACGTGCGTTTACGCCACAAGTGTAAACCAATTTCATTGCTAACAGATTTGGCATTAGCGAAAATTCGACTCTGAACCCTAAACCCACTGCCCACCGTCATAAACGCCACTCTCACCACTCGAATCTCCTTTCGACTCCTCAGCCACTGTCACCGCTGCCAGCATTGTCGGCCGCCACGATTTTTCGCCAGTTTCATTAAGCCCCCGCCCTAGCCCCGGATATCGGCGAATGCCGGCAAACAAACGACCCGCACCTAACTACGTTAGCTGCCGCGCTCGCAATATGGGTTACGTATTGTGCACGCGGACGTTGCGCACAGGGCTCGGTCATTTAATGAATGCACTTAAGATTTCTTTCCCGGTTCGTGGCCTCGTCCGGGGACAATGTTGGTGCCGGGCTAGAAGCGGTGCGCAGCGAAATCCTAATAAACAATGGCCATTGCGGCTGCACGCGGGCGGAGCTTAGTTAATTAGTATGCAGCCCGGCTCGCAGTGCCACCCGAGTCAGGCGGAACGGGAAGGCGAGCGCGAGTATGGAAAATGAGGAGGGCGAGAGGCAGGCCGGAAATGAGACATAAAGGCGGCGAAACAACCTTAGCGCTTGCCGTGGACGACGCTTTATCGGAAAGGCTTCCCAACCGCTCGACGTCCGGCCACTTTCATCGCGATGTCTCGGAGGACCGACGCTCTGGGCCCCGTAGCGATAACGACGTCTGCTGGCAAAGGCGCGTAGATGGAAACGAAGTCGCTTTTTATTCGGAAGTAGCGTCCGCGGCGGTTATGAATGCGGCGATTGTGATTTGTGTTGTTAGCATAGCCCATAATCGCCATCGGCTTATATTTCTTCATTATGCAAGTAAAGGTATAATGAGCGTGGAATTGAATATATTATTTATTGGGAACTGTTAGTGGTGGTAACGAAAGCATTAAGGACGTCATCTGGGAAAGACGCATAGATGGAAACGAAGTCGCTTTTTATTCGGAAGTAGCGTCCGCGGTGGTTATGAATGCGGCGATTGTAATTTGTGGTGTTAGCATAACCCATAGAGACTATCAACGTATTTGTATTTACTAATTATGCAATTAAGAACATAATGGGGGTGAAATTTAACATATTATTTATTGGAAACTGTTGCTGGCGGTAACGACAGCGATAACGACGTCTGCTGGCAAAGGCGCATAGATGGAAACGAAGTGGCTTTTTATTCGGAAGTAGCGTCCACGACGGTTATGAATGCGGCGATTGTGATTTGTGGTGTTAGCATAACCCGTAGACATTATCAACGTATTTGTATTTCTTCATTATGCAATTAAAAGCATAACTGAATATATTATTTATTGGAAACTGTTGGTGGTAACAGGCAAAGGCGCATAGATGGAAACAAAGTGGCTTTTTATTCGGAATTAGCGTCCACTACGGTTCGACGCATTTGTATTTCTTCATGATACAATTCAGAACATAATGGGGGTAAAATTGAATATATTATTTATTGGAAACTGTTACTGGTGGTGATGGCAGCGATAACGACGTCTGCTGGCAAAGGCGCGTAGATGGAAACGAAGTCGGTTTTTATTCGAAAGTAGCGTCCACGGCGGTTATGAATGCGGCGATTGTGATTTCTGTTGTTAGCATAGCCCGTAGCCGCCATCGACGTATATTTCTTCTTTATACAATTAAAAGTATAACGAGGGTAAAATTAGGCACATTATTTATTGGGAACTATTGCTGGTGGTGAAGTTATGGAATAACGACGTGAATAAATGCGGTAAGGTAGTAATTTAATCTAATACAGTATAACCTGTTTTTGTGCGGTGGATAGGGAATAACGATAAATAAATTTTGTACGATATACTTTAATCTAAAAGGAAAACTTTTTTGCGGTGGATAGAGACCGCATAAAAAAAGTCGGACTTAGAAAATACATCAAGGATTTTTTAAATAGATGAGAGAATCCCTTCAATTAAATAAAATAATTAAATTAGACCTAAAGAAATTGTAAAATGGGTAACAACGGCGACGGTTATGAATGCGACGATGTGATTTAGTGCGCTGTAATGTACCAGGGTGGATGAGTGATTAGCACAGCTAGTAGCCATTATCGCTAGTATATTCCTTCATTATCCAATTAAAATTATAATAGGGTTGAAATGAAACACATTAATTAATGACATTATTGCTCGGAGTGGAGTTACGAAATAACGACGCGAATAAATGCGATGAAACTCTTATTAAATCAAATATATATTATAACGTGGAAAAGATACTTATAGAGAGAGTAAACGATGACGTGATATATATTTTCATTGGGAAGTAGCGTTGGCGACGGTTATGAATGCGATGATTGTAATTTCGTGTGCTGTGATGTGTAAAGTGTCAGCGTGGATGAGTGATTAGTGCAGCTAGTGTCGTCTATCGACGTATATTCCTTCATTATCCAATTAAAACCGTAATAGGGTTGAAATTAAACACATTATTTATTGGAAATTAATTAATGAAATGATTGCCTATAGCGGAGTTACGAAATAACGACGCGAATAAATGCGATAAAACTCGTATTAAATTAAAAATAATAATAATGGGAAAAACATACATACAAAGAGTATCAGAGAGAAAGATAAGTAACATTGGCATAATTTGTGAATGCGACAATTGTGATTTGGTTCCGCTTATGTTTTACGTCTAGAATCGCGAAAATATCGGTAACGAAAACATTGTCGACTCGTCAACCATTTCGAACAATTTGCGGCTAATGCTGCGACGGTAAAGTGTTCAGTTTCCTATAAAGCAGCAGTCTGGCATCCTTACGCTCTTCAAAGCTATTGAATATTGCTTCGTTCTCGATACGACAGCTGTTGCTCCTTCGTATCGCAACGCTTGCAAGTTAACTGTACACAGAGAGACGCATCCTTTTCACAGGCACAATTCAATCGCCCACGCTCTTCAATAACAGCGGTTCGCTTTAACACGATAGCACAACATAAATTTAGTAGGCTTTTCATGAGGCCCAAGTCGTCAAAGCGGTGGCATAATAAGCTGCTGGCAACGATTTATTCGTTTTTCCAATATAACGGGAGCCGTTCGGAAACGAATTACAAACACAAGAGTTAAGGAACTTTTAGTATACCGGTTGAGATACCGATAGTATGCATCGGAGAATAACACGCAATTTCATTGTTGCAAAGAAGTTTGATGCAATGAAAACTGAACGAATATGCATTTATTCCGAATGTTGCTGGAGAGTACACAAATTATAGATCGATAAAGTTAGATCGATAAAGTTAAGAATTAGAACAAATGTGAAAAAACGGTGGTTTATTACTCTAGCTGTCATAAAACGCCACGAACTTCTACAAATTGTTTTGGAGAATATTATAAAGCATAAATGCAATATTACATAGTTTTTATCAGCGTCGGTCTCTGACGATTCTAACAAGACTTGTAAATTCTTGGCGCGTAATTGCCACCGGAATTACAACGCTTGGACCGATCCGAGAATTGTTGTGGGAGGAAGGCATTCTTGAACTGTTTTGAGTAACAAGGGGATATATTCTTATCATATTACTGTACAATTACTCCGACCACTTACATTTATAGTAATTTAATTTGCAGGAATCGGGTATGGGAATGGATATGTCAACCTATTTTGGGATAAGTGTAACTATGGGATTATTGGAAAGACGAGGAAACATTTATTATGCTTGTAGATATGAGCCATAGTTGTCGGGCAGTGGTGGGATTTAGATTGTATTTAAGAATGAGTACCTGTCACATTGTTCAACGTGTCTTTTGTACTATGTTCTTTCCCGTACTTTGACGAATCTGATTCGTGATGAGAATTTCGGACCGAACACGAATATCACGAGTCTAACTTGTGATTAAAATATATATATTGCATCAGAAATATATAGATAAAAAAATAATTAGATTATATTTTAATAGTTTTGGTCGAAGATCACTTGAATTCCACAAGTGCATCATCGTATGAAGTTAACACGTTGATTGCCGTGCGTATTTTGCTGTATCAGAACGGCGATGCTGTGAAATACTTCAGCGTATGATTGAATTATGCAAAATGTAAATAATGTGCAGGTATTGGAAAACAAAGGAACGCATCACTATTCTAACAATAGTTGCATTTATAAAATAACTATTGCTACCCATTGCGAATATTTTGGATCTTCAGTAAAATCTCTTCCGCCAGTCAGCGATGACCATCAGTCAACGTTATTGACTGCCGTGCGTATTTTACTATATTAAAACCGCAACTTGAAGTACTACAGAATATAATTGAATTACGCAAAATGAAAATAATGCGAAGGTATCGGAGACCAAAGAATTGCATCACTGTTTAATATTAATCGCATTTACAAAATTATAAATGCTACCGATTGGGTATTTTTTGAATTTTTCATGAGACCTTTTGCGCCGGTCTGACCACCACGGCAGTCAAAGTGTTAACACCTTGACCGCCGTGCGTATTTTACTCTACTGGAACGGCGATGCTATGAAATACTACAGAGTTTGACTGAATTATGCAAAATGTAAATAATGTGCAAGTATTGGAAAGGATCGTATTACTATTCTAACAATAGCTGCATTTATACATTAATTATTGCCACTCGTTGCGAATATTTTGGATCTTCAGTAAAATCTTTTGCGCCGATCACCGATGACCACCACGACATGTTAACACGTTGACAGTCAAAGTGTTAACACATTTTGACTGCCGTGCGCATTACTATTCTAACAATAACTGCATTTATAAAATAACTATATTAGAACGGCGATTCTATGAAATACTACAGCGTTTGACTGAATTATGCAAAATGTAAATAATGTGCAAGTATTGGAAAGGATCGCATTACTATTCTAAGAATAACTGGATTTATTAAAATGAGTATTGCCAGCCGTTGTAAATATTTTGGATCTTCAGTAAAATATCTTCCACCAGTCAGCGGTGACCATCACGGCAGTCAAAGTGTTAACAAGCGCAGGGCTACTTGACAGGCAGTCGCAAGATATAATTTGTTTCAAGTTCCGACGTCTCGATGTTCGTCCGTTAATTAACACACCTCGCGCGACAATTCGGACGGCGCGATGCAGGTTACGAGTCGCACCGCGTCATCAAGCGAACGTTTAACGCGAAATTAGCCGCAACCACTGACGCGACTTAGTGCCGGCACAGAAGGCGGAATTGCCTCGAAGCGAGTTAATTTTCGAAACGCCGCGGAAATGCCTTAATGGCGTAAAGTGTAATAGAGAACTCGGGAGAAATGTGCAGCGTCGCTGCGGACTCGTCCGTTAAGCGTCGGATAAAATCGGAAACTACGTGTCAGGAGGCGCATCGGGTCGGCGGGGTTCAACGACCGGCGGAAGGAAGATGTACTCACGCGAAACGTCTGCGTAATTGACAGCGCGGAAAATGCTGCGGCTGATCAAGGAGTGACGTTACAGTAATGTCTCGAACGCTGTCGCGAATGCGAATTGGAACAGTTTGGGAAAGGATGGAATGAGGGTCGAGGCAGTCGGATTTGTATATTTAGCTTTTCCTGCATGGAAACGGTTATAATATATGCGGGTGGGCTCGGGAAGAAAATGTGACGTGATAAGTATTAAACGAGTAAGTGTAGTCAAGATAAAAGTGGAAAAACACTCAAAAAACAACGTGTCAATGATTTAACCCTTAGCGCTCCGGCACATTTTCGCAGCGGAACGAGTGAAACGAAGTTTTATTTTAAATGAGAAGAATTACACGTGCTATAAAAAAAGGTTAAAAAATGGTTTAATCGTAACAGTGCAGAGACTGATCACGTTTTAACTATAGTTATCAATTACCAACGCCGACGATACCGCAGCATTTTAAGCGCAATCACGTTAAAGACATCCGGCTCCGCAGCGAAGCCTACGGAGCGCTAAGGATTAACAAAGACGGTGCTTGAACTTTTGTGCATTAAGCTTTTTCTGTATTGATGTAGACTTGTGAAGAAAATATGACGAAAAGTGATATAATGCGGTGCATATGTAGTTCTGGATCTTTACTAAGTAATTTATTTCGTAGTAACCATTAAACAAGTAATCGACTGTTGAAGTATTGGCGTTCAATCTCATTTCAAAAGGTGAAACCACACCATCATGTCACGACAATTTTCAGATAAAAAAAATGTAAATAATATATTTATACTAGTACATCATGACCTGTCAAGTTGCGAATTCTTCGCATTACTTATGACATACGCGTGCTTGATTGAAACCGATTAAGATGACATAAACACAGGATAACTTTCATAGGACACTGCGAAAAGTGGATCAGTGTAGACAATGTGAGAGACTTTACTATACCGCCGAAAGAACGAAGGGAAGTCTTTCGGCGCGGCCGCGAATAATTCAGCGGATGATTCCTCGATTTCGTGGCGGAGCCGGCGGCTACGCGCCAGAGATTTATGATGGATGAAAAGCGAAATAGAACGGGCTTTACGGTGGGATAGAAGAAACGCGCGCCGGTACGTTTCGCAATGCTCTCGCGTTCTTTGCATGTTTATCTTGTCTTTACGTGCGTTTGTAGTTAGACGGTTTTACGAGACGGAAGACAGTAAAGTGCTGTTACGCCATGTTCCGCAGGATGCGGACACGCGGGCGGTTATGGTAAAACTATAATTACCGCGTATCAAACTTCGATGGAACTTTAATTTAGTTTTACGCGACGCGTCGCACGCGAATCACCGAATGTCGTGTAACTACGCTTCTTGCTCCAAATGTACGACGAACGAAAGTTTATTTGCATTGCCAGCGTGTACGCAAGGATAACTACGATGTCTCTGTATTTATCGCTAGTGGAAAATTCTGCAAGGACCATTGCGTAACTATGCTTCTGGGCCTAAATTTACGACGGGCACAAATTTATCTGAACAGCCATATGAGGAAACACTACGTGAAAAGTTAAAAGTTGCATATATGTATCATCCGGCGCCAATGTCTTAACACTAAACGTACCAAGCGGGGTCAAATTACCCCTTTCAAAATTTTCTTTAAAATCATACATTCATGGTATTTCTTTCGCTCATTTGATTTTCTAATACTGAACGTACCAAGTGGCGTCAAATTACCCCTTTCAAAATTTTCTTTAAAATCATACATTGTTATTTGTTTCGCTCATTTGATTTTCTGTAAACTCTTATATCATCTCAGTATATTCAATTTCTTATATTCAATTTCTCTCTTAAGAAACTCTCTTATATTCAATTTCTCGCTTTAATAAATTAGGAATTTCTTTCTGAAAATCAACGTTTATTCCATAAGGGGTCAAATAACCCTTCATCTTAAAAATAGGTAGATGTACCGATACATTTAGTGTTAAGCCAGGAGGGCAAAAACTCAAAAGTTGCATATAACCATCATCCAACGTCCTAAGCCACTAGTGCGAAAGGTTAGAAGACGCACAAGACCTCATCCTCTTCCAATCTCTCACACATCATGCACCAGCCCGTCACTTCAGCCGAACTCACGAGCAACAATCCATCAATACATTTTCGTACATCGCCCCACTGAAGTCGCCCAAAAGCACGTTCATTCAACGTTTATTCCATAAGGGGTCAAATGACCCCTCACAGTAAGAATAGATATGTGCAAAGTACCGGTACGTTTAGTGTTCAGCCAGAAGAGCGAAAACTCAAAAGTTGCATATAACCATCATCCGATGATCCTAAGTCACTAGTGCAAAAGGTTAAAAGACGCACACGACCTCATCCTCTTCCAATCTCTCACACATCATGCACCAGCCCGTCACTTCAGCCGAACTCACGAGCAACAATCCATCAATACATTTTCGCACGTCGGCCCACTCAAGTTGCCCAGAAGCAGGCAACTAAATCAACGTTTATTCCATAAGGGGTCAAATGGCCCCTCACAGTAAGAATAGACAGGTGTAAAGTACCGGTACGTTTAGTGTTAAGCCAGGAGTGCGAAAACTCAAAAGTTGCATATAACCATCATCCGATGGTCCTAAGGCACTAGTGCGAAAGGTTAGAAGACGCATAAGACTTCATCCTCTTCCAATCTCTCACACATCATGCACCAGCCCGTCACTTCAGCCAAACTCACGAACAATCCATCAATACATTTTCGCACATCGCCCCGCTCAAGTTGCCCAGAAGCAGGCAACTAAATCTCGCGCTAAATCCCGGTCGCGTTGGGTGCCAAAGTGCATCGGGTCGGCGCCCGTCCGGCAGATTTCGTTGTTCGACAGGCCTCAACATCGTGCAGCGCTCGAGCACGGTGCCAGCAAGGCAAACGTTGCACGTCGCGTTAATCGTGTACGCTCGAAGCTGCAAAAGCAATTAGTTTGCCAATGACGAGAGCCCATCGAAGTCGTGCCGGAGAATTGGCCGGCGCTCGAAACTTACACCCCGGTTAATGTCGGCGGGTTATCGATTGTGGCGCGAAGCCGCAGGAGATCGTGAAAACCTGAGAGCCAAGACGGTGCCAGCAGCGGTTTCTAACTTCGATTATTGTCGCGGCGCGCTTGTTAATTGCCGAAAGCGATGCCGAACGCGCGTGTTGGCGGAAAATAAATTTGCGGCGAAATTCGAAGGGGTCTTAGGTGGTTGTGCGGCAGTGAAGTAGTTATTGTTGTGCGGAATGCAATAAGTCATAATCAAAATACCTGTGATGCGCACCTGTCGCGAGAGGCCTTCTTCGCTACGAATTTTTGGTTCGAAAAGGGAAGGGAAATGAAGGGGTGTTAGATTATCGCATTCCTTGGCACCTCGGCATTCTACCGGAGAATTCTAAAGAGATCGGACCGATTATTGTAATATAAAGATTTCGCAATTTATTGCTGCATCGACTGCTACGCTTCGATGGGTTTCGGTCGCCTGCTATATGGCGTGGTGGCTTTTTGTGGATGTGCGGTGATTAGGCGTGCGAGGTCGTTTCAAACGTTAGATGGCCGGCAGAACTTCAGTATTACGTGAGGCGGTACGTGTCAACGTTATTGTGATTTTGATGGGGTAATACGAAATGTGTAAAGCCGTTTTACGCTTGAACATTTGGATTAGATTTGTATTTCGTGTGTGTATGCTGCGAAACGTTGGACATTGATTAGTTTAACACTTTGACTGGTCACAGGCTCAAGAGATTTTACTGAAAATTCAAAACATTCGTAATGGGTAGCAATAATTACTGCATAAATGCAGTTATTGTTTGAATAGTGATGCGATGCTTTGGTCTCCAATACCTGCACATTATTTACATTTTGCACAATTTTGTCAAATGCTGTAGTATTTCATAGCATCACCGCTCTAATACAGGAAAATACGATCGGCAGTCAACGTGTTATATAGTGTCCTGCGTCGCCAAAGTCATAAGTCTTCGGTGACCAGTATCTTACTATTTCGTCACCGTTTGTTTCCCGCATATTCCGAAATATCAATATTTGCATAACTGTCGTGGGACCGTTAAAAATTCGTGGCATTTCGAATCGAGCGTCAAACTTCATTGCTGTAAGAGTTAACTTAAGTTTTTTGCTACAATGTTCGGGAATTTAATCTAATGTGTGCTTTTATCACACGTGCGACATTGAGTGAAATTTGATTGAATTTTGAATTTTTCAAATGGTCTATTCTGTGGCATGAAATGGCTTCGCAGTTACGATCCTGATCAAAACGGCTCGTATTGTATTTTTCCAGAGCGTAATCTCGTTCTGCTGTGCTTTCGTCACACACACGTCTTTATTCAATTTAATTTTTTCGCGTTGTCTATCGTATATTAAAATCAAAACATACTTAAACACGCTATTCACCTTAATTCTTCCTATAATATCCGAAAACGTAATAATACTCCCGCTGTGCTTTCATGGCACACGCATCATTGATGAATTTAAATTAATCGAATTGTCCTTTATATGCCGTAAAATGGCTTCGCATTTAAGACAATAATGACATTAGCTCGTGTTGTAACATTGAAAAATGTAATCTGATTTGTCTCTGCTTTCATCATACATGCTTCATTAAATCAATTCAATTTTTTCGCATCGTCTATCGTAAACAACAGTCAGTTGTATTTAAACAGGCTAACCACATTAGTTCTTCGTACAATATTCAAAAACGCAATCTCCTTCTTTTATCGTACCTATGTCATTCGTTCATTTAAATTATTCGAATTGTCTATTACGTGGCATAAAATTGCTTCCCATTTAAGACAATAATCACATTAGCTCGTGTTGTAACATTGAAAAATGTAATCTGATTTGTCTCTGCTTTCATCATACATGCTTCATTAAACCAATTCAATTTTTTCCATCGTCTATCGTAAACAGCAGTCAGTTGTATTTAAACAGGCTAACCACATGAGCTCTTCATACAATATTCAAAAACGCAATCTCCTTCTTTTATCGTAGCTGCGTCATTCGTTCATTTAAATAATTTGAATTGTCTATTATGTGGCATAAAATTGCTTCGCATTTAAGACAATAATAACATTACCTCGTGTTGTAACATTGAAAAATGTAATCTGATTTGTCTCCACTTTCCTCATACATGCTTCATTAATCAATTCAATTTTTTTCGCGTCGTCTATCGTAAACAGCAGTCAGTTGTATTTAAACAGGCTAACCACATTAGCTCTTCGTACAATATTCGAAAACGCAATCTCCTTCTTTTATCGTACCTACGTCATTCTTTCATTTAAATGATTCGAATTGTCTATTATGTGGCATAAAATTGCTTCGCCTTTAAGGACGCTGATCAGATTGGCTAGTGTTATTTCATTCGTACAGCCGCCTGGTTCCTTTCTCAGCCCTACTTGAGTTGAACCTTGGCACATCGATTACAACACCACGTTAGTTGCGCCTCTCAGTTCCATCTCTGCCCCGCCTGGAGCCTCGTCCAAACCACACCTCGGTTCAATCTCAGACCCATCTCAGGTTCGTTTGAAACTCCGTATAAAACGATCCGATCCGTACACGCCTTGCGACCCTTTGCATCTCAATCCTATTACGGATTTCTTGCCGGCTTGAGCTTGCACGAATTCATAACGACGTGATCACTGCTCTCTATTTCGAAGAGGCTAACTCAAAGTCAGTCGCAATCATACGAAACGTAACGTTCGAATATTATTCATATACATTCGAGTATTATTGTATTTAATTCGTTGTGTTCGAATCTGCGCGTATTTAGTTGAAGTTCACAAATTTTCTACAGCCAAATTAAGGGACGCTGAGCTACTTTAGCAATGTAAATTATTGTTTAATTTTATACTAAGCGCCAATATTTCGGCCTTAAACTGCGTAAAATGTTCTTAAACTGGTTTCACCTTCTTCTGTGTAAAACTGATACTTTTGCGCATGTACACTGTCTCGTAATTCAACACTATATTTACGGGATCCGCCAATTTCGCAGGATTCTGATCTCGCGAGCAAAATTATGGACTCTATTACTATTTTTTTTCTAACAACTTTTGCCGTCTTTTATTAATGGACCGATACGAATATATAGGATGTTGCTGAAATGTGGGCATAACCTGAAGGATAGAGTCAGTATGCCAAAATAAGAAAAAAAGTTCATATGATATATGAGCCGTTTATTTTGAAAGTGGCCTAACTCCGTTTTTCAATATTTTCCGGTTACCATGGTTACATGTACAAGTTCATGTTATTTATCAGTAAATGTTATTTATCTCGACTTGAAGATCAATGTAGTTAGGCCACTTTCAAAATAAACGGCTCATATACCTGATACATCTACGTTTCCGAATGCTAACCATTTTTATGTGAAATCTGTTATTTAATCTTAAATGCAGTCGTCCAAACATCGAATCATACATCTTTTCACTACGAAAGTACTAGCCAATTTCCATACATGCTATTATCATTATTATTAGCATTATCAAAAATGTTGAACTTGCAACTTTGCGTTTATTTACTGACTCTACCTCGAATCGCGTTTTACGTAGCAGACCCGAATATAGCGTATGCGGTAAGAAGCATTACTTATAAATTATCGCAGGAACCGATCATTCAACTCATAAGAATGACTGGAGGACAAAAATGGTCGTAGTTCAAAACCAAAGTCATATCAGGCATACGTACATTTTTCCTTACAGATATCTATCCCCATGCTTATTGCCACATTTTCGGCAGCACTCTGTATCCAAATTCATTTCCTCCGTCAGGCGTCTAATTGTCAAATTCCGTAGGTCGCGGGGCTGCACATTCCACCGGTTAATGTCGTGCACCCGCGCGTTCCTCCGTAAATCTACCGTTAAAATAAACGACGTCAATTAGCAGACGTCCCTCAGTCCGATGCCCTTCTCCGCGATTACCGCTGTCCACTTTTTCGCCCAGTGCGCACTGCCGAACAGCCAACGCCGTTCTTATCCCGAGCAATTTTTCTGTTACGTTCCACTCGCCCGCGCCTCTTCAAAGCGGAAACCGCGTGACAAAACAGCCCGACGCCGTCGCGTTGACGGCTAATCGAGCGCGTCAAAAGCCGGGTTTGATTTTATCGGGGTCAGCGCTTAGACTCGTCGCAATACTAGCCGCGCGGGCCGTCAAAGTTAATTGGCAATTAACACTCGAGCGTCGACTCTCACGTGAGACACACCGTCAGCCAGGCACATTGTCATGCCGGCTCTCCTCAATGCACGAATCGCGCGCGCTTTAACGCACGGCGATTGAATTTTCGCCGATGGCCGATCGTTCGGTGAAATCGTGAAATCTGACCGCGTGGCAGGGGCAGGGGTAGAAAGGTGGAGAGGAGAAAAACGGCGAAAAATCGGCGGTCGGAATGGACGCGGTGAAAACGGGGGCGATGCTAATTGGGGAGAAGTGGAGGCAGGGGCTTTTCGCGAAAGCGAGAGGCGAGCGATGACGGGTTAGACGTGCGACGATAAGTAGGTGAAGTGCAGTGAAAAGATGGAGCTGTCAGGTGTATATATATATATATATATATATATATATCGGGATGCGACAAATTGTTGGGTAAATCTTAAAATATGGACCAGCACGATATTATTTCTTTGCTAGTCTTCCTCGTCCATCGGCATACCTTAAAATATCAGACGAAGATCTTTCCATAGTACGCAGATTTTTAACAGACATAACTTAGGCCAGGTACTAGCAGCGTATCGTTACATACGAATGTGGGTGAAAACTCAATGGATATAGCCTCAATAATTACGATGACGGGTTAGACGTGTGACGATAAGTAGGTGAAGTGCGGTAGAAAGATGGAGTTGTCAGGTGTATATATATCGTGATGCGACACCTTGTTGTTGGGTAAATCTTAAAATATTGACCAGCGCGATATCATTTCTTTGCTAGTCTTCCTCGTCCACCGGTATAAAAGAATACCTCAAAATATCAGACGAAAACCTTTTTATAATACACAGATTTTCAATAGACATAACTCAGGCCAGGTACCAGCAGCGTATCGTTACATATGAATGTAGATGAAAACATTCGATGTTCGAGAAAAATGGAAATTAAAACTCTGAAGTAGCCTCAATGATTACGATGACGGGTTAGGCGTGGGACGATAAGTAGGTGAAGTGCGGTGAAAAGATGGAGCTGTCAGGTGTATATATACCGTGATGCGACACTTTATTGTTGAGTAAATCTTAAAAGATTGACTAGCACGATATTATTTCTTTGCTAGTCTTCCTCGTCCACCGGCATAAAAGAACGAATACCTGAAAATATCAGACGAAAACCTTTTCATAGTATGCAGATTTTCAATAGACATAACTCAAGCCAGGTACCAGCAGCGTATCGTTACATACGCATGTAGATGAGAATATTCGATGTTCGAGAAAGATGGAAATTAAAACTCTGATATAGCCTCAATCATTACGATGACGGGTTAGACGTGGGACGATAAGTAGGTGAAGTGCGGTGGAAAGATGGAGTTGTCAAGTGTGTATGCATCTTTGTGATGCGACACCTTTTTGTTAGGTAGACCTTAAAATATTGACTAGCACGATATTATTTCTTTGCTAGTCTGCCTCGTCCACCGGCATAAAAGAATACCTTAAAATCCTATTTTTCGCCTATTAATTTCAACCCTCTGAAAGGAAATAGCAACTTTTAAATTCATTAGATTAAAAGACGTTTTTCGGCACACAGCACATCAGAACACATGGCAAATATGTTGTACTGTTAATTGAATTTTAAAATATAATTTCGATGAAAGAAACAAATGTAGATGAGAACATTCGATGTTCGAGAACGGTGGAAATTAAAATTCTAACATGGCCTCAATAATTACCTTAATACATTAATATATAAAATAAGTAAATATAGATTCCATAAATTGTTATAAGTATATCGCAGAACGAACATTATTATCGCACAACATATCAATGAAAACAGTGTTGCGCGACATTTGGAGAAAGTAAATTCCCTGAAAAATCTCGAATTTCCATCCTCGACCACCGTCACCATACGATAGCGGGTAATTTGCGAAACACCAAAAACTAATGCCGCAACATCGCATTTGCTTGCCAACGAAACAGAAAGCGCGTGCCATACAATAGACCCCCGTGCAGTCCCGGTCCTTCCACCGCAGTTTTATCCAGTGCGGCGCAAACCAGCTTCTGCTTTCACGTAATACGTGAACAAAAGGCTCGCGTAACACGTTGCATGCCCGAAATGCACACATAATCCATATTCGTCCAGCCTGCGCGCACTTGGATTCACGTAACGCAGAACTTATTCCGCATAATTTCACCGCGAAGGACGAACACGAAGCAAACCGCGAATAAATAAATACGCGGGCGCCAAGTGTATAGATGAGACGCAGAATCACTCGACAATGTTGCGAGATGCGCGGGCGGGCGCGTTATAATTATGATTGCGCCGTCTACTCCATTATGCCGCGAATTTTCCTACGCGCAACTCCGCCCTCTAATAGCGCCGTAATTATCGTGGCACTTTGCCCGGCACCGTTACAAATTCAGACGCTAAACGTCATTCGTTTCTTTCTCGGTCCTCCGTTCTAATCTAATTTTTCTACCGGCAGCGTTGTTGCGGACCGCGCACACAGTGTCTAAACAGCAATTTACAGAAAGCATCAACGTTACGGAGTACATTTATCGCAGCGGTCGCACGTAACGATTGTGTTAGAAGCGGTTGATACGCGGTATTTGGGAGAAGGCGCTTAAAAGTTTTGCTGCGTGTACCGCGCGTTGGAGCTGAACGTATTCGTATATGCATTTGTGCAGAACTACACTTTTCCGGTTATAGGTAACTGTATGGTTAGGTAACGGTTGTTATTAATTTCATTATTGAAATGGATCGAGGTAACGATTGCGTTGGGTGTTTAATATCCGGTATGTTGGAAAAGTTGTTTGAAACTTTCGCTATGCATGCCACGTTTTAGAACGAAAAACATTCATACGTGTGTGCGCGCAAAAAACATACTTTTCCAATTATGATTGAATGTATCGTTACTCTCTTCCGGTTAAACGTAAATGTATGATTTCGTAACGGTTGTTATAAATTTCGTTATTGAAATGTACTTAGGTAATGAAGGGGATAGGTGTTTAATGTACGATATCTTGGAAAAGTTGTTGAAAACTTTCGCTATGCATACCATGTGTTAGAACGAAAAACGTTCATACGTTTGTGTGCGCAAAAAGCATAGTTTTTCAATCATGATTGAATGTATCATTACACTCTTCCAGTTAAAGGTAAATGTATGATTTCATAACGGTTGTTATAAGTTTTGTTATTGAAATGGACTCAGGTAATGAATGCGTTAGGTGTTTAATATACGGTATCTTGGAAAAGTTGTTGAAAACTTTCGCTATGCATACCATGTGTTAGAACTAAAAACGTTCATACGTTTATGTACGCGAAAAACGTACTTTTCCAATTTCGATTGAATGTATCATTACACTCTTCCGGTTAAAGGTAAACGTATGATTACGTAACGGTTGTTATAAATTTCGTTATTGAAATGGAGTCAGGTAATGAATGCGTTAGGTGTTTAATGTAGGGTATCTTAGAAAAGTTGTTTAAAACTTTCGCTATGCACGCCACGTTTTAGAACGAAAAACATTCATACGTGTGTGCGCGCGAAAAACATACTTTTCCAATTATGATTGAATGTATCATTACACTCTTCCGGTTAACGGTAAATGTATGATTACGTAACGGTTGTTATAAATTTCGTTATTGAAATGGACTCAGGTAATGAATGCGTTAGGTGTTTAATGTACGATATCTTGGAAAAGTTGTTGAAAACTTTCGCTATGCACGCCATGTGTTAGAACGAAAAACATTCATACGTGTGTGCGCGCGAAAAACATACTTTTCCAATTATGATTGAATGTATCGTTACTCTCTTCCGGTTAAAGATAAATGTATGATTACGTAACGGTTGTTATAAATTTCGTTATTGAAATGGAGTCAGGTAATGAAGGAGTTAGGTGTTTAATGTACGGTATCTTGGAAAAGTTGCTGAGAACTTTCGCTATACACGCCATATGTTAGAACGAAAAACATTCATACGTTTATGTGCGCGGAAAACATACTTTGCCAATTATGATTGAATGTATCATTACACTCTTTCGGTTAAAGGTAAATGTATGATTACGTAACGGTTGTTATAAATTTCGTTATTGAAATGGACTCAGGTAATGAATGCGTTAGGTGTTTAATGTACGATATCTTGGAAAAGTTGTTGAAAACTTTCGCTATGCACGCCATGTGTTATTAAAATTATTCATACGTTTGTGTGCGCGAAAAACATACTTTTACAATTATGATTGAATGTATCATTACACTCTTCCGGTTAGGTAAACATATGATTACGTAACGGTTGTTATAAATTTCGTTATTGAAATGGAGTCAGGTAATGATGGAGATAGGTGTTTAATGTACGGTATCTTGGAAAAGTTGCTGAGAACTTTCTCTACGCGCATCATGTATTAAAACTGAAAACATTCTTATGTGCATGTGAGCGAAAACTTATACTTTTCCAATTATAACTGTATGCATCATTACGTAGTGATCGTCACAAGTGCATTAATCTTGTCTCTCGACTCGTAACCGAACGCATAAGTTCGCAGTATTACTTGAGGCAACGTCATAAACTTCATTTATCAAAATGGTCCCAGGTAACGATTGCGTTAGGTGTTCAATGTACGGTATCTTGGAAAAGTTGCTGAAAACTTTCTCTACGCCATGTGTCAAAACTGAAAACATTCATATGTGCATGGAGCGAAAACTCACACTTTCCCAGTTACAACTGAGTGGACAGTGATGTATAATAATGGGAAAACTTATTTTTTTTGTGTCAGGCTTTTTTTAATGAGAAACTTTAGTAACTAGACCCATTGCATGTTCCAGTATTTGACTATGTAGGTGGGTTAGAACACTACATGCGGTAGTAACATATGATGTAGAAAACGTTATCTGTCAAAGTTGACACTTGATTTAACACAGCAACTCAATGTGTTATACAGTTGTGTAATCGAACTCTCCTTCAACTTATCTTTAATTGAACGAATCTCAGTGCCAAGTCAGTGGATGAAAAGTCAGTACGTTCTCAAACAATAAATACAATTTCTCGTTTACTACAGTAACATATAATTTGTAAAATGTCATCTGTCAAAATTGACACTTGAGTTAACACAGCTGCTCAATGTGTTCACCGTTCTGAAAACAGTTATACAGTTATGTAATCGAACTCTCCTTCAACTTATCTTTAATTGAACGAATCTCAGTGCCAAGCCAGTGGATGAAAAGTCAGTACGTTCTCAAACAATAAATAGAATTTCTCGTTTACTATAGTGACATATAATTTGTAAAATGTCATCTGTCAAAATTGACACTTGAGTTAACACAGCTGCTCAATGTGTTCACCGTTCTTAAAACAGTTATGCAGTTATGCAATCGAACTCTCCTTCAACTTATCTTTAATTGAACGAATCTCAGTACCAAGTCAGTGGATGAAAAGTCAGTACATTCTCAAACAATAAGTACGATTTCTCGTTTACTATAGTGACATATAATTTGTAAAATGTCATCTGTCAAAATTGACACTTGAGTTAACACAGCAGCTCGATGTGTTCACCGTTTCAAAACAGTTATACAGTTGTGTAATCGAACTTTCCTTCAACTTATCTTTAATTGAACGAATCTCAGTGCAAAGTCAGTGGATGAAAAGTCAGCACGTTCTCAAACAATAAACACGATTTCTCGTTTACTATAATGACATATAATTTGTAAATCTGTCAAAAGTGACACTTGAGTTAACACAGCTGTTCCATGTATTCACCGTTTCAAAACAATTATACAGTTGTGTAATCGAACTCTCCTTCAACTTATCTTTAATTGAACGAATCTCAGTGCCAAGTCAGTGGATGAAAAGTCAGTACGTTCTCAGACGATAAGTGAGATTTCTCGTTTACGATATAACAGTCCGTAGACACGAGGACGCGCCGGGCAGGATGCCCGCGATTTATGTCATCGAGAAAGTCGCGTCGCGCGACATTAACCGCGGCGAAGTGCCGGCGCAAAGAAAGTACGAGTGATCGTAAAAGCCGCCTTTACAATTCTCGAGCGCGGGCAAAAACGCCGGCGAACTTTTCTGCCACTTGTCCGTTCGGCCGCGCTCGAAAGTTTTTTCGTCGCCGCTCGTTATTTACACACCCCGATGGAGTCGGAGTACGTTTAATTGCGTCGGCGTTTGAAGGGGGTCGAATGTCGCGGCGTCGCGGATAAACTGTATCGCGTGCATCAAGATGCAGGTCGAAATCTTCGTGTGATCATCGGCCGATATGTGGCTTTTGCGACAAACAGCACCTAGCAGCGGTCGCGTCTTTAACGCATTAACTTCTTCAGGATGTACGTTTAGTTTCTTTAAATTATAATTATCTGCGCCTATGAAAGTAAAAGTAGGAAATTGAGAAGAAGGGAAATACTCTGTGAGGAATGATCTTTTTGAAAAATTATTTTCTAATGAAAAAAAAAGAAGTTTCTTTTGTATACGAGGGTCATTTGAAAAGTTTCTGACCTTATCGATATAAACGGCCGCAAACTTTTCAAATGGTCCTCGTATTTTACGCATTTCTATCGAAATTTCGCTGCCGGTCACCGATGATCAACACGGTACTCAACATATTAACCATACCATTGCTCCTGCTGCAGCAGAAAGTCCCCAGTACAATTTCCTTTGAGTTTTTTCGCACATTGCAGTTAGTCCAATAACAGCCTACCGCACCGTGGTCCATCTTTTCCCTTACTGTCACTTCTCTGCGCCGAAAGCAAACACTCTTGTCTGCATCTTCGCGCAGCATCCAAGCAGGCCTATAATGTAGTCTCTCTATGACTATAGAGAATCACTAACGAATTAAAGAATAAGGATAAACGAATTGATGAGACTAAGTGTCTCTGTAATTTGCGTCGTACTTCTTCTTGCGTTGAACTAAACTGTCGATCATCTCCTCGTTCGTTAATTCTGTTTTCTTCTCTATGACAACGGATTCATTCTAGAATGTTCTCATTACCACAGTCCAATAAAAGCCTACCGCACCGTGGTCCACCTTTGCCCATACTGTCGCCCTCTCCGCCGAAAGCAAACACTCTGTCTGCATCTTCGCGCAGCATCCAAGCAGGCCTAAAATGTAGTCTCTCTATGACTATAGAGAATCAGGATAAATGAAATGTTGTGAGTAAGTGTCTGTGTAATTTGCGTCGTACTTCTTCTCGCATTGAACCTCAACTGAACTAAACGCCGACCATCTCCTCGTTCGTTTATTCTGTTTTCTTCTCTGTGACAACGGATTCATTTTAGAATGTTTTCATTACCACAGTCCAATAACAGCCTACCGCCCCGTGGTGCACCTTTGCTCGTACTGTCGCTCTCTCCGCCGAAAGCAAACACTCTTCTTGTCTGCATCTTCGCGCAGCATCCAAGCAAGCCTAAATGTAGTTTCTCTATGAGTATAGAGAATAATTATTTAACGAATTAAAGAAGAAGGATAAATGAATTGATGAGAGTACTTCTCGCGTTGAACCTCAACTGCACTTAACTGCCGATCATCTCCTCGTTCGTTTATTCTCTTTTCTTCTCTATGACAACGGATTCATTCTAGACTGTCCTTTTTTCACACCACAGTCCAATAACAGCCTACTTTTGCCCTTACTGTCGCTCTCTCCGCCGAAAGCAAACACTCTGTCTGCATCTTCGCGCAGCATCCAAGCAGGCCTAAAATGTAGTCTCTCTATGACTATAGAGAATAAGGATAAATGAATTGATGAGAGTGTCTCTGTAATTTGCGTCGTACTTCTTCTCACGTTGAACCTCAACTGAACTAAACTGCGATCATCTCCTCGTTCGTTAATTCTTTTTTCTTCTCTATGACAACGGATTCATTCTAGCATGTTCTCATTACCACAGTCCGATAACAGCCTACGGCACCGTGGTCCACCTTTGCCCTTGCTGTCGCTCTCTCCGCCGAAAGCAAACACTCTTCTTGTCTGCATTTTCGCGCAGCATCCAAGCAGGCCTAGAACGTAGTCTCTCTATGACTATACAGAATAATTACTTAACGAATTAAAGAAGAAGGATAAATGAATTGATGAGAGTACTTCTTCTCGCGTTGAACCTCAACTGCACTTAACTGCCGATCATCTCCTCGTTCGTTTATTCTCTTTTCTTCTCTATGACAACGGATTCATTCTAGACTGTCCTCATTACCACAGTCCAATAACAGCCTACTTTTGCCCTTACTGTCGCTCTCTCCGCCGAAAGCAAACACTCTGTCTGCATCTTCGCGCAGCATCCAAGCAGGTCTAAAATGTAGTCTCTCTATGACTATAGAGAATAAGGATAAATGAATTGATGAGAGTGTCTCTGTAATCTGCGTCGTACTTGTTCTCGCGTTGAACTTCAACTGAACTAAACTGCCGATCATCTCCTCGTTCGTTTATTCTCTTTTCTTCTCTATGACAACGGATTCATTCCAGAATGTTCTCATTACCACAGTCCAATAACAGCCTACTTTTGCCCTTACTGTCGCTCTCTCCGCCGAAAGCAAACACTCTGTCTGCATCTTCTCGCAGCATCCAACCAGTCCTATCACTGGCACAGCTATCGGCTGCGGCCCTGTAGCCGTGACCCGTACGCCCACTTTTGTGCACCTTCCCTCTGCAGCATAATATCGTCTCCGCGCTGCCTCGTACTCGCACGTACTCCTATGTACACACACCCGTGTATCGCCGTGCGCTGCTACGTGGAAAACGTCAGCGGGAGATAAAAAGAGCAGAATCGCGGGAGTTAGAAAGAGGGAGGCCGGAGAAGAAGAGAGACGCGGCCGATTGCCGCTAGACATCCACTCGTTTCTTGGCCCGCGATCTTCAACGAGCGCTGGATGGTCCCGCGAGCGGAGATGCCGAGATGCGCTGAAGGGGGCGAGAATCCTGAACGACTGTTTAAGGCGCTCGACCCGCGATGGAAATTACGCGCACGGAACCGCCGACGCGTATTTCGCGAGACGATCCTTAGAGACTTTCTGCCGGCCTAGAGTTTCGAAAGATTGGGAGAGGTACGGCATCGCGTGGAAAAGGTAATCTTCTGGGTTAGATAGATTTTAACCGTTTGAGACCCAGAGGTAGTTCAGAAAATCTTGTGGAAGAATACCAAGTGACGTCGATTCAATTTATATCGAAAAACGACAAACGGGGCCACAGCACTTGTGTTTATTAAAGAAGTATAATTTAAAACAATGTATATTTTAACCCTTTGCGGACGAGCGACGCATATAATTTAAAACAATGTATATTTAAATATGCGTTCGAAGTATAATATATAAAAATGCATTGTTAAACGAGAGTCTTTTTGATGGTGTCTGAATAAAGGGTTAAAATATAATTTAAAAGCTTAACCTTTTGGGTGCTGAATCCTTCCGGCCGAAACGCTCGCTGAGTACGAAATACTTTTTACTACTGTGAATTCTGTGGATTGATTACGTAAGGCGCAACTAAATTATAATGGTAATTCCTCATTTATGCCAAATTAAATGATGCAACAAAATTATTTATTATATAGGTAAGAAATCCGAACGATTGGGAAACACATATATGCGTCCATAGTTTACACGGATAGATTTCTGCGGACGCATATATGCGTCCATAGAAGTCAAAGGGTTAATTTAAAGTAATGGGAATTCGAGACCAAATGTACTGCTCATATGGTTCACACCAGAAACTGTAACTATACGGAGAATAATTATCAGTCAAATTGAGTACATATCGTCCATAGTGCATCGCGATAAAAGTAGTGGGACTTTTCGATATGTAACCTAAACAGTGCGATCGCGCTACATGGGACTCAAACGACTGAAATCAGAAATAGGACAGCCAGAATACATACATATAATCACTTACAGTCATCAGAACTAGGGTATCAAAAGAATATTCCTCCTTACATTACAGTATTTTTCAGTGACCAAACGCCTGGAAACTGGATAGCGGGGAAAACCGCTTAATTCGATGGCTACTCGCGCATAGCTACGAAAATGAGTGTTTAGCAATCGATCTGCGCCCTTAAACGAGTGCGCGATCGAGTACTTTTGAGTGAACGACCGATAGTTTACACACTGACGACTTGTACAGTACCTTCATTTGCTGCACAACGGCGGATCTTCCATTGTTTTTCGAAGTACACTCTCTTTATTCTGCACCCCTGTCTTTTCCATTCGATGTATTTTATGATAAATAGCTTGATCGCCCTGCAAAATTTGCAGAGCAAATTAACGTCTTAAAAATAGCGATTGTATTTAGTAGCGGTCGAATGAACTCGCCACTATTGTGCAGACATCGGCTTCTCTTGGAACTTTTCTATTCTGTACGTAAAACACTAAATTGCCAAATGCTGAATGAACTCGCCACTATTTTCCAGACATCGGCTTGTTGTCTTGAACTTTTCTATTCTGTGCGTAAAACACTAAACTACCAAATGCCTAAATCGTGATGCTGATGTAGTCTCGCCTAAAACCAAAATCGTAAACCATCTACTCGCATCCTAAAAACCGTTATCCGTGTGTACTTCACATACCCGGAAAAATTGTAGTGAGGCCACTCATTTATCTTCAAACGTAAATACTCTAACAGGGATAAAATAATCGAATAAAATAGGCCCGGGACAAATATGTCTTACGGTAGTTACAATCCGGCGCGTTCGCGCAATTTCTTTGCTCCCTCGACCCACTTGGCGTTTACTTTAAACTTTTAATTGCGACGAGGAACGTAAGCCATTAAAACCGGCACTCACGACATAATTCGACAGGGGAAATTGTAGTTATTCCTCGCCTGTCACTGCGTTTACTCTAGTCGGTCACTAGGTATACCGAGGTAGGTGTCAAACCCGCTCAACTTTCAAATTTCACGGACGCGGCGCAAGACCAAATTAATCCCCGACAGAGAAACCTTTAAACTTCCTCTTTTCGGACGTTGCTCCGTCACGGATTAACCCGTGCACTGCTATCTACGAGACATCGTGGCGTAAGGCTATGTATGAGAATGTTATATCGACCGTGTAAGAAAGGGTAGGTAACATTTTGTTGCCAGCGTATATCGGTTACTGATAATGGGAACGGAGTTAAATTAATTAAGTAGTAAGGTACCGGGTATCCTGGCTGCGATATATATCATAGCATTTTTTTTAAATTGTGAACAATACTGAAATATTAGACCGACGATTTATGGGTACTAAATTTTACGGAATATTGGAGGATGCTTTAAAATTAATTTTTAGCACATTGAGCATTCAGCATGACTATACTTTTTATGGCAACAGATGTTGTGTGACAGCATCTTCGATTGAATCATATAAGCGACGCATGACAGATGATTTGCACTATTATAACTTACCTATGATACCCTTATATTTTTAATTCGAAAATGCTAAAGTATATCTCCTTACGCGATAAAATGTTTTCACTTTAAGTAACACCACTCTGACACGTGAGATGTAATTTCCAGTATTATAGTTTTCGAAACCCATAAATTACGTGTTCTTTCGCAATAAAATGCCTGTTCACCGTAATTCACGTCAATGCGAGTGTAGGTTCCAGGTATTAATTAAATAATTCTAATCAAACTTGGATAAGATGTAATTAAAAAAGAGTCAAAATACAATTCCACACACACACACACACAACCGAACTTCTTACAAGCGCGACTGCCAAAAGTGCGTCCTTCGTCTTTGTTGGTTCGGCTACGACTGCCCGTATGAAACAACAGCATCTTCAATCTTCTTTTGTTAATGCGTCGCGTCGCTCACGCTACATGTCACACATACATCACACTCTAACTTATACACATTCGATACGGCGCATTATTCTTTCGCGAATCTTCTAATATTCGGTCCTACACGAGTATATCGCGTAAAATCCGAAACAAGCGACGATTCACAAGTCCGAAAGCCTGACGTCCGCTCAGAGTTAACACATTGTTGACCGGTCACGAGTTAACTCGTGTTTTTATGGCCAAACGTTGCTGTCCGGTCACGAATTAAGTCGTGTTTGCACTTGCGTCGGGTATTTTCATTTTTGAAACGCAGGGCAATATAGAATATAGCAAAATTTTGTTCACTGTGTTCAATCGCGTCTGCTTTACTATATCAAAGTATACTTTTCTTGGTACTGAGGCTTTTATTACAATTCTAGTATTAGAAAGTTTCAAGAACGACGGAACGTGACGGTGAAAGATTTTTCAATCAATTATGCGTGAATGCTTTATATAATTGCCCGAGTGATTTTTAAATAAGTTGCAGTAATTTGGAAAATGATTATTGAAAATCAAATAACAAGGGCATGATCTAGCTCTTTAAAAGGAAAGCACAACGAAACAAGATGTATGTGCAAAACCTCTTGTCTACATCGACGCGTAAACGACTACTGTACAGTTAATCGTACGAAAAAATATTAAAAGTTACATCGAATTTATGTCGAAAGTTCAATTTGAATTCATTATTTTTTGTTATTTACATCGTTTTACTTCCATGTTCAATTACGAAATAATAGCCGGTGACTTGAGACAGCTTTTGCCGAAAATTGCCGGTCAACAATGTGTTAATTCCTTCAGCAGTGCATGAATTAATCGCGTGCGCGCGTTTATAGTCCTAGCGATACAGAGTTCACCGGGATCGTTGTAATTCTATCGCGCCATCGTTTCTTCTGCGATCGACTCCGACCCGGTGCATGAATCATGGATCAAGAAACGAGTGCGTTCTTCTGGCGCCCCGTGGGAAAGCGACTTTTGCTTGCCCCTCCCTTCTTGCCTCACCTTCGCTCTTCTCTGCGTCCGTCTTGTGTACCGCATTGCTAAGAGTCCGACGGCGGAGAATTTTCACGAGGGCCGACTTGTTACGGGCGACCTGCACGACGGCGGTTAATTCTCTCTAGATCAAATGTGAACTAGTTGCAGAGCGTAGTCGCGGTGTCGGATTAACTGTGCGGTTTGCGCGACACGCGATATACAAGTGCGCGTATATGATAACAGCGGCGCCGTTCTTAGATGCTGCAGGCAACAAGGAGTGATGTTATGGAATCGGTTGATTGAAATAATAGTGTTGAATTAATGCGTTCAATTGAATGGGTTGCTATGTTTATGGACGGTGAATATTATTTCCGATCATTTGCGGAATACACGATATTGGGTTTTGTGGGCCTGCAGGCAACAAGGAGTGATGTTATGGTATCGGTTGATTGAAATAATAGTGTTGATTTAATGCATTCAATTGGACGGGTTGCTATAATGTTTATGGACGGTGAATATTGTTTCCAATTATTTGCGGGATACATGATATTGGCTTTTTAGAGGCTGCAGGCAACAAAGAGTGATGTTATGGTATCGGTTGATTGAAATAATAGTGTTAAATTAATGCATTCAATTGAATGGGTTGCGATAATGTTGAGAAGAAATAATTATTGTTTTCTAAAATTTGCGCGACATGTAATATATAAGTGCATGTCTGTGCTAACAGCAAAGACGTTCTTAGGTGCTGTGGGCAACAAGGAGTAATGTTATGAAATCGGTTGACTGAAATAATCGTGTTGATTTAATGCATTCAATTGGACGGGTTGCTATAATGTTTATAGACGGTGAATATTGTTTCCGATCATTTGCGGGGTACACTATATTGGCTTTTTAGGGGCTGCAGGCAACAAAGAGTGATGTTATGGTATCGGTTGATTGAAATAATAGTGTTGAATTAATGCATTCAATTGAATGGGTTGCGATAATGTTGAGAAGAAATAATTATTGTTTTCTAAAATTTTCGCGACATGTAATATATAAGTGCATGTCTGTGCTAACAGACAACACTTATATATTGCACTTATACACTGCAGGCAACAAGGAGCGGTGTTATGGAATCCGTTGATTGAAATAATAGTCTTGATATAAAGTATTCAATTGGGCGGGTTGCGAGAATGTTGATAGACGGTGAATATTGTGTTTGATCATTTGCGGGATACACGATATTGGCTTTTTGCGGGCAACAAAGAGTAATGTTATGGAAACGGTTGATTGAAATAATAGTATTGAATTAATGCATTCAATTGAATGGGTTGCGATAATCTTGAGAAAAAATAATTATTGTTTTCTAACATTTGCGCGACATGTAATGTATAAATGTATATCTGTGCTATCGGCGGCGCCATTCTTAGGTGCTGCAGGCAACAAGGAGTGATGTTATAAAATCGGTAGATTGAAATAATAGTCTTGATATAATGCATTCAATTGGGCGCGTTGCGATCATGTTGATAGACGGTGAATATTGTTTTTGATCATTTGCGAGATACACGATATTGGCTTTTTGCCGGCAACAAAGAGTAATGTTATGGAAACGGTTGATTGAAATAATAGTATTGAATTAATGCATTCAATTGAATGGGTTGCGATAATGTTGAGAAAAAATAATTATTGTTTTCTAACATTTGCGCGACATGTAATGTATAAATGTATATCTGTGCTATCGGCGGCGCCATTCTTAGGTGCTGCAGGCAACAAGGAGTGATGTTATAAAATCGGTAGATTGAAATAATAGTCTTGATATAATGCATTCAATTGGGCGCGTTGCGATCATGTTGATAGACGGTGAATATTGTTTTTGATCATTTGCGAGATACACGATATTGGCTTTTTGCCGGCAACAAAGAGTAATGTTATGGAAACGGTTGATTGAAATAATAGTATTGAATTAATGCATTCAATTGAATGGGTTGCGATAATGTTGAGAAAAAATAATTATTGTTTTCTAACATTTGCACGACATGTAATGTATAAATGTATATCTGTGCTATCGGCGGCGCCATTCTTAGGTGCTGCAGACAACAAGGAGTGATGTTATAAAATCGGTTGATTGAAATAATAGTCTTGATATAATGCATTCAATTGGGCGGGTTGCTATAATGTTTATGGACGGTGAATATTGTTTCCGACCATTTGCGGGATACATGATATTGGCTTTTTAGGGGTTGTAGGCAACAAAGAATGATGTTACGGTATCGGTTGATTAAAATAATAGTGTTGATTTAATGCATTCAATTGGACGGGTTGCGATAATGTTGATAGACGGTAAATATTGTTTTTGATCATTTGCAAGATACACGGTTTTGGCTTTTTAGGGGTTTCGGGCAAGGAATAATGTTATGGAATCGATTGATTGAAATAACAGTGTTGAATTAATGCATTCAATTCTGTGCGTTTGGCTCTCAACCGAACAAACGTATCATTTACGGTGCAATAATAATTTCGATCGTATCGATAACCACCGTCTAATTTACCCGTGAAAACGCTTAGTTTACATTTCCGCCCAAACTCCACGCAACTACATCACAACGCCTAACCGTAAACAGTAATTTCAATACATCATTCACAATTTACCTCAAGTTCATTCGTACCCTCACATCGACGTCAATCATGCCGATAAGCATCAGTTTCAATCTGTTCCTCGGGCAGCCCGTTTCATTTGAACATCGCGCAGCTTTGCTCTCAACCGAACAAACCTATCGTAGCTCCACCGACGGCATAGCCTTCTTAATACGCGCACGGTGCATCAGATTAGGAAGCAGCGATCGTATCGGCTCGAACTGCATTGTGGGCCACTGCTTGAGAACCGCGCGAACGGTACTTACGGCCAACACGCCGCAAAACCGCAGCTAGCCTCGACTCAAAAGTGATTTCAAGCGACGCTCGCGTCGCTCAAAGAGGCCACTTCCGGGTTTACTGCCGTTCCGACTTGGCCAGGCCACCTCGGATTTAAGTCACGGCGAAGGGACCCGCGCGCAAAAACATTTTCGACCGCCTGTTTCGCGCGGGCGCTTTTAGCCTCTGCGGTTTTAGTCTCCGCGGATTGTTTCCGGCGAACGAACCGAATTCACTTTTTGCGCGCTGGAAATCGGATGTGACGGACTGCGGTGATGATCCGGACGGTCGATGTCTGTTTTCGGGGTCGCGGACGCGAAAAATTGATCGCAGGATTTTGAAGGTGTGATCTACCGGTGGGTGGAAGCGGTAATACTGTGATGCGTAGGTGGGTTTGCGCGAGTAATTCGTTTGACGGAGGCAGCGCGAAAATGGTTTGAAATGAGTGAGAAGCTGTGCTGATCATATCACTCTTTAGCTTAACACTTTATCGACCGCTAGCCGATTAATCGGCTTTTTGATTCCAACTGTTATTGACCGGTAGCCGATTAATCGGCTTTTCAGTGGACAACGGTTATATTAGATAAAATAAATATCAAATAATATTATGGGAATTCTAAATGACAATAAAATTACACTGCTTTGAAACCAAAGGGTTCTCAGCAACACAATCAATACATACACAATTCCAGCGCGGTATCCAAAGCAGAGTCGATCGTTAGTGAGTGGCATCTTCAGTCAATAGCGGTCGATAAAGTTTTAATCATTATCAGTCAATAATCAGTCAACGATATTATTATTTTTGTCAGTAAATGCACAAATATACATTTTTCCATTTTGGTAAATAAACAAAAATACATTTCTCATCTTCTATTTTTCATATTATCATATATTTTCATATCATCTTCTATTTTATAGAAGAACAAAAATACATTTCTTAATTCGAGTAAATTAACAAAAATACATTTTTCGATGCGCCGCCATATTTCGCCGATTAATCGGCAGGTGCGAGGAAATTTTTCCATTTTGGTAAATAAACAAAAATACATTTCTCCATTTTACTCTAAATCATCGAAAATACATTCTTCTATTTTATAGAATAACAAAAATACATTTCTTAATTCGAGTAAATGAACAAAACACATTTCTCGATACGCCGTCATATTTCGCCGATTAATCGGCAGGTGCCACGAGATTTTTCCATTTTGGTAAATAAACAAAAATACATTTCTCCATTTTACTCTAAATCAACGAAAATACATTCTTCTATTTTATAGAATAACAAAAATACATTTCTTAATTCGAGGAAATTAACAGAATACATTTCTCGATACGCCGTCATATTTCGCCGATTAATCGGCAGGTGCCACAAAATTTTTCCATTTTGGTAAATAAACAAAAATACGTTTCTCCATTTTACTCTAAATCAACGAAAATACATTCTTCTATTTTATAGAATAACAAAAATACATTTCTTAATTCGAGTAAATTAACAAAAATACATTTTTCGATGCGCCGCCATATTTCGCCGATTAATCGGCAGGTGCCACGAAATTTTTCCATTTTGGTAAATAAACAAAAATACATTTCTCCATTTTACTCTAAATCAACGAAAATACATTCTTCTATTTTATAGAATAACAAAAATACATTTCTTAATTCGAGTAAATGAACAAAATACATTTCTCGATACGCCGTCATATTTCGCCGATTAATCGGCAGGTGCCACGAAATTTTTCCATTTTGGTAAATAAACAAAAATACATTTCTCCATTTTACTAAATCAACGAAAATCCATTCTTCTATTTTATACAATAACAAAAATACATTTCTTAATTCGAGTAAATTAACAAAAATACATTTTTCGATGCGCCGCCATATTTCGCCGATTAATCGGCAGGTGCCACGAAATAACCATTTACAAAAATGGAAAATTCCCGATCCGTACACCTTATTTCGCACGCGTCGTATTATAGATCCACGCCGCGATCTTCGGCAGGTCGAATCGCGGGATCGCCGTTTCTTCGTTCCGCGCAAAAACGCCGGACCGTCGCGTAATCAGGAATTAGTAGCGAACGGCTGGCGGCAACAAAGAGATGCGCGGGATTAAAAGTTCCGTAAGCCGCGCGGGTCCAGGTTTACGCCGATCGGCGAACGCAAACTTTTTCCCAAGTTCGTCGGCAACAATCAATTAAACGGCTGAAAATCCGGTTAGCGCGGCGCCTACGCATCTCGAGCCGCTGCTTCTCTCATAACTTAATGAAGAGTTTCGGGGTTCGGTCGAGCTCGGATATGATTAGGCCATTAGCCTAACGCGTTAACATGATTTCGACGCCCGGAAGGGCGAGGATCTCGTTAGTTGATGGATTAACGCGAATTACTTCCGGCCGCCGGCGCGTTCAGCATAAAAGTTCGAACGGCAAATCGTTTTCCGATTCCGTTGTTTGCGCCTGTGTGTTTTTTTGGACGGCGACGTCTTTGAGAAAATGTTGGGAGTTTTCCGAGCAAGTAATAGGATGGGGTGTGAAGAATGTTGTTTCCGAAAACTTCGAAGGCGTTAATCGGGTACAAGCTTGATTTTTTTTGTGGGTGTTTCTATATCGACAAGTGTGTGGTAGAGATAGATATTATCGGTGCAGCTGGGGAACGATATTTTTGTTTTCCGCGTTGACGAATTCTGTAGTTAATAATTTAGAGTCAAATTTATATTTTGTTTTCGGTAAAAGTAATTATCATTTTGGGATACTGGACCTACATATAGGCCACAATACGCTTAACCCATTGACTGTGAACTACGAGATATCTCGTAGTAAGCGTCTGTATCAAAACTGCCAGCTACGAGTTATCTCGTGGTGTTTATTTTCAATAAAAATACTGTAAATGCCATTACAATACTATATCAGTAATAATTAATATTATAATATAATATAATATATTATTGTATTTTGCACACTTCTTTAAAATAAAACCGCGGCACTCAAACACGAAATGTGCAACACATGTATATGAATAAATGCGTATGATCAGTAAGAATTAACACAGACTATACATTCAGCAACGCATATGTACGACTGAAAGAACACATTTATTTAAATGAGAGAAAAGCTTTATTTTTGGCGAATACTAGTCCTTCTGATAACCAAACAAAATATAATTATTTAACATATTTCAAATTATTTGAAATTTTTTAAATAATTAAATTTCGTTCGAGTATCAGTGAACAGTATTCGCCAATAATAAAGCTCTGCTTTCATTCGATTGAACGGTCGATAAAAACAAATGCTCAAATACGATTTGAAGTGTCGACCGGGACTGTAAATTCGAAGTACAGTATCGAGTGCCGCACCATTGAATTAATCCGAGCGGCGCTCGAAACCTTCTACATTTAACTACATTTCCAGAAACAGGCACCGTGACATTGTACCTTTGGCGTACCTCAAAAATGGAGTCTTTGCGGTTATCGTTACGACTGCAATTACTCGTGGTTTCCGGGTTGGAACCGTGTCCTTACTTTTGAGCGTACCGACATTTCGCCGACATTGTAGTTCACTTCATCAGGGAAAGAGATAACAATGATCATCGAGAACCAAGGACACGGTCCCGACCCGAAAACCAAGAGTAACCAATCATACTTATCATATCTTGTAACATTGATGTTTGCATTAACGATCACATGATGTCTTGTAACATCAAGCGATAATAGTAGTGGCATCAACTTCTATTTAAAGCATCGCGTGCCGTACCATTAGGCTGATCCATAAACATCTATCAAAACCCAAGAAACGTGAACAGTGACCACGCTATTTTCGTATTCGTCTACAGTTTTCAATGAGAAATAACGTATATTTATTATTGATTTATATATTACTTCCCAGTAATATTTATTTTTACAAAATATAAATATTTACTTACTATTAACTTACTTACTAAATACTTACAAAGTAAAAACTTACTTACTTACTAAATATTTACTTACTATATTATATTTATTATACTTATTATAAATTTATATATTTATTCACATATTATTTTTCAATTATACTTATTTCAAAGGCACAACCACTCGTGCGTCGCTCGGTACGGCTCGACAACATTTTTTAACGATCCCCGATATTCAACCCGTTAAAAATTTCATAACGATCGCCGATCTTCCGCGAAGCCAATGTAGGCGCCCGTCAAATGTCACCGACATCGATCGCAACGAACCAGTAACGTAATACAGGCAGCAATATTGTCTGTGTCAAAGATGCTAAGGGCTGCTCAGCGGCTTCGCGGATATTAAAAAGTTCATAACGATCGACGATTTTCCGCGGGGGCGCACACCTAGTCGATCGACACGCCCAAACCTCGGCCATCGCATGATGCGCCCACAAAGAACCGATCGTCCATCATCGTTGCGCCCTTTTAAGAAAATCGACATGATAATTCGGGCCAACGACCCACGCAATCATTGCTCGACCATTACTGGTCACGAAAGCGGACTATCTTCGTCTTAGAATGCCGAAATTTCTGGTTTAACCAGTTAAGCACGTTTGACGTGTATACATGTCGGACCAAATGTCTATTGCGGTGCGTATAATACATATAGACGTCGGATCAAATCTCTATTGCCGTGGGTATGACGTGTGTACTCGTCGTGTAAAATAAAAAATTACTATTGACTATCAAAACTTGAAATTTCAATAGGATATGATAATAATTTTATTTGGAAGTATGTTTCCTTTATATTAGCAATAGAATTGCTAAGTGTTTTACATTGTGGTGGAAAAGAGGACATAACCCGCGACTTGGACGGCGAGCGTTGATTTGCGGTGAAACATAAAGGATCGACACATCATGATTTAATCAAAGGCAAGATTATTATACATCCGAACACGTCGATATATTCCTACGCCTAATATTGTTATATACAACTTTTATTTCGATTTAAGAAAATATCTTGGACCTAACTGGTCAACAGATCGCAATTCAACGCCATATTCGCCTAATCCATAAATTTCGCTGTTTCTCCACTACACAAACAAAATTACAGAAACTATTACTATTATTTTCCAGTAATTTTGCATTCACGTTTATTAATGCACCGATACGAATACATATCGAAATTCACCCTCCCCCCTCCGGTTTTTTTTTCATATTTTACACACCACATTCTTAACACTTTAACGACCGCTAGCCGATTAATCGACTTTTCGGTTCCAACTGCTATTTACCGTTTGCCGTACTTTTTTCAGTGGTCAACGGTTATATTAAATAAAATAAATATCAGACGACAGAAATAAATATCAAAGGATTCTCAACAACACATTCAGTATTTTTCAGTTATAAAGCGTTACAAATAGGCACATACACAATTCCTGCGCGATATCCAAAACAGAGTCGGTCGTTAGTGAGTGGCATCTTCTGTCAATAGCGGTCGGTAAAGTGTTAATATGCATCCGATTGACGAATACCTCCATACCTCTCTGTAAATCTACTGTCAACCAAAGGCAACGTTGTACATCGAGACGCCACAATACATTCTTACGTCGTCGTAACGAAGTATTTTTTTGCGACGTAACGAAAAGCCCGTCTTGCAACATTGACGTAGCCAGCAGTGTGTGAATCTAAAGGCTTAACAGGGCGCGATTTAAATCGAAGGCATACCCGTTATATCACGAACGAGAGATACCATATATATCATATATATATATATATATATATATATATATATATATATATATATATATATCATATATATCACATACATACCATATATATCATATATCATATGCATTTTTTTCATATTTTACACATTGCAATCCTACCATGCATCCAATTGACGCATACCTCCATACCTCTCTGTAAATCTACTGTCAACCAAAGGCAACGTTGTACATCAGGACACCGCAATACATCCTTACGTCGTCGTACGTAGCCAGCAGTGCGTGGATCTAAAGGCTTAACAGGGCGCGATTTAAATCGAAGGCATACCCGTTATACCACGAACGCGGGATACCATATATATCATATGTACATATATATGTATATATACATACATATATATATCATATATATAATATACATACCATATATATCATATATCATATGCATTTTTTTCATATTTTACACACTGCAATCCTAACATGCATCCAATTGACGCATACCTCCATACCTCTCTGTAAATCTACTGTCAACCAAAGGCAACGTTGTACATGGAGACACCGCAATACATCCTTTCGTCGTCGTAACGAAGTATTTTTTGCGACGTAACGAAAAGCCCGTCTTGCAACATTGACGTAGCCAGCAGTGCGTGGATCTAAAGGCTTAACCGGGCGCGATTTAAATCGAAGGCATACCCGTTATACTACGAACGAGAGATACCATATATATCATATATACATATATATATATCATATATATAATATACATACCATATATATCATATATCATATATATAATATACATACTATATATATCATATATCATATGCATTTTTTTCATATTTTACACACTGCAATCCTAACATGCATCCAATTGACGCATACCTCCATACCTCTCTGTAAATCTACTGTCAACCAAAGGCAACGTTGTACATCAGGACACCACAATACATCCTTACGTCGTCGTAACGAAGTATTTTTTTGCGACGAAACGAAAAGCCCGTCTTGCAACATTGACGTAGCCAGCAGTGCGTGGATCTAAAGGCTTAACAGGGCGCGATTTAAATCGAAGGCATGCCCGTTATACCGCGAACGAGAGACGCTGACCGCGCCCAGACGCTTGTCAACTGGATGTCAAAGCTTTAATTACGCTTCTCTCCCTTCGCCCTGCCCCCGGCGCTGTGTGTAACTTCCAATTAACCCGTTCGCGATTACTCCCACGCTCAGACCAGCTTGCATTTTCCGTTGACCGTCTCGTACAGCTTTCATGAGTACCGCCGCGTTTCATTGTACCTCGTTACTTTGTACATTTTTATCCGTTCAGCCCGGCACAACGAACTTAAGACCTGCGACGAGTCACGTGTTTCTGTTCACAGGCGCCGTTTTATTCATATTTGTTTCGGTAGAATGGAACACTTGTTTTACCACACTTACGCAGTCAGGTGTCTGTTGACTTTATCTGTTGGACGATGCTCTGCGGAATTAGTAATGTGTACCGTACTGAGCAAACGTGTTTGGACACTCGATGCGAACTGACGGAAAGGCTTATGTCTTTGAAGTTGTAATTAGTTGGGTAGGTAGCGTCATGTACTAAATTGAAAACAACTTTAACAAGCTAGGGTAAATATGAATATTTTGGCGGTGTAATTGTGGGTGATATTTTTAAAGATGGAATTGGATATGGAAAATTATGGGGTTGGGTCGCATTGGCGATATTCTTTTTTAATAGCGAGTTTCACACACGGTGTACAATTTTGTGATGTTTTGTTTGGTTTTATACTTATGCCGATTGACATGAAATACCATTCGTACAGTCGACGGGGATTATTGGAAATAGACTTTTTTAACGGTATCGCACTTATTTGCGTGAGCATATTTGTGTGGTATTTCCTTAATTATTCTGAGATGCGATACTCTCACGATAATTTCCTTCTTCGTGACTGACTTGTGCAGGCAATAGACGTGTGGCTTAATAATGCTACTACAATGAGTTATGACAAAACAAGTGCGCATTGAAGGAAATACGGTTCCACATTATGAATTACGAAAGCATTCCATATATAATTTAATTATAATTTAATACAATACAATGTAATATAAGATATGAAACAATATAAGGTAAAATTCAATACAATTATACTTTCACACAATAATCTGAATCGTACGAACTTTCATATAGTTAATGAATGTTTTATGTCCGCATCGCGCTAATGCATACATATAAAGGCTCTCTTCTCTTACAAATAAATTGCGTACAGTTGCAAGACCCAGTTATACGAGCAATATTAATCACCGAAGTTAATTAAATTCTAAAAAAAATCCTGCCAAGGATTCTATTCTTAATTCAAATCGGCACCAAATACCCCAAACTAAATTTGTGCCTCCGCAAAAATACAGGAGCGCTTCAATTAGTTTCACCTGCTTTCTGTTATTTTCATTATCAAATGATACCTATGCCGCAAAATGATTTGTTCTCAATACACGATTACCTAAAATTATTAAGTCTGCCGTTTTGAGGAAACGAAATAAATGGCCACGCTACCCGTGCAGTGACTCGTAGAATTCCACTTTCCCGACGCGTCGTCCCGAAAACTGACTTACAGGGAAGCCACTTTAACGGCACATCGCACCCGACCGGCTAAAATATTTGCCGATGCCGCAACGCCGTTGAACCGTGGCGCACGTTTTATTGCACGTGTCTATGTCCGGGCGCGCGTGATTTTGCATAAATCCGGCGCAGCGCTAAAATTTGCAACGCGGCCACATTAATATATAAATTCCGTGACGCGCCGATCGCATTGTTCGACAGCGACGGCGCTTGCATTGACAGCGAAACTGACTGCGTCATCAATTACGCACTTTAATCCATTGAATGCTACGGACGCATATATGCGTCCTCCTAAATCTGTCGGTGTCCAGCAGTTGCGATTTCTTACATGCCACACCCACAGTTATCAATGCACACGCGTTCAAATAACACATCCCGGTCAAATAACTATCTTGCATTATTTAATTTGGCGTACCTGAAGAATTACAATTATGCCTTAGTTGCACTGTACATAATCAATCAGTAGAGTTCGGCCTAGCGAAAATATTTCGCCGTCAGCCCATGCTGCGGCCTATTTTATTCAGCAGTCAAATGCTTAAAGCCAAACGCGGCGGCGTCGAACTTCCGAAATTGCATGCGCGATTGTAATATAAGTTTTAATTAAAATAATTTCCTTGCATTACTTAATTTTGTGTAACTCAAGAGTTACAACTTAGTCGCGCTTTGCATAACCAATCAGTAGTTTACGCCAGCCAAAAGTATTTCGTCATCAGCCGACGGTAGGACCTATTTTATTCAGCAGTTAAAGGCAGAATGCAGCAGCGTCGAACGTCGAAAATTTCATGCGCAATGGTAATATAAGTTGGAATCCAAATAATTTCCTTGCATTACTTAATTTTGCATATCTCGAGAATGACAATTACAACTTAGTCGCGCTTTGCATTATCAATCAGTAGTTTACGCCAGCGAAAAGTATTTTGCCGTCGGCCGACGCTAGCGCCTATTTTATGCAGTAGTCAAAGGCAGAATGCAGCGGCGTCGAACTTCGGAAATTTCATGCCCAATTATAATACAAGTTTGAATTCCAATAATTTCCTTACATTATTTAATTTTGCGTAACTCGAGAATTACAATTACAACTTATTCGCGTCTTTCATGACCAATCAGTAGTTTACGTGAGCGAAAAATATTTGGCCATCAGCCGACGCTAGCGCCTATTTTATGCAGCAGTCAAAGGCAGAATGCAGCGGCGTCGAACTTCGGAAATTTCATGCCCAATTGTAATACAACTTCGAATTTAAATAATTTCCTCGCATCACTTAATTTTTCGATTTTCGATTTCGAGAATTACAATTAGAAATTAGTTGCGCCATGCATGACCCAGTAGTTTACGCCAGCGAAAAGTATTTCGTCATCAGCCGACGCTAGGGCCTATGTTATTCAGCAGTCAAAGGCTTAAAGCCGAACGCAGCGGCGTCGAACTTCGAAAATGTCATGTCCAATTGTAATACAAGTTATAACTTAAATAATTTCCTTGCATTACTTGATTTTGTGATACTCGAGTATTACAATTACAATTTAATCGCGCCTTTCATGACCAATCAGCAATTTACACCAGCGAAAGGTATTTTGCCGTCAGCCAACGATAGGGCCTATGTTATTCAGCAGTCAAAGGCTTAAAGCCGAACACAGCGGCGTCGAACTTCGGAAATTTCATGCCCGATTGTAATATAAGTTGGAATCCATATAATTTCCTTGCATTACTTAATTTTGCGTAACTCAAGAGTTACAATTTAGTCGCGCCTTGCATGACCAATTTTACGCCAGCGAAAAGTATTTTGCCGCCAACCGACGATAGGGCCTATTTTATTCAGTAGTCAAAGGCTTAAAGCCGAACACAGCGGCGTCAAACTTCGGAAATTTCATGCGCGATTGTAATTTAAGTTGGAACCCCGGCACTGGCAAACGGAATTACGTAGTGACCTGACGCGGGCAGGACATCGCAATATATTACAATTGCACGTTTACTCCGAACGTCGGGGAATACGGTCCGTGGCGCGCGGAGATATTTGTGGAGTTAATGTAATAGAACGTCATGTGTCGCTATCGATTGCGCTTTGTGCGGCCCGCGCGCGGATGTGCGAATAATTTTCAAAATATCCCGCAGCTTTGTGCGCAGCCGGCTGAAACGCTTCGTGATACATTATGAAGATACAAAACGCGCTGTGGTGGGTTTGATGATGGAACGTGTGTTGGGTAAGTGTCGGGGGCTTGCACTGCACCGATGGCTTCGCAAGTTAATGTAATAGAAGAAAATAATTTGGCAAACGTCTTAGTGCAATGAGCCTCAGTGCCGAAGTGCACGCATACGAAGAAAATAGATAAAAAGGTGCATATGAATAAATCTGGCGCTGTGTAATAAAACAGTAGCCTACAGAAATTATTTATATGTGTAACACTTATTGATTTTCTTTGGCATAGTAGGCAATTCGGCAGTTTACGTGATCGTTTTTTTTTTAGTTAATTTTCATTTTACAATTTTGTATACAATTTACACAGCACACTTTAATTGTGTGAGGGGTTGTCAATTAAATTGAACTACTGTGACTAGTATAATGCTGTATAGTACGTACATGAAAGAATAGATAATTTTCAGAGAAATGAGATAAAAACGAGAAATCTTGTTGCCGATCTTTTACGTCTTAGCATTGAAACACGAGAAATCTCGTGAGCGGCCGTTTAAATATTAAAATTCTAAGTTTCATCACAAAAAGACGTGTTATTTCAAACGACTTAAAAGCGTCTAAACACCCATAAGAAAAAATTTGAAATTTTTCCTCGCATTTGCCCCGACCCCGAGCGTGTCTCCGTGCGCGATAACGACCGCACGCGTGCACGCACGTGCGGTTTCGACGTTATGCCCATCACGCCCAACGCTCACATTGGCCACTGACCCAGATCCGCCTAACCAGATCGCCGTGGCGTTAGCCGTCTAGCAACATTGAGTTAATGGACGAGCGTAGATTATCCGCCGGCAACGGATCGCGAAGATCGACTGGCATCTGCGGATAACGACCGCGATCGCGTGCCGTGACCCCGCATAGACGCCAGCTAGCGCCCGTGATTGCTCCGCATTCTTCTACTACTCTCCCGATTGAGCCGTGCAATTAGACTCTTCCGAGCGTAATTTATGTGACGTGCGCCGGACACAACTCGCGCAATCTGTCTTTGTGTGTGCCCGTCTGCGTGCCCTACGTGTACCTGTCATGCTCCCGATGCCGGTGGATTTGACGTGTCGACGACCTGCACGCGATGTGTTTCCGAAATTTTGTGCGAAGCGCTGCGACGGTTGAGCATTTTTATACACGTGAGTTTTTTCGAACGTGAGGGGAGTGTGCGGTGGGACGTATTGCGAATCAAGCCTGTGTGTCGATTGTTAACCCTTTCACTGCCA
This sequence comes from Cryptocheilus praepositus, assembly GCA_033815515.1. NCBI lineage: Eukaryota > Metazoa > Arthropoda > Insecta > Hymenoptera > Pompilidae > Cryptocheilus > Cryptocheilus praepositus. The sequence goes on along the minus strand of JAWWQZ010000303.1, from coordinate 7,906,005 downwards.
GGCCCTCCTACGCTGTACGCGCGAAGACTGCCAGGGCCGATTTGATGTTCAGGCTTCTATGAATTGCTTTGTAAAGAACAAAATGCCGATTTTCTGGAGAAAAGTTTCAAAATTTATTCTTATCAAACTTAGGAGATATTGAATACAATTTTAGTGAAATTAAATATTTAACACGTTGACTGCCGTGCGTATTTTGCCGTATTAGAACGGCGATGCTATGAAATACTACGGCGTTTGATATAAAATATACGTGCAAAATGTAAATAATGTGCAAGTATTGGAGCACCAAAGAATCGCATCACTATTCTAACAATAAAATGGAAAAAATTATATATTGATATTATGTGGTGCGCTGCTTAGAACTCGGTATGTGTTATGAAAGCCACTATACTGGCGCAATGTTAACACGTTGACTGCCGTGATGATCACCATTGACCGGCGCAAGAGATTTTACTGAAGATCCAAAATATTCGCAATGGGTACAAAATGTATTAAAGTATTAAAGCAACGACCAAGCATGGGTGAAAAACAAGCTTGACACTAAGAGGGGCAATAATGTGAATGAAAACGCACACTGCATCGAGGGGCAATAAATGGAAAAAATTATATATTGATATGTAAACATGGCATGTGTTATGAAAGCGGCGCAATGTTAACACGTTGACTGCCGTGATGATCCGAACGCTATTCGGCAATAATTATTTTATAAATGTAGTTATTATTAGAATAGTGATGCGATCCTGCACAATTTTTTCACAAAAATGTATTAAAGGTAACGACCAAGCATGAGTGAAAACAAACTTGACACTAAGAGGGGCAATAATATGAATGAAAACGCACAGAGCCAATGCTGATGGCAGGCGCTGCTCCGGTATGTGTTATGAAAGCCACTATACTGGCGCAATGTTAACACGTTGACTGCCGTGATGACCGGCGCAAGAGATCGGACAAAGGTTGATTAACTTTATTAATGAAGGCACCAATTGTTATATCATTAACTGTCATTATTCAGGTTATAAAATGGGTATAGTTACTTTGCAAAGAAAAACTGAAGAGAAAGAAAAGAAAATAAGTGGTAAAAGAAAGTCGATGTCTCATCCAGAACGACGACAAAATCGCACGGCAAGTCACTGAGTCTGTCTCCACCGAAATTATGGACTGGACTCGACTGTTCTAGTTAGAGTTTGGAAAGAACAGGGATTTGGAACTTTCGTAGACAAGCAGTAATATACGTTTTGTGTCTTGGGTTTAGGGCGGTCTCGACACCGGTGGATACAATGTTTCTCTTCTCTTCTATATAAATATAGCCCTGTACATGTATTGTCACATTGCACTATGTTTAGGATTTTACCCCTTTTAATTTTGTTTTAGTACACCACGCCAGTTTAACATAACGAGTTTTCTAGTTTACAATTTACCAGAAAGGTACTTAAATGATTAAGGAATATACCAGGTGTGTCGGTAATTCCTTTCCGGTTTTTGTAACAGATGTCACTAGCCATAAGTATGAAATGTTATGATTTTATACATATGTCATTTGTTTCTACTAACATTAACCTCAAAACTGCACAAGTTACATTCCGCCAAAGTAACAGTTTTATAGATTTATAATTTTTTGAAAATGTCGAGTTTTGTGCCTGGAAACGTGCATTTGCGGCACGCATTACTTTTCTTGTTTCATCAAAAGAAAAAAGCCGCTGAAAGTCATCGTTTGCTGGTAGAGACTTACGGTGAGCATGCTCGAACCATAAGAACATGTGAAACGTGGTTTCGACAATTCAAATGTGGTGATTTCAACGTTCAAGACAAAGAACGTCCTGGTAGGCCGAAAATGTTTGAAGATGCGGAATTGCAGGAGTTATTGGATGAAGACCCAACACAAACTCAAAAACAATTGGCAGAAAAGTTGAATGTGAGCCGAGTAGCAATTTGTGAACGATTACAAGCGATGGGAAAGATCCAAAAGGTGGCAAAGTGGGTGCCACATGAATTGAATGACAGGCAATTGAAAAACCGAAAAATCGTCAGTGAAATGCTGCTTCAAAGGTATGAAAGGAAATCATTTTTGCATCGAATAGTAACGGGTGATGAAAAATGGATTTATTTCGAAAATCCCAAGCGAAACAAATCATGGTTATCTCGTGGCGAAGCTGGCCCATCGACTGCAAGGCCAAATCGCTTTGTCGCAAGACCATGCTCTGTGTCTGGTGGGACCCGGTTGGTGTCGTATATTATGAATTGTTGAAACCTGGAGAAACAGTTAATACTGACCGCTACCGACAACAAATAATCAATTTGAACTGTGCATTGATCGAAAAACGTCCACAATACGCTCAAAGACACGATAAGGTGATTCTGCAGCATGACAACGCGCCGTCTCATACGGCAAAACCAGTCAAAGAAGTGTTGAAATCACTTGGATGGGAAGTTTTATCGCACCCGCCTTACTCTCCAGACCTGGCTCCATCCGACTACCACCTTTTCGCATCGATGGGGCACGCGCTTGCAGAGCAGCACTTCGCCGATTTCGAAGAAGTTAAAAAATGGCTCGATGAATGTTTTAGCTCAAAGGAGAAACTGTTCTTTTGGAATGGCATCCATAAATTGCCTGAGAGATGGGCAAAATGTATAGATTCAAATGACCAATATATATCCATTGTGAATAAATAACACACCTTTTAATTATCCATTGTCTACGTATTATCGCGTTTTAAGTTTTCTTTAGCGAAATCGGCAAAAAAAAAATTTTCGATAATCGAACTTTTTGCCAGTGCTAGGACTTCCATCACGACACACCTGGTAAATGCCATTCCACTTTCGCACAACACGTAAACTTTTTAAGCAGACCATAATAACACCAGACGCCCAATTTCCAAATTGTTGCCTACCTTGTGCAAATTATGCAGATGAAAGGTGGATGAATGATCGACACAATTACTACCCATAATTTCGTAACTTTGCACCGTACATATTTTTTCACGAAACAAATTTCCAACCGCGCCTCCATTTTGCGCGGCCCCGAAACATCCTGCGTTACAGAAATACATTTCTACAGTCAGCGTCTTCAATAACCCAAGTAAATTACAATAATGTCGAAATTAATCACATCATCCAATGTTTATCGGATGTGCAATCGTTGTTGCAGTTTCCGGTTGTATCTACTGCACGTTTTACACGCGTGAACGTGCTTTCGTCCGCGGCATCTTGTGCGGTACTCCGTCGATGCAGCGAAGATTGGTCATTGACCTATAAACGCTCCACTCAAGAAGCTCGATTAAATAGGGAGCAGTGCGCGATATTCGTGACATCGAACGGACGCGCTTGACGCGCGCAGATAATAATTGTCAGACGCGTGCGTTCAATCTTATCGGTGCCCACGTTCACGCACGTCCGCGCGATTAGCGTTTGGTTCCCGCTGGATGGGATTGAAAGTGCAGGTCCTTTTTATGCCTGCTATCAGACGCCGAACGAATGCGGAGAGTACGTACGATTTGACAGTTTCGTAATGGAACGCACGTTTTAACACATTGTTGACCGGCAATTTTCGGCAAAAGCTGTCTCAAGTCACCGGCTATTATTTCGTAATTGAACATGGAAGTGAAACGATGTAAATAACCTTCAATAAAATTTGTTCGTGCATAATGAATTCAAATTGAACTTTGGATATAAATTTTATGTAACTTTTAATATTTTTTCGTATGATTAACTGTACAGCAATCATTTACGCGTAGATGTAGACAAGAGGTTTGCACATATATCTTGTTTCGTTGCAGTTTTCTTTTAAAGAGCTAAATTATGCCCTTGTTATTTCATTTTCAATAATCATGTTCCAAATGACTACAATTTATTGCAAAATCACTCGGGGAACTATATAAAGCATTCACGTATAGTTTATTGAAAAATGCTTCGTCGTCCCGTTCCGCCGTTCTTGACACTTTCTAATACCAGAATTGTAATAAAAACCTCAGTACCAGGAAAAGTATACTTTTTTTATAATAAAGCAGACGCGATTAAACACAATGAATAAAATTCTGCTATATTCTATATCGCTTTGCGTTGAAAAAATTAAAATAGCCGACGCCAAGTGCAAACACGAGTTAACTCGTGACCGGTCAGCAACGTTTGGCCATAAAAACACGAGTTAACTCGTGACCGGTCAACAATGTGTTAAGATGTACAGAGTAATTTCTACATGGCACATGGGACGGAAACGCAGGGTGCCATGTGGAGACGAGAAGAACTGTTTCTCGGGAGTCATAGTAGGCCTTTGTTGTTGGCCGAATTGAAATTAAATAATGCAATAACGGAAACGGTATAGTAAGAGACCGAAAAACCAGCGTACTTCACATATTAAATTTTTATATTATTGTAGGATAAGATGTTAGGTGTCGTCGAAGTGGGGTGCGGAATTATGTTAACTTGAATACATTTATTTGAAGATAAATGAAAGCACTAATGTATAAATATAAATATGAAATGAAATGAAAGTAAAACTATGGCAATTCGACTACGATTCGGTAAACGGCAAAAATTGCATCTGTACTGGACTGCACTCGCGTCGCAAACCGCGCCGACTTTTATACGGACCTCTACCGTCTTATTTTAATCCGGTAGGGCCCGATGGCCCCGCGACATTTTCCAACGCGTCTACAACCGTTTTCCTGATACTAAATTATCTTATACATATTTAACTTTTTCCGAATGAAAGTATTTAAAACATATATTTCGCATTGTTGTCGTGAAAATTTAGGCAAGAATGGATTATTGTTCCCGTTGGGAATAGCACCGGGACAGTATTTTGGAAACAGTATTGTAGTATCAGGAAAACGGCCGTAGATGCGTCGCATAAAACTGTCGCGGGGCCATCGGGCCCTACCGGATTAAGATAAGGCGGTAGAGGTTCGTATAAAAGCCGGCCCGATTTGCAACGCGAGCTTAGTTATAGTCTCAGTCTCAGTTTAGGTCGTTCAGTTTAAGATCAGTCTTATTCAGAGTTTAAGATCAGTTTTTAGTTCCGTCAAGTTCAGTTCAGTACAGTTCAGTCCAGTGTAGATGCGTTTTCTTGCCGTTTACCAAATCGAAGTCGAATTGCCATAGTTTTACTTTCATTTTATATTCATATTTATATCACTGCTTTCATTTATCTTTAAATAAAATTTATTCAACTTAATATAATTCCGCATCCCGCTTCGACGACACCAAACTTCTTATCCAATACAGTACTGATTGCAGAAGTGTAAAGTAGTGCAATGTTTATAACGAGACCCAACAAACGCAAACCGCGCGCCTCAGAAGCGACTCTCCTCTACCCCAAACGGCACATTCGATTCCGTCCAGCGTCTCCACCGGCCGATTCTGCTGCACCGCACTTTATCCGTTAATATTTGATCAAAACCTCGCGGAGACTCGTCGTGTGAGACGTGACGTGTATCGAGTACGTGTAATATGTGAGAGCCATTAGCGCCGGATTACTTCGTTTTAATTGACGCGCCGCGCCCTGCAGTATCTTCATCTGCCGATACGGCATCGGGAAGAGTTGCACGTCGATGTAATGGCGTTAACGTCGACGTGCCGAGGGTGTCTCTTAAGTTACACGGCGCAGGGTTCATTAAGGCGTCGTTGATTATTTATCCGCCGGACTGAAATATCGACAATTTAATGTTCGGCTAGAAATTTCCGACACGAACCTCGGCCCGAACTGTCCGCCTGTCGGTCCGGTCCGCTGGATCGCTTCGTCAATTATGAAGGCACGCGATCAATGATGCGCTCCGGCGAAAACGTACGTCCGCGTTTTCGTCGGCGTTTTGAAGTTCAAAACTTAGCGTTGCGTGGGAGGGCGGAATATCGAGGTATTTCGTCGTTCTGTGTTTTTGTTGGTGGTGTGCTGCCCTTTTGTATGGCAAATCACGTGCGCGCGACGGTATGCGGGATAGGAATTTGTCGTTAATGGACGCGTTCACGGTTTGTCAGGGCTGAGGGTCTGAGGTTATCGTTGCGTGGGAGTATGATGGGAAATATTGAGGATTGGTATTTCGTTGAACGGCTGTGTTTTTATTGGACACGGGATACTGGTCTTTTATATAGCGAAGCGTGTGCTACGCGACGGTGGGTTGGAGAGGAATTTTTCGTTGATAGTCGCGTTCACATTTTGATAGCCGTGTCATTTTTAAATTATGTAGGCCGGATGAATCGCAAAGAATATTGTATCGCGGTATTTCGATTGGCTTCTGGGTTTTCATTCGACACGGCATACTGGACTTTTTTGTATCAAAGCATGTGCTACGCGAAGGTGTGTTGGATATAAATTTGTTGTTAATAGTCGCGTTCATATTTTGATAGCCGTGTCATTTTTAAATTATGTAGGCCGGATGAATCGCAAAGAATATTGTATCGCGGTACTTCGATTGGCTTCTGGGTTTTTATTGGACACGGCATACTGGGCTTTTTTGTATCAAAGCATGTGCTACGCGAAGGTGGGTTGGGTATGAATTTGTTGTTAATAGTCGCGTTCACATTTTGATAGCCGTGTCATTTTTAAATTATGTACGCCGGATGGATCGCAAAGAATATTGTATCGCGGTATTTCGGTTGGCTTCTGGGTTTTTATTCGACACGGCATACTGGACTTTTTTGTATCAAAGCATGTGCTACGCAAAGGTGGGTTGGGTATGAATTTGTTGTTAATAGTCGCGTTCACATTTTGATAGCCGTGTCATTTTTAAGTTATGTAGGCCGGATGAATCGCAAAGAATATTGTATCGCGGTATTTCGATTGGCTTCTGGGTTTTTATTGGACACGGCATACTGGACTTTTTTGTATCAAAGCATGTGTTACGCGAAGGTGTGTTGGATATGAATTTGTTGTTAATAGTCGCGTTCATATTTTGATAGCCGTGTCATTTTTAAATTATGTAGGCCGGATGAATCGCAAAGAATATTGTATCGCGGTATTTCGATTGGCTTCTGGGTTTTTATTGGACACGGCAAACTGGACTTTTTTGTATCAAAGCATGTGCTACGCGAAGGTGGGTTGGGTATGAATTTGTTGTTGATAGTCGCGTTCACATTTTGATAGCCGTGTCATTTTTAAATTATGTAGGCCGGATGAATCGCAAAGAATATTGTATCGCGGTACTTCGATTGGCTTCTGGGTTTTTATTGGACACGGTATACTGGACTTTTTTGTGTCAAAGCATGTGCTACGCAAAGGTGGCTTGGGTATGAATTTGTTGTTAATAGTCGCGTTCACATTTTGATAGCCGTGTCATTTTTAAATTATGTAGGCCGGATGAATCGCAAAGAATATTGTAGCGCGGTATTTCGATTGGCTTCTGGGTTTTTATTGGACACGGCATACTGGACTTTTTTGTATCAAAGCATGTGCTACGCGAAGGTGGGTTGGGTATGAATTTGTTGTTAATAGTCGCGTTCACATTTTGATAGCCGTGACATTTTTAAATTATGTAGGCCGGATGAATCGCAAAGAATATTGTATCGCGGTATTTCGATTGGCTTCTGGGTTTTTATTGGACACGGCATACTGGACTTTTTTGTATCAAAGCATGTGTTACGCGAAGGTGTGTTGGATATGAATTTGTTGTTAATAGTCGCGTTCATATTTTGATAGCCGTGTCATGTTTAAATTATGTAGGCCGGATGAATCGCAAAGAATATTGTATCGCGGTATTTCGATTGGCTTCTGGGTTTTTATTGGACACGGCATACTGGACTTTTTTGTATTAAAGCATTTGTTACGCGAAGGTGTGTTGGGTATGAATTTCTTGTTAATAGTCGCGTTCACATTTTGATAGCCGTGTCATTTTTAAATTATGTAGGCCGGATGAATAGCAAAGAATATTGTAGCGCGGTATTTCGATTGGCTTCTGGGTTTTTATTGGACACGGCAAACTGGACTTTTTTGTATCAAAGCATGTGCTACGCAAAGGTGGGTTGGGTATGAATTTGTTGTTAATAGTCGCGTTCACATTTTGATAGTCGTCTCATTTTTAAATTATGTAGGCCGGATGAATCGTAAAGAAGAATGTTGTATCGCGGTATTTCGATTGGCTTCTGGGTTTTTATTGGACACGGTATACTGGACTTTTTTTGTATCAAAGCATGTGCTATGCGAACGTATGTTGGATATGAATTTGGTTCTAATAGTCGTATTTACATTTTTATAGCAATGCAATTTTAAAATGATCGTAGGGCGAATGAATCACGAAGAATATTGCACCGCAGTATTTCCATTCATTGCTATGCGTTTATTACACACGGCATACTGTCCTTTTATATACCAATGATGTTCCACGCGACGATATTGAACAGGAATTTGTCATTAATAGTCGTATTCATATTTTGATGGTAATGCAATTTTCATATGAACGTAGAACGGATGAATTACAAAAAATATTGTATCTCGACATTTCTATTGATGCTTGCAATTTTATTACACACGGCTTATTGTTCTTTATGATATGGTTTATTGCGAACAGTTATGTCCACGTTTTATCAGCTATGCACTTCTAAATTTATCGCGGCAGGATGAATCACGAGAAATTCTTCGGTACCTCGAACCATCTCGGTACTCCGTTTAACTCCTCTGTTTTCACTGAGCACACATTCTCCTTTAACATATCGTGTCACGTTCTACACGACGCCGCGTCGTCTAGAAATTTATCGCCACCATCAGAATCTGTGAACAGTCACGTCAGAGGAACAAACGCTTCGATACGTTTCATCCGTTTTCGTCTGATGTGTCCAGTTCATCTAGCGGAACACTTCCACAAAAAAGCGTCGAAAGTTCGCGGACATCAAATTGTCACAAGGTGGGATTGGAATTTGAAAATAATCCGGGCAGACTCCGCACGATCAGAATTCAGTCAATAACAAGCCGGGCGTTTAATTATTCAGTATCACGAGCGCTTACCGTCTTCATTTAACATCAGATTTACGGAGAAATATATAGATATGCGAGATAGTCCGGAGAAATATGTAGGTATACGACATAGTCCGGAGAAATGTGTAGATATGCGATACGTATCATTTGAAAATTAAAAGTCTAAAAATTAAAAACTGGAAATTTAAACCCCCGAAGGTGATTGAACATTAGTTTTGAAAAATCATGAAAAACTAAATTGGAAAAGGTGGAGTTGAAAACGATTGTCGATGTATTTGTACTTCACCATATGTACACATGCGAAAAGCTTTACAAAAACTTCGAATTTTGAAAGTTTCCCAATGAAACAAGAGCAGTTCAGTCGTGGTATCGTATTGCCAAAGTTTTTTTCTTTACATTTAAAATGATTGCCAAGATGTAGTTCCAATTCGTGGCATTTGTAGATGTGGAAAGTTCGCTCACGAATTTTGAAGCATAGCCTCAGCATCGGCCTCATGTCTTATGACACAAGTTGTGACAACGTCTTCAGTTATTCTATCTCGCGTGACTACTACGAAATATATATATTATAATATTAATGTAGTCATGTTATAATATATATACATATTTATATATGGATTTGTGCGGCTTTTGGATTTTTTACAATTCTATCTTGAATTCAATTTATATATATATATATATATATATATATATATATATATATATATATATATATATGTAGGATTCTAAGAAACGACGCGAGCGAACGAGAGTAAGAGCAAGTGAGAGCGAGTGAGTACGAGTGAAAACAAGTGAGAGCGAGCGAGTGCGAACGGACAAAAGAATTCGGCAATCGCCAGAACGTGGACGACCCTCGACGGTGCAATACGCGTTTTGTTGACGGTGATTCTTCTTCGACGGTATAGACGAATATAGACGGAATTCGACGGTTGACGCGAGAGCTCGATGTTTGACGAGATCCGAGTTTCTCTTGATAAGACGACGTATTCAATGACATTATTAATCGACGTGAGTGAGTGTGTGTGTGTGTAAGCTGTATTTATCAATCCGCAAACTTTTGTGTACTTTCAACATTCCTTTTATTTGTATTTACCTAAACCTATAATAAATTTGATTTCTCTAAAACGAAATCCTACATGTACATATATCATTGTATGTATATTACATATATCAATACATTTGCATATATCAATGTATCTATCTATGTAATTGTGTTAATAAATTATATATATATATATATATATATATGTATATTTGTCAATTGAATCCAAGATGGAATTGTAAAAAATCCAAGCCGCACAATGTGTTAATTAGCATCGATCGACCCGTCCAGTACTATTCATCATCTCCACGTCGTCTAATTGCCATAAACCATTAATCGAAGCCTCGCCGCTTTCGACCCTCGAGATCATCGAACGCTTCGGATCCTTTGTCGTCGAATTGATGCATACGCGTAAGTAATTCGTCCTGTGGCGCGTGCGTGTTGCGTGGCGCTGTCATGTCGCTTTGCAGCGAGTTGGATCAATAAAAATTTATGCTACGTACGTTTCGACCCGCTAAAAATAGACGAGCGATTGTCATCCGTCGGTGACAGCGTTACGTCAACGCTCGCAGCGTTTCACACCGTGACGTGGACAGTTTTCGGCGAGATCGCGAATTAATCGGCGCCCTGTTTATTTCGGTCCGCAAACAGGACGGGCGAGACGGCCCTGTGTCGGAGCAATTATGCGAACGCGGCCGCGTTGAACATTTCACCGTTGACGCTCATATTCATTTTTGGCTAAAACGTGAAAGTAATGAAAATTGGAATTTTTTCCATTGCTCTGCGACGCGTGAACTATGGTTTTGATACCATGGCAGAGTGATGAAACGGTCTAGGTGTTGCACTGGCAAAATTCAACGGGTGGGTATATAGTACATACGACATATTAATACATGATTAAAATGGCAAGGTAATGAAAAACCAAAATTTGTGCGTTGTTCTGCGATACGTGAATTATATTTATATATGTAATGCACTGGCAAAATTTTCTGGGCGTATACCTATGCTTCTCATATACACATACCATATTAATAGTCGATATATTGGTATACGACTGAAATGTAACGGTAAAAAGAACGTATTTTTTCCATGCGTGATCCATGTTTTCAATACTATGACAGATTTATAAAATAGTATACGTGTTGCACTAGCAAAACTGTGGATCGCATACACATACATTTTGATACATATTAATACACGCATATTTATACAACCTATATTAATATATGACTAAAATGTAAACCAAAAAATAATTGGATTTATTCCCTTCGTCCTGCAACACGTCAATTATCTGTCGAACACTATAACAGATTGCTGAAACTCGCCGGATCAAAATTCGCCGAGCGTTTACATATGGCTTTCATATACGACCTAGACATACATCTTTCGCCAGCATCCACCAATCCTCCCAAGGTGCACGCGTTCTTCACACCCGAGGAATAATCGCGCCATAAAGACGCACGGGCGCATAAATTATCGAACGCTCGCGCGAAACGCAACTATCGTTTCCCGCACTCGTATATTTCCACGCTGTCATTTGAACTGCAAACGGCCACTGTCGTCGTGCGCTCGCACCGCTTTGACAAATAAGGGCGTCACGGTATAATATTTGCGCTGTCGCGAGGGCCAACAAATAAGGGTAGAAGCAGAGAGAGTGGTCGATGGGTAAGGATGAAAATACGTCAGGTTATGATGCTCACTACTAATAGAGAGCTCTCACTATCCTGTCGTGATCGAGAAATTTCAACACTTATACCGTGATCGAGAAATCTCAACTATTTCAAGAGCGCCCTGACTTCTTAGTCCTTTGGCTCTGGACTAAGTGTAGTTTAATTAAAGATAGGCTTGAAAGAACTGTTTTATTTAACTATACAAAACCCAAAATACGCACTAACTCTAGTCGTTTCTAATTTTAACTAACTCAGAAAATCCCAACACTATGACACTAAACGTGACCAACGCAAGCGGGGTCAAATGACCCCTTTCAAAATTTACTTTAAAATCCTACATTCATTGTTATTTTTTTCGCTCATTTGACTTTCTGTAAATTCGCATATCATCTGATTATTCAATTTGCTGCTTTAATAAATTAGAAATTTTTCTCTGAAAATCAACATTTACGTCATAAGGGTTCAAATGACTCGTAGTAAGAATAGGTAGGTTTAAAGTAACGGTACGTTTAGTGTTAATATAGGCTTGAGGAAAAGTGGAAGGGATGAGTACGGGGTAAGATTCAGATGGTGGAAACATACTTTTTGGGAACAACAAGTAGGATTAAGGATCAAGGGTTTTGGGGTAGAACTGGACCGTGACGCACTTGAGTCTGTGTTTATCTATGACTAGTAAACCTATGACTAAAACATTGTGATAGGGCATAACACTGCGAATTTCGTGTCGCGCGATATTGCTCGAAGGATAGAGTTCGGTGCAGCTCGTCGAGAATAGGAAGGATCTCTGCGCCAGGATCATTCGTCCTAACTTTTCTAACGAGTTTGTCGGCCACCCGGCAAAACGACCCAGCTACCATCTTATCCTTTCTTCTCAAGATCCCGGGTACTCAGACGTCTGCCCGCTGCACGGCTTCGATGATATAAATGTAGAGTTTATTTTCAAGGACTGTAAGACGTTAGACGGATATTGCTGTGTTTTAATGCGGTGCAGTCTTTAAGCATTTCGATGAACACGGATTCTCATGGAACTTAATGAACATTGTCATCTAACGTTGGTAACGGACTTTTTCCACTACGTATTACGTCTGCTTGTCGAATTGATGTTTTAAACGGCCGATTTGAAGTGATGGCGCTTTCTGGTGAAATGGAACGATATTGAGTTAACATCGACAATCTGCTTAACTGTTTCACTGTGTCCCGTAGACATGCGACCGAACCATCTGGCTTCTGCTTGCTAAAGTATTTAAATGTATTGGAATTTCTTTTTAACGACCGTTTAATCAAATGCAAGCACGATTTTATTATCGGCGAATACCGAGCGGTGATGATCGGAACGAAATTGAATTATATGAAAGATGAAAGTGGAGGAAAACTTAATCCGACGTTTCGACACTATACGCGTTCCATCTTCAAAATAATTAATAGTTATTTAACTGCTGTTAACAAAATCTACAAAATACATATTCTTTCTATTCTCTCCTTTTTCTCTATGTTTCTCTATTCTTTACATGATGTAACTTCTTCAACTATAATTTCTTCATAAATATTTTCTTATTACGGAATTACGTACTAAATAATTTATCACTGAATTTTCATTTTTCAGTAAATGAAAGTAATTCTAATTTGAAGCAGATAATTTTGTTTCCATCATCAGTGACTGGTGTTCGTCAATAGTAGACGTGCTTGTAAGCTGTTTGAATTAACCAACTCAAAATGACCAATGCCCTCGGTATAAAAAGTATGAATACACAGTATGTCGGGAAAATAACGGAACTTTTTAAATTAAAAAAAATTAGTTATTTTGGCAATTTTGTTTATTTTTATTTTAAATACATCTCTTCCGCATCGATACATCGCTGGGCACGTCCAACCAATGCTTGCATAGGTTTGTTTAGATAATTTTTTGGAATCGCCTTAATTGCGCTGGAAAGACATGCCATGCACATCGTAATGCTTTTGTCACAGAATCGCCAATGACGTGGTATCTACATCGTCATGCGATTGTCACAGAAACAAAAACGACGTGCATGTATTTTATAATGAATCGATGCTTTATATTCCCTTCGAAAAACCATAAAAACTCCTAGGTCGAAAATAAATTAGTTTAGAAAATATAAATCTTTTTCCGATTTCTCTGAGTACACGCGTCGGCGAATTTTTTGCCAGCGCAAGTGGTTAATGACTCTCATCACGGCGTTTTGGACTTGTGTAACATCGTCATACATATATACGGCAGCATACTTGAAGACAATTCCCTTCCATTATCAATGACCTGCATTCGTCAATAACCGTCTCGCCCGTAAACCATTGAAACTAACCCACCCAAAACGATCGCTGCCACCGTTACAAAACGCAACAACGCGCACGCGTACTCTCAGCTGGGCAGACGAGTGCTCAGCGTCGAAGCAAATTACGCCAGAAAGGGTGAAAAAGAGTGTTCGCATGATCGATCGACCGCTATCGCGCCGGATTACGCTGAGCCCGGATTTCATCGGGCCTGTTACATTATCATTGCGAATAACTCGGCGCGCGGGCGAAGATAACGATATCGCGACCGAACTTGTTAATCTGCTTAAGTCACTAATTCGCGCGGCGTCTAATCAGCGGCGCGACTTGAAATCGTTATCGCTCCTAGTTGGCGCAGGGCGTAAGTGGTCTGCAGCGGGAGAATTTCAGCGATCGCGGCCAGTTTAACCTGTCTGGTGGCCGCTGATAAATCACGGGGTGAATCATGCGCTGGCCGCTATGAGCTCGCAGCGGCCGGGGAACGTATGGACGTGTCTGCCTTTTAAATGCTTTAATCGCGGGGGAGTACCGCGTGTTATCGCGGAAAATATTACGCGCTTAACCCTCGGCCACACGGAGGAGCCAATGAGAGTTTCGTTATTTCGTGGAAAAAGTCAAGCACCGTGGATGTACTAGCGTATGGTCGCACGTTTCTGTAGCAAGTATGAGTATGGCGGTGGCAATTGGATTGTTTGAGAAAAAACGGTCGAAAACTGAATTAGTTAGTGAGTAGACGAATGTGTGTTGGCTGGACGTTTCGACACTTTCCATCGACGCCTTCAACCCTCCAGGACGCAGCACCATGACACCCCGAGTAAGAATTCGCATTGCAAAGTAGTGAGTCCACAAAACGAATTCACTGGCAGCAGACAGCTTAGCTGTGCATGTAGTAGTGTATGGTCGGACGTTTGTGTAGTAATTATGAGTATGAAGGCAACAATTGGGTTGTTTGAAAAAAAAGTGGCTGCAGTTCGGTCGAAAAATGAATTAGTTATTGAGTAGACGAATCTGTATTGGCTGGACGTTTCGTCACTTTTCATCAACGCCTTCAGCCCCATGACACCGCGAGTAAGAATGCAAAGTAGTGTGTCCACAGAACGAATTCACCGGCAGCAGACAGCTTAGCCGTGCATATAGTAGAGTTTGGTCGGACGTTTGGGTAGTAAGTACGAGCATGGATTGGCTTTGAAAAATGAATTAGTTGGCGAATGTGTGTTGCATGTTCGACACTTTTTATCAACGTTCAAAAAATGAATTAGTGAATAGACGAATGTGTGTTGACTAGACGTTCCGACACTTTTCATCAACGCCTTCAGCCCCATGCCACCGCATGTAAGAATCCGCAATGCAAAGTAGTGAGTCCACAAAACGAATTCACCGGCAGCACACAGCTTAGCTGTGCATGTAGTAGCGTATGGTCAGATGTTTATGTAGTAAGTATGACTATGGATTGTTTGAAAGAATTGGATTGTTTGATAGAAAATTGGCTGCAGTTCGGTCAAGAAATTAATTAGTTTGTGAATAGATGAATGTGTGTTGGGTGGACATTTCGACACTTTTCATCAACACTTCAGCCCCCTGACATCGCGCGTAAGAATTCGTAATGCAAAGTAGTGAGTCCACAGAACGAATTCACCGGCAGCAGACAGTTTAGCCGTGCATGTAGTAGCGTATGGTCGGACGTTTGTGTAGTAATTATAAGTACGGGGCGGCAATTGAATTGTTTAAAAGAAACGTGATTGCAGTTCAATCGGAAAATGAATTAGTGAGTAGACGAATGTGTATTGGCTGGACGTTTCGACACTTTTCATCAACGCCTTCAGCCCCATGACACCGCGTCTAAGAATCCGCAATGCAAAGTAGTGAGTCCACAGAACGAATTCACCGGCGCAGGCAGCTTAGCCGTGCACCGTCGATCTTTCGCAACGGGGAACAGCGCGCAATCCAGGGCGATGCATTGTAGGAGCGCGATCACGAGTTCGCCCCGGCTCGCAGCGAACGTAACGATCGTGTCGCTCGCCGGCTCGAGTTGCACTTATCCCTTTCGGGATCAAATGTTAATTCGGTTAAGGTGCAGCTTGCGAGCCGGAGCGCGCCGGGCAGAAACTGTGAGAAGGCGCGGGGGCCGAGATTATGCGAATTAATTCCGAAAGTGCAAACTCTTCGTGCTTCTTATCGCCGCTGGCCCGGCGCGACTTAACGAAGCTCGCCACTTCGGCTCTCTTTGCATACGTAATGCGGCGGCGTGACCCTATTCGGTCGGAAAACTCGCGCGCGGAAGGCAGGCCGCTGACGAATTGGACTGCCGGACGAACTTCGAGTCGTGTGTTGACGCTTCGCGTTGGGAGGTGCGAGAGTGGTGAATGCCGGGATGTTTTATGAAGCGTTTTTTTGGTTTTATGTAGGTGACTCGTGATGTATGGCAGTCGTGACGAATTTTGTCATGTGCCAAAGGAAACTGATGGGGTCGGACGCATGCGTTGAAGTATTCCCGGGGAATGATTTTAACTATTTTACTAGTCGCGATCTTTTGTGCTAGTCGTTTTATGAGATAAAATTACAACTTGACTGAATGGGGGTTAAAAATGATTTTATTGTGTGAGTCTGAATATTGGAAAATGGATTACCAAGTTTTAGGAAAGGACTGTTGGTAGAGGGGATAGCTGAGTCGTGGTGTGGGGTAGGAAAAATTTGAATTCATGGGTAATAGAAAGGATGTACACCCTGTTTTTGTATTTCACCTCTCAGTTAGTTGACTGAAGATTTTTCATTATTTTCTTATTATTTTCACTTGCAATGGATCGAAAGTCTCTGAAAAAAAAAAATCAGAAGTGTTGTACTTGTGTACATTTTTCTTAATGAAAATATGTGAACTGTGTAGATCCCCTCAAAGGAACTGTCAAATACAAAGGGTTAATGCATTGACGTTGGATGATGCATATGCGCGCCTTTACTTTCGAAAATATTTTCCGGCGCGCGGCAACTAATTCGTCTGGCCCGAAAGCCTCCCTCGCTTTTTTCGGTTTGTGCACGAGCGTCGCGCCAATTTAAACAACGTACGGTGTGGGGACAATTGCCGCGCGCGACACTTGTATTATTGCAGAGCCGCTGTCCGCGGAATTATTTTAACACGCCGACTACCGTGGTCGTCACCGGTGACCGACGCAAAAGATTTCACGCATATTCGAAAAATTCGCATTCAACAACATTTACAATTTTATATTTTAGGTCAGTTTTATTTTATTTTGGGCCAGCTTGGCTATTTGCGCTTGAAAAGTGAGTGGTCTGCTCATTGTCACTACGCAAGTCTGTTCCTTCAATATTTCCGAGCATGTGAAATATGATTGAACGATACAAACCATTGAACTATGTGCTATAATTAAACCATAGCTGAATACAAATACTTTGAAACACATACATAAGTAACATGTCAATTGAAATTAGTTTTCTGACTTTGTCATAATCATCATGCCTAAAAGTGGATAGCAAAATATATACTCATACAATACAAATAATACTCATTGCGACAAAGAGCCCAACTGGCGACATTCATATTTGGTCCGAGATTAAGACCACGTGTTCGATCCGTGATATTCATGTTTGGTGCGAAATTTTGATCACGAGTCAGACTCGTCAAAGTACGGCAAGGGGTTAACTGCCGGCTTGGTTTTGCATTTTGGTGGCGGATGGAGAGGCTGAAAACGACATCGTCTGCGTTCGTCTCCATTCTGCTCGTGAACTCGCCGTCGTATTTGTCTTTTCGTTTCTCCGTGTTTAACTTGCGTCCTCGTCTTTTATTCACCCCCGCCGAAGAACGCCGGCGAAAGTTTCGAGTTTTTCGCCGGTACCCTCGCCACCGGCAGGCAAAGCGAACGGCGAACTTTCCGGCACCGTATTTCGTCGACTTGATACGTCAAGCGTCGAGCGTGAACGGCACTCGCTGTTGAGCGATTAGCCATTAACCCTTTCAGTGCTATGGTCTCATATATGCGTCGACCGTCAGCTATTTCCGTAAATTATTTTTGACGTATAGACGCTAAAAGGCTTCATACAGAAGCCAAAAATATTCGCAGAAGTATTACAAATAATATCAAGTATTATAGTGTGGTAACTTTATCCGTGTGGCGCTTTTGATGTCATCAAAGAAACCGAGAAAGACCGTCGCGGTCATAACAAACAGGGGCCTTCGGCAGGATAGTCTCATGTTTATTGACAAACCGACCCGCCTGCGTAGCGACAAGGTGTCTTAGGGAAGTATTACATTTCGGCCGCCAGTCTTGGCCCGCCTTTAATCGCGTGCAGAGCTTTCATTTGCGATCTGTCGGTCTTACGTTTTTTTGTGTGACCCGTTGATCGTGAGTTTCTTAGTTCGTCGTTATAATACCATAGCTCTAGTAAATATGGTTTGTTATATTACCTATTTTCTGTCACCTCATTTAACGATTCCATTATTTGAAATCCGCTCGACCCACTGTAATAGCTGTACCCTTAGGCATGATTTTTGTTTTCTCAACCGGCTATCTTGTTACATTACATTTTGCATTGCTAAAATTGGCATTGATCTTATCATGTTCTCCTTGATCTCATTCTCGGTGTGGACGATAGCTGCGTATGTGCGTTTGTCAATCATTCCGATTTTTCACGTACTGCAGTCACCATGCTCAACCTATGTGCCCACCATGTGCTATCAATGTGGACGATGGCCGCGTATCTGCATTTGTCAATCTTTCCGATCCCACATATCGCAGTCACAACGCTCATTATGAGACGAACATGCGTACGTTCTTTAGCAAATAACTTTCCCGCACTATTTAATTTCCGTATCTGAAGAATGATACTCATAACTTAACAGGTTGACTGCCGTACGTATTTTACTATATTAAACGTATTTTAACACGTTGGCTGCCGTGGGGGTCACCGGTGACCGGCGCAAGAGTTTGCATTATTTTATAAATGCAGTTATTGTTAGAATAGTGATGCGATTCTTTGAAATTATGTACAAATAAAAATAATGCGAATATGGTATCGCACGAGATTTTACTATATAATGCAAAGAACAGAGATGACTATTTAATATTAATTGCATTTACAAAATTATAAATGCTATCGATTTGGGTACTTTTTTAATTTTTCGTGAGACCTTTTGCGCCGGTCACCAATGACCACCACGGCAATCAACGTGTTAACACTTTAATGACCGCTAGCCGATTAATCGGCTTTTTGATTTCTACTGTTATTTGCCGGTAGCCGATTAATCGGCTTTTCAGTGGTCAACGGTTATATTAGGTAAAATAAATATCAGATGATATTTATAATAAAATTACACTGTTTTGAAAGCAAAGGATTCTCAACAACACGTTCAGTATTTTTCAGTTATAAAGCTTTACAAATAGGCACATACACAATTCCTGTGCGATATCCAAAACAGAGTCGGTCGTTAGTGAGTGGCATCTTCAGTCAATAGCGGTCGATAAAGTGTTAATTGCCTCTTACATAATCCACCCACGGATTCCGTACCAGCGAAAAAGTATTCCGTCTTCGGCCGGCAATATTCAGCAGTCGAAGGGTTAGATGAAAGTTCGATCCGTGGACAATCGATAATTTGCCGGCCCTCGTCCCGCGGAGGCACCTGAATTCATAAGCACAAGTGGGAGCCCCGGCGAAAGTCGCCATTACGTATTCACGCGCTCCTTCTCGAAAACAAAATTGAACGTATCATTTATTCAGCGCGACTCGCTGAGCGGCATCAGGCCGCAACGGATGAGGACGATTGAAGCTTTTACGGCATCCGCGCGTAAGTAAATTACAGTTTTACGCGTACACTTGACTGTCCGCTCTGAGGGGACACGAAGAGATTGCGTGTCGTTACGGAGAAACATGGGTGCAAACTGCAAGTTTGTACCGATATTTGTGTTGGGGAGAGCTTTGCGTTTTCATTGTAAGGAGAAGCGACGAGAGAAAAAAAATAAAAAGCTCTGTCCCATTTCATTTTATGACACTTTTCGTTCTACGAGCGTGTAAAGGTTATTCCTACGTTAGTTTGTGTTAACCGGATTCGAGCAAGATCGTACTGAGGAGGAAAACAATTCGCACGAGGGTTATTAGCAAGAAAACTTCATTCAGCCACGTGTTCCTTCATAATGGTATTGTGGAGTGTGATTTTGAGCACGTGTGAATGTGTAAATATGAATGTATGAGAGAGCGATTTCATACGATCCTTAATTATTATATTGCGGTACCATAGGTAATGCGTTTGTTTTACAGTTACTGTTTTACAGAACTGTGAGTGCAGCACCGCTACGCAATCATTGTGAAATGGTGCACATCAGTACTTACGCACCGAATTATATCAGATTTTAATCACCCATTTTAACACGTTGGGTACACGTTACAATGGGTAGTAATAATTATTTTATAAATGCAGTTATTGTTAGAATAGTGATGCGATTTTTTGGCCTCCAATACTTGCACATTATTTACATTTTGCATAATTCAGTCAAACGCTGTAGTATTTCATAGCATCGCCGTTCTAATACAGCAAAATATGCACGGCAGTCAACGTGTTAATTGCATGTACAAAATTATAAATGCTACCGATTAGGTATTTTTTGAATTTTATTGTGAGACCTTTTGCGCCGGTTATCGATGACCGGCGCACGAGATTTTACTGAAAATCGAAAATATTCGCAATGGGTAGTAATAATTATTTTATAAATGCAGTTATTATTAGAATAGTGATGCGATTCTTTGGCCTCCAATATTTGCACATTATTTACATTTTGCATAATTCAGTCAAACGCTGTAGTATTTCATAGAATCGTCGTTCTAATACAGCAAAATATGCACGGCAGTCAACGTGTTAATTGCATGTACAAAATTATAAATGCTACCGATTAGGTATTTTTTGAATTTTATTGTGAGACCTTTTGCGCCGGTTATCGATGACCGGCGCAAGAGATTTTACTGAAGATCCAAAATATTCGTAATGGGTAGTAATAATTATTTTATAAATGCAGTTATTATTAGAATAGTGATGCGATTCTTTGGCCTCCAATATTTGCACATTATTTACATTTTGCATAATTCAGTCGAATGCTGTAGTATTTCATAGCTTCCCCGTTCTAATACGGCAAAATACGCACGGCAGTCAACGTGTTAATCATACGACCCTAAACAATACGTCATAAACATTTTCATATCGAAAATCTCAAGTAACCAAAAGTTTATCCGTCTCTGTTATTATTGATACTACCAATTATAAACATCGCCACACATAAAAACGTAAGTACACAAAAGTTCCCGCAGTCTTCGTCCTACCATCAGTCCACCGATTTCTACCTCTCGTTCCATCCCTTTTTTCTATCTCCTTACCGAGAGAAACAGTGTCCTCTTCCCAAACTGTCCCCATTCGCATTCCGACCCGACGCACATCACAGATTTTACTATACTCCGCTTCATAACGCATTCATTAGCGACGTTCCAACATCATAATGCGTTTCAACGGAAGCGTAGCAGTCATTCCCGCCACGAGTGGATCGTAATGAATCCAGCATAGCTTCTACTGACTCCGTTAACGGCAATTCGACGCGTATATTATCCGAACCCTGTGATATTTCGCGGGCTAGATAAATAATATCGATTATCGTCCAGTCGGAATGAGGCGTATTGTTATTTATAGGCGCACGCTATCGACCCGTAATGGGCATTACTCTTATTTACGGCGTCCCAAGACACGCCGAATGGTTGTCGTTCGTCGAGCATCGCGGGATAAATGGAGGAGGGCAGTTGGAAACCGAATAATCGCGTCACGGGGTACGCAATGGCACGCGACGGTATAAATCGACGGCAGCGGCGTTTGCCAGAAGACAATTAGGCACGGTGATGAAACGTGATGCGGAAAAAATGACGCGAACGACTTTACTGACGTAATTTTTTGGTTTAAGTTTTCTGCAATTTCGATGTTTTTTTAATGTTGTACGTTCCTATGCTTGCTTTCGGTTGAAAGTGTATTATAGGAAGTTGTAGGAGGTGTAGGTGTTTCAAGGCTAATGAGCTGAAGCTTTAATAACCTATTATACGATTTGGTTTAGCTTAATTCTCGAGCTTGCGTGTTTTTATGTTACAGTACAGGTTTTTCGTAAATTACCACCGAAGGGATATTGCCTGAGTGTTTTTGTGTACTGTTTCGGCCGGATTTTCTATCCGTTTTGAAACCTTCATAAACGGAGAAACTAATACAAGAACCACCGGCAAATAACAGCGTTCTATGAAGGAATTAAAATAGGCCGAACATTCGGGGTATTTATAAAATATACTAATCAGAGTAGGGTTATTTACTTGAGTCTAAGATTTTTCGGCGAAGTAAGCGTTTGGTGATATTTCCGCTGTCCTAAATTCAAAGTCTGGTAGGGTCTGATGGGTGATCAGAGACATTTTATATACCAACTAAATACTACGAGTCGTCATATTTTCATTTCATTCATTTCATCCTTTTTTTATTACTTTTAACAACTGTTTTTATCGTTTTATTTTCCCACGAGAGAAGAAATTAATTTCGCAGGCAGCGTCATTGAAAAGCCGATTGTTCACAAGTAGCACACCGTCGAAATCGTTATCACTTCCATAAACTCGACATATCGTTCAACAGCGTTCTTTTATAAGCATCCTAACGTTCGGCTTGGCCGATTAATTTCGCGCGAAGGGATACACGAATATCGGATACAAAATAATGAGTTTGGGCAACCGCGCGTGTGCGTCAACAGGCAGTCTGCAGCTCGGCAGGAAAATCACAAAATTGTCTTGCTGCGTCACGTAAATGGAGTCGCGGTGCGATTTTCAATCAGAGTTGAATATTTCACCGAAACAACCGCGATATTAAGTAGCGAGTGTCCCATTTAACGAGTACAATGCTGCCGCGCGTGTGCTCACGCGTTCGCAGCAGTTTTAATCCAATTGATTTATTGTAGCGTTAATGGGTGATGTTTCTGTTTGGCCGCGGATCGCGCGTGGAATTTTTTTTTTTTAATAATAACGAAGCGCCGGTACACAAGTCCGATTTACCGCTGCGCTGATACAGACGCAGCGGATTAAATAACTGCGGAACATTAGCCAATCACGCATGCGATTACCACCGAGTTTTTTAATTGTATGCTGATACTGGGATTCCTAATTGAATCGGAAAGTTACTACTGAAGTACCCTTAAATGAATACGAAAAATCTTAATTGAAACGTTACTCATGTCAGCCTCAGAACTTTTTCAAATTAAATGAAAATATTGCCTGAGTTTTTTGAATTTTCTGTGTGTTTTAAATTTTTCTTTAACGGAGAAAGTTGAAAAACTGCCGTGTGTATTTTGCTGTATTAGAAGGAATTAAAATACTAGCGTTTGACTGAATTATGTAAAATGTAAATAATGCGCAGGTATTGGAAACCAAAGGATGGCATGACAATGTTACCAATAACTGCATTTATAAAATGATTATTGCAGAGACATTTTATATACCATTACGAGTCGTCAATTTTTTATTTCATCTTTTTTTATTACATCTTTACAACTGTTTTTATCGTTTTATTTTCCCACAGAGAAGAAATTAATTTACAGGCAGCGTCATTGAGGTAGGAGCCATTCTGTCATTCTTCAAACCGTCGAAATTACTTTCCATAAACTCGACATATCGTTTAACCGTCACACTAGACTTCCACTAGAATTCGCGCGAACGATTTCGAATATCGGATAAAAATAATGGTTGGGCACGCGCGTGTTGCGTCAACAGGCAGTCTGCATAGCTGGACTGGTTTAAATCACAAATATTTATAAAAGAGCGTCACGAATGAATATTGGATTGTTCAATAAAGTCCTAAATGCAACTAAACAAATTTAATGCGTCTCATAACGAAGGGCAATGCTGCCGCGCGTGAGCGTTCGCAACAAATATCTTGAAATATTATATGGTTAAACCAGCCGTGACGGTTTCTTGATCAGACACGTTTCCCGATCGCGCGTAACACGTTTTTTTTTAAATAATTAGAACGGCCGCTATGAAATATTTACTGCGTTTGACTAAAGGCGGCAAAATGTAAATAATGCGGAACATTAGCCAATCATGGATCGCATGCGATTAACAATAACTGTTTTTAGAAAACTTATTGTAAACATTGCAAATATTTTGGATCTTCAGTGAATCGGAAAGCCGGTCAGTGACTGAAAAGGATCCTTAATTGAATACGAAAAACCTTCATTCTTCAAACGTTATTCACTGTCAGCCTTGACGATTTAACTTCACACTAGCTTAAATGAAAATACGATTCCGCTTTTTGTGAAAAAAGCTGTTTCTTTAACACGTTGACTGCCGTGCGTATTTTGCTGTATTAGAAGGGCGATGCTATAAAATATTACAGCGTTTGACTAAATTATGCAAAATGTAAATAATGGATCCAATGGATCGCATCGCTATTTTAACAATAGCTGCATTTATAAAATAATTATTATTACCGATTGCAAATATTTTGGATCTTCAGTAACATCTCTTGCGCCGCTTAACGGTGACCATCACGGCAGTCAACGTATTAATTTCACATGTGCGCTACGCCGGTACAGAAAAGAATTTACATAGTATTGAGGTATACGGCCACCTTTTGTCATTCTTCAAATCCCATATCCACTACTTCCTGGGTGCTGTGACGGATTTAACCGTCACACTAAACTTCCCGAGGTCCCCCGCGTGCGCGGTCGAGGTTTCTTGTTGTCTCGTCGGGTAAAATTCGCTCTCCTAGGTGAGGCCTTAGGGACGCGGCCGTGACCAAACATTCTATCCGCTTAAGCATTTCTAACTTGCCAGTAATGTAAATGATAAGCAAACTTAGGTGTGGGATGATGCGCGAGCATCAAAGGATTTTTCCGAGGCGTCGTCCTGGGTGGTATGCTAAACTTGAACGTAGTTGTAGGCGACGCGTCACCGACCTTTCATCGGATGACGATTTTGCCACTTATCTCTTTTACATTCAATACCCAAACCGTAGGCCCCGTAGAGGTGAGGACTTGTAATAAATGATTAGTCAACCTTCATCCAAAGCGATCTGTGTGCACTTTTACCCCCCTTTTTATTACTTTTAGTTTAGCTCCCACACCGCACATAGCCTAGAAAATATCTGGCAGGTGATATAAGGGAACCCCGTAGGTGCACCGCGCTCCCTTGGGAGCAATAGTCCAGACACTAAATGTCCCCGCGACATCGCGTGCTCAATCGCTCTCGCAAACAAGCGCGCTCATTCACAATCGGACCTGGCCACGGCGTTCGCCAACAAGCTTTACGCTAAATCGTCGCACATGCTGAAAACGAGACGTGACACATTGGGTGCAACACACCCTGCCGTTAGGTGCGAGGCTGTCGACACAGTGCACTCGTTACACGTGTGCACCCTGATACCCCGCAGCTGCAGTTGCATGCACACGAGGCTTCTTTATGTGTTCATTGCTGCTGTCGGGTCTTCGACCCTTGTCGGGGGTCTACCCTTTACGGTACGCGGGTATTAATGTATCGTTCGACAAAGGACCTGTGCGAGGCGCGCGGTTAAAGAGCAGTTTCTGACTTTGCCGGTGCATTAAGTTCATCCCAGACGACAACATCGACGAGGAGAGTGCATTACGTCCCGTAATGCTGAGCACCGTCATTACGCACTCGGAGTCTGACGTGTCGAATTTTTGGCGGGCTTCTTATCTGGTAGTTAACACGTTGACTGCCGTAAGTATTTTACTAGATTAAATGGGCGACGTGATGAAGTACTACAGAATATGATTGAATTGGGCAAAATGAAAATAAGGCGAAGGTATCAGAGACCAGAGGATTGAATCACTGTTTATTGTTATTTGCACTTACAAAAGAATTGAATCACTATTTAATTGAAACCGCAACGTGATGAAGTACTACAGAATATGATTTAATTGCGTAAAATGAAAATAATGCAAATGTATCGGTGACCAAAAAATTGAATCACTATTTAATTGAAACCGCAACGTGATGAAGTACTACAGAATATGATTGAATTGGGCAAAATTAAAATAAGGCGAAGGTATCAGAGACCAAAGGATTGAATCACTATTTATTGTTATTTGCACTTACAAAAGAATTGAATCACTATTTAATTGAAAATAACGTGATGAACTACTACAGAATATGATTGAATTGCGTAAAATGAAAATAATGCAAATGTATCGGTGACCAAAAAATTGAATCACTATTTAATTGAAACCGCAACGTGATGAAGTACTACAGAATATGATTGAATTGCGCAAAATTAAAATAATGCAAAGGTATCGGTGACCAAACAATTGAACCACTATTTAACATTAATTGCATTTACAAAATTATAAATGCTACCGATTGGGCATTTTTTTAATTTTTTATGAGACCTTTTGCTCCGGTCACCGATGACCACCACGGCAGTGTGGTATCTGTAAGTAATGGTGTTTGCAAGTAGTCAGTTTCTAAGTAGATATGTAACATATATTCCTTCGTATCATGCGGTATAGTAGACAATTCCTAGGTAGGAACTTTCGAAGTAGATGCATAATTGATTTTTTAAAGATAGCTACTTTCTAAATAGACATATAATCACAGCATATAATTATACGCTCTCAAGTGTTGCAAATACAGAATTTGCGTAACCGTAAATCATCCAGTCCCATATACGTTTTCTCAGGCCGACGACACAAAATAACCGACCAATAAAATTGACCACCTAAATCTTGGCATCAGCGCCACATAACTGATTACATTTCAAAATTACATGCGTTCTGTTTGAGACAATGCAAAGCGCGTATTTTCAGCAGTCAACTTTCTCGCATCGAGATAATTCGCCGTAGACGTCCTTTACGCAGGTAAGCGTCGGACGTTTTACGTTATACGGTAAAGACGTATATTGAAACTAATGCTCCCGCTTTTAAGTGGCTTGTGAAGTTTTATTGTAGAGTTTGCTTTCTGTTGCGCGTGTAATAGAATATGACGAGGGTGCTAGAGGAGAAAAGTGAGACCGTGATGGCTGTTGGAAAGAGTCCCGACCGGGCAAGTTTGCTACATGAGTATTAATATATCCTTCGACAAAAGAAGCCAGCGGCGCGTGGTATGAGAAGTTAAGAGAACGTTAAAGAGCAGTTTCTGACTTTGCCGAGGAGGCATTAAGAAGTCTGAGAGGGGAAGGGCGGTGTACATTATGTTGCGTAACCGTGAACCAAGTCATTACGCAGCTGTACGAGCGAACTAACGTTGTTCCGCGTTTGAGGTAACTGCGATGTCGCGGGAACGGTAATGGTTCAGTATATTTAAAATTACATCTATCGGTGAGCTGCGTTTGGCGTTGAACAGTACCAGCGCGGCGTTATAATGGCAAAAGGCTCGTTACAGCGATTTGTATGGTATTCCACCGCGAAGTAACGCAATGTCATTACGCAATACGTGTAACTGTACAACACAGAGAACGTTATCAGTAATGCGGTTATACGGGGGAAAAATTTACACAAGCGATTTATACGATGTTCCACTTCTAACTAGTATAGCTCCGCTACACAATCCTTGCAAGCGTACAACGCAAAACACAAAATGTCATTACGCAATACGTGTAACTGTACAACACAGAGAACGTTATCAGTAATGCGGTTATACGGCGGAAAAATTTACACAAGCGATTTATACGATGTTCGACTTTTAACTAGTATAGCTCCGCTACACAATCCTTGTAAGCGTACAACGCAAAACACAAAATGTCATTTCGCAATACGTGTAACTGTACAACACAGAGAACGTTATCAGTAATGCGGTTATACGGGAGAAAAATTTACACAAGCGATTTATACGATGTTCCACTTCTAACTAGTATAGCTCCGCTACACAATCCTTGTAAGCGTACAACGCAAAACACAAAATGTCATTACGCAATACGTGTAACTGTACAACACAGAGAACTTTATCAGTAATGCGGTTATACGGGGGAAAAATTTACACAAGCGATTTATACGATGTTCCACTTCTAACTAGTATAACTCCGCTACACAATCCTTGTAAGTGTACAACGCAAAACACAAAATATCATTACGCAATACGTGTAACTGTACAACATAGAGAACGTTATCAGTAATGCGGTTATACGGGGGAAAAATGTACACAAGCGATTTATACGATGTTCCACTTCTAACTGCTATAATGCCACTACACAATCATTGTAAGCGTACAACACAAAACATGTTATCAATAATGCAGGCTATGTACGTTAAAACAATCGGTACAGCGTTTTACATGGTGGTTTACCATCAAATGACAAGGATATTACACACTCCGTGTAACTGTATAGCGGAAAACAGGTTACTGGTAATACTATTATACGGGAGAGAAATTCACACCAACGATTTATATGATGTTCCTCCTCTAATTAATACAGCGCTATTATACAATCTTTATAACAGTACGATGTAATGTACGTTATCAATAATACTATTATATGGAAAAAAGTCGCACCGGCAATTTATATGCTGTTCCAGCTCTAATTAAATTCGACGCAATTATGCAAGCCGTGTAACGCGACGACGCAATATACATTATCAATAATTCTATTAACCGACAATACACTCAGTACAGCGTTCTATAGTGTCGCACATTCAACATAACTCGCTTTGTAAAAGTATTAAAATTAAGCGAATAAAACAGTGACAGATTGCTACGGCAACCTGTTACTTTCTTTTGAAGGACGGAGCATGGAATAATTTCTACGAGTAAAATACTTGTGTCTAATTCGCATTGCAAAGTAATAAGAGAAAAACCGTGAGCGATTGCAATGGCAACCCGTTCGTTCGTTTTTAAAAAACAAGCATCAAATAATCTTCCGTCACACGCCACACTTTTACAGTGCCATATGCTGCACAGTATCAGATCTCTTCAGCCTTGTTGACGAAAACTGCAACGTTCGCGAAACATCGGGAAACTGCTGAATTCAGACGCGGCGTCGAACCGGAAGCCAACATCTTATCAAACGCCACACTTGTCTACGGACGCTGAGAAAATACTTCTACCCAACTGGCGTTGCGAAGTATCAGAAAAAGAGCAATGACTGACTATTACGTCAACCTATGCCCCCATTTCCATAAAAAAAGCATACAATTTTTCGCATAGTTAATAAACGCACGCACGGAAGGTTTTGCGCTCAGCGGGCGTGACATCGCAACAAATACAATGAAAGATAATTCAAAAGCAAGTATAAAATAAAGTAAGGTTGTTGTGAAGAAAGACCTCGAATGCGCAATTTTCGATCACCAAGATCAATACCGGCCATATTTAAAGTCCAATATTAAATTCCACATAATGAATCGGGAGTCACCAGTTGAAATCCAAAAATGGATCGATAGAGGTATGCAAGCCACAGGTCTACCACCATAATCTACTGTGGACAATTTGGCAGCCGTTGCGAATGAAATTAATCCAAGCTTCATTAATGCCATAATTATGCAAAGAAGGCAATATTCTTCCACACATTCTTCTTCGATTACAACATCACAATATGTGGACAATTTGGCAGCCGTTGCGAATGAAATTAATCCAAACTTCATTAATGCCATGATTATGCAAAGTATTCCATATTCTTCCACACATTCTTCTTCGATCACAATCGCCACCCGGGACCCCGCAACACCTGCCGCCGCACATATCAATTCCACCCTCTCCAGATTAGCACGCGGGTACCCTCGCGAAGACTCAAAGGCCCAGTCGCATAACTCCCCCTCCATCATTTGTCGATCGGACATATTATTCGGCTGCCAGCGTGCTCACGGGAGCCACTCGTCTTCCACTTCCGCCCATCACATTCCCATTGTACGTGCGATAGAAATAGCGAAGGTCGAACGGCAGTTCATTCGTCTTCGGGGCAGCGCGTTGCTTCCCATTCCCGACTGTCATCCCAAAGCCACTAACGCACACGTGAACGGCGCCCAGATTCGTGCGGACTTCTGGACAGTCGGGGGTCAGCGGGCAGTTAGTCACCGGGCCAGTGGAGACATTAAAAGTCGAACGACTAGAATCGCTCCATCCGTCTTCCCAGACGTCCGCCTTTCTTCTTGAAGCTTACTCCTCCAGAACCTTCGCGCTGCCGTCTTGGCGGCCGACCGTGCGAATCCCGTCACCTGGACCCTTTCTCGCTTCCCGTCGATTTCGCCGGACGCGCGGCGACTCGTAAATTAGATAAAAAGTCGAACGAGTGGGCGGTTAATTCGTCTGCGCCGGGTACGTGCGAATTCTATCACGTGCGAACGAGTAATTTCCGCTCCCGGCGCGGAACTTTTTGCGAGGCGCCGCTCGCTCGGGGGCCCCGTAAAAATGTCGGCTAGGCGCGCCCGCCGGTTATGCGTCTTTTTAAGCGCGTAATGGTCATGTGGTAATGGTAATGTTGGATTGTAATGGTGGGTTGTCGGGGCGGTGGATCACGGAGTTCGGGGGCAGGTCACGTAAGCAGGGTGCTTGGCGATTAATCCACACCCGACGCGCTCTTCCTTCTTCGTGAATAACTGCGTGGTTGCGTCTAATTGCATGTTTGGTGCGGGAGTTCGATATTCGGAGACTGGCGGAGTTTGAATAATTAAGAAATGTGAAACCGCGTTTTCGGGTGGAAATGCCTTTAAGAATAATCGCGCTGTAGTGTCGGATTGCATGTTTGGTGCAAGAGGTTGATGTTCGAAGATTGGCAGAGTTTGAATAATTAAGAAATGCAAAGTCGCTTGTTCGCTTGGAAATGCTTTCCACTGCAGAACATTATTGCTGTAATTGTCAGCATATTTCGGGGTCATTGATGTCCCGTGTTCATGTAGCAGAACAGTTTAGCGATTAATCCGCACCCGACGCGATTTTTCTTCTTCGTGAATAACTGCGTGGTTGCGTCTAATTGCATGTTTGGTGTGGGAGTTCGATATTCGGAGACTGGCGGAGTTTGAATAATTAAGAAATGTGAAACCGCGTTTTCGGGTGAAAATGCCTTTAAGAATAATAGCGCGGTAGTCTCCGATTGCATGTTTGGTGCGGAAGGTCGATGTTCGGAGATTGGCGAAGTTTGAATAATTAAGAAATGCAATGTCGCTTGTTTGCTTGAAAATGCCTTTCACTGCAGAACGTTATTACTGTAATTGTCAGCATGTTTCGGGGTCATTGATGTCCTGTGTACACATATCAGAACAGTTTAACGATTAATCCACACCCGACGCGTTCTTCCTTCTTCGTGAATAACTGCGTGGTTGCGTCTAATTGCATGTTTGGTGCGGGAGTTCGATATTCGGAGACTGGCGGAGTTTGAATAATTAAGAAATGTGACACCGCTTTTTCGGTTCAAATGCCTTTAAGAATAACCGCGCAGTAGTGTCCAATTGCATGTTTGGTGCGAGATTGATGTTCGGAGATTGGCGGAGTTTGAATAATTAAGAAATGCAATGTCGCTTGTTCGCTTGAAAATGCCTTTCACTGCAGAACGTTATTACTGTAATTGTCAGCATGTTTCGGGGTCATTGATATCCCATGTTCACGGAGAACAGTTTAGCGATTAATCCACACCCGACGCGTTCTTCCTTCTTCGTGAATAACTGCGTGGTTGCGTCTAATTGCATGTTTGGTGCGGAAGTTCGATATTCGGAGACTGGCGGAGTTTGAATAATTAAGAAATGTGAAACCGCGTTTTCGGGTGAAAATGCCTTTAAGAATAACTGCACGCGGTTGTGTCTAATTGCATGTTTGGTGCCGGAGGTTGATGTTCGGAGATTGGCGGAGTTTGAATAATTAAGAAATGCAAAGTCGCTTCATCGCTTGAAAATGCCGTTGACTGCAGAACGTTATTACTGTAATTGTCAGCATGTTTCGGGGTCATTGATATCCTGTGTTCACATAGCAGAATGGTTTAGCGATTAATCCACATCCGACGCGATTTTTCTTCTTCGCGAATAACTGCATGTTTGGTGCGGGAGTTCGATATTTGGAGATTGGCGGAGTTTGAATAATTTAGAAATATAAAGTCGCTTTTGCGGTTGAAAATGATTTTGACTCTAGAACATTATTGGTATAACTGCCAGCATGCTTCGTACTATTGTACTACATTCACCTAGAAGAATCGGAATTATATACAGTGTTCTCGCTTTAAATTAATGAAGCGAAAGCTAATGTGTGTAACTGGTGTATTCGATTAAGCGTGAGTTCTGATTATGTTAAAGAACTATTGTATTTCAAATTAGTAATATAACACAGAGATCACAGTTGCTTTTAGTTTAGCGTGTTACAGAGGTTTGAATAATGATAATGGAAATCAGCTTTTTGGAGAAACGTCCCATGCTTAGCGCAGCGAGCCGTTAAACTCTCGTCGAAATTTAATATGAGTGGGAGTTGGCAGTGAAATCGGTACCCTCAAGATCGGCGTATCTTTTCTAGAAGGGACGCATTGCTATTCCTCTCGCGAGTGCCAGGTTATTTGACTCATCGAATCTTGAGACCTTAGATCGATATCATATGTTCATTATTTTCCAACCTTGGCTGACCCCTTGTATGTAAAAGACTTAAAAGGTCTGCTTAAGACTAAAGAGAAAGTCACTGCAGTACAAAACATGAAACTACGTGATAGAAAGTAGAGTTGCATTGCCCTTTACACAACTTTCTCTCTAGCTTGATTCGTTTACTACGAATGGGAATGGTCTTTCTTTGGAAGTCCTTGGAATGGTAGGTTTTTTTGTTAACTCAACTGTACTAACGAAATTCTATAGTCAAAAGCATTTTCAAGTAAAAAGTGGAAAAAACTCTAGAAGTTTTGTTTGGGCGTTTATTCATACTCACTTTTTCGGCAATATAAAATTACAAAGTATCGTCGCGCACGTTCACAGAAGAATTTGCTTACTAACTGTCTAGTCCTTTTGGACGCATTCCTTAATGTAACGTATTGAACAATAGGGGCCGATAAGAAAGGAAAAAGTACCTACGACATCCCGCAATAAAATCCTCTTGGGATAGCTATTGAGGCGTATATATATTCTTATGTCCTAGTGCCAACGAATATTATTTTCACCAGTGTGTCCATCACATTCTATTCCCTGTCAAACCGTAGCTGCGCATGATCCCTGTCCCTTTTTCTTAACTATTACTTTCTTTGACTATTTTCTACCGTCAGTTCTTCGTCTCTCGTTTCTCCACCCCACTCTTCTCTCACAACAAGCAGTATATTAAGCGACAAAGTATCGTTTCAAGTTAGTTACAAGTTTGCAATCTAGTCGGCACGACTGTCGTCTTCAAGTTTTAGAATAAAAACCTTCTTCTTCGCACCTATCTTTAATTAAACTCAACTCAGTCTAAAGCCAGCGAACTAAAAGCCAGGACGTTTACGAAAAAAACTGATTTCCTGTCTACGGCACAGCAATATGCATATCGCCACAAACTCTACACTAAAACTTCACCCTCCTCGTCACCCTGGTCCTTCGTGCCAACCGGCCATTTCATCTACACCCCACGGAACATGCATCATCGCTGCGAAACGGACCCGCAGACGATTCATCTTTCTCGCCTGCCAGCTTAGGGCCGTCGGTCCGAGGCCACGCAACCTGCTGGCGACTTTCTTTTAGGCTCTCTCAATATTAGCGGTCCTTCCCGCGCGGGCGAGAAGGGCCAGGAAGAAAAACGGGGTCCGCAGATACTCGGCGCGCAAGACACATAAAGCCTTCTGCGGAAAACTCATTATCCGGGTCGAGATTGAATAACTGTCACCGTGAAAGTCGAACGAGGGCTCTTTCTTCGAAGTCGGGGGTGGGGTGAAAGGGTCTGGGTAGGGTGGATCGGGCGGAGGAAAGATATAAGGAAGGACGTGGACTATGGAGGCGGGCGACCTTGAGCTCGCCAGACGTCTGAGCCATCGAGAGGTCGACCGTCTCTCCTTGATTGACCCTTCGGCGTGGAAAAATGCTTTTCGAGGGAGCGCTCCCACTGCCTTCTTTGCCTATGGCAGGAAACGTCTGAATATTTATCCGAACGCGGGGATCCCTGTAATTGGCAGTTGTTAGGGGAGCAGGGTACGCGAAAAATGCGGCGCCGTCGCGTTGATGGTCATTAGTAGGCGTAGAAGAGTTTGGTAATGAGTAGTAGGAGGTATTCTGCGGTTGGAGTGTGTGTGATAAAATACTGATAATGGTACTGAATGTCAGCACTCAATTTCAAGGCAGCCTTCTTAGTTATGCTAGACAACGTCGGAATATTTATCTGGATGCCATGTATTCGAAAAATGCATTATGCTGATGGTCATTAACATGTTGCATTAGAAGTTTCAGCGCGGTGCAAAAATTGACAGTCATATTATTTTTAAATTGGCTGTGATACCTGAATTATCTTGACAGGTACAATAATTACAAAAACTTAAGGTTATATAAAATTAAATTCAAAATAATTGACTGTAAGATTTGAATGCTATAGCATTCATGTCTTTCAAGGCAGCCTTCTTAGTTATGCTAGACAACGTCGGAATATTTATCCGGATGCCATGTATTCGAAAAATGCATTATGCTGATGGTCATTAACATGTTACATTAGAAGTTTCAGCGCGGTGCAAAAATTGACAGTCATATTATTTTTAAATTGGCTGTGATACCCGAATTATCTTGACAGGTATAATAATGACAAAAACTTAAGGTTATATAAAATTAAATTCAAAATAATTGACTGTAAGATTTGAATGCTATAGCATTCATGTCATTCTGCATTATCATAAAAATTAATGCTATAGCATTCATATCATTCTGCATTATGAAAATTAATGCTATAGCATTCGTGTCATTCTGCATTATCATGAAAATGAATACTATAGCATTCACATCCGCGAACGTGTTAATAACCGTAGAAATATTGGTAATGACTAATAAAATATATTCTACGGTTTAAGCGTGCTCGTTGTTAATATCTACCGTGAGACAGCAGACAATACTAAACTTCACTTTGCTTTATTACCGCATTGAACGTCAGCAGTCAGTCCCGCGTTACATCTCTTAGCTATGCCCGAAAACGTCTGAATACTTGTCCGGGTATCGTGATGCCTGTAATTGGCACTTGTTAGAGGAGCAGAGTACTTGGAAAATGCGATACCGCGACGTCGATGGTCGTTAGTAGCCGTGAAAGCTATTGGTAATGAGTAGCAGAAAACATTCTACCGCTCAAGCATATTGTATCGGAATACTGACATCTGGATGTGCTGATTATTGGTATATAACATGACACAGCAGACAGTGCCAGACTTCACTTTAATTTGATGTATCGAACGTCCGTTTCGCTGCAGCCTTCTTTGCTATGCCAGGAAGCATCTGAATATTTATCCAGCTGTCACGATGCCAGTAATTGGCAGTTGTTAGGGGAGCGGAGTATGCGAAAAATGCGGTACCCCAACGTCGACGATCATTAGTAGCCGTGAAAAGTATCAGAAATGGGTAGCAGTAAAAAATAGAATAGCCCTCATCAAGCATACTGTGTCAGAATACTAACAATCTGAATGTGCTGATTACGGGTATATAACATAATATAGCACGTAATACCGGAGTTCACTCTAATTTGGTGTATTGAATGACAGCAGTCACTCTCGAAACGTCTAAATATGTATTCGCCTACCGCGATACCGGTAATTTGCAGTTGTCTATAGAACACTGTATTCGGCAAATGCGACGCCGTTACGTTGATAATTATTAGTAGCGATGAAAAATATTATCACTGCCTAGTAGCAGAAGATAAAATCATTTTTATTAAGCATATTGCATCAGAGTACTCACATCTGAATATTCTAATTCTTAGTACATAACATGACACAGCAGACAATACCAGATTTTACTTTAATTTGACATATTCAACAGTGCATTCGACAAATGCGACGCCGTTACGTTGATAATTATTAGTAGCGATGAAAAATATTACAAATGATTATTAGCAGAAGATAGAATAACTTTCATCAAGCATATCGCATCAAACTACTCACATCTGAAAATTCTAATTCTTAGTACATAACATGACACAGCAGACAGTACTAGATATTACTTCAATTTGACATATTCAACACCAGCACTCAGTATCACAGTAGCCTTCTCTGCTATGCAGGAAACGTCTGAATATGCATTCAAATGCGAGGGTATCAGGAATCGGCAGTTATTAACCCTCTATGGACCGATTTTTTTTTGGTGGCTATACAAAATCTATGTAACGTGAAATCAACAAATATCAACCTCGAAATACATATTAACAATGAATTCAGCAGTTTCAACAATTTAATTATAACAAATATATTTTGTAACTTTGAAGTAACAACGGCTTACAACGTTTGATCTTGTGTGTATAAGAGCTTAAGTACGGAATTCCATAAAACAGTTGGCGTTTGACATTAAGCATAGATATACGTTGCATTTCTATCTGATAATTTTCTACTACTAAATTCATCGTTGCTATCAATAATATTTATACGTCGTCGGGTAAATACTATCGGATGATCTCCGTTAGAATCAGAATCTGATAAAGAACCTTCGAATTTATTACTCCAAATGCTTCTTATTCCTATTCCTCTTTTATTTTTATATGATTTCTATCCATATTTTGGGCCTCTGATATATAAAACTAAAACGCAAGGAAAACACAAACGTTATCGCAAATACACTG
Source organism: Cryptocheilus praepositus (assembly GCA_033815515.1). Taxonomy (NCBI): domain Eukaryota; kingdom Metazoa; phylum Arthropoda; class Insecta; order Hymenoptera; family Pompilidae; genus Cryptocheilus; species Cryptocheilus praepositus. The sequence goes on along the minus strand of JAWWQZ010000303.1, from coordinate 7,869,434 downwards.
AACCCTACCATTATAGCCCATTGTGTCTTAAAAATCACAAAGCTATATTACGTGAAAATAGTAATAAAATGATTGTTTAAATGCAAACAAATAAGACATTATTGATATACAAACTAAAAGCTATTAAGTAAACAAACACCGATAGAAGAAGAAATAATGAGAATTGCACAAGATGATTGGCAGACAACTAAAAGCATTTACTTTGACATTTCAGGATAGAGCTGACAACCGCATCAAGCATGTTATTGGTTACTAAGGAGACATTATATAACAAAATGTATACGCCATCTAGTAAAACAAAATTAAACTACTTAATAAAATATCGATTTATCGATATGTGACTTCAAAGTCACGCGGGCCCATAGAGGGTTAACTGAAACCTGTTGATGCTTACTAGTATCCACAAGAAAATATTACTAATATCCAGTAACAGAAACCATAATAGCCCCCATCAAGCATAATCCATCCGAAGACCGTCGTCGGAATGTCCCGCTGTTTAATCCACGCTACGACATGCCACACGGCGCTAAATGTCATTCCACTCCATCGCCATTTCACGTCTGCACTCGCGCAGCCCATTTCGACCGGCGATCGGGCCTGATCGATTTCTCGTGCAACGTCGGCAAATGACAAAGTAAAAACTAGAACAAGCAACGCGTCTCACCGCCCGGGTTCACTGACATCGTTTCTCTCCGTTCGCTGCGCCGTTCTCCCCCGCTTCCTCTCTCCCGATTTCGCAATACGAAAGTAGGATCAGCGCGGTCGCCTTTTACGATGAAGCGCTGAGACTACTTTACGGCGACCCTTCTCTTCCGTCTAACCTGCTCGGCTAAATGATTTTTATGTACCCCACCCCGGCCGGCTAGGGCCTGCGGCTGCGATGCTCACCTTTTCCCGAGCAGCTCACTTTCCCTACGAGCGAAATCGCCCTGCCCAGCCACATTTCGCCCCCGGATTAGCGCGGACTCGCCTAAGTGCACGCCCGCGTAAATATCCGCCTCGCGTGTTCACGCCGACACCCGTCCGGGGCTTCAGTGCACTCGGCACTTCTGCATATTGCACTGCTATGCCGCGAGGGAAGGTGTAGAGTGCAGGTGAAGATACTTTCCTTCTTACAGGAACAGCTTAAGGTTTATTTCAGAATAGCGTGTGGTGGCAATGTTATAACGGAGTGTTTGGGTTACGGAAATTATCTGTTCTGACCAGAATGCACTTGTAGATCTGAGGCCTCGAGTACTAGATCTACCCTGTTTATATACTTGAACTGTTGGTGTTTGGAATATTGGGAATAGTCTCGTAAGTCTCACAGGATATGTGACACATTTTATGGTTGCCAGCTATTTGGTTTTCTACACATGATTATTCTGTTATCGGTAATTGTCTTAGTCTTAGGTGTAGAGTGCAGATGAAGATACTTTCCTTCTTACAGGAACAGCTTAAGGTTTATTTCAGAATAGCGTGTGGTGGCAATGTTATAACGGAGTGTTTGGGTTACGGAAATTATCTGTTCTGGTCGGAATGCACTTGTAGATCAGAGTCCTCGAGTGCTAGATATACTTTTATATAGTTGAAACGTAGGCGTAGGTAATCAATCAAAATGGTGGCTTTTGGTGGTTGAAATATTGAGCGTAGTGTTGTGAGTCCCACAGGGTATGTAACACCTTTTATGGTAGCTGTTCGGGTTTCTACACCTGATTATTCTGTTATCAGTAAGTGCCTTAGTCTAAGGTGAAGATGCAGATGCACACTTTCCTTCTTACAGGCGCAACTTGAGGTTCATCTGAAGATAGCGTGCAGTTGCAATGCTATGACTGAGAATTTGGCTACGAAAATAATCTGTTCTGGCTGGAATGCACTTGTAGATCTGAGTTCTCGAGTTCTAGATCTACCCTCTTTATATACTTGAACTTTTGGTGGTTGGAATATTGAGAATAGTCTCGTGAGTTCTACAGGGTATGTGACACTTTTAATGGTTGCCAGCTGATTGGTTTTCTAATTCAGTGGAACGTGGAATTAATTGAAAGGAAGCGTGATGGTAATTTTTCCATGTTGAAACATGTCGGTCTCCGTCATTTGAAAGAAAAATTAATGTCTGGAGGCAGAGGCCTCTCGTAACTTTCGAAATATATATATATATATATATATATATATATATATATATATATATATATATATGTCTTTCGATATATATATATATACACACGTATACTTATTTGGATAAGATTTCAAAATTGTGGTAAAATTTAAAATGAATGAAACCTAAGAAATGTTTTTTGTTATCAATAAAATGGTACGCTTTAGTATAATTAAAAATGATTTGAAGGATAAAAAATGATTTAAATCCATTCTTCTTCTAATGTTGTGGGCGAAAATCAGTAATCCTTCCTTTGCGTCCACGTGGGTGTGGAATAATTTTTTCCCTGTTGAAACTATTACAAGTATGTTTAATCAGCTCATATTCATAGCAACCCTCAGAAATATTTAATAAATTAATTAATTTGAAACAATTTAATAAATTAATTAATTTAATACATTTGGTACTTATCATATTATCTGCAATGGATTGACGCAAAGTAATTATGTAAAAGAGCATTTATGCACGCGCATAAATGATTTCGCGAAAAAAAACCCGAACGAACAATACACCTGACATAGTCACAGAAATTGCTAAGAGAATTTTTATAAATACTAGTTGTTAATAATATAAAGAATTCTAACCAAATACAAATGAGTTAATAGATAAACTTATTTGGTAACGATTTAATAAATTAATTAATATGATACATTCGGTACGTATCATATAATCTGCGACGCAATGACGCAAAGTAATTATGTAAAAGGGACACCGCACGCGCGTAAATGATTTTGCAAAGGGACCCCGAACGAACAATGAACCGCCGGCACACCGTGCAACGGACATTTAAGTAAATCGTCGCGTGGTAATTGCCACAATTTCGGTCCTTCAAAATGTACGACGCGCAATATTCGCTCCTCGTGGCAGGGTAATTCATCTCGGATCGTGAAATTGTCACTTCACAACTCCCGATTTACCTGCTTTTCGACGCTCACCGCGTTATCAAAGATTCACCGAGAATCCGCCAACATAAATACCCGGCACTGCCTTTTCGCGCGTTATATTCTGATTCGAGTATTGTATCGCCGGTTTTACTCGAACGTAGGAAAAATTTTCTTTTTTTATTTTCATTTAAAAGGCTCAACATTTAAAATAAGCCGCGTTATTAAAAAATGTGTGTTCGTTTAAAGAGGGACGCACGTAAATACATCAGATAAAATTTGTTTCTTAATCTTCAGCGTACTAATTTATTCAAATTCGTTTGATTATCAGAGATCGGTGTACGTCAATAATAACATCTTGTCTACATCGATTGGATGTATTGGCTGAGAATTACAATACACGTTATGTCGCTAAATAAATGGGCACGCAACTACTTGTAAGTATGATTGATATTTAATATTCTGTATTTTTTTAATGATGAATTGTTATTGTAAATGTTATACTGATAAGAAAACATGTATGTGATTTATGATGGGATTGAACTGATGTCTTAATATTTTTATTCTTTCACATAAGTATAGAACAGTCACAGCAAAAACGCCACATTGGTGATTAACTTCAACATTATTACACCATTGAAAAGTATATGCTATACAATTTCAATTTTATTTCATAAAAAAATGTTATACCAATAAACTATGTTGCAGCACTTTTACAATCGGTTTGGTCCATGACATTTCGTACTCTTAATTTAATTTCGCTTTACTCCACAATATCAGTATACTGTACAATAGTAGTACATATCAGTATTCTATACAATAGTAGTATAAGAAAGACAATACTATTAATCCCCGATTAAATTGCAAAAGTTCATTATTTCAAGTTTATTGTATTTCAAAACGTTGAAATGCACGCTACGAAATTTCATTGGACCGCCCGCCGAAAAGTGCTGCAGAAACCTGAATACGCAGAGGCCAACATTCAACACATGATCGCACATCAAACGTAGGCAAAATGTTTGAATAGTTTAGTTTTTCCTGCATTTATACAATTTCATACGAAATCACGCGGCTTCGAAAAGACGCGTCCGCGCGCAAAGGGTTGAAAGTCTCGCGCAGAAATAGCGACTACGCGGAGATAGGAGAAAATAGCGGCGTCGCGCGGGTATCGCTTTACGAGCGTAGTAAAATGTATTTTCGGAGAAAAGTAGGTTTGCGGGTCTGCGGAATCCGATAGTGACCGCTCGCGTGCTGCGTTATTCACAAGTTCGCGTATCGGCTGCCTCGGGAGATATCGCTGACCGAGCGGTGATTTCTTATTTTTAGCGGTGACCCGCGAGGCGAATCGTTTTAATGTCGAGGTCAGCCGATATCGCGTACACGCGAATTACTCGCCTGTCAAACCTTCCACTTCCCGCGAGAGCGCGACATATTTCGGGGGTCGATGGTATGCATCTGAGACGGGTCGAGGTCGATCGATGTAAGTAAAAATATGGGTCGGATTGTGCGCGATCAGTGGAAAAGAAGTGCGGTCCGCGGTTGAAGATAAAATAGTCTGAGGGAGGAAAAGTTTTGATTGATAAACTCAGCGCGATTGATTACAATAATATATTGCAGGATAGTGATGTTTGGGGGATCTCATATAATGGATTGAAAGATACGCGCATTTGCATTAACACGTTGACTGCCAAGCGTATTTTACTATATTAGAACGGCGATGCTATGAAATACTACAGCGTTCGACTGAATTATAAAAAATGTAAGTAATGTGCAGGTATCGGAGACCAAAGGATTGCATCACTATTCTAATAACAACTGCATTTATAAAATAATAATAGCTACCCATTGCGAATATTTTGGATCTTCAGTAAACTCTCTTCCGCCGGTCAGTGCGTATTTTACTATATTAAAACCGCAACTTGATGAAAAACTACAGAAAATGTTTGAATTGTGCAAAATGAAAATAATGCGAAGGTATCGGAGACCAAAGAATCGCATCACTATTCTAATAACAACTGCATTTATAAAATAATAATTGCTACCCATTGCGAATATTTTGGATCTTCAGTAAACTCTCTTCCGCCGGTCAGTGCGTATTTTACTATATTAAAACCGCAACTTGATGAAGAACTACAGAAAATGTTTGAATTGTGCAAAATGAAAATAATGCGAAGGTATCGGAGACCAAAGGATCGCATCACTATTCTAATAACAACTGCATTTATAAAATAATAATTGCTACCCATTGCGAATATTTTGGATCATCACTAAAATCTCTTGCGGCGGTCACCGGTGACCATCATGGCAGTCAAAGTGTTAAGGGAATTTTATTAAGCAATGAACATACATATATGCATACATATGTGTAATTTATTACATATTCTTGCATACACTAGTTATATAGTATATATACGTATAACTAGTATATGAAGGCACATGCAATAAATTATATATAGATAATTTACACATACAATACTGTAGTATCCGGAAAACAGCCGTAGATGCGTCGCATAAAACTATTGCGGGTCATGGGGCCCTACCGGAGTAAGATATGGCGGTAAAGATCCATATAAAAGCCGGCCCAATTTGCAACGCGAGTTCAGTCTTAATTCAGTCAGAATTTACGCAGTTTTTAGTTCAGTCCAGTTCAGTACAGTTCAGTCCAGTATAGATACGTTTTCCTGCCGTTTACCGAATGGAAGTCGAATTGCCATAGTTTTACTTTCATTTTATACATATATTTATATATTGGTGCTTTCATTTATCTTCAAATAAACTTTATTCAATTTAATATAATTCTGCATCCCGCTTCGACGACGCCTTACATCTTATCTAACAATACTATTTATACGTTTTTATAGTTTTTTTTGCCACAGTTATGTACGTCTAAAGCTACTTATCCGCACTTATATCCGTCACAGTTATACAGAATAGAAAACGATCACTCGGAACTTCACACTTAAAAATACAGCCGTCACAGAAGAAGCCGGCGAAAATGTGAGAACGCGCTGGCAGGCAGTTAGAAAGTGAATATCGATTGTTCGAGAGTCTAATTGCAAGGTGTTTGAGAGTCGACAGGCCGCGCCGATTAGCACGTAGTTCTGTAATGACGACAGTAACCTTAGAAAAGTGGCGCGGGCGTTATTGGAAATACGATCGCGCGGCTCCGATAGAAAAAGTGCGATTTCACTTATTGCGGTCCGTCGAAATGATCCGTTGACACGGTGAAAGTGAGCGAAGTGCAACGCGAAACTCTCGGCACCTGGCTTGGGGAAGAAATCCGGTGTTTCAGCAGCGTCATCTGGAGGACCTTCTTTGTTCCGTGTTCTCGAACCGGTAAAAAGCAATTGGGACTAACGAGGCCAATCTACACTCGACCGAATTCGAGCATTTCGCAATACACTGCCTCGCGCACTATGTGTACTTTACCTGCGACATCACCGCAGCTCGCTTAAATGTTAGCTTTTTGATCAAATATGAGAACATTTATTCGGACGAAATTCGAGTAATTTGGGGATGCTGGCTAATTACTCGATTGAGTGCAATGAAATGATTAGTAAACATTCGAATTCTTCACGTTCATACATCCGATTAATATATATATATTACTATAAATTTATGTAAATTCTCTGTCGACGGAATGCAATTTAGCAAATGTGTTTTATTTTAAAGTGTGACGGACTAACGAAGAAATTATAATCTCGATCGACTTTATGTGCAACATTACTGCTGGTCGCATAAATCGAGCATACGCGCGACATCCGATTAATATATATATTACTATAAATTTATGTAAATTCTCTGTCGACGGAATTTATCTGTTTTATTAGTGTCTGAAGAAATTATAACCTCGTGATCTTAAATGTTACTTTCACGACCAAAATATGAAAACATTTATACAGAGAAAATTCGAGTAATTTCGCGTTGCTGGCTAATTACTCGATTGAGTGCAACGAAATGATTAGTAAACATTCGAATTCTTCACGTTCATACATCCGATCAATATATACGTTCCTATAAATTTATGTAAATTCTCTGTCGACGGAATGCAATTTAGCAAATGTGTTTTATTTTAAAGTGTGACGGACTAACGAAGAAATTATAACCTCGATCGAATTCGAGCATACACGCTACGCGTACTTTATGTGCAACATTACTGCTGGTCGCTTAAATGTTATTTTCACGACCAAAATATGAAAACATTTATACAGAGAAAATTCGAGTAATTTCGCGATGCTGGCTAATTAATCGATTGGGTGCAACGAAATAATCAGTAAGCACCTGAATACTTCACGTCCGTACGTTTATCACAAAATTATGTCAATACATCCGGCAAATACGTATTACTATAAATTTATATAAAATTGCTCCCAACAAAAAATGTGATTTAGCAAATCTGCGTTATTTTAAAGTGTGACGGATTGACGAACAAATTATAATCTCGATCGAATTCGAGCATACGCGCTACGCGTACTTTATGTGCAACATTACCGCTGGTCGCTTAAATGTTATTTTCGCAACCAAAATATGAAAACATTTATACAGGGAAAATTCCAGTAATTTCACGATGCTGGCTAATTAATCGATTGGGTGGAACGAAATAATCAGTAAGCACCTGAATACTTCACGTCCGTACGTTTATCACAAAATTATGTCAATACATCCGGCAAATACGTATTACTATAAATTTATATAAAATTGCTCCCAACTAAAGTTGTTATTTAGTAAATCGGGTTTATTTTACAGTGTCACGGACTAACGAGGGCAATGTACACTCGATCGAATTCCAGCATTTCGCAGTACACCACCTCGCGCTCTATGTATTCATTACCTGCAACATTACGGCCGGTCGGTTAAGTGTTATTTTGCCGATGAAATATGAAACAACGTATACAGAGGAAATTCGAGCAATTTCGCGACGGTAAAATACTCGATTGATCGCAACGAAGTAATTAGTAAACACCTCAAAATTCTAGGTCCGTGCGTTTATCATAAAATTCCATGGTACGTCCGACAAATGTATAGGGTGTTAAAATGTTCATCACAGCATCTAAAAACCTGTGTCTATACATGTGAACAATAACTATCATTAAGAATTCTAATACTCTTATAATTTTGCACAAATAATTATAACACGAATTTTGCCAGTAAATGTATGAATGCTCATATCCTTCCAATAAGGCATTTTCAGACATAAGTTTATATGCACCTTCTCCATCTATTTGATCTCGACAACCCACAGTGTAATTTTGATCCCAACTTTTTTCCGCACACTACTATAGATTTATACAGATTCACTTCTGACAATAACGTAATTTGACAAGTCCGCTTCATTTCAAACTATGACCAACTGAAGTTTCCCTTACGTATAATTATCTTCCGATCGCACGTAGTCAGCGAACTGTCCGCGATCGATAGATGCGAACGCGCTGCCGACTTTCGGTCCAGCGATTTTGTTATTTTCACCACGCGGGCTCGGCATAAAACGCTTCCGAAATTCGTTCATAATCGAGAACGTCCGCGCGTCGTTTCGAAAGAGAGGAGGTGCGTGGGCGTGCACGGTTGGCCGGACATCGCTTTGACACAGAGTTAGCTTTGACAAACGTTGATCCAGTTAGAATCGGTGCTGCGCGCGTTTAAATTTACGAACTGCTTTGCGAAATGCTTCGCGAGGGGTGGGTGGGCAGGAAGCACGTCACGGCACCCCTGGGATCGGTTCGCCGGTATTTCAGCAAAGTTTCGTTCCATTTTTTTCGTGGCCCGCTCGCCGAAAGAGAAATGAAACCGGCCACTTTACTTACGCACCCCTCCAATATTCATTTCATTACGGCCGTCTGCGGCATCTGCGGTTACTCCCAAATGCATTCCGACACTAATGATATTTTATTATTCAGTGATGTGGACGTGGTAATTCGGAAATAATTGGATTGAACGGCCCTTTGTTTTTGTGAAACGTCATTTGTGGTGCTTTGAGAATTACATATTTTTCGTTTAGTACGTTTTCGGGCGTAGGGCTGTGATATAAATAAATTGAAAGCATGTTTAATCAGCATGTGATAAAAGTATTCGCAAAGGTAATGACGTTTTATTATTTAGGTTTGCTGGTGTGGGAATTGCGAAATAATTGGATCGAGTGGTTTTTTATTTTTGTGCAACGTCATTTGTGGTGCTTTGAGAATCTAATTATTTTATTTAATACGTTTTCATAAATAGGACTGTAATATAAATAAACTGAATGCATCCGTAAGTAATTTGAATCATGCCGTAACAAAAGTTTTTGTTCACTCATCGAAAATTAATACTAACAACATGTAAATGGTATATTAATATTTTGTCATCATTGAACATAAATACATCATCAAAAGCATAATTACATATACGATATCTCATACATTTTAACAATAACATAAACAATTTAACATGCCCCAAGAATACGTATATCGCCATACAACATTTTCAACCCCATTCACCTTCGCTTCTGCTGCGAATCCGTTGCTCATTCTCGCACATCGATTCCCAGATGCCACTCCTCACGCGCAACACGATTTTCGCCACGTGACGCCGCATTTTTACGCGGCGCCGTATTTTCACGTCTCACACGACGGCGTGCGACATCTTCATATCTTAACACGTGAGTTCCGTGGTTGTCACCGGCGACCGACGTGAATGTTCTCAAAAGAAATGCGTAAAATGTTCAAACACTAACACTCATTATTTTGTAAACGCAATAATATTAGAGTAGAGGTTCAGCCCTTTGCTCTCTAGTGCTTCTAAACAAGCTTCTAACACTTTTACATAATTCAATTATAAGATATAAAATTTCGTTGCGATGCGATTCCAATATGGACAAACATTTGCTTTTTATTATATCCGCGTTATATCAGTTTTATAGTACATAATTCAATCATATCGTATAAAATTTCGTCACGATGCGATTCTAATATGGACAACCCTTTGCTCTCTATTGTATCCGCGTTATATCAGTTTTATAGTACATAATTCAATCATATCGTATAAAATTTCGTCACGATGCGATTCCAATATGGACAACTTTGCTCTCTTTTGTATCGGCGTTATATCAGTTTTATAGTACATAATTCAATCATATCATATCAAATTTCGTCACCATGCGGTTTTAATATGCACAATTTCGCTGCGGCGCTGAAGACGAAACTGGCAAACTATGCACTGCTGTCAACTTATTAATATCAGAACAGAGGTTCAACCTGTCACTCTCTAATGCATCCGCCTTATATTAATTGTACATAGTTCAAACATTTCGCATAAAATTTAATTACGGCGCCGTTCTAATATGGACAGTTTCGCTGATGTGCTGGAGACAAAACTAGCAAAATACATTCCTCAGTCATCGTGTTAACTGGTCACCCTCACCGCATCTCTCGCCGTTAATATTAGGTGTACAACTTTGCTCCCGCCGTTTTTTGCATTGGACGAAAGGGAAAAACGGCGGGAGCAAAGTTGTGTACCTATTACTTCGCAATTATTCGCGTCGGCAATATTCGGCCCCCTGGTTATAAAAAGCTAACAGACTTCTTCGCAAATAAAGGTTCATAGGCTTTTATCCGCGAGTCCCCTCGATGGCACGATGGGCTAGCATGGTGGATGCACCATGGCGTGCGCGGACGGTGGAAGACGGGAGTTTGGGGTGGCGTAGGCGGCGGAAAGAGGGTAGAAAGGGCGGAATCTCGAATTCCATGGAAAGCCGGTAAAATACGCAAATGTTGGCCGGTCGAGGGGAGGGCTTTGAGTGGCCGTAATGCGCTCGAGCAAAGTAAATGCCTCGAACACCGGCCTGCCTGAGAGCCCAGCCCACTCGCGAGCACGATCATCAGATTCCGCACAGGCCTTTCTCGGCACTTCGCGAACTCTCGCGGCACTTTTATTATCGCCCGGAAACGCGACGGATCAACGTTTATGTCTACGTTGTTTAACTGGCACGCCGCTCGTGACTGTTGCGACGCTCAAGATGCTATTAATGGTTGTTTTACTGTTGCGGACAAACTTTCGGTGATTAGCGGGGAGAGTTTTGTTTCCGGGTGAGTTTGGTACATTTCGGGATGCTGTTGGTATTTTAAGTCTCTTCGGACACATTTTGGGTTTGAATCAAAGAAAATCGAAATTGGGGGTCAGCGTTCGTGGACATAAACAGAAAAGTTGCGAGCACTGGGTTTACTTAGCTTTTCCATCTATTTTTGGCTATATTCTGGAAACTATTTAGAAATTTTCGACGCGACTGCGATTTTTCTGAGTCTCTTTGTATCCCTCGTCATTTGGTGCAATGATAAGTCGATCGGTGGGGTTTTCATTTTTGACTCCGTTCTTACGCTCATTTTTCACGATTTTTCCACACATTTTTGCCGATATCTCCAGAACTATTGCGAATTTTGAGGTGCGCCTTGCATTTTTCCGAGTTATTTTGGACCCCCTTTGATATGTTAAAAGGGCACTGAAATCGGTGACCCATCATTTTTTGGCAAAAATGGCAAGTATGGCATTTCTTCAAGGCCCTGTTACGAAACAACCAGCGGTGGAAACCTTAAGATTTTCTCGATTTCTTCAAGGTGATCAATGTCCCGTCTAAAATCTAATGATAAAAACATATAAGTAATATAGATTTTCTTAAAATGCGGTCTAATTTGACATTTTTCGCCTAATTTCGGCTTATTTTTCGTTATTTATTAACTTATTTTTGCTCATAACTCGAGAACTACTGCGAATTTTTGGGTGCGGATATTAATCACGATCAAAAATTTTGAAAAAAACGCATATTTTGCCCTTTTTCTTTTTTCAAATCGTCATATCTCGGAAACTATTTCGAATTTTTCAACGCGGTCGCGATTTTTCTGACTTTTTGTAACTGTAAAATCGAGTTCAGCGCGCGGAAAGTAGTCATTTTCAGGGCAAAAATTTTGAAAAAAAATTTTTTGCACTTTCTTCAAATCGTCGTATCGAAAGATATCGGTCGCGAAGCAAAAAAAAAAAATTTGACATTTTTCGCCTATTTTCTGCTTATTTTTCGTTATTTATTAACTTATTTTTGCTCATAACTCGAGAACTACTGCGAATTTTGCCATGCGGTTTCCACACGTTTCATTTATTGCCCACCACTTTCGTCTTATCCCACCAAATGATCGATCCCAAACGCAACGATACCCCGCAGTATCAATTCTTCGCCACCGCAAAATACCTCCTTACAAACGTTCCACTGAGAGCCAATCGATTTCGCACCATCTCCCCAAATGATCAGCTCCAAGCGTCGCAGTCAGAATGTCTCATCGCCGCAACGAGCGTGTCTCCGTGCAGGACGGCAGAAATGAATGTTTCACGTGGACGTATCGAGCGAGCGGCATGCGAGAACGCAGCAGCGACATGCGACAGTTCGTGTCGGCCGGCGCGGCAGTAGAAACGTCCGTCGTTTAGTCAGACGTCTGGGCGACATAACCCGCAGCCAATTCCGCGCCTCGGCGTGTGTACAAATGGCGCACACGAGAGGAAGTCGGAACAATCGTTGCGCCGGGCAAAGTCAATGCGGCTTGGCGTCCTTCGATTCGCTGACGTGGGGAAAGTGAGCTTTAGGCGTCCCTTTGCTGCTTGCACCCCGCGATGCGCTTGTGTACACGGCCCACGCTCAAACCCGACTGGCCACTTAGCGTGGACTATGGTTAATTCGGACATTTGCTCGATTGGCGGGGCAAACAGACGCACCGGCGGCTTCTGAAGCTACGCACGATGCATCAGACGAAAATGTCAGGAACGTGTGCGGAGTTTCTTTCGGTTCGGAGTCGTACTTTGGTGGTTTTGGTCATAAGGCCGGAAGTGGTAGGAATTTTGCATGGATTCGGTCGGTGTTCTAAGTTGTTAACAACCCTTTGATGTGATGAAAGCACAGTTGTATCTGAGAACCTTCGTTTTTTGAAGGAATTGGTAATTGTAGGAATTTCTCGATTTCTTCGATATTCGACGTAAGTCGAAAGTTTGGACGCTGTTTCACGGTGATCTAATAGCAATGAGGTATTTTGATAAAAGGGGCTGAATTCGCATCATAAATATTCAATAATCATGAAAATGCATTAGGACGTTTTGTTACGAGCATTCCACATACGTACTTCACGAAACGGATTCATTTAGAAAGTACCGTGTAATTGCACATTTCACTGATATTTTGTTCAAGTTTTCAATTAAACGAAATAGCGGTCCTCTTACGGCAAGTATTACGATTTTTCCTGTTTCGTCGCTGGTCAGTGGAGCTCGAAATATCAAATGTTTCAAATCAGAAGCACTTCCGAAATTGCGAAATTATTAAATCGTAGGACTTTTGAGTTATTTGGTTTATATCGAGTGCGGCACGTGTCCGTTGGTCGTATTTAGACACGCACCGCTGTTTGTCAAGTTTCTGGGGCGCGGATGAGCTACATGGAATAAATCAATGAGGCACACGGATGTTTGAACTATCCGATGGTAATTTAGATAGATACGTGACGTGGTTGCGTTGAATATTCGAGCTAATTCAGCGATTGCTATAACGGGCCGATATCCTGACGTTGCTGAACGTTGCGTGCGCGCGATAGTGATTCTGTGGTCGAACGTGGATCAGCAAATCTACTGTTACCAAACCTAAATTTTAGCATGACTCACATCGTTAGCGGAAAAAAATCGCGTAACATCGGCAATGATTTATTAGGCGATTTGTAAGGGAAAACGAACATTGCAAATTACGTGACATTGCATCGTCTAGCACATTTTTTTTTATGTAACCCTGAGTTTACGGGTCCCACGATATATAGAGTACTTCAAAGTCCGGTATATATACATATACATATCAAAATCGAATAAATGCAAAATGAGAAGTCCAAAAAAAATTAATTTACACCCTGCGCCACGGGTGCATATATTATCACTAGATTTCCGTTGAAATACGTAAGCATGCCATATTATCTGAAGATACGCACGCATACTGTGCAGAATTTGAAAATTTGAAGTTTGCCGCGGCAACGAATTTCAATACAATTTCAATGCTACAATCTTCTGTAAATCTCTCGTCAACATACGAAACTACTTTCATTAACACGTTGGCTGCCAAGCGTATTTTACTATATTAGAACGGCAATGCTATGAAATACTACAGCGTTCGACTGAATTATGCAAAATGTAAATAATGTGCAGGTATTGCTGAGCAAGGGATCGCATCACTATCCTAATAATAACTGCATTTATAAAATAATAATTGCTACCCATTGCGAATATTTTCGATCTTCAGTAAAATCCCTTGCGTCGGTCACCGGTGACCATCATGGCAGTCAAAGTGTTAACACTAATATAAGTATTTTGCTATGTTAGAACCGCGATGCGATAAAAATCTGCAGAGTATGATTAAATCGTGCAAAATGAAGGTAACGCAGAGTTATTAGAAGCCAAAGTATTGAAGCATCATTTTAATATCAACGGCTTTTTACAAAAATTAAATAGGATTTTTGATGGCGAATTTTTTGCACTTATAGTAAAATCTTTTGCGCCGGTCACCGGTGACCACCGTGGCAGTGTTAAACTGCTAAAGCAGCGTTTACGCACGAGTACCAATTGCGCAAAACCGGACGATCGTCATCATTATCATTCAAAACACGCATTTTCGCGCAATGTTTTCGAACGTCCAACAAGACGCCGTAAGAACATTCGCGAGTCCATTATCTCCAAAACTCGCAGCAGATCCGGCGACAATGGCGCGTTACGTCCTTCGACGCCGCCGACAGGAAGCGAGCGTCGGCAACTTTAATTAGATCGTTACCGATCGCCAGCAAAAGTTCGCGAATATATCAAGCCATTGTAGTCCCTCCGACTCGCCCTCGACGTCCCGTGATCTCCTTTATCGGTGTGTCGCGAAAGAATCGTCCGCCGTTCCAGGCTGGCAGGCGTCAAGGGCGTCGCGACGAAATCCGCATCGGTCGGCGAAAGAGTGCGAGCGGGATGAAGAATGTCGCAAGGAAGTGCGGGTGGGGTGAAGAATGTCGCAAGAAAGTGCGAGCGGAATGAAGAACATCGCAAGAAACTGCGAATGGGGAGAAGGAAGCTGCGAGGATGTGGCTGGGATGCGGCAAACGGCAAGTGAGTGCAGTGAATGAAGCTACAAGAGAATGTAAATGGAATGGCGAACAAGAGTGCGGCTGATAAAGAAGACCGCAAGAGAATGGAACGAAGCCGGCGAACACTGCGAGAGTGTGTAATTGGGATAAATAGGGAAAGGAAAGAAAGTGAGAGAGCGGATAATGTAGGAGTGCAGGAAAGAGAAGAATAATATTGGGAAAGAGTGTCAGGGGGATGGCGAACACTGCAAGAGTGTGTAATTGGGGTAAATAGGGTAGGGAACGTCATTAAGAGGGCGGTCACTGTGGGGGTGTATGACTAGGATGAATAAAACTGTAAAAGAATGTCACTGGGACGGTGAACACTGAAAGAATGTGTAACTGGGATGTACATCAGTATAAAAGTATGCAAATGGATGAATAACACTACAAGATTTTGCCACTACAATAAATAACGCAGCATTAAAATACAATTGAAATCCTACACAGTACCGGAGTCCGATTCGTGTAAATAACACTGCAAAAGAAGATCACTCAGCTGCACAAACTGCACTCAGAATAATACTGTAATAATAATACTGAATAATACTGCAATAATAATACTGAATAATACTGTAATAATAATACTGAATAATACTATAATAATAATACTGAATAATACTGTAATAATAATACTGAATAATACTGCAATAATAATACTGAATAATACTGTAATAATAATACCGAATAATACTATAATAATAATACTGAATAATGCTGCAATAACAATACTGAATAATACTATAATAATAATACTAAATAATACTGTAATAATAATACTGAATAATACTATGATAATAATACTGAATAATACTGCAATAATAACACTGAATAATACTGTAATAATAATACCGAATAATACTATAATAATAATACTGAATAATACTGCAATAATAATACTAAATAATACTGTAATGATAATACTGAATAATACTATAATAATAATAATACTGAATAATAATAAATAAAATAAATAATAAATAAAACACTGCACAAAAATGTGATTCAAAGGCCAACACTACCATAGCATACAACCAGGATGACCATTGCAAGATTACGACTGCAAGCTTAACCATTAAACAGACTGCGACTGAGATGTATCACTGGAAGACTGTGCAATTGAGATGAACAACACTGCAAAGGAATGCCACCGGGATGTCAAACACTGTAAGTGTGAGCGAGTGAGACAGGGAAAACTGCAAGAGTGTCCAATAGGGTTGCTGAACACGGCAAGGAGACTATGAAAGAGCGAGGGGTCGGCAGCGAAAACGTGAACGAGTCGGGCAAGTCCGATAAGCCGTGAAAACTAACTTCTCCGTCTTCATTCTTCTTCCTCGCGGATCGACTCCAGTTCAGCCGAAGGGATCCAACCAACCGGCCAGGCGTGAATAATCCGGCAATCTTCCGCGTTCCGGTCCCACCCGGCGTATAAATAGACGAAGACGTTCGTTAAATTTCCGGCAGACGCGACGTTACTCTAAACTCCTAATAACAAAAGCGTCCGAGCGTCCACAAAGCAGGAGGTGCAGTGAAGGATGCTCGATGCACTGCGAGAGTTTAATAATGTCTCATTTATTTATTACTTTAGATTTACTATTAGAGTAGATTAAGTAAATTAGAGTGTATCTTCCGGAGGAAACTGGTGAAAAATTCATGGTGCTCCTGAAAAGCAAATCAGATTTACTACTCTCTGTTAGCAGGTACTATTTATTATTTATTAATTTAGATATAGTATTATAGTAGACAAAATACATCCAAGGATGCTCCTGAAAAGCAAATCAGATTTGCTGCTCTCTGTTAGCAGTTACTATTTATTATTTATTATTTTAGATTTAGTACTATAGTAGACAAAATAAATCCAAGGATGAGTATCTTCCGGAGGAAACTGGTGAAAAATTCATGGTGCTTCTGAAAAGCAAATCAGATTTACTACTCTCTGTTAGCAGTTGCTATTTATTATTTATTATTTTAGATATATTACTATAGTAGACAAAATAGATCCAAGGATGACTATATTCCGGAGGAAACTTACAAACGTTTATAATGTTCCTGAAAGGAGACTAGATTTACTACTACTCTCTATTACATTTTACTATTTACTACCAGAGCAGATAAAGTAAATCAGATTATGAGTGTCTTCCAGAGGAAGCTTCTGAAAAATTCATAGCCCTTCTGAAGAGGTGGCTAGATTTACTGCTATTCTCTGTTACCATCTACTCTTTATCATTTATTACTTCAGATCTACTGCTAGTACACGAGACAGCAGTTCCTACCGGATAAAATGAACCCACTCGACCAAGCCAGCCGCAAAAATGCTTAACATAAACTGTTGCAATGTATCTAAGACCCATACGCGTACATTTGCTTGCACAGATCTTCACAGAGTCTGTAACGATCTGTCGCAGACTCTACACGCGTCACGCAAAAAGTACCTGAAACAATTCCGCGAGTCCGGTGCTCATCCCTCAGACGTCAGAAATGTAATAGGATCGTTATATGAACTAACCGTGCAAAGAGTGCGCCCTCAAAAGAGGCCGCTGACCATCCGTGCATTGTTGATCCTCGATATTTTGTGTCGCCAAGCAGCGTACCCTCATCAAGCGGTATCGCGGTGTCACACTTGCTCGTCTCTAATTGTGTGGCCGACAAATGGAAAACTCGCGAGTGGCTGGCAGACGCGAAAGCCAGAATAGTCAACGGCCGCGGTCCAGGCGAATGACGGGGCGGCAAATAGGAGCGTAAATATTTCACGAGACATTTCCATAAACCAACCTTATGACGGTGCTCCGCGTCAAAGGAGCCGGTTCCAGTTAATTTATCCGACTCATCCACCAGCCATGTCTTTCTTTCATTCGTCTCGTATTTCTCCGTTTCTCCCACGCTCAAGCCTTCTGCACTCGTGCTGAGGTGTATTGATTCTGCGATTATTTAGGTAAAGGGTACTGGGTATTACCGGGCACTGTAATGAGGACATTAACTATACTTGACCGGTAGTTGATCGCAAACCACGTTTAATCGTATGGACCTCGTTGATCTAGGGTAGATAGGTGATGCACTCGGGTTGTTTGTGTTGGAATATATTTTATTGTAATAAAGTTGATTCACAGTATACAAAAAATTAATAATAATCGAATAATTGAATTTAATGTTAGTAATTTAAATAATTTAATTAAACTGATCATTTAGGTAAAGGCTACAAGGTATTACCGGCCAATGTAATGAGGCTATTGACTATACTTGATCGGTAGTTGGTCGCAAACGACATTTAATCGTATGGACCTCGTTGATCTAGGGTGGATAGGTAATGCACTGGGGTTATTTGTGTTGGAATATATTTTATTGATTCACGGTATACAAAAAATTTATAATAATCGAATAACTTAATTTAATTTTAATAATTTAAATAATTAAATTAAATTGATTATTTAGGTAAAGGTTACTGGGTATTACCGGGCAATGTAATGAGGCCATTGACTATACTTGACGATGATCACGACGTTTAATCGTATGGATTGTTTCATTTGGGATATATTTTATTGTAATAAAATTGATTCACGGTATACAAAAAATTAATAATAATCGAATAATTTAATTTAATTTTAACAATTTAAATAATTAAATTAAACTGATTAGTTAGGTAAAGGCTACTGGGTATTACCGGGCAATGTAATGAGGCTATTGACTATACTTGATCGGCAGTTGATCGCAAACGACGTTTAATCATATGGACCTCGTTGATCTAGGGTGGATAGGTAATGCACTCGGGTTGTTTGTGATGGGATATATTTTATTGTAATAAAGTTGATTCACGGTATACAAAAAATTAATAATAATCGAATAATTTAATTTAATTTTAATAATTTAAATAATTTAATTAAACTGATAATTTAGGTAAAGGCTACTGGGTATTACCGGGCAATGTAATGAGGCCATTGACTATACTTGACCGGTAGTTGATCGCAAACGACGTTTAATCGTATGGACCTCGTTGATCTAGGGTGGGTAGGTGAATGCACTCGGGTTGTTTGTGTTGGGATATATTTTATTGTAATAAAGTTGATTCACGGTATACAATAAATTAATAATAACCGAATAATTTAATTTGATTTTAATCATTTTCATAATTTTCATAAATCAAATAATATTAATAATTTAAATAACTTAATTAAATTGATAATTTAATAAGCAACTTGTTTTACATTCATATTCCTGATATTAATGCTATCGAATGTTAACATGTTGCCAAAGATTGCAAACTACCAAAACGCGGATATCTGAGCTTTAAACTATTCTTTCCTTTCCTGCCGAAACCGCGTATTTTTACACAGCAACGCCCATTTTCTTCCCGTTATTTCCTCCTGTCGTCACGTTCTTTCTCACTTTCAGCCGATTTACGTGATGGCCCTTTTCTACAGCGACGTTAAACTCACTTTATCGAACCTCTACATCTATGCAAACGGTGTTCATACATAACCGTCAACGTAGTGTCTCTTCTGGGTTCAAATTACGGGTTGCAGCTGAAATTAACACGTTGACTGCCAAACGTATTTTACTATATTAGAACGGCAATGCTATGAAATACTACAGCGTTTGACTGAATTATGCAAAACGTAAATAATGTGCAGGTATTGGAAACCAAAGGATCGCATCACTATTCTAACAACTGCATTTATAAAGTAATAATTGCTACCCATTGCGAATATTTTACATCGTCAGTAAAATCTCTTGCGTCGGTCACCGGTGACCATCCCGGCAGTCAAAGTGTTAAATAACGTAGACGTGGATTTAAATAAATAATAGACCTATTCAGAATGATTATATATAAAATGTATGAAGTTATTTCGGATACAATTTGATAAATATAAGTTGAATGGTACTATGTATTCACTCCGCAAAGGAATACGACGTCCGATACGTAGTACGTTCAACCAAGTTTCTCAAACCGCAAACATTCGACTCTCCGAATAATTTCACGCATAGGTGCGTCCTGCGGTTTCGGCAGCCAGGAATATTTTCACAATCGCACACGACGCAACAGTTGCGAATCGCCGTGCGACGCGCGGCCGTCATAATTGCAGATCGGTTCAGTCGGGCATTCAAGTTATTGAAGCTTGCCATGACTGAACGCTGTTACACTGGCACCTTAGTGCAATTAGGGCACGCTCCAATTAGGGATGGCAAACAGAGAAGCCGCCCCGAATTGGATCTAGGTCACGATTGGTTTTGCTGTAATTGAATTCCCTCACAATTGAGCTGCGATCTGATCGTTGCATGCCTCGCTGTCCGAATTCGCCTATACGCAACTATCACGTAGATCAACTTGGATGAAATGGACGCAATGCTGGCTGTTCAGCACATTTTACTCGCGATTCATGGAAGTCCCCGTTCGAGATCTTGTCTTTTGTCCGAAAACAGACACGTTTCTTGAAGATTTTTCGTGTTCGAAATGATTACTTTGGAGATGAAAAGAACCCTGTTATTAACAAAAAATATATTGAACACTGAACACAATGGCAATGAATCAAACTGTCTGTGTTATGTCGGAAACTGTTACGGGAAAAAAATGTGTCGTAATCTTGACCATTTTTCCGCAGACACGAAATAGTAGAGAGAATAAGTAGTAATACAGGAAAATGGATCGCGGAAACATAGGCTCTTGGTCAGAAGAAATATTTACAGAATGACTTTGCAAATTGTGCACCGTTCGGAAAAAGAACATCCAAAGATCCTTCAGAATTTCGCATCGCGCAAGCAGTTTTGTGCGACTGCCGGAAAAATTCGAGCTGCATCTCGCAACCACCACCCTTTCCGGGGTCACCGCACAATACGCAATCTGGTGCACAAACGTTGACACTGTCGCATGGCACTCGTGCTCTTCCAGCAAAGCCCGGGCGTCACGAACATCGACAAACTCGCTGGACCGTCGAAACTTTCGAAAATCAGCGCAGCACGGTCGACAAACCGTCAGCCATCGGCCGGCCTGACCAATCAACTCCGCGCGTAAAAACCGTCCGACACTTGTGGCCGTCAAACCTTCGGCGACCTGCCTAATCACTGAAATCGAATTATCCAATCACCGTGGCTAACTGTCAGAGGCGTATCAAAACGTTCTGGTAGTTTAGCAGCTCTTCCGGCGAAGGCATTACCCGTGAGAGCGTCGTTAAGCATGTACAGGGTGTTTCCGAAAATGTCGGCAGAAATTCGGGGATAGGGTGAAAACACGTGAAAATGCGAAAAAAGGTCCGTATTTTCACGTATGCGCCATATGACGTTTCCGAATTATAGCAGTTTATGACACTATTGACAGGTTGCTTTACGTTTTTGCAAGTAACGCTTTTTATCTTATGCAAGAATTGGTCCACTGTGGAAACACTATTAAACTCTGTTTCAGGAAACAAAGATCACCTTTTTTCGAATACGAAGCAGCCATAATTTGGAAACTAGATCACATCGGACGTAGATTCATACGAACCATCTTATTACAGTGTACATGTGGAAAATCGCTAATACATTTCACGATAATCCGAAGTGATACTTATACACTGATACTCCGTAGAGATTACACAAATACTTAAAATATTTAAAAATACTTAAAATAATTAAAATACTTAAAATACTTAAAATATTTAAACAACAGTTTTCACACGAAAACGGCTATAACTCTGCAATCTACTCATAACGAGCTACCGATCACACATACGTTTCTTCTTATTCTCGCCTACTGCCATCATCCCCGTAGTCATACCTACATTTTCGGCAACATTTTATTACAGTGTACTGAACATGTGGAATACATTTCAGGATAATCCGAAGTGATACTTATACACTGATACTCTGTAGAGATTACACAAATACTTAAAATATTTAAAAATAATTAAAATACTTAAAATACTCAAACTATTTAAACAACAGTTTTCACACGAAAACGGCTATAACTCTGCAATCTACACATAACGAGCTACCGGTGACACATTTCTTCTTATTCTCGCCTACTGCCATCATCCCCGTAATCATACCTACATTTTCACCAACATTTTATTACAGTGTACTGAACATGTGGAAAATCGCTAACACATTCCACGATAATCCGAAGTGACACTTATACACTGATACTTCGTAGAGATTACACAAATACTTAAAATATTTAAAAATACTTAAAATAATTAAAATACTTAAAATACTTAAAATATTTAAATACCAGTTTTCACCCGAAAATGGCTATAATTTTGCAATCTACTCATAACGAGCTACCGGTCACACATTTCTTCTTATTCTTGCCTACTGCCATCAACCCCGTAGTCATATCTAAATTTTCGCCAACACCCCGTATACCTAAAGGAACTGCCAGACTGCACGACGAAGCGAAGTCGAACATTTCGCGCGTCCCTTGTAATTAGCATTGTGTACCCACGGCGAGCATCGAAGCCACCCTTCTTAATCAAATCCTACTTCGTCAGAGAATTTCGACGCGCCACTGTGTCACCGATTTCATGCGCCTCCTTGTTACCCGGTCGTCGGCCGTTCTCGTAGTTAAACTTGATCCCTCTGCAGAGGCAGACGAGGCCTCAGGACATGCCCTGATCTCATCAAGCCACGAGTCTCATGGCGGATGCACGATCGGAGCTGCTATCTAACGAACTGTTCTCGTATTTATTGATCGAGCGAGATCCCGCACGATGTTTGATAAATAGGACCTTGAGCGCTCGGGTTGCCCTGGGAGTCGTCGAGTGGAAACACGAGCCACAGGCCAATGACGGCTGATACCCTTGACGCACGCACGCGGAGCCCGGAATTTGATAATTAATCGTCGAAAGTTTTGTCGGGGCCCGTTAATCAGCCGACGACCGTCTGGAATTTTGCTTTGAGGCCAATTGTCGCGACGCGGCTGAATGGGGGTGCGTCGGGCGGCGACTACTTGAGGAACCGCTTATCAACCCTGCCGTCTGCGTGTCGCGTGCGTATCGCGTAACTGTGTAATGGCGAACTTTTTAAATACGCGGTTGCTTATGCGCGGGTGAAAGTGTCGCTTTTTGCTTACGGCCGCCGGTCGTTAGCGCGCAATTTCAGTTAGCTGGTAGGAGTCCGGATATTTTGTATAGATGCCGACTGTTTAACAGAGACGAATATCGTCGGTGCGGGTACGTGTGACGATTTTTATTGCCGTTGCTACAGAATTGTGTAGTGAATCAATGGATTTTACTTTTTTTTTGTTAGGAATTTAATTACAGTTTGAAGTAACGAAATGTACATATGTGGTAGTATGCTTTAAGAGGTCAATAACGCCTTACGCATATCATACCCGTTGCATAAGATATCTAACATCCTACTTCTAACAGTTTCTTTATTAACACTTTGACTGCCAAGCGTATTTTTCTACGTTTGATCCGCGATGAGATGAAATACTGCAGAGTATAATTAAGTCGTACAAAATAAAGGTAATGCAGAGTTGTTAGAAGCCAAAGTATTGAAGCATTGTCCCGATATCAATTGCTTGTACAAGATTGCAAATGGGCTTCATCGCGAATTTTTTGCATTTTTAGTAAAATCTTTTGCACCGGTCCCCGGTGACCACCGTAGCAGTCAATGTGTTAATCATATTCTATTCACTTTCATTATTCTCTTCGAGCACAATTGTTTTCGTAGGTATTTATAAATTTTCCACTGAATAATGGCAATAAATTGCTGCTACGCGACAAAACTTTTGTTTCTATCGATGAATTCTGTACTGAACCATCTACCGTCGAATTTTCACTTTTTCGCCATCAACATAATTACGATTTAATCGAACTAACCGTGCACACACGTAGCAACGAACCGGTCAATATCCGAATCCGCACCCATCGCATTACGCCATCCCGCGTTAATTCCCGAAATTGGCCATTTACGCTCGATCACTAGGATCCGGGTTCTAAACCGTAAAATCAAAAACGCCATCCTCATTTTTCTCGTCAGCCGCGTCGGGACCTCTTTCAATCTTCCCGTGCATTCACTCCCGCCGCGTCTCTGTCGGTTTCTCTCTTTCGTTCGTAGTTCATCGTCGTCGTTTCTTCGGCACGAAGCTTACTGCGGATATAATGGCTGCCGTACCGAGGTTTAATCAAGTAATGATGGAACGGATCGACCGGCGGAGGTGCCTCGGGATCGAACGTTGATCCTCTTGCCAAAGGATGAGACGCGGTTCAGAAATCGGAAGACAGACGTCGCTCGGCCGACTCGAATGATGACAGTTTCTATTTACAGTGTACAGTACAGAGCTGAAAAGAAGACCGATGGGATACGGGTCTAATTGGTCAGAGTTGAAGTAGAACGTCTTATCTGACATGCGTTTTCGGCTGTGCTGTATCAGTTACTGAAATGGTTACGCAACACTAATCCGATTCCGCGATGAAGAGAGAAAATGAGAAATGTTATGGTATTTTATTCCGATAATTTTTTATTGGTGGCATTACAAGATTTTATTGGAGGCACCGAACATTTGTATTAATCCTTAAAGTCACGAATGTTCAACTTCTTTGTTAAGGGTACGGGTCGAATGCTGAAGTGTCACGATTTTTCCTTTCGATTATGATTTTATATGCAAATGCAATTTTACAGTATAATTAGTAAATCGAAAATGCTAATAACAAGTGCGACAAGACCCACAAAATCCAACGTGAACTGTTATTCTTCGTTTTTTCACGCAGTGGGTCAAATATCCAAACCAAACATCGCGTCAAAATTTTCCCAAAATCAATTTTCATAAATACATCGTTCAGTCCGCTCGTCTAACAACGTACACGTGTTGTCTATGTAGAAGCTATTCTGGCGAATCTCGACGCCGTGGCATCTGGTAAGCGTCATCCCGACGACGTATTGCAAAAATAATTACGCGGACGATGCCTTCCGTGCCTCCTGGCCCTGACGTAGTCATCCGATCAATTTCCAACGGCCGGTCGAGCACGGGCGAGTGGTAAATTTCACGCTGACGGATCAAGCGATTCGGCGATCGGCGAGAAGATCGCATTTACGGACGGTTTGCGCATTCATTCACGGCAGCGAAGAATTTTTTTGGCGAACGTGCAAAGTGTACGCCTCACGAATGTTTTATTTTGAACCTTGCGAGAGGACGCATTTAGGTTTGCACTGAGCGTGTAAATTCCACGGTCAGACGCTAATTTAATTTTGTATAATCGGTTGTCAATGAACAGAATATTGCAAAGTTTTCGTTCATCGTGTACAGCTTTATTATAAAAAATATACTTTTCTTGGTATTGAGACGTTTATTACGACTCTAGTATTGCAATGTCTGAATAACGACGGAACGTGACAGTGTTTGTCGCGACAGTCATTTTTCATAGAATTATACGCGAATTATTGTTTATCGGAAAACAGCTATGAATTCGATATTAAACGCAAAGGCATAATCTAGTTCTTTAATAGGTAAGCGCAACGGAACAAGATACATGCGTAAAATCTCTTCTCTACAACTACGCGTAAATAACTGCTTAACAATTAATCATACGAAAAGATATTAAAACTATTAGTATTAAAATTTATTTTACTATTAACACGTTGGCTGCCGTAGGGGTCACGGGTGACCGGCGCAAGAGATTTTACTGAAGATCTAAAATATTCGCAATGGGTAGTAATAATTATTTTATAAATGTAGTTATTGTTAGAATAGTTATGCGATTCTTTGGTCTCCAGTACTTGCACATTATTTACATTTTGCATAATTCACTCAAACGCTGTAGTATTCCATTGCATCGCCGTTCTAATATAGTAAAATACGCACGGCAGTCAACTGTAAATTTTTATTTTGACCGGCGCAAGAGATTTTACTGAAGATTCAAAATATTCACAATGGGTGGCAATAATTATTTTATAAATGCAGTTATTGTTAGAATAGTAATGCGATCCTTTCCAATATATAATATACTGCACATTATTTACATTTTATTATAATTCAGTCAAACGCTGTAGTATTTCATAGCATCACCGTTCTAATATAGTAAAATACGCACGGCAGTCAACTGTCAATTTTTATTTTGACCGACGCAAGGGATTTTACTGAAGATCGAAAATATTCGCAATGGGTAGCAATTATTATTTTATAAATGCAGTTATTATTAGAATAGTGATGCAATCCTCTGGTCTCCAATACTTGCACATTATTTGCATTTTGCATAATTCAGTCAAACGTTGTAGTATTTCATAGCATCGCCGTTCTAATACGGCAAAATACGCACGGCAGTAAACGTGTTTACATTACTATTAAAAAATATTAACTTTATTAAAGTTCATTTCAATTTTTCTACTTCCACGTTCAATTACGAAATAATAGCTGGCGACGCGAGGCAGCTTTTGCGTAAAATTGCCGGTCAACAAAGTGGCAACACAAAGTGCAACGATGATTCTCCCGGAAGACGCCGTCCGATGCTCGGCGAAGCTCGTCGTAATTATCAGCAGCTGTCGGCCGATCAGTTTTCCGAAAGTGCCGCGTGTAAGGTGGGACGCGTTACATCGAACTTCTCCGTGACGCTGATGGATGAAAATTCGCCCGCTCGCCGACGCGCTGCACTCAACCGGCGTACGTAATTCTTCGCCCGCGGAAAAGCAGCGCCGGCAATATCTCTTATCGAATCAAATCTTTCATTTCACCCCGGCCTCAATGTTCACCTGGCGCGCCCGAATTTGACGCGTGTTTCGTTCGGCACAACCGCAAATTGAATTGTGCCGGTGCGAACATTTTTGTACCCCCGGCACGTCGAACGCGCGCTCGTCATTTGAAAGAGATTCACGAAATTAGCGCACGCTCGGTGCTTCTGATTACAGCGTACGGTGCAAGAGAGGGAAGGGCGACGTCAAAATCAATTTCGCATTCACGACACAGCGAAGAAGGCACAGGATAGGACAGATTCTAAAATGTTCGACAGCCAGGCCGTTTTATGCGACAATATTGGGGACACTTTTTGAAATCTTTTTTCGTCGTGCCGGAACTGGACCGTTCTCTGACCACGCACAAAAATAGTTAATTTGTGAAAGGAGAATTGTCCGTAATAGCGTGACGCATAGAATGTTCAATAGCCACGTCGTTTTCTACGACAATATTGCGAGTGCATTTTCAAATGGTATCCTATCATACCGAAACTAGCTAAATGCTCGATCGCTCAACAGAAATAACATTTTATTCTAAAAAAAATTTCCGTAATTTTGAAAACTTCGGCGTCCCCAAGCAACACTACGAGAATTGGCAAAATTCTAAAACGTCTGACAGCCAGGCCGTTTTATGCGACAATATTGGGGACACTTTTGGAAATGCTTTTTTTATCGATCGCTCTCACAGAAATAACATTTTATAACTAAAAAAAAATTTCCGTTTTCTGCGAATAGCGAGTGCTTTTCCAAATGTTAAAACTTCGTTTGATCGTCCCCAAGCAAAAAAAATCTCTGTAATTTTGGGTGAGAATAGGCAAAATTCTAAAATGCCCGACAACCAGGCCGTTTTATACGAGAGTATTGGGGACACTTTTGGAAATGTTTTTTTATCGTGCCGGAACTGGCCCGTTCTCTGACCACGCACAAAAAATAGTTAATTTGTGAAAGGAGAATTGTCCAGAATAGCGTGACGCATAGAATGTTCAATAGCCACGTCGTTTTCTACGACAATATTGCGAGTGCATTTTCAAATGGTATCCTATCATACCGAAACTAGCTAACTGCTCGATCGCTCAACAGAAATAACATTTTATTCTAAAAAAAATTTCCGTAATTTTGAGAACTTAGGCGTCCCTAAGCAACACGACGAAAATAGGCAAAATTCTAAAATGTTCGGCAGCCAGGCCGTTTTATGCGACAATATTGGGGACACTTTTGAAATCTTTTTTTATCGTGCCGAAAGTGTCCCGTTCTCTGACCACGCACAAAAATAGTTAATTTGTGAAAGGAAAATTGTCCGTAATAGCGTGACGCATAGAATGTTCAATAACCACGTCGTTTTCTGCAACAATATTGCGAGTGCTTTTTCAAATGTTATCCTATCATACCGAAACTAGCTAACTGCTCGATCGCTCCACAGAAATAACATTTTATTCTAAAAAAAATTTCCGTAATTTTGAAAACTTCGGCGTCCCCAAGCAACACGACGAGAATAGGAAAAATTCTAAAATGTCCGACATATAGTTTTAAATATAGAATGTGCAATAGCCATGTCGTTTTCTGCGACAATATTACGAGTGCTTTTTCAAATGTTATCCTATCATACCGAAACTAGCTAACTGCTCGATCGCTCCACAGAAATAACATTTTATTCTAAAAAAAATGTCCGTAATTTTGAAAACTTTGGCGTCCCCAAGCAACACGACGAGAATAGACAAAATTCTAAAATGTCCGACAGCCACGCCATTATCTGTGACAGTATTGCGGGCACTTTCCCAGATGTTTCCTTATCATACTGCCGGCTAATTCTCCGGGCACCCGGCAAGAATTAAATTTCGCAAAGAAAAATGTCCGTAATAGCATTTGGAAACTCAGTCGCCTCCGGGCAGCACGACCTTGCCGCGATACGAAGTAATCACGGTGTAGGCAGAAAGTTTATAAGCGCCTCTCTCACGGTACCTTCTCACTCTTTTACGGCGGTTAAAGCTAACGATCTATAGGATGTAAATACGCATGCCAGAGTATCGATCAACAGCGTCCGTCGGTCGGTGGGGTCTCTTTATATTATATCTTCATAACCCTTAGCGCTCCGCACATTTTTGTCTACCAGTAACTCCGGGTTTCGCAGCGGAAGGAGTGAAACGGAGTCTTATTTTAAGTGAGAAGAATTAGACGTTCTTGCGAATGTTTTTAATTTTATTTATTTTATACATATGCATTTTCTTCTTGCAAATGAAAGATAAATTTAAAATTTTGTAAGTCACCCTGGTGTCACATCTTTGGAAACAATGTCCCATTTGCATCCTGGGTTTAGTTGTGCAAGTGACACAGTAATCACTTGTTTAACGTCTGCCATCCTTTTGTTTCCTTGTAGAGCACACCACACAGTCCCTCTTTTATTTAGAATTATTTGGGAACCACTACTTGAAGTGTCAGAATTATAATCAACACTGTCTTTCGCAATATCTTTTAACACATTGACTGCCGTGCGTATTTTGCTATGTTAGAACCGCGATGCAATGAAATACTGCAGAGTATGATCAAATCGTGCAAAATAAAGGTAAAGCAGAGCTATTAGAAGCCAAAGTATTGAAGCAGCGTTCCAATATCAATTGCTTTTACAAGATTGCAAATAGGCCTCATTGCGAATTTTTTACATTTTTAGTAAAATCTTTTGCGCCGGTCACTGGTGACCACCGTAGCAGTCAACGTGTTAACGTTTGAAAATCAAACACGTCTTCACTACCACTCAACTCTAAATTCTCATCATAATAATTATTCTACTCCATGTTGCTAACCATAAAAAAGGTCAAAAAATGGTTTAATCGTAACAGTACAGAGACTGAGCACGTTTTAACTACAGATAACAATTGCCAACGCCGACGATACCGCAGCATCTTAAGCGCAATCATGTTAAAAACATTTGGCTTCGGAGCCTACGGAGCGCTAAGGGTTAATAAACTGCTAACGAACGTCGGTTATACAGACAGGATGTACGTCGGCCCGACGCAATGCGGCTCTCGGTTCATCTCGATGTTTATCTGAAGCCTCAATTTCCATTAATGGCGCGCGTCGATGCAGACGGAAGGAGTGCGCGGAATCGTATAGGTGCGTAGTCGCTTTTACACCGTGGCCTTTCTTACCCTTCTGCCACACTCTTTCTTCCGCCGATCCATTGTCATCTCGCCGTCCCCCGCAGAGACCGCGTCCCGGTCGTTTTATTCTCGCAACGAGTTTTTGTACGGACGAACGTGTATAAAGCGCGCGCGCGTGTTTATTGCGCCGGACGACGGTTCGTAAAAGTCCAATAACAGGTCACCCACATACGTTCGATCGGGCGCACCTGCGAACGCGGCCATCGTGTCAATTGCATTCACCTCCTGCCCGCTTTGTCCACCTGACAAACTGGCTGCGAGCAAAAAAGTGCGCCGCTTTGTAGACCTCTTTCGAGTATAGTTCCCGTTCGGGCGCAATCAATGCTGCCACAGTTGCACAGCACCGCGTCGCAGCGAATCTTCATTTACCGGCATCTAGCTAAACGCCCTCGGGTCAAACGGTGCGCGCGGGTCAATATGCAGGGAGTTGCCGAAAATTTGTAGAGGGAGAAGAGAAGTTCATGTGAATGTATGCATGATATAATCTTGTTTTTGAATTATAGTCGTTTTTATATGAAGCCTATTATTTAATCATTTTAATGCAGCTCAATATGCAGGGAGTTGCCGAAAATGTGTAGAGTGAGAAGAGAAGTTTGTGCAAACGTATGCATGGTATAATCTTGTTTCCGAATTATAGTCGTTTTTATATGAGCCCTATTATTTTTAATCATGAAAACTATTTGCGGTAGCCATCTTTGGATTGAATAGATGCCTCCTGACTTCTAAATATCACTTCGGGTCATTATGAAATATATTAGCGAATTTCTATACGTGTAATCGCCAAGAGCATCTAACAAACTGCCGAAATCTAGACTACGTATGCGAAGCCTATTTGTTCCAAGTCATATTTAACACTTTGACTGCCACGGTGGTCACTGGTGACCGGCGCAAAAGATTTTAATAAAAATGCAAAAAATTCGAAATGAAGCCTATTTGCAATTTTGTAAAAGCAATTGATATTGGAACGGCGCTTCAATAATTTGGCTTCCGACAATTTTGCGTTACCTTCATTTTGCACGATTTAGTCATACTCTGCAGTATTTCATTGCATCGCGGTTCTAACATTGCAAAATACGCGGTGACCGGCGCAAAAGATTTTAATAAAAATGAAAAAAATTCGAAATGAAGCCTATTTGCAATTTTGTAAAAGCAATTGATATGGGAACGGTGCTTCAATACTTTGGCTTCCGACAACTTTGCGTTACCTTCATTTTGCACGATTTAATCATATTCTGCAGTATTTCATCGCATCGCGGTTCTAACATTGCAAAATACGCGGTGACCGGCGCAAAAGATTTTAATAAAAATGAAAAAAATTCGAAATGAAGCCTATTTGCTATTTTGTAAAAGCAATTGATATTGGAACAGTGCTTCAATACTTTGACTTCTAACAACACTGCGATATCTTCATTTTGCACGATTTAATCATGCTCTGCAGTATTTAATCGCATCGCGGTTCTAACATTGCAAAATACGCGGTGACCGGCGCAAAAGATTTTAATAAAAATGAAAAAAATTCGAAATGAAGCCTATTTGCAATTTTGTAAAAGCAATTGATATGGGAACGGTGCTTCAATACTTTCGCTTCCGACAACTTTGCGTTGCCTTCATTTTGCACGATTTAATCATACTCCGCAGTATTTCATCGCATCGCGGTTCTAACATTGCAAAGTACGCGGTGACCGGCGCAAAAGATTTTAATAAAAATGAAAAAAAATCGAAATGAAGCCTATTTGCAATTTTGTAAAAGCAATTGATATTGGAACGGTGCTTTAATACTTTGGCTTCCGACAACTTTGCGTTACCTTCATTTTGCACAATTTAGTCATACTCCGCAGTATTTCATCGCATCGCGGTTCTAACATTGCAAAATACGCGGTGACCGGCGCAAAAGATTTTAATATAAATGCAAAAAAAACGAAATTAAGCCTATTTGAAATTTTGTAAAAGCAATCGATATGGGAACGGTGCTTCAATACTTTGGCTTCCGACAACTTTGCGTTACCTTCATTTTGCACGATTTAGTCATACTCTGCAGTATTTCATTGCATTGCGGTTCTAACATTGCAAAATACGCGGTGACCGGCGCAAAAGATTTTAATAGAAATGAAAAAAAGTCGAAATGTTGCCTATTTGCAATTTTGTAAAAGCAATTGATATTGGAACGGCGCTTCAATACTTTGCGTTTCTTTCATTTTGCACGATTTAGTCATATTCTGCAGTATTTCATCGCATCGCGGTTCTAACGTAGCGAAATACGCTTGGCAGTCAACGTGTTAAAGAAAACCTAATTTTTGTTTCTTGAAACTGCATCTTTAATCGGATCCGATCCGTCGGAATTAATCGAAAACAAAAACTCCTACAATTCGGCAACGAAAATGATCTTCTTTGCCACCATTTTATTATCATTCGTAAACAAATCCCACACAATCCCCAATAACACTGCCTACATACACAGCCACACGATTACACACTCATCAAACCGGAACGTCAGACACAAACACCACCCTCCGACGATGGCCAAATCGCTCCCCAGCCGAAATCGCACAAAACACGCGTACCCTGCGTTTACGGCTCATCTCACCGGCGTCCAAATATTTCAGCGCCCGACGTCTGCGTCCCGGCTTCGACTTCCGTTCAGTCGGCTAGCAACGGGCTAATGAGAGTTTTCTTTTTGTCCGTTATATCGTACGTTCTCGCATCGGTACACCCGACTAATGGGATTAACATCGTCTGCCCTCGAAGCACGTCGACGTCGACGACGCTGGAACACAGTTGCGTTCGACGGGCCGTTCGCGTTGTCTCGTAATGTCTTTACACCTCGTTGGTTCGGCACATTGGAACGGCGCATGCAGTTCGTAAGCGAGATCGTTACGTTTAACGCTCGACGTTAGTGCTCCTCGCTGATCTTCGTCTCCTGACGGGCTCGTTGTGTGCGTCTTTTGGAGAGCAGCGCCGGGGCTCATTCGTTTAGGCAAACATTCAGCAGAGATCCATTTCAGCGGTGATGCCCGGATGAATGTGAAACGCGTGTAATTTCACTTGTTCTTGCGACCGTGAGTCTGGGAGAGAACGGCGAGGGAAGGTATGGATGTAGTTCGATGGCTGCAGATGTGGGAGTGTGCAGAGAGTTGTCTAGGGATGGTGTTTAGTTGCGTGCGGGTGATGGTGTGGGTGCTGATACATTAAAAGATACGGTTATTTAAAATGTTTAACACTATGACTGCCGTGACGGTCACCGGTGACCGGCGCAAGAGATTTTGCTCAACATCCAAAATATTCGCGATGGGTAGCAATAATTATTTTATAAATGCTGTTATTGTTGGAATAGTGATGCGATCCTTTGGTCTCCAATACCTCCATATTATGTACATTTTGCATAATTCAGTCAAACGCTGTAGTATTTCATAGCATCGCGCTTCTAATACAGCAAAATATGCACGGCAGTCAACGTGTTAACACTAGATGTTCAGATTCCACGAGCAAATGGCAGAAACTGGTACTATTGTTTTCTAGTGAAATTTTTTTATGTTTATCAATAGAATGATACGAAAGTATGTCCAGACGCATTTCTTTCTCATACTTCTAATTTATAAATTCTCTACGCTACACACGTGGATATTTTACTGATAATATCCCACACCTACACGTTCTCCGTAAATCACTTTTTAAAAATCTAGTCTGCTCACGCATTTCAAACCCCATTTATAACATTTGTGAAATGACCCATTCGCGTTGCGTGTTCATACCGTACCTTGTTACGGCATTCGAACTATCGCTTCCATCTACTTCTTACCCACCTCCGCCGAAACATCCAGATATCCGCCGCAAAATGTATACTCGGTCGCCGGCAATAAAACACTCCGCGCTCCGCTATGATCATAATCGCATCACCGTATACAAACATCAGACGTTATTCTTCGCCGTTGACGCAGTCATGTACTTTAACTGCATTACCTCGTCATACTTTCCTTCCGCGGCCGCGTCCGATTTTTCCGCAATCTCTGTCGACCCCGATAGCCGCGCGCACTTCAGCTTGGAAGACTTCCCTGTTTCGCGGACAAATTGAATTCAGCCGCAAAACGTGCTCACTCGACGTCGACGTCGCTCGCCATTGTTTATCGTTACACGGAAAAGGATTATGTCTGCGAAGATATTGCGTGACCGACAGTTGAACGTGCATGGAATAAACGATGACCCGTGGAAGCCATTATTGCAGGGGCGCGGGGTTCCCAGACGGCAGACGGATCATAAATATACAATTCCGCGGGCAGCGGTCGAGAGTCCCTTCATTCCCTGCGTTTTCCCCGTCTCGTAGACTTCTCTGCGCGCAGACGGCGCGCTAAAATCCTTCGGCTCGGCGAAAGAAGCGCGCCTTCGAGAAATGAACTACTCCAATTAGGGACCTCCTCGGAACTCTGCGCCGGCTTCTTTCAGAACTCCAGCCTCGGACGGAGCTCGCCGTTGTACGGCTGCCGAAAGTTTCGCGAGACGATACGTGTGCCTTCCTGACTTGCGATTTTAATTGCTCTGACCGACGGCGACACTTTTTCCGCGACTTCTGCTGGACGGTGAGATTTCTTTTGTGACGCAACGCCGTGGTTGCGGGAGCCAACGTGAATTGGTATGAAGCAACGGTCCCCCAGGGGCTGTGGGTCCAAAAGGACCCACAGTACGGGAGTAGCGAACCCGGGGTACCCGAGCTAAATATCTCACCAAAGTGTGCAAGAACGCATTGTACGTTCGAGGTGAGGAAAACCTCTGGTATGGGGAGTGAAAGCGCTGGTTCTTCTGATGGTAAGCAGGCTATAATCTAAATGAGCTATTCCTACGGATAAGTATGCTGCGCACGCGTAGCATACTTGCCATTTAGTGTGTCTAATGTTGGATCGAATAGTCTACAAAAAATTATGTGTCTCGGTCTGCACCCAACATGTTTTAATGTTTGCTACGGCGTTCATAATGATAATACAGCAGAACTGAACATTTTCGGAGGGATGTTTTACATATATAATATTTATTATATTTAATACATGGGGAGTGAAAGCGCTGGTTCTTCTGATGGCAAGCAGGCATTAACCTAAACGAGGTATTCCTATGGGTAAGTATGCTGCGCAGGCGTAGCATACTTGATGTCTGGTGTGTCCAATGTTGGATGGCACAGTATACAAAAAATTATGTGTCGGTCTGCACCCAACAGACGAGACTGAACATTTTTTAATGTTTGATACGGCGTTCATAATAATAATACAGCAGAACTGAACATTTTCGGAGGGATGTCTTACATATATAATATTTATTATATTTGATACATGAGGAGTGAAAGCGCTGGTTCTTCTGATAGTAAACAGGCTATAACCTAAATGGACTATTTCTATGGGTAAGTATGCTGCGCAGGAGTAGCATACTTGATGTCTGGTGTGTCGAATGTTGGATCGCATAGTATACAAAAAATGATGTGTCGGTCTGCACCCAACAGACGAGACTGAACATTTTTTAATGTTTGATACGGCGTTCATAATAATAATACAGCAGAACTGCACATTTTCGGAGGGATGTCTTACATATATAATATTTATTATATTTGATACATGAGGAGTGAAAGCGCTGGTTCTTCTGATAGTAAACAGGCTATAACCTAAACGAGGTATTCCTATGGGTAAGTATGCTGCGCAGGCGTAGCATACTTGCTATTTGGTGTGTCCAATGTTGGATGGCACAGTATACCAAAAATGATATGTCGGTCTGCACTCAACAGACGGAACCGACAATTTTTTAATGTTTGCTACGGCCTTCATAATAATAATACAGCAGAACTGAACATTTTCGGGGGGATGTTTTACATATATAATATTTATTATATTTCATACATGAGGACTGAGAGCGCTGGTTCTTCTGATTGTAAGCAAGCTATAATCTAAACGAGCTATTCCTATGGGTAAGTATGCTGCGCAGGCGTAGCATACTTGCTATTTGGTGTGTCGAATGTTGGATCGCATAGTATACAAAAAATTATGTGTCGGTTTGCACCCAACAGACGAGATTGAACATTTTTTAATGTTTGCTACGGCGTTCATAATGATAATACAGCAGGACTGAACATTTTCGGAGGGATGTTTTATATATATGATATTTATGATATTTAATAAATCAAAATATATTATATTATATACATAATATATATAAAAATTTCATAATAATCATAATAATATATACGGGTTTTTATTGAAAAATACACTTTACCATAATTGCTGATTATTTAAAATATAATACTATAAACAAAATATTAAATAATCATTAACTTAAATTAAGTGGTATTAAATATTTTATTAACTAGTAAAATAATAATCATTAAGTTACCCTACACTATACGATACCTTTATACCTTAAAGTATCTAACGATAACTAAATAGAACATAAACTTTCATTTTCCATCAAAATAACAATCATCAAATTATCCTTACATAAAATTAAACATATTCCGTACTTCTAGATCCTAACGACTTTTTGTTTCACCGGTAAATGACTGCCATTACTTCCCGAACGTACCCAGCGCCGCAACTGTCAAAAGGTCAGACGCAAATTGTCATAGAAACGCAGTCGTCTCTCGCTCATTCTTCGTCAGCCACGCAGCTCAATTTCCTCGCCGCCCTTACAGATTCTCTCTATTCGTATCCGACGCAAAGGCTCACGCAAAAAGCCGCATCGTTCGCTTACACACGCGTACCGGTTATAGAATTCGCATCTTCTGCTTCCCGGCCAGGCAAAGAATACGCCGGAAACTGCATCGCCGTCGCGGCACAAAACGAGACGCGGATGTCACGTTTTTTCCCACTTTATCGCAACGTTCTACGCATTCTGTCCGCGCTGATTAATCCGACGAATTTACGACGCGGCACGATTATAAGACGCAAACAGCGATCGTGAAATAATAACGATCGCGTCGGCGGAATACGTGCCGGAAGGAGATTAATCAAAATCGCATTGCGCAACGGCTGACGTAGATTGAACGAGCTTTTTCATAGAAGCGCGGCGATAAGAATCTCCGCGGCAATTTTCGATTTGTCTTATCGTTTCATTGTGCCGCCGCGAAAATGCGGTCTCTGCCGGTGTTGCGCGAGCGAAGAAACTTTACTGCGTTTTAACGATGTTCGCTGATGGAGATAAGGAATTCGCTGCCAGCAGGGAAAATCCTGTCTTTCGCGGCGATACGTACAGTTTCGGTTGCGTGCGAAATTTTTGCAGACGTTACGTGTGCCGGAAGGATGTGTCGAATTTTTGGTTGAAAGAATATAATATGAAAAAATTGTAATTGAATGATGGAAATGAAAGAAATATTTGGTTGGAGGAAAAGTTCTGTCGTATTTTTAATAGGCAGATAATTTTTCTTGTAAATGACAAAAACATCTGGCTAGTGAGTCATTCGGATTTTTTTATTTTTTTTATAGCTGCTGTATAATATAAAAGGAGTCCTTTTTTACCGTTCATCATTTACTTGTGATATTTAAAGTGAAAAACATGTCAGTAGATAAAGTGCATTTACGACACTGCAGTTTGTATGAATTCCAAACAGGAAGCAACGCATCGGTTGCATGTAAAAATTTATGTGCGGTATTTGGAAAAGATATTGTAAATGTTCGTACTTGTCAAAGATGGTTTAGCAAATTTCGTTCCGGGGATCTGAGCCTTCAAGAAAGTGATCGATCTGGACGACCATCCAAGATCGATAATGATGTTTTGCGATCCATGTTGGAAAATAATCCACATTTAACAAGTCGAGCAATTGCAGAAGAGTTTAGCATTCATCATACAACACATTAAATGTATTATGATTAATATTAAACACATATTTTTATAAATTAATTCAAATATTGTCTTTAAAATACGACTGAACTTTCCCTCCAACCCAATAATTTGTAATACGTAGTGCTGAGATGATGACTCCATTGTTTTAGGACATTTGGACGAGCAGATACGTAGGAATACAATAGTAGACGGGGGACAGTGGTATATGTTTCAAACGGACACGTTCATACGCGTTGCAACTTGAGATGACATTATCGGACAGAACTTTCCGATATACCGTGTACTTCGATCAACGCGTCAATAATTCTCAAGCACCCGGAATCGTCACTTTGTACCAAAGTTGAGTGGTGCGGTATTTTCAATCTTATTAATAATGATGGATGAGATAGGAGACTTTTTTTGGTTGAAAAATGGAAATCGGATGAGAACTTTGATTGGAACTTCTGTTTGAACGCTTCCACGTTTTCATGGCAAATAGTTGCTGATGAGGGGTCTACAGTAATACGATATGTGTTAATATAATATTTGAGTGGGTGTATTTTTCTGATTTAACAAATATGAACACTTACAGAAATTAAGTTTTCTAGCGTCTTCTCACTTCACACATTATGTTTATTAATTAGTGACAAAATTGTGTAGCGGCTGTTGTTAATAAAAACCTCACTACTAAATTTTGACGAAATCGTGTAGCGGCTGTTGTCAATCAAAAATTCGTCACTCGTTTTTAATGAAATTCTATCCCGGGTGTTGTCAGTTATAAGCTCGTCATTATTATTCGATAAAATTTTGTAGCAACCGTGATAGTAAAAGAATTCGTCACTAATTTAAGCCGAAAAGTTTTCGAGTTCCTGCCGAATCAGAAAAGTAGACCCACACATAACATTACATCACCGCACACCTTAACCCCATAAACCCCACTAAACTCTCTCGATCACTACTAAATGTGCCGTTTACTTTGAAAGTGGCCTAACTCCATTTATCTTTAAATCGAGATAAATAACATTTACTGATAAATAACATGAATTTGTACATGTAACCATGGTAACCGGAAAATATTGAAAAACGGAGTTAGGCCACTTTCAAAATAAACGGCTCAAATTTTGACGAAATCGTGTAGCGGCTGATGTCAATCAAAAAGTCACTACTTTTTAATGAAATGCCATACCGAGTGTTGTCAACCAGAAACTTGTCATTATTATTAACAAAATTCTGTAACGACCGTGATAGTAAAAGAATTCGTCACTAATTTAAGCCGAAAAGTTTTCAAGTTCCTGCTGAATCAGAAAAGTAGACCCACATATAACATTACATCACCGCACACCTTAACCCCATAAACCCCACTAAACTCTTTCGATCACTACTAAATGTGCCGTTTACTTTGAAAGTGGCCTAACTCCATTTATCTTTAAATCGAGATAAATAACATTTACTGATAAATAACATGAATTTGTACATGCAACCATGGTAACCGGAAAATATTGAAAAACGGAGTTAGGCCATTTTCAAAATAAACGGCTCAAATTTTGACGAAATCGTGTAGCGGCTGATGTCAATCAAAAATTCACTACTTTTTAATGAAATTCTATAGCGAGTGTTGTCAACCATAAACTCGTCATTATTATTAACAAAATTCTGTAGCGACCGTGATAGTAAAAGAATTCGTCACTAATTTAAGCCGAAAAGTTTCCAAGTTCCTGCTGAATCAGAAAAGCACACCCACACATAACATTACATCACCGCACACCTTAACCCCACTGAACTCTTTCGATCCCCCGAAATACGTGGAGACGTTCAGATAAAAGTTCGCCATCGATTTCCATTTTTCACCCACACGAGGGCTATTATCTCATTACCCTTGCTTTGTGCCGCACCCCTTTCTCCACGCATGTTCCCCGCACTGCCTTCGCGTCGATTCGCGCGGTTAATTACACCCCCGAAATTTATCGCCACCACCTGACAGAGCCGTTATATTAGTTTTACTATTTACTTTACGAGCCATTAGCGCAAATGCCGTTGCGCCATAACCGGTCACCGCGTTCTGCGTGAAGGAAGTGCGCGGTTGATCTGGCCGTAAAAATTTTTACACACTCACGTTGATCGATAGACTCGCTGCGCCAGCAAATGATCGCCCGCAATCTGCCTTCAGCCGACGTTGAACGCATTACGGCGCCCGCTACGATATTCGCTGCGGATAGAACGTGTCCTGGAAGTGGGTCATTGATATAAACGCAGCTTCGTGCGTGGGTCTGTGTAGAGGCTCATCCGCGTGTCCGTAGACTGGACCGCACGCACACGCGTGCACGCGTGCATTTGACAGCGCGGTGTCGCGACAGTAGCCGGCAATTCTATATTCTACGGAGGAACTCGATATCCAGCCCGAACAGGGTCACAGGATAATCGATACACGAGCTCTGCCACAGGCAGGTACGCGGTTAGTGTGTGCGCACACATGCATGCAGGGAGTACAGGGTGTTACCGAAAATGTCGGCACACATGAGGGTGGAAGCAGTAGGGTGAAATAAGAAAAGAAGATCGGTTCTCTATTTTCATTCATTCATCACATCATTCATTATTTTCGATGCAATTTGTCACTCGGATTACCACCTTCGATTGTCGTATTGTTCAAATTCATTATTCACATCATATACATTATTTTCGGAATTATAGGCGGTTTTACGTGAAGCGTGTTATTTAGACATTCTATTTTCATTCATTCATCACATCACTCATTATTTTCGATGCAATTTGTCACTCAGATTATCACCTTGGATTATCGTGAAATGTATTAGCAAATTTCCATACATTCGGTGCAGTGAAATAACGAAGAAAGTTCATGTGAACATATACACGATGTGATTTTTCGGAATTTTAGGTGGTTTTATCTGAAGCATGTTATTTAGGCATTCTTATAGCATTTGTGTAATTTCGCATTTTCGATGGAACTTGTCATTCAGATTATCACCTTGGATTATCGTAAAATGTAGCAGCAAATTTCCATATATTCGTTGTAGTGAAATAAGGAAAAAAGCTTATGTGAACATATACGCGATGTGATTTTTCGGAATTATAGGCGGTTCTATGTAAAGCATGTTATTTAGGCATTCTTATAGCATTTGTGTGATTTGGCATTTTCGATGCAACTTGTTACTCAGATTATCACCTTGGATTATTGTGCAATATATTAGTAAATTTCCGTACATTCGGTGCGGTGGAATAAGGAAGAAAGTTGACGGAAACATATGTACGATATGATCGTGTTTCTCAATTATAGGTGATTTTACGTGAAACCGGTTATTTGGGCATTTTTATAGCAATTGTGTGATTTGGCATTTTTTATGCGACTTGTCACTCAGATTATCACATTGGATTACCGTGAAATGTAGTTGCAAATTTCCATACATTCGGTGCAATGGAATAAGGAAGAAAGTTCATGTGGACATATACACGATGTGATTTTTTACAATTATAGGCGGTTTTAATTGAAGCATGTTATTTAGGCATTCTTATAGCATTTGTGTGATTTGGCATTTTCGATGTAATTTGTCACTCAGATTATCACCTTGGATTATCGTAAAATATATCAGCAAATCTCCGTACATTCGGTGTGGTCAAATAAGAAAAAAGTTGACGTGAACATATGTACGATATGATCGTGTTTCTGAATTATAGGTGGTTTTACGTGAAACCGGTTATTTAGTCATTTTTATAGCATTTGTGTAACTTGGCGATTTCGATGCAACTTGTCACTCAGATTATCAGTTCAGATTATTGTGAAAGCTATTACCAAACTTTCATACCTACTATTATGACCAAATCATCTATTAAACCGACCGAAATGTAGACTACCCACTAGAAGGCAATTTGTACCGAATTCCTGTAACTACTTCCACCAGTAAATGCGTAACTGACCAGAAGGTCCTACACGAGATAAGACGCGTTACTTGTAGACATTCAAACGCAGTACTCAACAGCCTCATAAGAATTACCGTAACCCACAAACACCTACAATACTAAAACAAAGTCCCATCATCCATATATTCATATAAACCTTGTTTCTTACTCTATCTCCGGAGTTACGCCCACATTTTCGTAAACACCCTGTACATCTACATTGCCTGACCGCGTTATGCACACTCGCGCAATCTTGCATACGTGCATTAAAGATGCCAGATACGCAGAGTATCGTATGCAACCGCGCACAATGACACTTCCTAGAAGTGTTCGACGATCGACCGTAACGAAAGGCACCAGGCCTGCCTCCTTTTCGCCGAACTACGATTCGCCCAACAATCGCTTTTCAAGCTTTCCCCTTTCACCGGCAAACGTCAGATAACGGGAGCTGGCCATCCAGCGACGTACGAGTTCGATGCC
This sequence comes from Cryptocheilus praepositus, assembly GCA_033815515.1. Classification (NCBI taxonomy): domain Eukaryota; kingdom Metazoa; phylum Arthropoda; class Insecta; order Hymenoptera; family Pompilidae; genus Cryptocheilus; species Cryptocheilus praepositus. The sequence goes on along the minus strand of JAWWQZ010000303.1, from coordinate 7,827,313 downwards.
TCGTTCGATCCTATGGTACATCATTCCTCTCTCTCGCTCCCTTCTCTTTTAACCGGCTTTTCCCAAGCGCAAACGTTAGCCTCTCGACGCGTGTGCACAAAGGCCCAACGGATACGCACTTTTGTCTAGCCATTGTCGTACTCGTTCCTACCGTTACGCACACGCAGACGTCCATCGTTGCTAAACCATTTTAGCGCGCGCACCAACATTCACGACATCGACGACAGCGTTGCGTCGCAATTATCGTGTTCCATTAATTGCGCCAGATTGCAAACGAACCAATTTGTCCCTTGCGCGTCTCCAGCTTCTGGACAGACGGGATACGGGAAAGTACGTCGCGTTCTCGGGGTTTAATGGAAAAATGTGTGGTGTGATTAGGTAAGACTTTTTTCCAATATGAATTAATGTGTGTGGTGATTGGTTGATGAACAGAAAGCGACTAGATGGTCTGTGCTTGTTCCGGCGAAATAAAATAACGAATGGAAGAAAGTATGCCGCGTTGTCATGTTTTAACGAGAAAAATATGTGGGATAGTTAAAATAAAACAATGATGGTGAAATTAATACAAAATATTCCGCTTGCGGGTGCAATCGTTTTAAAACAAAATTTACGAGATCTACGTCGCGTTCTCGGGGTTTAATAAGAAAAATATGTGGTGTGATTAGGTGAGACTTTTTTCCAATATGAATTAATGTGTGTGGTGATTGGTTGATGAACAGAAAGCGACTAGATGGTCTGTACTTGTTCCGGCGAAATAAAATAATGAATGGAAGAAATTGTGCCGCAATGTCATGGTTTTACGAGAAAAATGTGTGATGTGATTACGCAAGATTTTTTTTCCAATATTGATTAATATGTGGGGTGGAAACAAAAGGAAAATAGGGTGCCGCGTTGTCATGTTTTAACACGTTGACTGCCGAGCGTATTTTGCTGTATTACAACGGCGATGCTATGAAATAGTACAGCGTTTGACTGAATTTATGCAAAATGTAAATAATGTGCAGGTATTGGAGACCAAACGATTGCATCACTATTCTAACAACTGCATTTATAAAATAATAATTACTATCCATTGCAATTTTTTTGGATCTTCAGTAAAATCTCTTGCGGTGGTCAGTAGTGACCATCTCGGCAGTCAAAGTGTTAACCCTTTGAGTGCTATGGACACATATACTATTCCGCCGAAATTTATCGGTTAAAAATATAATTGCATATATGCGTTTTCAATTGTTTCGAATTTTTACCTATTGCACCCACAATTTTCAATGTATGATGCATTCTTTATCAAATCATTTTCTTGCATTATTTACTTTCGCGTAAATGAAGAATTACCGTTAGAACTTAAAAAATACCCAATCGGTCGCATTTATAATCAATCAATAGATTTCATTAGCAAAAAGTTTTTCATCTCCAGCAAGGGCTTTTCACCGAAAGTATTCAGCAGTCAAAGGGTTAACGAGAAAAATATGTGGGGTAGTTAAAATAAAACAATGATGGTGAAATTAATACAAAATATTCCGCTTGCGGATGCAATCGTTTTAAAACAAAATTTACGAAACAGTTACAATCCATTGCGATCGCCATACAAATCTATCCCGTGCTTGATTAAACTAAACTGCGAATTCCCACGTTTTGTGATAAACCCATTATACAAAGAAACTCTTCGCAATTTTTTAGCGCATTATACGCATTCACGTTGCACAGCCTCTTGTATTCTAAGTCTATAGTCTATTTTAAGTCGTCTTACGCATCCCAGCACCAATGTCGTTCATTCGCATTTTGTTTTATCCGCACAAACACAGAGCGCCTAATCGCTTTCCGTTTATGCAACAACCACCACGCCTACTAATTCATATTCGTACAACCTCCTCCATAATTGGCAATGATCATGTGCAAACCATTCCGCGTTAGCCGCGTATTCCGAGTCCTCTGTCCTCCCAGCCAAACACGAATCGACGCACGCAAGTAAAAAAGGGCCGTCCGCTATTTATTTTGCGTGAATGCACGGGATCCCATGGGTTTGCACCTCGCGACGCAACTGCCGTCGCAAACGAGGGGTCCCCGCTGGGAAGCGGGCGACAAAGAGTGGGAACAGGGAAACGAGGGAAATATCCTGGAAAAATCGCGAGGCGCGCTGCAAGACGCGTCGTCGTCCGCAGGGAGCGGAGAGAAAAAAAGAGAGAGGGAGGTGGTTTCGTGGGCGAGGAAAAAGTAAGCGCCCTTTAGCCTGGCGCGCTTTCGGCCAATTATAATCTTGAATTATGAATCGGACATAACGAGCCTCGCGACGGTCTGTTCCGAGCCGTTGAGACCTGAGTACCTGGCGCAAGCTTGTGTAAGTGGCAAAATATGAGAGGCGGTGAGAGGTGTGCATGTGATGAGTGACGAGTGGAGTACGTTAGGTGAACGGCAGGAGTCTTTGAAAAGTGATATTTTAATATTTACGGAATAGAAAGGTCTTTTTTTGCGTGAAAATGGTAACTATTGTAATTTTTAATTTGTTTCGAGCTATTTAGATCTTGTACCTTGTGCATTCTTGTGTAAGTGGCAAAATATGAGAGGCGGTGAGAGGTGTGCATGTGATGAGTGACGAGTGGAGTACGTTAGGTGAACAACAGGAGTCTTTGAAAAGTGATATTTTAATATTTACGAAATAGAAAGGTCTTTTTTGCGCGAAAATGCTAACTATAATAATTTCCAATTTGTTTTGAACTATTCAGTCCTATGTACCTTGTGCATGCTTGTGTTAATGGCAAAATATAAAAGAATGCGATGAGAGATGCGTATGTGATGAGTGACGAGTGGAGTACGTTAGGTGAACGGCAGGAGTCTTTGAAAAGTGATATTTTAATATTTACGAAATAGAAAGGTCTTTTTTGCACGAAAATGCTAACTATAATAATTTCCAATTTGTTTTGAACTATTTAGACCTTGTACCTTGTGCATGCTTGTGTAAGTGGCAAAATATGAGAGAGCGCGGTGAGAGGTGTGCATGTGATGAGTGACGAGTGGAGTACGTTAGGTGAATGGCAGTAGTCTTTGAAAAGTGATATTTTAATATTTACGGAATAGAAAGGTCTTTTTTTGCGTGAAAATGCTAACTATAGTAATTTCGAAATTGTTCCGAGCTATTCAATCCTGTGTACCTTATGCATGCTTGTGTAAGTGGCAAAATATAAGAGAACGCGGTGAGAGATGCGTATGTGATGAGTGACGAATGAAGTACGTTTGGTGAAGGACAGTGATCTATGAAAATTAATACTTTAATGTTCAAGGAATGTAAAACCCTTTTCTATTTGAAAATACGATATCATGTTGTGTTCGACGTGGAACAGTTTTACTAAGAATGCAAAAAATTTACAATGAAGCCTATTTGCAACGTTGTAAAAGCAATTGATATTGGAACAGTGCTTCAATACTTCAGCTTCTAACAACTCTCCATTATCTTCATTGCATCGCGGTTCTAACATAGCAAAATACGCTTGGCAGTTAACGCGTTAAGAACACGCGCGAATAATTCTGCGAGTCGCCATGCGGCATGTGGATGCGTTCAAATCTACCGGGCATGTGTATAAAAAGTTGTCATGTGAACAATGTTACAAACGAAACATGGGAGAACCCAAGTGCGTTTGAAAGAACGACATCAGTCTGAAAAATCACCATGGGAACTACCAAAACAAAATACGTTGTCGTGTAGCAGTGGACCTGCAACCGCATTTCGACAAGTCACAGTACGGCACCTCATATGCATACCGTATCTTCCACCGGGAACATCTGTAACAAATGTAACAAGTGTAACAACCAAGGCACCTACAAAATTTGCCAGGCTCCGTCTTCATAAAACCACCCAAATAAAAATGCAAGGCCCCGGCCACGCAGCCGCAGAACGTTGGGGCGCGCAGTAGAGATCAGAAACCCTCTACATTACGACACTCATCTGCGGAAAGTCGCAGTGCGTGTCACGAGCGCGCGAGAAAGAGCAGAAAGACTGCGCATTTGCGTACTTGCATGCAGAAAGTCATAGTAAAGAAAGTTGCACGCCCACTCCTCGCGCACGTCTGTCATGCGTGAGTGCATGCACGTGCACGTGTTGAAGAGAAAGAGAGGAAAACTGTTGAAGCTGCGCGGGGCCATGAACCGGCACGACGAAAATTGCGCGAGAAAAAGGGGGAGAGAAGGAATCTGCGGGTGGAAGTCGAGAGAGACGGGAAGTCAGGGGCGGAGGCAATAGGAGAGGAAAAATAGAGTCTTTGTTCCGAGTCGAGCGTTTCGCCGGAAGGCACGCTGACGAAAGTGTTTCTGCCGCAATTGACTTCACTTTTTGTCGAACGCCGACTCCTGCATCCAGCCAGGCTGGATGGGTTAATGCGTCTGCAGCGGCGACGTGTTAACGAGTCGTGGAGCCAGCGGACGCACGATCAGCGTTCATTCAAGATTCTGCGAGCGTCTAATTAACACGTTGGTTGCCGTGGTGGTCATCGGTGACCGGCGCAAAAGGTCTCACGAGAAATTAAAAAAATATCCAATGGGTAGCATTTATAATTTCGTAAATGCGATTAATATTAATCAGTGATTCAATTCTTTTGTCTCCGATACCTTTACATTATTTCCATTTTGCATAATTCAATCATATTCTGTAGTACTTCAACACGTTGCGGTTTTAATACAGTAAAATACGTACGGCAGTCAACGTGTTAACACACTGACTGCCATGGTGGTCATCGGTGTCCGGCGCAAAATTAAAAAAATACCCAATCGGTAGCATTTATAATTTTGTAAATGCAATTAATGTTAAATACTGATTCAATTCTTTGGTCTCCGATACCCTCGCATTATTTCCATTTTGCATAATTCACTCATATTCAAAAAATACCCAATCGGTAGCAGTTATAATTCTGTAAATATAATTAGTATTAAATAGTGATTCAATTCTTTAGTCTCCGATACTTTCGCATTATTTTCATTTTGCATAATTCACTCATATTCAAAAAATACCCAATCGGTAGCATTTATAATTCTCTAAATGTAATTAGTATTAAATAGTGATTCAATTCTTTAGTCTCCGATACCTTCGCATTGTTTTAATTTTGCATAATTCAATCATATTAAAAAAATACCCAATCGGTAGCATTTATAATTCTGTAAATATAATTAGTATTAAATAGTGATTCAATTCTTTAGTCTCCGATACCTTCGCATTGTTTCAATTTTGCACAGTTCAATCATATTCTGTAGTACTTCAAGTTGCGGGTTTACTATAGTAAAGTATGCACGGCAGTCAACGTGTTAACCCTTTCATTGCTATGGGCGCATATATGCGTCCGCTGAAATCTATGGGTGTCGACTATGGGCGCATATATTCGTTTCCCAATCATTTCGATTTCTTACGTACTGCAGCCACAGGTATCAACGTGTGAAATGAATATAGTTGCGTTCTTCATCAAATAATTTTTTTTGCATTTAATTTGGCGTAAATGAAGAATTAGCATTATTAGTTACGCCTTGCATGATCAATCAATAGAGCTCAAACTATCAGAAAGCATTTCATCTTCAGCGGGCGATTCAGCTGAGAGTACTGAGCAGTCAAAGGGTTAATATCTTCACTTTGTGAAGAATTTACAAAGAGTGCTTCGGGGGGCGTGTGGTGTTTTGGGGGTTGAAGACGTTTATATTTCGACTGGATAACGAACGGTTTTTTTTTATTATTATTGTAGACATGTTGGCGTCAATACGCAAAAAGAGGGAATAAGCCTTCATATAGCCGAAACAAAGAATAGCAGTGTCTATGTCGATAGCACTCGAGACTATATTGAAGACGACAGCAAGATGCCTTATTGCGGGCCACTTGAGGGGTGGGTTTAGTCTTTTGAGGAACCGCAAACATGGACGTCATCGATGTTTTCTTGTGCGTGCCGGAGAATAAATATTTTAAATAAAATCTCTGGCCACACAGTGGGGACAATCGAACAGTCGTGGAGTTTTAACTGACAGGCATGTTAAATCGCGGGTGTAAAACTTGAAGCACAGTACATAGAGTCCGGAAGCAAAGTTTGCGACAACGTCGTGTTTTATTCCGTATCCTTTCCGTCTGCGCGTCTCAAACAACACGCTGCGCATTGGCTATGTGGATTTTGCACGGTTGAAAATAATTGTTGCGAAAGTAAATACAAATATGAGATTGTACATAGTGCGATGTGTATAGTTCGTTGTGGGCAACCGCGATATCGCAACTACTTCGTTTGAAACTCAGAGCTACACTGAATTTGTATACGGAATGCGATGAAGCAGAGGCCTTTCATTAAAGCACTTTCGTTTCTACGTTATCTGAACACTCAACGGAACGAATGAAGCGATAAGAAAGAGAATGTAGAAAGAGATTACTCCGCCAGTACGGCATACGGACTAAACACTCAGGTCATTATTCACTGCGGCCGTACGTCGTACAGACTGTACAGCGATGGGTTAAAATAACATAATGACTGCCGTGATGGCCACCGGTGATCAGTGCTAACCCTTCTTTGCATGATTTTTTCTTTATTGGTGAAATAAATCAAGGTGATATAATTCATGTTCAAAATTAAAGGGAGATTAGTTAAAAAAAATCTTAGTATATATTTATAGTATAAATTTAGCAAAAAACAATATGATGAAAATTTCCATCATCATGCAAAGTTAGATTAAAGTGAACTTGTTGGGCATTCAATGTTATGATGGAAATTTCCACCATTATGCAAAGAAGGGTTAAAGATCTCTGTGAAACACAAAAAAATCGCAATCCCTAACATTTACTATTTGATCAATGCGATTGATGCTTTAATAGTGACTCCATTCGCCTCTAACGTCTCTGCATTATTTTCATTTTCCACCGTTCGATCGTAATCTGTAGCATTTTATTATCAATCCTTGAGCCGTTTATGTTAGACTCCGGGAAGTTAAATTTGTGCAAGTTGAATTTTTGTTTCTTTGTCCCTACACAAAATTGGAACATTTGAGACGTGATCTCACAGTAAAAACACCTTTAATAAATTATGCGTTTATTTTATGTTTGAGCCCCATGTGTCTTGTACCCTCATCCTACCAACAGTCCTGAAAAATGTGCTTGTCGATATTCAGAAAAGCGATTGGGTAAGGAGGGAGAATATGTGAGAATAGGATAGGTTGGAAAGAAAGTAATGGTAGAATGGTCAAAGGGAAGCAGGAATAATAAAATGCGATTAGGGAAGGAATGTGTGGGCGGATTTGAATTTATCTCCGGGCCAGGTAGAAGGAGGGCAAACGATCCAACCTATTTTTGCGTCGCAACAATAATTGAAAACTCTCTAATTGAGCGCAAAGAAGAGCGCGTTTCTCAAATGTCAATGACCATGTTTGAAACGAGCCGTTCTTGGTGAACACGCAAGAAGAGTTTCGTGCGCAAATGAACGGCGGCAGTCGATTATGTCGAAGTACGAACAAGTTCTGCGAGAGTGACCCAGTTCGACACAGTTACGTGGAAGCACGCGTCGCCGTTGAAGAACTTTTTTTCACCGTAACGCCCATTTATCCACGTCCGGATGTACCTCGCGCAATACAGAAAAACAAGAAGTAGCCCTAAGAGATAGCTAATGAAGCGTTAAATAAATAGGAAAGAGAAGTGGCGCGAGCTGGCTGCGCTGAATGAGCGTGACGAAGTAATGGCGTCTGCGGAATAAAGGCAAATGGCAATTTTTGGAGGGTACCTAACCTGCGCTGTTCGTAGCACCTGTGCTGCTAGCAAAAGAATCCATACGCGAAATACTTTTGCATTTCACGTGCATCGTTCTCTGTCCGCGAAAATGTCAAATGCGCCACACAATTTTGTAGTGTGTAAGGTGGATGGGTTGGAGGACGCGTAAAGTAATAGCAGCACATTATCGAAACCGGAAAGTAAAAATCGAGTGTGTCGCCGAAAAGCAGTTCGGACTCATGCATGTAACAAATCTCTTCAGCGCGATCGCTATTTAACATTAATTGCATTTACAAAATTATAAATGCTACCGATTGGGTGTTTTTTTAATTTTGCGCCGGATACCGATGGCCACCACGGCAGTCAACGTATTAATACATTGACTGCCGTGTATATTTTACTATATTAAAACCGCAACGTGTTGAAGTGCTACAGAATATGATTGAATTATGCAAAATGGAAATAATGCGAAGGTATCGGAGACCAAAGAATTGAATCAGTATTTAATATTAATTGCATTTACAAAATTATAAATGCTACCGATTGGGTATTTTTTTAATTTTGCGCCGGATACCGATGACCATCGTGGCAGTCAGTATGTTAACTCGTTGACTGCCGTGCGTATTTTACTGTATTAAAACCGTAACGTGTTGAAGTACTACAGAATATGATTGAATTGTGCAACATGAAAATAATGCAAAGGTATCGGAGACCAAAGAATTGAATCAGTATTTAACATTAATTGCATTTACAAAATTATAAATGCTACCGATTGGGTATTTTTTGAATTTTCCGTGAGACCTTTGGCGCAGGTCACCGATGGCCACCATGGCAGTCAAAGTGTTAAACCCCGATTCCGGTAGAAGACGACCAACCCATTCACCGACCTAACAATCGTATCGTTTTCTGAATCATCGTCTTTCTCGCGTTTGGCCGAACTTCGAACTCAGCGTGAGAAAAATTCGCGATGTTAACGAAGTGAGCGTCATCATCGTATTTGCACGGTAATTAACGATTGTGATTACAGTTCGGTCGGCCGAAGACCGCATTGCGTCAATGCTCGGTTTGTCGGTGCCTCGCAACTTCGCTCGGCAACCACCTACACACACTCGACCACCACTGCCTGCCACCCCCTGTCCTCTGCTCCCACCCACTCACCCCCTGGCCACCTCCTGACCACCCCAGTCGGTGCCGCGACTAATTAAATGCTTGATTATTGGCCTGCCTAACCGGTTGAAACCAGTTTACTGCTCGCAGGACGCTTTTAACGCGCGATGTAAACGAGAAATAATAACGGTGAGACATTCAAGTGGGAGGGTCAGTTGGCGGGTGTGAAGAAGGTGGGTAGCCTGGTGTTAAAGTAGTTTGGTCAGTGGTTAGGACGTACTTTTGGGTGAGGTGTTTGTTCGTTCTTTTAATGGATTGTAATTCAACCGGGGTGGTGCTGAGAATTGTATGGATGTGGGTAAATGGGCTTTATTTAACAGAAGTGTATCTGGAGATTGTCGTAATACGAATTAAGGTAAACGTACTAGACTATCGAAATATAAAAACAGAAGAGCTTTAAGAATAACTAATTTAGCGAATGTTTGCCGAATAGTTCAAAGGAAATAATTGCGTTGTTCATGACATTACTTTATTTTAGAAATGCAAAGTTTTGTTTTCGCCAAACACAGTTTCCAAATACGCAACAAGGTGCACTTACACCATGCCTGACAGAAATTAGGTTCGAGCGCAAACGAACTTCTCTCAGTCAGTCCTTTTGCAAACAAAACAAATTCTTTGGCGCCACAGAACCCACTACGATACGTTTACCCGAGCATTTGACATAATTATTTGTTTATTCGCGCAGTGACGAAACGACGCAAAGTATGCGCGCTGTAAATACGGCCTGACAATTACGAGCGTCTCAACGAATGCGCACTGCGAGCGCTTCGCCGATAATTACGCGCTACAATTATCCTAATGACGCGTCCCTCTTTTTCGCCGACAGCGGCGCTAAAGTTACATCAACGGTATTATTGCTCGGAGGCAGGCCGTCGGGGCGGATGGAAGCGAGAACGCGAAAACGAGATGGAGTGGAACATTTTCAGCTTTTCCATTCTTTCCCCGTTCGACCGTGCTCTCCGCTACGTTAGGTCCGCGTCGCTTGAGGAGAGCACAATGGATGCGGAATATAAACGAATTCCTCGAGAAGTTCTATCGGGCGTGACGATCGAAACGATTGTCACGTCGAGTGTTTCTCCAGCCCCGTCGGAAGAGTATCTCCTTCGCAGTTTTCCCCCCTTTCGTCCCGCGGTAACGAGGTCGCCCCGGGAAAATCAAACGGTCGCTGCCTCGTAATTAACACATTGCTGACGGGTCACGGGTTAACACGTTGACTGCCGTGATGGTCACCGGTGACCGGCGCAAAAGGTTTTACTAACATGCAAAAAAATCGCAATGAAGGCTGTTTGCAATTCTGTAAAAGCAATTGACATTGGAACTGTGCTTCAATACTTTAGCTTCTAATAAATCTGCGTTATCTTCATTTTGCACGATTTGATCATATTCTGCAGTATTTCATCGCATCGCGGTTCTAACATTGCAAAATACGCGGTGACCGGCGCAAACGATTTTATTAAAAATGCAAAAAACTCGAAATGAAGCCTATTTGAAATTTTGTAAAAGCAATTGATATTGGAACGGTGCTTCAATACTTTGGCTTCCGACAACTTTGCGTTACCTTCATTTTGTACGATTTAGTCATACTTTGCAGTATTTTATTGCATCGCGGTTCTGACATTGCAACATACGCGGTGACCGGCGCAAAAGATTTTACTAAAAGTGCAAAAAATTCGAAATGAAGCCTATTTGCAATCTTGTAAAAGCAATTGATATTGGAACGGTGCTTCAATACTTTGGCTACTAGGAACTCTGCGTTACCTTCATTTTACACGATTTGATCATATTCTGCAGTATTTCATTGCATCGCGGTTCTAACACTGCAAAATACGCGGTGACCGGCGCAAAGATTTTACTAAAACTGCAAAAAATTCGCAATAAAGCCTATTGGGAATCTTGTAAAAACAATTGATATTAGAGCGGTGCTTCAATACTTTGGCTACTAACAACTCTGCGGTACCTTCATTTTGCACAATTTGATCATATTGTGCAGTATTTCATCGCATCGCGATTCTAACATAGCAAAATACGCGGCGACCGGTGCAAAGATTTGACTAAAAATGCAAAAAATTCGCAATGAAGCCTATTTGTAATCTTGTAGAAGCAATTGATATTGGAACGGTGCTTCAATACTTTGGCTACTAGGAACTCTGCGTTACCTTCATTTTACACGATTTGATCATATTCTGCAGTATTTCATTGCATCGCGGTTCTAACACTGCAAAATACGCGATGACCGGTGCAAAGATTTTACTAAAAATCCAAAAAATTTGCAATGAAGCCGATTTGCAATCTTGTAAAAGCAATTGATATTGGAACGGTGCTTCAATACTTTGGCTTCTAATAAATCTGCGTTACCTTCATTTTACCTTCATTTTGGAGGATTTGATCATATTTTCCAGTATTCCATTGCATCGCGGTTCTAACATTGCAAAATACGCGGTGACCGGCGCAAAAGATTTTACTACAAATGCTAAAAATTCGCAATAAAGCCTATTTGTAATCTTGTAAAAGCAATTGACATTGGAACGGTGCTTCAATACTTTGGCTTCTAGTAACTTTGCGTTACCTTCATTTTGCACGATTTGATCATACTCTGCAGTATTTCATTGCATCGCGGTTCTAACACTGCAAAATACGCGATGACCGGTGCAAAGATTTTACTAAAAATGCCAAAAATTCGCAATAAAGCCTATTTGCAATTCTGTAAAAGCAATTGATATTGGAGCGGTGCTTCAATACTTTGGCTTCTAATAACTCTGCGTTACCTTTATTTTGCACGATTTAATCATAGTCTGCAGTATTTCATTGCATCGCGGTTCTATCATTGCAAAATACGCGGTGACCGGCGCAAAAGATTTTACTACAAATGCTAAAAATTCGCAATAAAGCCTATTTGTAGTCTTGTAAAAGCAATTGATATTAGTATTCTATTGCATCGCGGTTCTAACATGGGAAAATACGCTTGGCAGTGGATGTGTTAATTCGAGTTTCATATTTAAACGCTCTTGATCGGTCACGAGTTAACTCGTGTTTGCATTTGCGTTGGATACTTTAATTTTTGAAACGCAGGGTAATATAGAACATTGCAGAAGTTTTGGTCATCGTATTCAGTTGTGTTGGTTTTCTTATAGAAAATATACTTTTATTAGCACTGATACTTTTATTACAATTATAGTATTATGATGTCAGAATAGCGACCGGACGTGACGGTGAAGGATTTTTCAATAAATTGTACGCGAATGCCTTATGTAGTTGCCTGAGGGATTTTTGAGTACTTTGTAGTGATTTGGAAAATTATTGTTTATCGGAAGACATTTATGAATCTGATATTAAACTCTATGGCATAATTTAGCTCTTTAGCAGGAAAGCGCAACAGAAGGAGATATATGTACAAAGTCCCTGGTGTACAACTACGCGTAAATAACGCTGTACAATTGATCATACGAAAAAGTATTAAAAGTTATATAACCCATATGTCCACAGTTTAATTTCAATTCATTACGTATAAATAAACTTTATTGCATTTCATTTCGATTGCTTCACCCCCACGTTCAATTACAAAATAATAACCGGTGACGTGAGACAGCTTTTGCGTAAAATTGCCGGTCAACAATGTGTTGACATAACGACGTTAGCGTATAAACGCGCGCACCAACGTCTTGCGGGTTTATAAGCATCGCGTTGTTCGCGTTCGAATTAATCCGGACATCGCATTTGCCCGAAACAATATGCCGAGCGAACGCGGCACTCCTCGCACGTAATTGCCGCCGAGTGAGAGTGGATTTTAACGGGGGTCTCTATCGAAATGAAATGCAACTGGTAACGGGCGGGAAATCGTAAATTTCGGCCGTCGCGCGGTGTTAATCAGGTTGCTGTTGCAAGGTCTGTGAAAAGTGTGTGCCTAAATTGTGTCGCGCGGAGTAAGAGAGTGTACGGGTGTAGCTGCTGTAATATGAAATTAAGTTGTGATGAATCGTTTTTTGATTTTATTACTGACAGTGCTGTTTGGTAAGTGTCCTGAGGTGATGAATGTGTGAAAGAGTGATTTCTTTGAGATTAAGTTGTTTGTCGGAATTTGTAAAAGAGTTCTATTATAGTAAGATACTAAATCCAATCTGTACACTATATATAATTTTTACGTAGTGATTATTTATATTTTTTTATTCGTCCGTTTAAATAGATTTGTCTTCCGAATATTCCGAACATCTCAAAATTTTGCGAGTATATTTTAGTTTTCATTAAAATTGCAATTTGCACAGCAACTTGCACCCACTTTAATGCATGGCGAGTATAATAATCAAAAACAGTTAACTGGTTACACAGGTTGCTTCTTTTTTGTTTAAATAACATGTAAATTTTCCTCCCACCGCGTTTACGTTATACTATTTTTCCATAACATTTATTTATTCGTTTTATTTCATCTTATTCTCCAAACATGCAGAATATGTGAAAATTTACGAACACATTTGAGTTTTCACGAAAATCGTAATTTAACCAGCAACTCGCAGCTACTTACGCTCATCAAGTACACTCATCGAGCACAAAATATCGCCATCTCTTCACGACGACTATACTCGTCGAATACAGCTAACTGGTTGAGCAAGTCTGTCCTTCTAAAACAAATCGCTGTGTGTGCACAGCCGTACGCGAGCGTTTTCACGAGCGCGAGCCAATTGCGAAATTCTTGACTGTTTGAAAAAGCAATATGCGCGGCCCCTGCTTTTTACGTATTTACCTTCGCCGCGAGTCAATACGCGCGTCGGAAAATCGATGCTGGGCCGATCGATCGTTAATATCGCCGCCCTCCAGGAGACTTAACGACGTCCACGCCACGCAATTCAATTTCTCACATCCTACGCCCACGTGTGTTGTCGCACATACGCGCAAAGCACCCTTCACGTCCAATACGTGATTTCTCGAAAAACATTCCGACGCCCGCGCGACCTCGCGTTTTCCTTCGTTCGGCGAGCGAACATTCAAACCGACCGGATGGTGTCGATTTTCAGACAGAATGTTTTACCGTACCGTTCTTTTCTATCTTAAATATGCATCGACATGCATGCTCGTGCAATATGCAAATTATGTCTGTTAGACTAATCCGCAAATCTTTGCATTAAGATTCATGAGTGCTTATTCGAGGTCTGGTGTGATAAAAACGAAACACGAAGTTCCTATCTGCGTTTATTGAGATATGTTTGTACATTCTGAGACCTATGCGATACGTACGTAAAACCTAAACTTTATAACGTGGATCTTGCTTCAGATTAAATTGTAGAACGCGTGAACTTAAACTGGGTGGTGGACTAAGATAAAATTGAACGGAGTAAATCCGTAACCGGGAGTGATGTTAACATTTTACGACCGCTAGCCGATTAATCGACTTTTTCGGTTCCAATTGCTATTTACAGATGATATTATGACAATTCTGAATGACAATAAAATTACACTGCTTTGAAACCAAAAGATTCTCAACATCACATTCTGTATTTTTCAATTATAAAGCTTTATAATTAATCGGCTTTTTGATTCCAACTGTTATTTACCGGTAGCCGATTAATCGGCTTTTCAGTGACCAAAGGTTATATTAGATAAAATAAATATCAGATGATATTATGACAATTTTAAATGACAATAAAATTTCACTGCTTTGAAACCAAAGGATTCTCAACAACACGTTCAGTATTTTCAGTTATAAAGCTTTACAAATAGGCACATACACAATTCCTGCGCGATATCCAAAACAGAGTCTATCGTTAGTGAGTGGCATCTTCAGTCAATAGCGGTCGGTAAAGTGTTAAAATACATGTATACGAATTTTTTTAAATGTAAAAGGAGTATTATATGCGCGGTTATAAGGATCTCTTTAAACAGAAGACGCAAAACAGACACATACACAATTCCTGCGCGATATCCAAAACAGAGTCGGTCGTTAGTGAGTGGCATCTTCAGACAATAGCGGTTGGTAAAGTGTTAAAATATATGTACACGAATTTTTTTAAATGTAAAAGAAGTATTATATGGACAGTTCTAAGGATCTCTTTAAACAGAAGACGCAAAACAGATACATACACAATTCCTGCGCGAAATCCAAAACAGAGTCCGTCGTTAGTGAATGGCATCTTCCGTCAATAGCAGTCGGTAAAGTGTTAAAATACATGTATACGAATTTTTTTAAATGTAAAAGAAGTATTATATGCGCGGTTGTAAGGATCTCTTTAAACAGAAGACGCAAAACAGACACATGCACAATTCCTGCGCGATATCCAAAACAGAGTCGGTCGTTAGTGAGTGGCATCTTCAGTCAATAGCGGTCGGTAAAATGTTAAAATACATGTATACAAATTTTTTTAAATGTAAAAGCAGTATTATATGCGCGGTTGTAAGGATCTCTTTAAACAGAAGACGAAAAACAGATTGGTCTGTTCGAAAGCACCCTTATATATATATAATATTATATTAGACTCGTGAAAGTACAGCAAGGAGTTAACAAACAAATCCTCAGTGTACCGCGGGTCTCTGCCGTTTGAATCGAGCTCTCTCCGGAAAGAGAGCAGCACGCCTCGCCAGCAATTTTCGCCCAGCGCAGTCTTCCGCCTGCGAATTAAGTTTCCCGCCGGCTCTCGTCTTTTTTCGCAGCCCCGTCCGCGGCCCGGAAAGCAGATAGGTTAAGCAACGGCGATTAACGTGCCGGGCCGGATAATTGATTTTCCGCGGCAACTCACGGCGAACACGTCCTGTACATACCGCGCCAGATAAAATAGGGCCCGCCGCGTAACGAAGTTTGCTAAACCATCTGCATCGCTCCTCCTCCCTTTTCCACTTCCGCTCCGCGACTTGCCAATCGCCGCTCTCCATCCGGCGGACCCGACAGCGACTTTAACCCTTTGAACGCTGAACACTCTCGGCCGAAGCAATCGTTGACGACGAAATACTTTACGCTGGTGCGAACTCTGTGAATTAATTGTACAGAGTGTATTGCAGGTGTCGACTGCAGCGAAATTATTCGATATTTCGTCTGACACCTTGAGCACTTTGTTACTTCTAAAAAAGTACGAGGTTTCTCAGGATCATGCGGGGATGCCGAGGTAATATCGGCCTGATTCCTTACGGTCACTAGACTTTATTTTTTATTTAATCAAATGGTGGATGCAACAGATGTGCTGGACTGAAATTGGAACAAGCTCCAGAAGGTGGGTTTGGGTGGTTAATAACACTACCGACCGCTATTGACTGAAGATGCCACTCACTAACGACCGACTATGTTTTAGATATTTGCGCAGGAATTATGTATGTGCTATTTGTAAAGCTTTATAACTGAAAAATACTGAATGTGTTGTTGAGAATCCTTTGATTTCAAAGCAATGTATTTTTATTGTCATTTAGAATTGTCATAATATCATCTGATATTTATTTTATCTAATATAACCGTTGACCACTGAAAAGCCGATTATTCGGCTACCGGTAAATAGCAATTGGAACCGAGAAGTCGATTAATGGGCTAACGGTCGTTAAAGTGTTAATAATCACTGGTTCGGTAACACACAATTGTAACGTATCTGTTCACTCCAAAAACACACGTGTCTTCATTCCGAAGACTGATAATTCTATGTACACTACGTAAGATATCGTAGCGATTGAATAACGCGTATATGCACCCATAGTCCGCACCGATAGATTTCGACCGATGCATATATGCGACCGCGGCAGTCAAAGGGTTAATAAACTGACCCAGAAACGCGAGAGAGGCGGAGGAGCGGCATAAAATCCAATTTTATTGTCCGCGGGGCTTTGAAGTGAGATTGCGCGCGGGTGGGTGTGTGAGTATCGTGTGCGGAAGTGGGTTGGTGGGTGCAGATAGAAGGGTGGTCGATCGGTAGGCGGCTCGTTTTTCTTTAATTAATCTGACGGTCTCCGGGAGTGCACCGGATGGAACGGGTAAATGAACGGGATGTTTAGCGGACGCACGGTTTATCGGGTGGATTAACGGACTCGCTGTATTGGCTGAGAGAGGAGGGGGAGGAATGTGGGACAGTTCGGTTTATGCAGTCGCAAGATGAAACGGAGAATACGGAAAAGGTGCTCTGAAAAGTGTTTGTGAGTATTGTGTGACCGTCTAAGACGAAATTGAGAGGCAAGGGTATATTAGGGCATCTTAGATCATGAATCTGTAGGGAGCGGAAGAGAATTGACAATTTTAGGGAAGGTTTTCAGTAATATTGCCCCTTTGCAACTAAGCATTGAACTATCCGCACGTCAAAAATTATCCAACTTTTCCCTCGGCTTTCCGTTGCAACTAAGCATCGGACCCTCCGCACCCCCACTCGCTTCAACTATTCCCGCGGCACCCCTTTACAACTAGACATCGAACTACCTGTACACCAAAAATCATCCAACTATTCCTGCGGCTACCCTTCGCAACTAGCTATCGAACTGTCCACACACCAAAAATCATCCAACTATTCCCGCGGCTCCACTTTGCAACTAGGCATCGAACTATCCGGACATCAAAAATTATCCAACTATTCCGTCCACACACCAAACTATTCCTGCGGCTTTCCTTTGTAACTAGTCATCAAACTATTTGGACACCAAAAATAATCCAACTATTCCCGCGGCTCCACTTTGCAACTAGCTATCGAACTGACCCCACACCAAAAATGATCCAACTACTCCCGCCACTCCCCTTTGCCACTAGGCATCGAATTATCCGGATACCAAAAATCATCCAACTATTCCCGCGGCTATCTTTTACAACCAGGCATCGAACTATCTGAACACCAAAAATAATCCAACTATTCCCGCGGCTACCCTTTGCACCTAGCTATCGAACTGTCCGCACACCAAAAATGATCCAATTACTCCCGCCACTCCCCTTTGCCACTAGGCATCGAATTATCCGGACACCAAAAATCATCCAACTATTCCCGCGGCTATCTTTTGCAACTAGGCATCGAACTATCTGGACACCAAAAATTATCCAACTATTCCCGTGGCTTCCCTTTCCAACTAGGCATTGGACTATCCGCACCCCCACTCGCTCCAACTATTCCTGCGGCTCCCCTTTGTAACTAGGCATCAAACTATCTGGACACCAAAAATCATCCAACTATTCCCGCGGCTTCCCTTTGCAACTAGGTATCAAACCTCCCACACCCTTTCTGTCAAACCAAAACATCCGGCGATTTGTTAAGCGCGCCACAGTACAAGAAACGGATCTTGCTCCTTAGCTCGTAACACCGCCCTCATCTCCTAAAACCCTTATTCTCACGCAGCCAGCCATCCGCCCGTCTCTTTCGCGCACGCCGTCCTTCTTACCCAAATAAATTCATTCCTCGGCGGCGCGAGCGCACGATCGATTTTCGACCCGACGCGCCTCCCGCGCCGTCGACGTCGACAAATGGTGTTTAATTAAGCAGATTAATCGCGCGCGCGCGCACTCCCGTAAAACGCACAGTTTAATGAAGTTCTCGCGGCGCACGCGGTGGTGCGTAAGACGGCGCCGAGACGCTGCGGGACGTCGGAATTACGGCGAGCCGAGATACCGGATGGGACGAAGTGTTTGTCGCGCCAGTCAGTCGTTCGCGCGATTTACAGCGTCGCCAAAGTTCGCGGCATGTTGCGTGCATGAGTGTTGCCAGCCGCGAAGCTACGCCGGCACTTACGAGCCTTCCGCGTCGCTCAATCTATCCTCGTTTACTTTGGCGGCCGCACACGGTTTGCGTAACGACCCAAAACGCGAATAAGATCGAACAGAAGAAAGGGCGGTGCAGTTTTGTTCGCGTTTCGTGGAAATATGCTTTAGTTTTAGACGGTGGGATGTCGTTTGGAATATTGTAAGATGTTTTGTCATTTAACACTTTGACTGCCGTGATGGTCACAGGTGACCACCGCAAGAGATTTTACCGAAGATCCAAAATATTCGCAATGGGTAGCAATGATTATTTTATAAATGTACTATGTAAATTCTTTTCTGTACCGGCGTAGCGCACATGTGAAAACTCATTAATACGTTGACTGCCGTGATGGTCACCGCGGACCGCAAGAGATTTTATTGAATATCCAAAATATTCGCAATGGGTAGCAATTATTATTTTATAAATGCAGTTGTTAGAATAGTGATGCGATCCTTTAGTCTCCAATACCTGCACATTATTTACATTTTGCATAATTCAGACAAACGCTGTAGTATTCCATAGCATCGCTGTTTTAATACAGTAAAATACTCTCAGCAGTCAACGTGTTAACACAAGAAATAGGCAAATGTTTATGAACTTTTCAAACGACTATTCTTTATTTTGCTGGAGATAAAACATCACTTTTACATTTTAATAAAGAAAAGGATAACTATTCTTTATTTTGGTGTAATTAGACGTCAATTTTACATTTAGTAATTTGCCATCTTTTCTTGACCTTTCGATCGCTCAATGCAATTCCTTTTCTTTTACCTTTTCTCGCTATATAAACCTTTTCATGTCCATAGACTTATGTGCTCGCAGCTCCCAAAGGGTTACAGACGGATAAACGCTGAATTGCGCCACTTAACGCAAAAGATATACGCTGCGGTCTTCAATTGAGTTGAACAGTTTCTGTTAGAGTTTGGGAAGGAGCCATAATTCCTAACTTCACCAGACAAGCACTCATTCGCCTTGTCTCCTGCGTTTAGGGCAGTTCTAACAAACGTGCATACTGTTACTTTCCCATTTAAATAAGAGCCTATACATATTTTTTTATTTTAAAGCCCTCTTCCGGCTTTACCTGCCTTTGATTTTATTTCAACACACCACCCCATTAAATTCACGAGGTCCACCACAGCAAATCCACCTGAGACGTTTCACAGCCGGTTCTTTTTATTTTATACAAATAACGCACCTTTGCCAGTGTCGAACGCGTGTTTGATCACGGGCCTTGACCACAAATGACACAAACACACACTTCTGCAATGACGTAAAAGGCAGTAAACGTCAGCGAACCCGCCATTTTCTTCTTTTCTTCCGAGACTTTAATTTAAAATTAAATCATCATGCGATCATTGCAAAGAGGTGTAATAAATATCTCTTTAGTATCTAAAGCAGTGAGCAGAATTTAATACTAACCTAATTCAAGAATAGGCGAATCGCATTACACAGATCTTTACACACCTTAACATTACACCGTTGCACATTTCAAAATTACATATAATATAAAACCAAGTCATTATGCTACCATCGCAAAGTAATACACCGATATATTTCGACGGACACATGCGTCTATAGCAGTCAAAGGGTTAACCATCCGCGCCGTTCTTCGCTCGGATCACCGACGTCCCCCGACTCTCGTTTTACGACGTCGGCAAGTGTACGGAATTAATTAACGCCCAAAAGTCGCGCGAACTTTCGTCGCGACTCCACAATGTACTTCAAGACTGCGTCTTCTGATTCGCAGCGACACTCGCCCGCCGTTTCGCTTCTGCGCCCGAAAACTTCTGGGATCGGCGATAATTAGATCGAGGTGCGTCTCCTTGACCCTGACTTTAAATATTGTTACTCCCTCATCGACGTCAAATATTGGAACGACCCGACCGTCTGTAATGAAGGCCGACGAGGGCGGAACGAGATTCGGTTTGTGCCCTGAAGCATCGCGACGGCGAAGTAGCTAACGATCGCCACTGGCGTAAGGTGTAAGAAAAGTTTACAACCCACCCCAGACGGGACCCCGTGCCACGCTCGGAGAGTTAATTAATATGGGGCGAGGATTGGTCGGCGATGTTGACGTATATAGCGTCGTGAAAAATGTTACGGAGCATCGATCGGCCTGCAAATGCAGGCGGCCCAAGGGTGTTTTATGAAGACTATTTATAATTTCATGTCTGATTTGAAGTTGATGCATTTTATGTTTGAGGGGGATGTGATGCGTTTGATGGTTGATTTCGATTTTATACGTTTGATGTTTGATTTCGATTTGATGCATTCGGTGTTTGATCTGAATTTGATGCGTTTGATGGTTGATTTCGATCTTACACAGTTGACGTTCGGTTGCATTTTTATGAAATTGATGCATTTCATGTTTGTTTTGAACTCGATGTTTGATTCAAATTTGATGCATTAGGCGTTTGATTTGAATTTCCTGTCTGTTTAGAATTTGAACCAGACTTCTAAAATAACAACCGCCATCACGCTAGAGTAGAGTATAAAAAAGCTTTGCGCAATTTTCGAAACTTCGTATCTCCGAAATACTTCGACGTTCAGCGGTCTGATCGTGGCCTACTTTCATCGCAAATTACCTTCTATCGACTGGTGCAGATCCGGGTCAAATGAAAGTTTCACAATTTTTTGCTCAATTTTAATCCTACTTTCATATAATTTTTCACAATTTCTCAGAATGAATATATATTGAAAATGTGCGACTCTCTTTCCAATGATTTCCGATATAGTGCAAACTCGCAGAACAGTGGGTGTGTTCCAACGCATCATCTGCGATATATGCATACCGTCATCCAATATATTATTGCTATACGCGTATCGTCATTTAACATTTTGCTTGTGTCAGTTGTTTCCGCCGGTCGCATTAATGAGTCCATCGATTACATTGATGGCTCGAGCTGAACGCAAATATGCGTCAGTCGTCAACAAAGGGTTAATTGTATGTCGTGCATCACTGCACCACACATTCAGCGCTGTATTAATAAAGTGAGCACATTGCCTTCTGTGCTTCAGTGTATAGTCGCCCACACAGCGTGTTTGAACTTGCTTGCAGTCAGCGTAACTCCGAGAAACAGACTTATTTAAGAGCATCACAGGTTTAGCCAAGTTTGCGTTATTGCGGTCACGGTATGCTCGTGTCTTCTCAGCCCTCGAAACCAGGTTATCGCAGTGTCGCATAAAATAAAAGTTCTCGATAAGCCTATCTCTATTGACCCGCAGCAGTACGTCACGCACTGCCAGAGTCACATATGTTAACACTAGATTTACGGAGAATTGTATATGTAGGTGTAGGATATACAGAATTCGAAAGTTTGAAGACCGAGGGCAAACGAATCTCTATATATATATTCGTATAAATCCATTAATAAAAGATAGCGAATAGTAACAATTTGTGTCGTTTTGCGCGCGATATTCGAGTTTCGTCAGGTTGCTGGTTTTGGTACATCGAGTGTTAAATCGAACAAATTGACGGGTCCCGCAAATTCGGTGTTAAACTGACTCCTGCCGTTCAACTTTTGTCTTTCTTCTGTGTATGATTCAATGTATTGAATCATATGTTTCTCTGCAATTTTTTAACAAGACCTTCGCACAATAAACTTAACTCCGTATCCCATGCCACGAACCCTTTTGCATAACAAATAAAAAGTTTCCCCGACAACCCAGCCTACGTCTCGCGTTTTTCCTCTTTACCATGCGATGAGCATTTGTCTACCTAGGTGTAGGACCAAAGGCGAATGCATGCATCACATGCAATTCATGCATCTAAGGCGAAAAAACATATGTTTAACACATTGACTGCCACGGTGATCATTGGTGACGAGTGCAAAAGATTTTATTAAAAATGCAAAAAATTCGCAATGAAACCTATTTGCAATCTTGTAAAAGCAATTGATATTGGAACGGTGCTTCAATACTTTGACTTCTAACAACTTTGCGTTACCTTCATTTTGCACAATTTAATCATACTCCGCAGTATTTCATCGCATCGCGGTTTTAACATAGCAAAATACTCTTGGCAGTCAACGTGTTAAATGAAACCGATTGAAGAAAAATGCCGATTTTCCCCGCCACCGTTCGTCCCGCGATTAAGAGACAAGAACGCAAACATCCAGACGACAAATTCTGTCCTTCGCGTGATCGAACACTGCCACTTACCGCAGCGGTCGGTCCATTATATACGTCTCTGCGCACCGCACGCCCCAGATTGCATAACCATGAACTCATGTCGTCCCGCCACGACACCGTCGCCGCATAATCTCTATAGAATCGAACGTTACGTTTGTTCCAGAGGTGACGATGTGCAACGATCGATCGAGCTGCTGGACAAAGTGCTCTCAGAGTACGACGAGCACGACGCCGACGGCGAAGGGGGTGGAGGCGGAGGAGGAGGCGGGGGTGTCGGACTCGGGGATTGTGGCAGCAGCACGGAACCCAGTATTGGCCTCACGCCCGACGACGAGAGTCCGTCCTTAGGTATTTCTCATCCTTTCTGCTTTCTACCCGCCGCCCCTCGCAGACCTTCTTGCTTCAGTCGAACGCCACTCGGATTACTACGCCTTACCTCGTCCTCTTACCCTTTTCAGCCGGTCTTCTTACTTTCTTCATCCGCGTACTCTTGCCTTTTGCAACTTCGCCTCTTATCTTCTGCATTCTCGTTCTCTTGCCTTCTTCGTCCTTTCTTCGTTCGCGTCCTCTTACCTTTTTCAGGTTGTCGTCATACCTTCTTCATTCTCGTCTTCTTATCTTCATCATCCTCGTCCTCTCACCTTCTTTATCCTCATCCTTCTTACCTTCTTTACCCTCGTCCTGAGAGTCCGTCCTGAGGTATTTCTCTTCCTTTCTGCTTTCTACCCGCTGCCCCGCGCCGACCTTCTTGCTTCTGTCGAACGCCACTCGGATTACTACGCCTTACCTCGTCCTCTTACTCTTTTCAGCCGGTCTTCTTATTTTCTTCATCCGCCTACTCTTGCCTTTCGCAACTTCGCCTCTTATCTTCTGCATTCTCGTTCTCTTGCCTTCTTCGTCCTTTCTTCGTTCGCGTCCTCTTACCTTTTTCAGGTTGTCGTCATACCTTCTTCATCCTCGTCCCTTTACCTTCTTCATTCTCGTCTTCTTATCTTCTTCATCCTCGTCCTCTCACCTTCTTTACCCTCGTCCTTCTTACCTTCTTTACCCTCGTCCTGAGAGCCCGTCCTGAGGTATTTCTCTTCCTTTCTGCTTTCTATCCGCCGCCCTTGCAGACCTTCTTGCTTCAGTCGAACGCCACTCGGATTACTACGCCTTACCTCGTCCTCCTACCCTTTTCAGCCGGTCTTCTTACTTTCTTCATCCGCGTACTCTTGCCTTTTGCAACTTCACCTCTTATCTTCTACATTCTCGTTCTCTTGCCTTCTTCGTCCTCGTCTTCGTATCTTCTTCATTCAGGTCCTGTTACCTTCTTCGTTCGCGTCCTCTTATCTTTTTAAGCCTGTCCTCATACCATCTTCATCCTCGGCCTTCTTACCTTCTTCATCCCCACCCTTCTTATCTTCTTCATCCCCATCTTCTTACCATCTTCACCCTCGTCCTCTTACCTTTTTCACCCTCGCTCTCTTACTTTTTTCATCCTCGTCCTTCTTACCTTCTTCATCCCCATTTTCTCACTTTCTTCATCCACGTTGATTATTCTCTGCATCCTCGTCCTTTTACCTTCTTCATCCTCATCTTCTTATCTTCTTGAACCTCGCTCCATCACCTTCTTCATTCCCGTTTTCTTACCTTCTTCATCCTCCCACCACATCTGTCTCTTTGTTTCCGTTTCCAGTCTCAGCTTATTTTCCCGTCACCCCCCGCGGTTTCTCAGCTTCTGGCACTTCTCTTCCGACTTTTTGCGTTACTTGACGAGTCTGAGTCATCGTAAGTCTTTCAGGAGGAACGCGAACGTCACGAGTGTGACACGTGAGGCAAATTTTGGGCAAACGTGAACGTCGCGAATCCGATTTATGACGTCAAACTCAAGCGATGTATTAGAAATAGATGTTTTTTGTGGGGATTGCGCCCAAAACAAAGCAATCTCGATAGTGCTCGGCACTATTTGGTGCAAATAAATTTTTTCTTTGCAAATCATAGTTTATGCTTGGGCGCGGTATTGTGAGATACCTGATAATAAAGGTATGTTCGGAAACGGGTGGTAGACTGTAATTTTGATTAAAGTATCGTTTATTTACGTGCTATATTTTTCAAGCCATTATTGACATTCTGTTATTTAATATTTACAATATGATTACATATATTCAAAAGTATTAATTGTTTACATATTTTTTGCTTCAATATATTGCATACTATAGTAAAAACACACGAAAATACTATTTGCAACTTTTCGATTCAACTGCGTCTGACGTCTATAAGTCCATCACCGCTCAAAGCATTTTTCCCCATCTCAACTCATTAGGCACGCGTTCTCGCGCATTATTTTAGGCCGTCCGTCTAGTATCATATTCCAGCCAACCTTTTGGCTTGTCTTCTTCCGAACTTATCGGTACGGCGAGGGGTCAAGACCGGCTTGACTTTTCTTTCGCCTCCACGCCGCGTCCTTTTTCCACCGTTCGCCGACTCGCAACTTTCAGTTCTAGGCGCACTTTCGTGAGACTCCTAGCGCAGTCTCCTGCGCCAGACTAGGGGTACGTTTCGGTGGGCAAATGGGTTTAGGACTGAAGCGTTCGTTTTTTATCGCCGCTTCGTGCGTTATTTCCCCTCGTCGAACGTTTCCTTATTTCCGACCGTCCCCATTATTTCCCTGGATCCTAGTTTCGTGCCGGCAATCGTGTTTCGGCGAACTTTCGTGTCTCCCGTATCCTCGATACCGTTACGGATTTGCTCGAAATCGGTGAAATTTCCGTCCAGAAATTCCTGCGGAACCGTCCGCCTTCGCGTGCTACGTCGCGCAGAAAACATCTGCGGATTAGGTTGCTTGCATAGTGGACGTCAATTAGATCATGAAGGATCGTATTCGATTTGTCGAAAAGTTCTGGTCGATAAAGATGTCTTAAGTTTCAACACGTGTGAGTGTGTTTGTTTAAAATATATTGTGGATGCATTCGTTTACCATTGTATGTCTACGTATGTGCTGTTTTAGATGTTCTGAAATAATGGTTTCGTCATGTCAGTATTATGGATTGAGAATTTATTGTTTTGTTTTCGTTCAAAAATGGTCAAAACTTTCCGGCAGACCTCATACAAAGGCCTCTTATGATTCAATGGACCGGAATGGCCGGAATGCACTTCTGTATCTGAGTCCTCGAGTGCTACATCTCTTTATATACTTATATCTCTTTATATGCTCTCCTCTTTATATGCTTAAAACGTAGGCGTTGCTAATCAATCAGAATGCTGGTTTTTAATGTTCAGCATATTGAGCTTAGTCTTATCCTTCCCGCAGGATATGACACTTATTATGGTTACCAGCTATTTAGTTTTTGAAACGTAAATATTCTATTATCTATAACTGCCCTATCCTAAGAAACATGAGATAAACACGAGAAAGAGTTATAGCTTACGACCTAACAGTACGTTAACCATCCGCATTCATATCTAAACCGATTTTTTGCCACACTCAAATACTCGGTGCATCGATGCAGTCTGACGCGGACGAATTTATTTTCCGCCTTTATCTATTCAGCCTCCAACCGATCCGCGCGCAGTTGCATAAACAGAATGCGCCAAGCGACCCGTTGCGTTTTCGGTGCCGTAGATTCCGGGCGCGGGCAAAAATTAAAAGTCAAATGCCCGGGCCGGTAAATCACAGTCTTCCCTCGTAACGTCGCAGATGAAGTGGTCCGGGCGTGAAAGAATGTGGGTCAGCCGATATTCTCTCTGAACACCTCCAGCGATCGAAATGAATTTTCGGTCCGTCTGCATCCCGACATTTTCACGGAACGTTGGGCTGCCTTTGAAAGCGCGCGATGACAGAGGCGGCGGTTGCGGCTAGTGAATGAGCGAAGCCGCGAACGCAGTGGAAGAGGATAGCGCCGGGACTGACGTGGCGACGAAAACAAACGCGCGCCTGAAACATTTTCGTAGTATAATGTCCTTATCGGGACGACACGCGCGCAAACTTTTATCTCGCGCTCGCCGCTTTTGCCGGAAATATTTTCGCAGTGGCGTTTCGTTTTGCGTTGCGGTCACCTGCGCGAAATTAGACGATTCAACGGAAGCACGTACGGTCCGGGAAGCGTGAGGGGGATGTAATGATATTTATTTGTATCAATACATTGTTTAGGGGATTTGTTGTTGATTTACGTTTTAAATTACTTTTTTGCCGTGAATTAACTCGTAATTCGTGAATAACTTTGCAAGCATTTCATTCTTATTTAAAATCAACACGAAGTATACTGAAACAAATTTGTTTTGCATCAAAACATTAGATCACATAAACGATTTATTTTTGCTCATTCGTTCTCTTATTTTTATTAACAAACAGCTATGAACATTTCTTTAACACCCTCATCTAAAATCAGCAGATGTCCTGTTCCGAAATTTATTCGTATCAATAAAAAATCCGTTGATCGTTTTAAATTACTTTCTTGTATTTCATTCTTATTGAAAATCGCAAAGCAATACTAATTACCAAAGTAAATATAAAAAATCCTATCAAGCTTTCATTCAACAAATTTATTAAACCACATTTGCATCAAAACATTAGATTACAAAAATGATTTATTTTCGTCCATTCGTTTTCTTGTTTTCATTAACAAACAACTATAAACGTTTCTTGAACACCACCCTCTAAAATCAGCAGATGTCCCGTTCCGACCAAAGATTTATTTGTATCAATACATGGTTTATAGGATTTCTCATTGATTTACTTTTTAAATTACTTTCTTGCCGATTTATTTTTGCCCATTCGTCTTCTCTTTTTTGTGCCCTCTAATAACTTTGCAGACAAAAAGATGCGAGAATCTAGTCTGGCAATTTCATCGTTGCAACTCGTAATTCGCAAACCAATACTAATTACCAAAGTAAATTCTAAAAAATCCTATCAAGCATTTCATTCTTATTGAAAATCAACACGAAATATACTAAAACAAATTTGTTCTGCATCAAAACGTTAGATCACATAAACGATTTATTTTTGCCAATTCGTTCTCTTCTTTTCATTAACAAACAGCTATGAACATTTCTTGAACACCGCCCTCTAAAATCAGCAGATGTCCCGTTCCGAGCAAAGAGAAAAAGATGCTCACGTTAGCCGTGCCGCGTTATAAGACGTCATCTAGTCTGGCAATTTCGTGCATCGCATCCCGTGGATCGTCTAGCAACTAACGCTTGCACCGGCCCAATCATCCGTAATTCGAAAGTCCGCCGTGTACTTAGCAGCGGAGTATTGCGAGCTTGTATCCACCGTTTGCCGTCTCTTCCCTTGAGCTCGCCGGTAACCTCGTCGTTATCCTCTTCTTCCGCAAGGTCTGGAAGCTAAGTAGGCGCGCTGCATCGTCCGCCCGAAGTCACCAGGATCCTCGCTCGAGTCCTTCTCTCCCTCCGCCTCTTCTGGGGGTCCTCGTCGTTCGCGTTCAACCGACGACGGCTGGCAATTATGCCGCTTAATCTTTCTGCCCGCCGCATTGCGGTCGAGCCCGCCTAATGAGTGGCTTCTTTGAAATCGGGCAGGCGCGCTGTCGATTTGCGCAAAAACACAATTAACTTCCATCCCGATCTTCCGCTTTATTACCCCGCGCCGAAGGCCTGCTTCGCGTTTCTTGTTATTCCTGCCACTCGCGGGACTTCGTTAACTTGAGGAACGAGCAATTTCCTGCCGGCGAGTGTGGTCGGCGAAGGCCCTTTGCGGATCTCAATCGGTTTGGGACGGATAATGGTCACGGCAGGCTGATCCGCGCTTTGTGAAGATGTTAATCTCCGACGGATTAAGCGCGTCGTTAATGGGCGGTCTGGAATATGCGAGAGGTTGGCAGCGGATACTTCGCGACGGAGGCGTGTCGGACGCGGGGGGCGATAAGTGTGTGTGAATATGCTTCGATAAATTCATTTGTCAGGAGCTTCGGTGGGCCGGAGGTTTTACGCGTGGAATGTACATTTATTGTGATTGAAGGAAGGAATTTTGAGAGGTGCTAACGTAATGGGAATCTAGGCGGGTCGACAAGCATGGGGGGAAGATACACGAGTTTTATTTGAGAGACATCGTTGAACTTCGTATCGTGTGGCATACTCTTTTATCCCTTTGACTGCTATGGCCGCATATATGCGGCCGCCGAAATCGGTCGGTGTCGACTATGGGCGCATATATGCGTTTCCCAATCGTTTCGATTTCTTACCTATTGCCGCCACAATTATCAATGTACGAGATGAATACAGATACGTTCCTTATCAGATAATTTTCTTGCATTATTTAATTTGGTGTAAACGAAGAATTATCATTAGAACTTACTTACGCGTTACATAATCAAGCAACAAAGTTTACACTAGCGAAAAGTGTTTGTCCTCACCGATCGCTCCGGCCAGAAGTATTCAGCAGTTAAAGGGTTATTCGATGTATTCTAACACAAAATTTGTTGAAAACGTCAAATTGACGGGTTGGGGATTTAATGAGTAAAATTACAGAAACTATTACTATTATTTTCTACGAACTGCTGCTGCCATTCATAAAAAAAAATAATACGAATATATGTCCAAATTAATTTTTACCAATTTTTCCGGCATAAATCTAGTGTTAACTTTACCGTATTCTTAACTAAACTAAACTCAACCACTTTCGTCGGTGCTTTTCAGTGAGACACCCGATCTTCATTTTCCAGTTTCGATAATATACTGCGCTCACTCGATGCGTCCTTCAACGCATACACCCCACGCACTATAAAATTTTATGGCGCAATTGTCATTTCCGCGGACGGATAACGACGCGCGTGAAATGCAAAAGTATTTCGCGCATGGACCCTTTTGTCGGCAGCGGAGGTGCCACGAACAGCGGAGGGTAGGTGCCCTCCAAAAATTGCCGTTCGCCTTTATTCCGCAGACGCCATTTCTTCGTCGCGCTCATTCAGCGTCCCCCAGCTCGCGTCACTTCCCTTTCCTATTTATTTAACGCTTTATTAGGTATTCTCTTTGATCTTCGAGCCACCTTCCCATACCTTATGCCTGGGTCCCGGCCTAATTGCCGTCTTCTCGTGAAAGCCGCGGAGAGGTACCACGTGAATTGGAGCAACAGCAAGGTTTAGCGTATTTATTCTTCACTCGAGGACGACGAGTGGCCCTGTTCGAATGCAGACTCACCCCGATGCCCTTTTCGCCCCCCTTTTTTCCTCCCTCAATGGAACGTTCACTTCAACGATCCGTCGGAAACGTTATACACGCGCAACTTCCTTAAATTACTTCTTTTGTCATTTATCTTCTCTCCCTGCGCGTTTCGCCTTCCTTTATGCGATTTCGATGTTATTATCCGTCGTACGTTTACTTTGAAATGAGTATATGAAACGCGGGAGTTAACGCTTAAAGCTGCTGGACCAGAATGTGTGATTAAAAAGGACATTGCTTAATTTAATTTTTCTTTCCGTTTTCTCTCTGGACGCGTCTTAAAGGTTCTGTACAAACAACGGTTTTTACGGGGTGCTATAAAAAACGATAATGCGTAATTTAATTTTTCTTTGAATTCGCTGTTCAAGTATGTCTTCGATGTACTGTTTTCTACACTTTCACTTTGAAACACATATATGAAATTCGGGAGTTATTACTTATATCTGTTGAACTACGAATAATATCTGCAGTGTGTTATCAAAAACGTCGCGTATTTTAATATTTCTTTGCATTCACTTTACGAGTACGTCTCCCATGTACATCTTTGTATACGTTCACTTTGAAACACACATGAAATCGGGAGTTATCACTTAAATCTTCAGTACTACGCATAATCTTTGCAGTGTGTCAACAAAAATGACGTTACGTAATTTATTTTTTGTTCCATTCACGTTACGAGTACGTCTCTCGTGCAAATCTATATATGACGTTTACTTCTAAATACGTATATAAAATTCGGAAGTTATCACTTAAAGTCTTCTGGACCATCAACGGTCTTAACAGCGTATTACCAATCACGACATTGCATAAATCAATTTTCAATCATTGAATACATCTTCTATGCCCATTTCTACGCGTCCTCTTTCAAACACTCACACAAAAATCAGTATTTATCACTTCACTCTTCCGGACCACCAAAGATCTTTGCAGTATGTCAACAAAAATGACGGTACGTAATTTATTTTTTGTTCCATTCACGTTACGAGTACACCTCTCATAGACATTTATATACACGTTTAGTTATAAATACATATATACAATTCGAAAGTTATCACTTAAGTCTTCTGGACCATCAACGGTCTTAACAGCGTATTACCAATCACGACCTTGCATAAATCAATTTTCAATCATTGAATACATCTTCCACGCCCATTTCTACGCGTTCTCTTTCAAACACACACACAAAAATCAGTATTTATCACTTCACTCTTCCGGACCACCAAAGATCTTTGCAGTATGTCAACAAAAATGACGGTACGCAATTTATTTTTTGTTCCATTCACGTTACGAGTACACCTCTCATACACATTTATATAGACGTTTAGTTATAAATACATATATAGAATTCGGAAATTATCATTTAAGTCTTTTGGACCATCAACAGGTTTAACAGTGTATTACCAACCACGACATTGCATAAATCAATTTTCAATCATTGAATACATCTTCCACGTCCATTTCTACGCGTCCTCTTTCAAACACACACACGAAAATCAGTATTTATCACTTCTCTTCCGGACCACCAAAGATCTTTGCAGCGTGTTATCATCCACGACATTGCGTAATTTAATTTTCCCTCCCATTCACCCTTCGACTATATCTCCCATGCACATTTTTATATCCGTCGCGTTACATTTCGCTCCACCCCGGCCCTCTGCCGCCGGTCATCCGCATCGTCCGACATTACGTCCGCACGATGTTTCTCCGCGCCGAGATAACAGGGTGTACTCGGTGTCTCCAGAATTCCAAGCACTCAGCCGAGTGTCAAGCGTATTTCGAATGACTCCCGTACGAGCCAGCGTTATTCGGCGAGATGAATAAAAGATAGCCTAGGTCGTTATGTCCCGTGCCCCTTTTACAACGCACACCCACACGCCCCGGAATATACCGGCTCTGTATGTCGGGCGCCTCGTCATATTGTACACGTGAACCACGTGTCGTTGGTGAAAACACGCGCGTCCTGATAAACAGAATTAAGGGAAACGACCCTCCGCCCACCGCTGCGCACCCTTCCTGTTTCCTACTGTATGCGGACCGTATCCTTAATGTGGGCGTACGTTACGTTTCGAACGGGAGGACCCTGTTTTTAGGCAGCCGTTGTCCCGAAGCACAACTTCGAGACGCCAAAATGCCCTTTTCTCGGGAAGAGAGTGACCCACGGGAATAATTGAAGGAGAGACGCGCAAAAATCTGACGGTAGAACCTAGTGGGATGCATTGATTGAAAGAGGATTCATTAACACTTTGACTGCCACGGTGGTCAGGAGTTTGTATTGAACATTTGGTAATAACGTAAAAATGTTGTTACGATAATACAGTGTTATTTTTAATTTGTGAACTTTTTCATATTGCGCTATATTACGCTATATTGTTTAAAAACGTAACGTCTCGGCATGGGTGGAACAAACTCGCGTATTAAGGAAAAAAGTATTAAAACTTTGTCATGGTCAACCGGTCATTTGGATCAAAAAATCGCAATGAAGTTTTTGTATAATTGATATTGAAATCGTTAATACTTGATGTCTATCCGTTTTGCATTGATGCATCCGTAGAATCGGATTGTTTTCTTTGGTAACGTGTTAATAACCGGTACACAAAAGTATTCGGACGAATGAAAAGTCGAGAGATTTTCAGCAATCATGCGGATCGTGCAATAATTGAATATAATGTCTATGTTGCATTGTAGAAAGGCTCTTTTCTGTTAGGAATAGTTTGCGAACGAGCGAGAAATGCAGTTGCCGATCACAGTTGCTAAAGCAATGTTAATTATCAACGGGTTTTCTAAGAAGTCCTACCAAGAATTTTCTTCTTATTCGAAATCATCACAAAACATACTAAATCAAATGTGTTCTTCGGAAAAATATAAAGTCACATAAATTATTTATTTTCACGTATTGAACAAATAAAAACTATGAAGGAACGTGCGCTTTCTTGAACACACATACTATCATTTAAAATGATTAGATGTCTCGTTCTGAGTAAAAAATAAATGGTCATCTTGCGCATCCTGTAATTTCGGTAACTCGCTGTTTAATGCGACGCACATTCGGTCGGCTGGCGGCAAAGTAAAAATTTCGTTGTCACGCGTCCACACGAAATTGATACTTGGCGTCGGGGTTTTTGCGCGAGCGAAGCGTCGCGACTGATTGCCGGGGGCGGAAATTGGTAAAACTGATAAAAGCGACATTGGTATTCCGGGCGGTGCGCGAAGACAAATAGCGGAACGTCCGGTAGCGAATGGTCATCGGTTTGTATGTGGACGATCGTTGCCACTGCGCGTTTTGCTTTTTACTTGAACGCCGCTTCGGGGTATTAATAGACAGTAGTCATTTTATTTTAACGCCGTCATATTAGTGGCAGTACGCCGCACGAGGTAACAAAGAAAATAATTGCCAAGTCGATCAACAACATCGCATTCCGTACAGTTCATCTAGCAAAGTGCCATAGAATATAATGATTTGCCATGCGAATCTAATCCCAGTAACGATTTGATTGGGCCATTATTTTAAATATCCCAAAAATATTTTAATCGTACCAACATTGTTCCGCCATGTTCTTTGGTTTATTTAGTATACTTATATTTGAAACTGAGCTTTATAGGAATAATGAAAAAGGGCCCATTCTTTGATTATTGCTTAAAAATTGTAGTTCACATAGTGCAATTGTTACAGTGTAATTGTTATGCGCGTAACTCTGATGAAGGAACGTTTTTTCTAGGACGACTCTAACAAGAGTTGTAATTTGTTGCCGCGTGAATATCGGAATTACGACGCTTGTGGAGATCCGACATTTCTTGTGGAAGGAATGAACCTTTGAACTGGTTTGAGTAACAAGGAGATTTGTTCTTATAATACAATATTTTATGTACAATGGATTATGTATCTCCGGTGTTTTTTGGATAATATTTCGTGTCTGATGTTTTTCGGGTAACCGATCCGAATGGACATGTCGGTCTATTTTTGGATAAGTTTAGCTATGGTTGTGGGTATGAGTTATGGACGTCGGCAATGGCGGCATTTATATTTTATTTAAGAACGAACAGAGCCTGTCATTCTTCCGCGTGTCGGTTTGTACGATATCCTCAGCAGTAATTATTCAATGAACTAACCCTCAACGTAATATATCACAAATGTTGGCATTTTCTCGCCCTTTAACATCGAAACCAAAGATCGATCCACACCGCAGTAATTTACTGCACCAGAGCCTGCAGCGACCGGTGCACCTGTTATCATAATCGAAATTTCGGATAATCGCCACGACATCGGACACCACGCACGCACAAAACATATAGCTTAATTTTAACAGCGCCATCTTACCCACAATATACCAAACGACGCATGACACTATACAAACTTTAATTCAACCACTAATTTATTCCCAACTCCATCATGTCATACCCGATGCATCCGACTACCATGAAACATAAATTATCCTGCGGGTCTTATCCCAACAATATTTACATGCATCGTAAAGCTGCTTAACTAGTTAGTTATTGTAACCTGTGTTAGGAGTGTGTATCGAGTATGCATATAATCGGGTGCTTGTGATTGTTATAATATGGAATTAAGTCATAATGAAATTACAGTTCTTGGTAACTGTCCATAAGTGATAAAGTTTCTTATTATAATAAATTACTACACCGAAAATGTAAGTTGGGATAATTACCTTAACTCCAAATATTCGAAACACTCTAAAACTTCCGATTTCATTTCACTTTTCACAAATATTACAATTTGAACAGCAATCTGCAACTGCTTTTTACACATGACGAGTATACTCATCATTATACAAAACATTGCCATTTCTCCATGACGCATTTACCCGTCAAAAACAGTTAATAGCTTAACCATCCAATCCACAGAACGATCTACACCTCTCCAATTTACTCTAGCGAAGCCTGCAGCAAACGGTGCACGTCTCATCACAATCGCAACTTCGGACAATTTCGATAAATACGTAAATTCCAACACTGCCATCTTCCTCCTAACTTCCCCCCTGACGCACAACACACAAACTCTCCTTTAGCCAATAATTCACACCTAACCCCATCGCGTCAGTCCCGCTTCAGCTGACTGTCCATAACATAAATTATCCCACGAAATCTTGTCCCAACAATATTTATGCGCATCCAAGCAACCAAAAGCAATCTAGAGCAGAACGAAATCGCAAAAATCATACGAGAACTACATATATACAGAATCAACAGAAAATAGTCAAACAAAAATAAGATTAGTATGGATATAAGGAGGCAGCCTATGTATAATATATATGTATAATAGCTCAAACCACGAATTACCGATTCTACTGCAAGATGTAAAAGATACCTACACGAACGCATTATAATGGCTTCTAACAACTCTGTGTTACCTTCATTTTGCACGATTTAATCATGCTCTGCAGTATTTAATCGCATCGCGGTTCTAACATAGTAAAATACACGCTGACCGGCGCAAAAGATTTTACTAAAAATGTAAAAAATTCGCAATGAAGCCTATTTGCAATCTTGTAAAAGCAATAGATATTGGAACGGTGCTTCAATATTTTGGCTTCTAATAACTCTGCATTACCTTCATTTTGCACGATTTAATCATACTCTGCACTATTTAATCGCATCGCGGTTCTGACATAGCAAAATACATGCTGACCGGTGCAAAAGATTTGACTAAAAATGCAAAAAATTCGCAATGAAGCCTATTTGCAATCTTGCAAAAGCAATTGATATTGGAATGGTGTTTCAATACTTTGGTTTCTAACAACTTTTACCTTCATTTTGCACGATTTAATCATACTCTGCACTATTCTATCGCATCGCGCTTCTAACATAGCAAAATACATGCTGACCGGTGCAAAAGATTTGACTAAAAATGCAAAAAATTCGCAATGAAGCCTATTTGCAATCTTGTAAAAGCAATTGATATCGAAACGGTGCTTCAAAACTTTGACTTCTAATAACTCTGCGTTACCTTCATTTTGTACGTTTTAATCATGCTCTGCAGTATTTTATCGCATCGCGGTCCTAACATAGCAAAATACGCGGTGACCAGCGCAAAAGATTTTACTAGAAATGCAAAAAATTCGCAATGAAGCCTATTTGCAATGTTGTAAACGCAATTGATATTGGAACGGTGCTTCAATACTTTGGCTTCTAACAACTCTGCGTTACCTCCATTTTGCACGATTTAATCATACTCTGCAGTATTTAATCGCATCGTGGTTCTACCATAGCAAAATACGCGGTGACCGGCACAAAAGATTTTACTATAAATGCAAAAAATTCGTTTTGCATAATTCAATCATACTCTATCATATCTACATACTATTTCATCGCATCGCGGCTATAACGTAGCAAAATACGCTTGGCAGTCAACGTGTCAAACAACTTAAAAAAAAAAAATATATATATATATATATATTTATGCGCGCCGTGCTGCTCGGTCAAAAGACAAAGGCGTCGAGACGAAACACTCCGTCGTTTGTAACGACGCCATCCACACCGGACGTCGTGCACGGGCCAAAACTGAAGTCCCACCTTCTCCCTCTCGCCGAGAAACTCTTTAGCCGAGATAAACTGCGCTCATCAATCGAAGCCCGACGGCGCACATAATTAAACCCGGTGTCATTCCCTCGCCTTTCGGATTAATCGAGTTCCTCCGCGTCGGATTTATACTCGCCAGCCAGCCCCCCGTCAGACACTCGTGTCCTCACTCCACTTAAACGAGTACGCCGAGAGGCGGAGCGCGCGGCCCAGGAGTATAATCGTGCGATAATCACATTTGCGGCGCCAAAGCGTGTTATTGCGAGCGAGTACAAGCGACGTGGACGTCGGAACGAGCCTGGAAAAAGGCGATTAAGCCGTTCGTGGCTGAAGGTGACTGTGGTCACTGTTCAAGATCCACCTTCGAGCGTTTCAGTCTCCACGGAGACGTGAGAAGAAAAATCTGTGCCATATATGGCGGGGTGTATATGTCATTTCGGGCTGAGCCTGGGAAAAGGCGATTGAGCTCTTTGCTACTTTGACATTGTTAGAGTATTTGAAACGATACGTATTTTTATGGTTCGAATTGAGGATTTATTTGTTAGGGCGACACTTTAAGGGTTTCCTGCGCTGGTACGTGGAATGTTCAGCATTTTAAAAATAGCATGAATGACAGAAATGCAATTATCCTACGTTAAATTGAATTAACAATTAAATTTATGTATATAGTGTTGCAATATGAATACATTAGAATGAAAGTTTAATTAACTTGGCAAAGTTACAGGAAATACACATTTTTGAAACGATACGTATTTTTATGGTTGGAAATTAGGATTTATTTGTTAGTGCGACATATTACGGATTTCCGGGCTGATATGTGGAATGCTCAGCATTTTAAAAGCTGTATGAATCACAGAAGTGCAATATGCTGAATTAAATTTATCTATATAGTATTGCAATATGAATACATTATAACGAAAGTTCGATTAACTTGGCAAGTTGCAGGAAATACGCATTTTTGAAATGATACGTATTTTTATGGTTGGAATATAGGATTTATTTGTTAACCCTACACGTTACGGATTTCCGGGCTGATATGCGGAATGCTCAGCATTTTAAAAACAGCGTGAATCACAGAAATGCAATGTCCTACGTTAAATTGAATTAACAATTAAATTTACGTATATAGTATTGCAATATGAATACATTATAATGAAAGTTCAATTAACTTGGCAAGTTACAGGAAATACACATTTTTGAAACGATACGTATTTTCATGGTTGGAAATTAGGATTTATTTGTTAGTGCGACATATTACGGATTTCCTGGCTGATATGTGGAATGCTCAGCATTTTAAAAGCTGTATGAATCACAGAAGTGCAATATCCTAAATTAAATTGAGTTACAATTATATTTATGTATATAGTGTTGCAATGTGAATACATTATAATGAAAACTCAATTAATTTGCCAAGTAACAGTAATGCCAAGTATTAATATTTAATTAACAATACATCTTCTTTTGTCATACAAGCAGTAGCGTGCACACACATAATGCCAATACGTCCAAAATAATGTCTTTGTCAATTCGAACTTTTTGATCCATTCAATTTCGTTTTGATCACTAGTTAGATCGTTTTGATCACCATTAAGAAAATTGTGCCTACATTTGATGAGACCATCGATACAATACTCTCATGCACATCGCCCCATACCCGCGCTCTTCTGAGCGAAAGGGTTAACGAGACGCGAAACATATTAATTTCGATGGGAACCAGCTTCGAGCGACCGGTGCAAGACACACGACCGGTTTACTTTAAAATCTGCCTCCGAGAATGTCTCGCCGACACTCCGTCTCTGCGAAGAGTTTCCCTTTGAAACGCGTTTCACTCCGGAGAAGAGGCGTCTCTATGTACACCGCCGAAAAAAAGGACACGGCTCGCGAAACGAAACACGCCCGGCTAAAACAAAAGCATTCTGTGCCACGGGCCCTCGACAAAAGGCTCGGCAAACAGATTCCGTCGGTAACGAGCAAGTTTCGTCTCCCACGCCGTCTCTCTCGATCCTTCCCGACGTGTTTCGCGTCCTGCACGCGTCTAACGGCGAATTATTGGACGTTGCACTGTCCTTCTGTCGGAATTTACCTATTGCTTGTCCGAGCGAACGGGAACTGGGAACAAAAATGTGTCGGTTTGCCCTTTTACGCTTCTCGCGGGCTACAGTGTATGGCTAAAAGTGTAAGGTCTACCGGAAGGTTCTGTCCGGAAATGTTATCTCAAATTTCAACACATATGAAAGTGTTCACTTGAAACATACATTGCTACCTTTGTTTACCATTAAATTTCTACATATGCGCTCATCAAAATGTACTGCAACAGTGATTTCGTCATTTCAGTAGTATAAATTGAAAATTGGTTAGTACGTAGAAACTACGAAATATGGTGTCTTATGGTGATTTTCACTCTAAATGGACTTACATGTATAATACTAATAATACTGTATAATATACAATACAATATAATACTATACATATAATACTACTAATATAAACTTAATATATAATGTATTACACATATTCGATTAAAATCTTCTAAATTTAGCAACGAGCAATACGTAACTCCAGTCAGAATGAAAATCCCCATAAGATACCATTTTTCGCAGATTTCACGTAATAACCAATTTTCAATATATACTACCGAAATTACGAAATGATTGTTGCAGTACGTTTCGATAGCGCATATAGAAATTTAATGGTAAGCAAAGGTAGCCATATATGTTTGAAGTAAACATTTTCATACGTCTTGAAATTTGAAATAACATTTCCGGACAGAACTTTCCGGTAGACCTAATAGAAAACAAGCCGAATCATAGGGCCGAAGTGTGCAGAGTGTTTTTTTAAATAAAATGCTTGTCGTTAGGCGCGTATCTTTAGCGAAGGAACGATGTTTACGGAGACTGTTCTAACGAGAGTTGTAAATTCTTGCCGCGTAATTGCCACGTGAGTTACAACGGTTGGGGGAATCCTAGGTTTCTGTCGGAAGAATCTACTTTTTACCTGTTTCAGGTAATGAGAAAATATATTCTTAGAATGTAAACTTTATGCACAGCCAACGTTGTGTCTGTAGAGTTTTACGGGTAATTCATCGAAAACCTGCGTTTCTCAACTGCCCGCAACTACATCGCAGACTACCGGTCGTGGAAATTTTATGAGGGGGGAATAGACGTGTGTGTTTATTTTGGGGTAAATTTAGATCCGGGATGATCGGAAAGGAGAGGAAATGTTTACGATATTTAAGGGTGTGAAGTATGAACGTCGGATAATGGCGGGGTTTAGATTGGATTTATGAGTAAAGATTGTTTCGAGTTGGTCTACGTGTCTCTTTTGTGATGGTCTCTAAAAATATGATAAATTTCACTTCGGCGCTGGAGGCAAAAATAGCAAAATACACAGGGCAGTCAAAGTATTAATACCAAGACAGAATTTCAACCCTTTCCTCTCTAATGCATCCGCGTTACATTAGTTTTGCAGCATTAAATCACACAGTGTAAAATTTAATCGCAATGCAGTTCTTATATAGACAATTTCGCTTCGGCATTGGAGTCAAAAATAGTAAAATATGCAGGGCAGTCAACGTATTAACACTAGAACAGAGTTTCAACCCTTTCCTTTCTAATGCATCCGCGTTACATTAGTTTTGCAGCATTAAATCAGAGAGTGTAACATTTAATCACAATACGGTTCTTATATAGACAATTTCACTTCGGCATTGGAGTAAAAAATAGTAAAATACGCAGGGCAGTCAACGTATTAACACTAGAACAGAGTTTCAACCCTTTCCTCTCGAATGCATCCGCGTTACATTAGTTTTGCAGCATTAAATCAGAGAGTCTAACATTTAATCACAATACGGTTCTTATATAGACAATTTCACTTCGGCATTGAAGTAAAAAATAGTAAAATACGCAGGGCAGTCAACGTATTAATACTAGGACAGAGTTTCAACCCTTTCCTTTCTAATGCATCCGCGTTACATTAGTTTTGCAGCATTAAATAACTCAGTGTAAAATTTAATCACAATGCGGTTTTAATACGGACAATTTCGCCTTGGCGTTGGAGGGAAAAATAGCAAAATACGCAGGACAGTCAACGTATCCATACCAGGACAGAGTTTCAACCTTTTCCTCTCGAATGCATCCGCGTTACATTAGTTTTGCAGCATTAAATCACACAGTGTAACATTTAATCACAATGCGGTTCTTCTATAGACAATTTCACTTCGGCATTGGAATAAAAAATAGTAAAATACGCAGGGCAGTCAACGTATTAATACTAGGACAGAGTTTCAACCCTTTGTTCTCTATTGCATCCGCGTTACATTAGTTTTGCAGCATTAAATCACATAGTGTAAAATTTAATCGCAATGCAGTTCTTATATAGACAATTTCGCTTCGGCATTGGAGTAAAAAATAGTAAAATATGCAGGGCAGTCAAAGTATTAACACTAGAACAGAGTTTCAACCCTTTCCTTTCTAATGCATCCGCGTTACATTAGTTTTGCAGCATTAAATCAGAGCGTGTAACATTTAATCACAATACGGTTCTTATATAGACAATTTCACTTCGGCATTGGAGTAAAAAATAGTAAAATACGCAGGGCAGTCAACGTATTAATACTAGGACAGAGTTTCAACCCTTTGTTCTCTATTGCATCCGCGTTACATTAGTTTTGCAGCATTAAATAACTCAGTGTAAAATTTAATCACAATGCAGTTTTAATACGGACAATTTCGTCTTGGCGTTGGAGGGAAAAATAGCAAAATACGCAGGACAGTCAACGTATCAATACCAGGACAGAGTTTCAACCCTTTCCTCTCGAATGCATCCGCGTTACATTAGTTTTGCAGCATTAAATCAGAGAGTATAACATTTAATCACAATACGGTTCTTATATAGACAATTTCACTTCGGCATTGGAGTAAAAAATAGTAAAATACGCAGGGCAGTCAACGTATTAATACTAGGACAGAGTTTCAACCCTTTGTTCTCTATTGCATCCGCGTTACATTAATTTTGCAGCATTAAATCACTCAGTGTAAAATTTAATCACAATGCGATTTTAATACGGACAATTTCGCCTTGGCGTTGGAGGGAAAAATAGCAAAATACGCAGAACAGTCAACGTATCAATACCAGGACAGAGTTTCAACCCTTTCCTCTCGAATGCATCCGCGTTACATTAGTTTTGCAGCATTAAATCAGAGTGTAACATTTAAAAATTTATATAGACAATTTCACTTCGATGCGGTAAAAAATAGTAAAATACGCAGGGCAGTCAACGTATCAATACCAGGACAGAGTTCCAACCCTTTCCTCTCGAATGCATCCGCGTTAGATTAGTTTTGCAGCATTAAATCAGAGAGTGTAACATTTAATCACAATACAGTTCTTATATAGACAATTTCACTTCGGCATTGGAGTAAAAAATAGTAAAATACGCAGGGCAGTCAACGTATTAATACCAGGACAGAATTTCAACCCTTTCCTCTCTAATGCATCCGCGTTACATTAGTTTTGCAGCGTTAAATCACACAGTGTAAAATTTAATCGCAATGCAGTTCTTATATAGACAATTTCGCTTCGGCATTGGAGTCAAAAATAGTAAAATATGCAGGGCAGTCAACGTATTAACACTAGAACAGAGTTTCAACCCTTTCCTTTCTACTGCATCCGCACTACATTAGTTTTGCAGCATTAAATCACACAGTGTAAAATTTAATGACAATGCGGTTTTAATATGAACAATTTCGCCTTGACGTTGGAGGGAAAAATAGCAAAATACGCAGGACAATCAACGTATTAATACCAGGACATAGGTTCAACCCTTTGCTCTCTAATGCATCCGCGTTACATTAGTTTTGCAGCATTAAATCACATGGTGTAAAATTTAATCAGAATGCGGTTCTTATATAGACAATTTCGCTTCAGCATCGGAGTCAAAAATAGTAAAACACGCTGGTCAGTCAACGTATTAATACTAGGACAGAGTTTCAACCCTTTATCCTCTATTACATCCACATTACATTACTTTTGCAGCATTAAAGCACACCGTATAAAATTTAATCACAATGCGGTTCTAATATGGACAATTTCGCTTCGGCACTGGAGTCAAAACTAGCAGAAAATACGCATATTCTTCATCAGCCGAAGATCAGAAACATCAGAATATTCCTGTGCCAGTAGTAGTGCCTACTTCGCATAAGACCTTTCTTACCATTGCCGCCAAAACGGTCAGGGTTCAAGTTCGTTGCCCAAGCCGCACGCATCTTCCAAAGCTGCGCGTCCGACGACACTGCCATTTTTCCACTTTCCATCTTCGTCGCTGCGCTCTTCGCTTTTTCCTCTCTATTTGAGTCAGTGTTGCGAAGGTGCAATATAACCGGCAATGTAGACTTGGCGATCTGCCATTCAATTCGTGGAAAATTGAAGTGGAGGCAGCGGGATCCGCGCACGTGCCCGAGTGTTTGGATGCGTGCGCGTGTGTGTTCCGTGCATGCGTCGGCGCACTTTTCAGCGTCGGTCTCGTTCCCTGAAAAATTCAATTCTGCGTCCGATTGATCACCAGCGCCGCCGCTGGTTTCAAACCCTCGATAAGTCCCTTTGGTATTAGAGCGAGCCACTCGTGTAGCTGTCGATGATTGCAGTTGATTAACGAGATTTTTTCATACCGGCCGTTCAAGTCGACAGTCGCGCGCAAGCGACATTTAATTTGTACGAGGCCGCGTAATTGAAGGCCGGAAGGTGCTTGTGATTTATTGTGAAGAAAATGCGAGCGGACGGATTTCGCGTCAAAATTCACGCGACGAAACGTGCGAAATTGTTTGCACCGTTTTTGTTCGGGGTATATTGCTTTTCCAATGTGGGAAAGTTCGGGGTTCCACTTTCGTTTCTTGGCAGGAAGAATACACGAGTATTTACATCTTCGTGTAATGCGTCATGAGTATTGACTTCATTTGGAACTTAAATATTTCCACGTCTACAATCTGTTCATAGAGTTAACGTTAAC
The DNA here is from genome assembly GCA_033815515.1 of Cryptocheilus praepositus. Taxonomy (NCBI): domain Eukaryota; kingdom Metazoa; phylum Arthropoda; class Insecta; order Hymenoptera; family Pompilidae; genus Cryptocheilus; species Cryptocheilus praepositus. The sequence goes on along the minus strand of JAWWQZ010000303.1, from coordinate 7,783,941 downwards.
ACTTTGACTGCCATGATGGTCACCGGTGACCGACACAAGACATTTTAGTGAAGATCCAAAATATTCGCAATGGGTAGCGATTATTATTTTATAAATGCGGTTATTATTAGAATAGTGATGCGATCCTTTGGTCTCCAATACCTGCACATTATTTACATTTTGCATAATTCAGTCGAACGCTATAGTATTTCATAGTAGCCGTTCTAACAGTTTAACTGCCATGATGGTCACCGGTGACCGACACAAGAAATTTTAGTGAAGATCCAAAATGTTCACAATGCATAGCGATTATTATTTTATATATGCAGTTGTTATTAGAATAGTGATGCGATCCTTTGGTCTCCAATACCTGCATATTATTTACATTTTGCATAATTCAGTGGAAGGCTGCAGTATTTCATAGCATCGCCGTTCTAATGTAGTCAAATACGCTTGGCAGTCAACGTGTTAAATGCATTTCAAGTAGGACAGAAGGATTTCATTTTTTTTCATTGCTTCTACTTCGAATGAATCAGAAATAATATTCGGAAAACAGATATTTATTAAGTGGTTACATTATTTTTCATAAAATTATAATTGAATATCAATTAATCTCGTAATAACGTTGCCATCGCGATAAAATCGGGAGTACGCCGAGATTATTTAAATTAGCTGTTGCAAAGAAAATCGGTGTAATTGCCAAACATGCACACTACGTAATTCCTCCAATAAAAAACCGAGCAACCAAAAAATGCCTCAAATTATCTTATCAATCAATCGAGTGCCGAAGTGACGGGCGACGGGGAATCAATACGTCGAGATTTTTCGAGCTTAGAGGAAATCCGGCGGCAGTCGATGGATCGTTTCCACTCATGAATGCTTCATTACATTCCTCGCACGTTCCTCGCCGCCGACTTTCGCCCTTATTGTTTGCCCTTATCGAGAAGTTCCGAGGGAAGTTTGGAGGCCACCTATTCGGACAACTGCCTTCGAGTTCCGTAACGTCTTACTCACTGGAAGTCTGGGACAACTCCTGGACACTCGCTGCCACTTACTTCCTTCGTTAACGCTGCTCACGAACGAGTCTATTAGTCGATCGGTTGCAAGCCAGCACAATAGACTTATCCACCAGCTGACCGCTGAATCCGACTGTTTATCGTCCCTCCCAACAATGCGTCCTTCGGTATCGGGGAATAGTCCAAATGAATTTACTTCCACATAGCTTATCGCTGAATGTTGTACTATCCGTCGTCCTGCGAAGCGGAATGATATTGTTCTGCAGGAGAAACAAGAGTATGACAGTACTGCGTTGCATGCCGTGATAATTTTAAGTAAATGTGACAAATGTAATTAGCTGCATTTTTATTTATGTTTGTCAAAAGTTTCTACGGCGTTTATTAGCAAGGTTTAGTTAACGGTGCGCGCAGATTTGATTATTGCGATTGACGTAGAGATAAGCAAACGCGACCGGGGTGATTTGTTGAAAACTGTGAATAAAGAGTCGTGCGGCAGAAATTGATTTAGAGACGTATTTTCCGACATAGAGTCAGGGAAGCACAACTACCATATATTGCTTTGGATTTTTCGTAATTACCTTTATTTTGTGCAATCATTGTTAAAACAGTTAATAGAGAGACGTGCAACAGAAATCGATTTACCCGCGTATTATTCGATGAAAAATCAAATGAGCGTAACCACGGTGATTTACTTTTTTTGCGATTATATATTATTTCATGCAATTATTGTTAAAACAGTTAATCACAAGTCGCGCGGCAGAAATCGATTTAGATGCACACTATACGACGTGGAATTAAGGCGATGCGGCGGCGCTGCTTTGCATGTTTCTCAATTATTCAAAATACTTACTCATCGCCTGCCACTGACATAGAGTCAAGGAAGCACAACTATATTGCTTTGGATTTTTCGTAATTACCTTTATTTGGTGCAATCATTGTTAAAACTATTAATAGAGAGACGTGCAACAGAAATCGATTTACTCGCGTATTATTTTGCGATTATATATTATTTCATGCAATTATTGTTAAAACAGTTAATCACAAGTCGCGCGGCAGAAATCGATTTAGACACACACTACACGACGTGGAATTAAGGCGGCGACCGCGCTGCTTTGCATTTTTCTCAATTATTCAAAATACTTACTCATCGCCTGCCACTGACATAGAGTCAAGGAAGCACAACTATATTGCTTTGGATTTTTCGTAATTACCTTTATTTGGTGCAATCATTGTTAAAACAGTTAATAGAGGGACGTGCAACATAAATCGATTCACCCGCGTATTATTTTGCGATTATATATTATTTCATGCAATTATTGTTAAAACAGTTAATCACAAGACGCGCGGCAGAAATCGATTTAGACACACACTATACGACGTGGAATTAAGGCGGCGACCGCGCTGCTTTGCATTTTTCTCAATTATTCAAAATACTTACTCGTCACCTGCCATCATCCGACCCCCTTTCCAAAAGGACCCCCGTTGAAACGGTCCATTTCACCGAATTAACCAGCATGCCTCTACCTTCCGGGCGTGCACAATCTATCTCCGGGCATTTGTTACAAATTCCACCCGGTGATCGATAAGTTTGTCCCGGTGTCTGCAACAAGCCCTGTCACGGGCAACACAGGACAATTAAGAAGTTTCAATAATCACCCCGTCCCGCCTCCGTATCCCTTTGGCGATCCTCTTCGAAATGTTTCGTTCGTAGAATTTCAAGTCGGCCGCCCCGTAAGAAGTTCGCCGGTTCTATTAAGCTCCGTCGTCCCGTCTCGATCGAGTTCGTAAAACGACCCACTCTCTCTCTCTCTCTCTCTCTTTCTCTCTCCTTCTCGCTCTCTCTCTCTCTCTCTTTCTCCACGACAACACCAACTCCTCTCACTACCCCCCACGCACCCTGCCTCTATCTCCATGCCTGAAAGTTCAAGGGGGGATGCAGGAAACTAACGACCGTAATGCGTGTGCCAGCAGGACACCAATCCGAGGACGACGGTTACATGAGCATGAATGGGCGGAAGGCGAAGATGGCGCTGGTAGCACTACGTCCGGTTCCGGACTGCCCGGAGCCGCAGGATCCTGTCGGCGTGCCGACCCAGGAATTCCCTCCGCCGCCGGAAGAGGCCGAACGTATAATCTCCACTCTCCTGCCGATGTAAGTTGCCAATTTTTCTAACAAACTCGTAGGGTTAACACTTTGACTGCCATGGTGGTCATCGGTGACCGGCGTAAAAGGTCACACGAAAAATTCAAAAAATACCCAATCGGTCGCATTTATAATTTTGTAAATGCAATTAATATCAGACAGCGATTCAATTCTTTGGTCTCCGATACCTTCGCATTATTTTCACTTCGCACAATTCAATCGTATTCTGTAGTACTTCATTCCGTTGCAGTTTTAATATAGTAAAATACGCATGGCAGTCAAAGTGTTAATGTGCACGTGTTATGTATGCGATCATACCGATGTCACTTACTAATATGTGATCGTACCGATGTCACTTGCCAATTTTTGGAACGAAAGGATAACGCTAACGTGTATATATAATGTACACGCTCGTATCGATGTCAGTTGCCAATTGTCGCAACAAAAGAATAAGGCTAACGTGTACATATTATTATGTACACTGTCGTGCCGATGTAACTTGCCCATTTTTATAGCAAAATCATAGCGCTAACGTAATAATAGACGACTGTGCACGTGCGCAACATGCTTGCATCATAAGAGAAGTGGAGGAAATGGAATCCTCGGTGATTGACTTAGAATGATACATGACTAGGCGGGATAGATATTTGGTGCCACTATTTCGGCTCGGTGGTATGTTTAATTTCAGCCTTATCAATAATAAATCAGTAGTAAATTGTTACTAATAGATTGAGAAATATAATATATTTGCTTTTGCTCTATTTAATTTGATTTTAGTCCGCCAATCCAGTATTAGTTTTTCGGGCCTCAGAGTTTAATCGATGTAAGATCTTTATCGCTTGCACCTTGCACATTACATCAATTTTTGTATAGAATCACAATAATAAAATTCTATGATTAGGATTTTATGCGAAATTTATGTCAAATTTATTGTGGTTCACATATCATAAGAAGGACGGTCAAATGTATATGCGGCGGCTTTGACACGTTGCATTGCGCAGTAGTAGTTTTGTTTAATGAGTAAAATGTGCTAAAACGCTCCAACGCATGATTAAACCAACATCGCTCAGCATTGGCCAAACTGAAAGTTTTAGTCCGCGCGCAAATGTCCAGCACACCAATTATTAAGGACCGCTAGTTACGTTTCATACTATAACTACCAATTTTGCACGTAGCGTTCTGTACGGATGATAGATCATTGCAGAAACGATCAAATAAATACGGAAAAATGTCGACCCGTTGCATAGTCCAGTACTACTTTTGTTTAATGAATAAATTGCGCTCTAAAACGCTCCAACGTATGATTAAACCAACATCGCTCAGCATTGGCCAAACCGAAAGTTTTAGTCCGCGCGCAAATGTGCGGCACATGCATTATTAAGGATCGCTAGTTAGGTTTCATGCTATAACTACCAATTTTGCACATAGCGTTTGTATGGATGATAGGTCATCGCAGAAACGATCAAATAAATACAGAAAAATGTCAACCCGTTGCATAGCGCAGTACTACTTTTATTTAATGAACGAATTGTGCTCTAAAACGCTCCAACGCATGATTAAACCAACATCGCTCAGCATTGGCCAAACCGAAAGTTTTAGTCCGCGCGCAAATGTGCGGCACATGCATTATTAAGGGTCGCTAGTTACATTTCATGCTATAACTACCAATTTTGCACGTAGCGTTTTGTACGGATGATAGATCATCGCAGAAACGATCAAATAAATACGGAAAAATGCCGATCCGTTGCATAGTGCAGTACTACTTTTGTTTAATGAACGAATTGTGCTAAAACTCTGCAACGCATGATTAAACCAACATCGCTCAGCATTGGCCAAACCGAAAGTTTTAGTCACGCGCAAATGTGCGGTACATGCATTAGTAAGGGTCGCTAGTTAGGTATGATGCTATAACTACCAATTTTGCAGGTAGCGTTTTGTGCGGATGATAAATAATCGCAGAAACGATCAAATAAATACGGAAAAATGTCGACCCCTTGCATAGCGCAGTATTACTTTTGTTTAATGCATGAATTGCGCTAAAACGCTCTAACGCATGATTAAAAAAACATCGCTCAGCATTGGCCAAATCGAAAGTTTTAGTTCGCGCGCAAATGTGCGACCCATACATTATTAAGGGTCGCTAGTTAGGTTTCATACTATAACTACCAATTTTCCACGTACCGTTTTTTACGGATGATAGATCATCGCAGAAACGATCAAATAAATACGGAAGAATGCCGACCCGTCGCATAACGCAGTATTACTTTTAATAAATGAATTGTGCTCTAAAACGCTCCAACGAATGATTAAACTAACATCGCTCAGCATTGGCTAAACTGAAAGTTTTAGTCCGCGCGCAAATGTGCGGCACATGCATCATTAAGGATCGCTAGTTACGTTTCATGCTATAACTACCAACTTTGCACGTAGCATTTTGTCCGGATAATAGATCATCACAGAAACGATCAAATAAATACGGAAAAATGTCAACTCGTTGCATAGCGCAGTACTACTTTTATTTAATGAACGAATTGTGCTCTAAAACGCTCCAACGTATGATACACCAACATCGCTCAGCATTGGCCAAACCGAAAGTTTTAGTCCGCGCGCAAATGTGCGGCCCATGCATTATTAAGGGTCGCTAGTTAGGTTTCGCGCTATAACTACGAAGTTTGTACGCAAAGTTTTGTGCGGATGATAGATCGTAAAAGGGACGGCGCGATAAGTAGGTAAAGGCGTTGACACGTTGCATAGCGGAGTCTTCCACTTCGCCAGCGCCATTCTTCTGTCGTCCCAGCCGACAAAGTCTATGCGCCGCGACACGGGCACTTAGCCTGAATTTTCAAAACACCTCTCAACCTTGTTCACGACCGAAGCCTTCCATTCGCCACTCTCCTCGCGCGGGATAATAACACTCCCTGACCGCACGGGTGCACGTGACGCAGGGGAAAAATAATTTTCCGCGCGTTTTTCACGAGATTTCACGCGGCTCGCGCACATTTTCCCCGCACTCATTCCGCGGAAACAGTTTTCAACGTTCAACGCTTCTCCAACGACCGACTACAACGTTGTTACGTGGCCTGACAAAAAGCGCGCATGATGCATCGGCCGGTGAAATTTCGAGAAATTTCCGGAAAAACCTTCGGAAATAAAAAGAAGGCTGAATATCTCGCTTGACATCGCATACTGAGAACTGTAAGGCGAAATGTCACTTTTGATATCCCACTTCTAATTGCTTGAACGTGAATGTCACTTTTGATATGTGTGTGACCAAAGGATGGTCAAATTGCTGACCTAAACGTCTGCAAAGTAATATATAAATCTATGTAGTCAGGATGCCCGATTTCTGATTTTAATGTGTGTGATCAAAGGATGGTACCAGGACGAATGAAATAACGGATGTTGGGAACAAGAGGAAAATGAACTAAACGTCTGCAAATTTAATTTATAACTTTAACGTCGATATATAGTAACTATATTTTATTTTGCACAAGCGTTTATATACCGGAAAGCCAAAGTATAACTAAACTAAATATAACGAAATTAAAGATCTCTAAACGCCTGATACCAAGTTGCCAAAGTGCCTACACGGTCGCACGTGTAATTTATATGCCAGGAAAAATTGAACAAACAGGCTTTCAAAGTGACAATAAACAGGCCAGTCATTTATCTTCGACCGCAAATACCCATGCAGGCCCAAAGTGATAAAATACAATAGGCCTGGGACAAATATGTCTGACACTTTTTTTGCGAAATCGATGTCGTCAGTTCGATTGAAAATATCGCAGTATTCTGTTACGAAGCCATACAAGGAAATAGGGGCTGCCGGAAGTGGTTCCGTTGACTGCCAAATTCAACTGCCTCCGGAAGTCTGCGAAACGTCAGGGCAGAAGTCGAGCTTCCCTGTCGGCTGAAATTTTTCATGTCCCTTGACGCTCATTACTTCGCGAGGGGATATTTCGGGGGAACATGCTTTTTTCTTGTCGCCACTGGAGGAAATAATACTGCTTTACCTTCGACGATAAGGGAACTACCGTTTACAAGGAACCTGGGTCTATTGATGTACCTCGCTCGCGCGTCTCGACAATTTACTTTGAACTCCAAGGTGTAGTACGGTTTCGCAATTCTTTCGGTGTAACGACGGATGTTGAAACGCTCGGTAAATTCTGTACGTTCGCTTCGTTGACGGTGATCATGTCTTTTGTGCCTCTGGCAATTTCATTTTGACGCATTACTGTATCATTTATCTCGTTCCAATCTTCACAAAATCATTGTTATGCATTTCTTTTTTTTAATCGTCGATAAATGTACAATTCGAAGTCGTGGTATAGTTCAAATTTTATTTATCATGATGCCACGTATATATCAATTTACTTAACATGTTGCAGTGATACGTAGCATTGATATAATAAAATTGAGTTCAACCTTTGGTGTATTTATGAATTCGGTATGAGTTTAGTTTAATCCTGGCTGGTCATCAAAATATATTTACTTTCCCCAACTTCATTTGGTGTTCAACACAACTAATTACATTGTTTCATAACATCCGCAATTTATATTATACCGCCATGATGACAACGTAGCATACAGCTCAAAAAGATAATCCTCCCTTTCTATCAAATTGTATATTCCATAAAACCAAATAGACCTCACTTTTGAATTGTATCTACTCCTAAACTTCCACGTTCGCAGTAAAACATCTCTTTACAACAATAACTCAACAATTTTCACATCGACCATACAAAATAAATCGCTTCCTTCCGTACACCATATTATTACAACACTCCAACAAATAATCCAATGACCAAACCCTGCGCCGTCTTCGCGTTTTTACTTCAAACACTGACTATCGTAAAAGTATCTCTACTCCGTCTACCTTCAACGATAACACTCGAATCTCATAATCAGCGTCTACGCCCTCGTCCTAAAATCTGACCGCGCCACTCCTCAGCATCTAAGGACTCTCCCGTTGCAAATATCTTCGCCCTCGCAGCTTCGAAGACGCGAAATTTTTTCGACCCCCGCATTCCGGCAGTTTTCGCGCACGTTTTGCCGTGGTCTCATCGCGATCGCCGTTTCCCGGCGTCGAAGGAGCGCACGGCGCCCTTCATCTTTAAACTTTGCCCACTAAACTTCGGCCCGCCGGTGGGGATGCGCCGCGGAAGTTTGACTGTTAAAGTTGAACCGACTTCGGCGTGTCGGTACCACTTTTGCGAAACTCCGATTGTATTTTCCGACGGCGAAATACGGTTGGGCGTGCGGGCAAGCGGATACGCGGGGCGGAGTCGTTAGGAAAAATCGATGGGGTTGTTAGCTTCCGCGCGGACGGCGTGCGGAATCTGTTTGGCGATGTCACACGGTAAACTGCCGGGTTCATGCGTGTTTAGGAGCCTCGCGACTTTCGGCGCGAAGCAGGTCGTCGTGTCGATAGTTTGCACGGTTTGTAGGTTGAAGCGTGCGGTGGCGGAATTAGATGAAATGCATTGATGACGGTAGGTTGTGTGCGGAGGATAGTTGACACGTGACTGCAGTGCGTATTTTGCTAGTTTTGTATCTAGCACCGCATCGAAGTTCATATTAGAACAGCATCGTGATGAAATTTTATACATGATTGAATTATGTAGCAAAGGGTTCAATCTCTATTCTAATATTAACAGATGGCTTCCGTCCTGTTTTGTAAGTTTTGTATCCAGCGCTGCAGTGAAATTATCCATATTACAACCGCGTCGGCTTTAAATTTTATATGATATAATTTAATTATATAAAACTAGTACATAACTGATACATTAGAGAGCAAAGGATTCTACCTTTATTCTAATATTAACAGATGGCGTCCGTCCGTGTTTTGCAAGTTTCGTATCCAGCGCTGCAGCGAAATTATCCATATTAGAACCGCGCCGGCATTAAATTTTATATAACATGATTGAATTATATAAAACTAACACGTAATGGATACATTAGAGACCAAAGGATTCTACCTTTATTCTAATATTAACAGATGGCTGCCGTCTGTTTTTTGCAAGCTTTGTATCCAGCGCTGCAGCGAAATTGTCCATATTAGAACCGCGGTAGTATTCAATTTTACATGTATGACACGATTGAATGATATAAAACTAATACATAATGGATACATTAAAGAGCAAAGGGTTCTACCTTTATTCTAATATTAACAGGTTGGCTGCCATGCGTGTTTCACAAGTTTTCTCTCCGGCGCCGCAGTAAAATTGTTCATATTAGAACCGTGATGGCATTCAATTTTACACGACATGATTGAATTATGTAGAACTAATAATAATAAATATTTATATAAATCACAACTACATAAAAGAATAATAATAAAGATAATGGTAAAACTAAGTGCATTTACGAGATGATGAGCGTTATTTGGGAATTTTACGCGTTTCTATCGCGATCAGCTTCATCGGTCGCCGGTGACCACCACGGCACTCAACGTGTCAAACTAAGTTGAGTGCATGAGCATATATTAGGCGTTGTCGATTTTGTGTGTCGTTCCGAAATTCATATTGTCGTTCAGGCGTTATGAGTAAGGGAATATGTTTCGACCGGCATGAGTCGAGATCACGGGGCGTCGATACATAGAACTCCTGTGAGATAAAATAAAACCATTCAGTCGCGACAGGCACAATAAATATTAATATTTACACAGCGCTTATGTGTGCGGTGCATTGTTATTTATTTATTGCACAGCACACTTCTATACTCTTGTTAGTAGCGTAATCCACAAGCTCTTGGCTTTTCTGCGCAACTTAAGTGTCGTTATCGGCTGGTATACGATGTGAGCATTGCAGTAACCCAGGATGACAGTAAAGGTGCCATCAATTCACCTTTGAATCGACACTATAGCTTCCTGATAAGTTTACATTGATTTTCATGTCTCTACACTAACTATTCCATCTATCCTTCTCTCCCTGTCCATTTTTCCACAATACAACCACAGAAGGCTTCCGCGAGTTCCCACGTTCTTGCCCTTCATAAACATTATACACCGTTCATTAAAACGCAACATATACGGTTTCAGCATTGTCCAAAATTTCGCGATCCCGTGAGTATAGCGTATCCTCAAAGAAACCGTCACAACTCCCCAATCAACCCGTATCAACTCTACTCCACCTGGCAGCGACAATCGCCGTACATCATTCATTACCCAGACATCATTATCCGCAACTGCATCCTTTACCCGTTTTCTCACGCCAAAGTGCCTTCTTCACACCCTCCCAAAGCACCCAACCCGAACGGTACCACGCGCTCACCACTCGCTTGCACGTAGCAGGCACCCCGCGCAACACAACTCCCCATAAAATGCTCTCCATTACCTACCCGCCCATCGCCAAGGCGACATCGTCGGTGCACACGTAACTGCTAAAACGTGGCAGTGACCACAGTGGAACGCCGAATGGCGTTAAACGAGGACCGCCAACGAGACGGCGGAAATCTATTTGACGTCGGGCGTCGAACACTTTGAGCGCCAGAGAGTGGAAGCAAACACACACAGGGAGCCGGCGACAGAGAATGCGCTTTCGCGATTCTTCCGTCGAAAGGAACCCAGCGCCAGTCGGACCCGTCGATCCTAATCACCGGATTTCATGGCAGTTACTCGTCCCCGACGCCCGAGACGAGTCTGCCTTTGAGGAGCGTTCGATGCAATTCTTCGCAGTCAGTCCTACCAACACACGCATAGCGCCGCTGGCAGCGGAGTCCCTTTTCTCTGAAGTGCCTCGTTGTCGCCGCGCCCGGAGACGTCTCTATTTTTCAAGCGACGGCAAAAAGCACGCGCAGACACATGGCGCGCTCGGCTGGCGACAAATCGATGATCGAGCGATCGTGGCCCGGCAGGAGTGCGATACAATTACGACGACTGAAGACGACGGTGTGTGGGCGATGTGGAATTCGGTGGGATTGAGGAGACGTGTGTAACGGGTTAGGGTGCTGGGCGATCCTCATTGGTTGGAAAATATTTTTGATGAACGTCGATTAAATACGTCTCTACATGTGGTTCGTCCAGATTTTCGGCAAGATCCGAGAAACGTGTGCAGAAGCTTCGGTCCGATGCTGGAAGATCCTGATTGGTTCGAAAATATTTTTGATGAACGTCGATTAAATACGTCTCTATATATGGTTCGTCCAGATTTTCGACAAGATCCGAGAAACGTGTGCAGACGCTTCGGTCCGGTGCTGGGCGATCCTGATTGGGTGGAAAATACTTTTGATGAACGTCGATTAAATACGTCTCTATATATATGGTTCGTTCGAGATTTTGTAACGGCAAGATCCGATTGGTTGGAACGTGTGTCGATTGTCCTACATGGCCCGGTGCTGATCCAAGGATGTGTCTGATTGATCCTGATTGTTTCGAAAATATTTTTGATGAACGTCGATTAAATACGTCTCTATATATGGTTCGTTCAGATTTTCGGCGAGGTTCGAGAAACGTGTGTAGAAGGTTCGGTTCGATGCTGGGGATCCTGATTGGTTGGAAAATATTTTTGATGAACGTCGATTAAATACATCTCTACATGTAGTTCGTCCAGATTTTCGGTGAGGTTCTAAAAACGCGTGTAGAAAGTTCGGTTCGATGTGGGGAGACCCTGATTGTTTCGAAAATATTTTTACTGAACGTCGATTAAATACGAGGTTCGAGAAACTGTGTATATATAGTTCGTTCTGATTGGTTAGAAAATATTTTTGATGAACGTTTCTATATGTGGTTCGTCTAGACTTTCGACAAGATCCGAAAAATGTGTGTAGGAAGTTCGGTTGGATGCTGGGCGATCCTGATTGATTAGAAAATATTTTTGATGAACGTCTATATATATGGTTCGTTCAGATTTTCGGCGAAATCCGATTTGATCGGAAAATATTTTTGATGAACGTCTCTATATGTGGTTCGTTCAGATTTTCGGCGAGATCCGAGAAACGTGTGTAGAAAGTTCGGTCTGATGCTAGGCGATCCTGATTGGTCAGAAAATATTTTTGACGAACGTTGATTAAATACGTCTGTATATATGGTCCGTTCAGATTTTCGGTGAGGTTCGAGAAACGTGGGTAGAAGTTTCTGTTCGATGCTAGAGGACCCTGATTAGTTGGAAAATATTTTTGGTAAGCGTCAAATAAATATGTCTTTATACGTGGTTGATCCAGATTTTCGGCGAGATTCTAGTTCGATAGTCGAGTTGAAAACATCTGCGTGGGGTTATCTAGACTTTATATCTAGAATTCTGATTGATTCTTACAAAATTTATTATGTACATCCATTGAGAGAATCTCTTTGTGCGCTTGCTTCAGACTCTCAGTAAGATTTCAAATACGTATGCACCTAGACTCTATCTGAGACTAAGAATTCTGATTGCTCGTTACAAAAATGATATTAAACATCCTTTGAAAGCATTATTATATGCGCTTGATTGTGACTCTCGTTGAAATTCCAAATACGTGTGCATCTCGGTTCTGTCTGAGTGCAGGAACTCTGATTGAACGTTACAGAATTTTTGATAAACGTCCGTTGAAAGCATCTTTATGTGCGCTTAATCAGACTCTCGGCGAGATTCCTGATACGCGTGCGCCTAGCTTCCACCCAAAGCTGCCGCATTCCCACTAGTCTGTATATTCAAAGATGTTATCATCGCATAGAAGTTACTGTAACTAGGCTAGACGCGGCTTCATTGTCGGCCGATCGCCGATAGCAGCTAAAACTTTCATCTTTTGACGGGATCCAGCGAATATCGCGCGGATCGCCCGAACATCTGCATACATCCGCCGTCAGAGAACGGAATTGATAGATCCTCGCGATTACCCGCGATTTACATAACCCAATTCCACGAGGCTGCATTCATCGGCGGCTGATCGCAGCGTATTGAAGAGTCCTCTTTCGTCGGTCGAATCATCTTCCGCCCATCCTCGCAGATTCTGGGTCACATCGACCGTCTCCCGAGGATCTGCCGCACGATAGCGTCGAGGCTGGAACACTTGCAATCACCAGTCCGCGCAAATTGCTCAATTCAAGCTACCCCGCTCGGGAACGGCAGTTTTGCATTCCCGAAAATCCATCGCGATAATGTGATATGGATATTAACTTTTATTGAACAGGAAAAGTATAACAGAACAAAGATATCTTAACACTTTGCGGACGGATGACGAGATATCTCGTCATTCCTATTTCGTCGTTCGGGGCCGTTGACGAGATATATCGTCTTGCATATTCTGTCGTTCGGGACAGGTGACGAGATACCATACAGTTGCTACGTGATTGTCCGCGGCAGTTTTTCGTAATTTGTATTGCGAATTAATTATTTGAAGCCCTGAAATATGGATAGTGACAAAACGATTGGCCACATTACAGAAATATTTGCGGACAGTTTATCGGATACATCAAATGATGACGAAAATATTAGTGTCATGCACTTATTGTCATGTTTTACGAAATATGGTACTTTGAAAAATGTTTAGTTTATACACATTTTTATTTATTGAAAAATATTAAAAAATCATTCATTTTTAAAGTTGTTGTTGAAAATAAATATTTCACGCGACAATGATTTTTAACTACTACCAAATCGTCACTAATTTCAAAATATTTGACGCAAAAAAATACCTGGCCACTGGGTATCGTTAGCAATAGAATGTCCGGTCCGCAATGTGTTAACGCTTCTCTATTGCCGTCTCAGACCGAACTGTCCGTTGTTTTCTCCCCGCCGGGCCGTTGCTACGCGCCCTTCGTCTTTCCCCCCAAGAGTCCGGTAACCAATTATTCGTAAAAACACGCATCCTCTCATTCTTATCGACATTCTCTATCACTCACTCTAAATGCGTCGCAGATCACACGTGCAACAATCAGCTATACGTCACGCATTCCTCAAACAAAACCATGCTACCTTTATACCTGACACTCTCACTCGCACAGGACACTCCCGGTCGCAGCCACTCGCGCACACACACACACACACAGAGCACACTTCCTACATGTATATATATATCTTACAATTAACTATTTTCGTAGATTTTCGCGGATGGGCGTCGCTTCCAGAATGCGGAGGCCGTTTCGGCCGGAAACAACCGCGAAACGTCGCGCATTCCGTCATTTAATCTTTACAGCCGCGCCCGAAGCTCTGACGATCGTAAAAGATCCACTCGGCGAATTTTAGTTGCGGACACTCGAACCCCCATTTCGCGGCGTAACGAAGTTACGCCCGAGTATTTGCCCTTCGTAATGGACGCGTCTGAAAGCATGTTCCAACTTGAAAAATATTCAAGAGGTCCTTTGCGAAACTTCGTTGATTCGCTCTGCGTTCAACTTGCACGTCGGTTTCGCGCGAACACTAGTATTTTAGGTTCACTGCGATCGTCTCCCACCGGAACACCGATCGACGTTCTACAGAATTTATCCCCGAAATTATCGAACCCACCCCCGCGATTCACACGTTTGCGCTTGTGTCACCATCGTTTCGTCGGCAAAGCGGATCAAGGCAATAAAGAATAGTTTTCCACCAGCCGTCGACGTATGTCTGACAATTATGTAAGGTGGAATATCACTTTTGATATCCCATTTCTGATTTTAAGCCGGAATACATCTATATATTCGAAATGTCCTATTTCTTAATGTACGCGACCATAGGATGGCACCAAAATTAATGAAGTATCGGATGTCGGGGACGAGAGGAAAATCAACAAAACGTGTACAAATTACTATAATTTAACGTCGATATATATTTCTTTATTTAATATCATACAAACGATTTATATTAATATGTAAATATATAAATAATAAATTTGATAATTGATAATTTGATTAATGATAAATTTAATATAATGAAACTAACCCTTTGAGTGCTGAATACTCCCGGCCGAAGTGTTTGGTGTGGACGAGATACTTTTCGATAGTTTGAATTCTATTGATTGATTATATAAGGCGCAACGGATTTCTAATTGTAATTCTTCATTTACGCCAAATTAAATAATGCAAGTATATTATTTGATAAATAACGCATCTGTATTTACCTCATATATTCATAATTGTGGCTGCAGTAGGTAAGAAATCGAAACGATTGGGAAGCGCATATATGCGCCCATAGTCGACACCGACAAATTTTGGCGGACGCATATATGGTATGCATCCATAGCAGTCAAAGGGCTAAGGAAATCTAAAAAAGCAAAATCGTTACCCGGTCACATGTATACTTCGCATGCTGGAAAAATACAAGAAACATCGAGCAGTCCACTCACTCATCTTCAGGCGCAAATACCCAAGCAGGTCCAAAGTGATAAAACACAACATGCGCGGAACAAATATCTTATATCTTACAACTATAGGTCGGCAGTGGCCAATTTCTGTAATCGTCGCATCCGTCGTCGGCCGATCGCGAACAATCGAGGCGACTTTTCCCGCTGCCCGCGAGAAGAGAAGATCTGCTCGCCGTGAAAGAGCGTCGAATCAATCGCCTCGCAGCGTTAACCCTCGGCATATAACTAAATTTAATATAACGAAATTAACAAAGTCTAAAAAAGCAAAATCGTTACCCGGTCGCATGTATACTTCGCATGCTCGGAAAAATAGAAGAAACATCGAACAGTCCACTCACTTATCTTCAGCCGCAAATACCCAAGCAGGTCCAAAGTGATAAAACACAACATGCGCGGAACAAATATATCTTACAACTATGGGTCGGCAGTGGCCAATTTCTGCAATCGTCGCATCCGTCGTCTGCCGATCGCGAACAATCGAGGCGACTTTTCCCGCTGCCCGCGTGAAGAGAAGATCTGCTCGTCGTGAAAGAGCGTCGAATCAATCGCCTCGCAGCGTTAACCCTCGGCATATAACTAAATTTAATATAACGAAATTAACAAAGTCTAAAAAAGCAAAGTTGTTACCCGGTCGCATGTATACTTTGCATGCCGGAAAAATAGAAGAAACATCGAGCAGTCCACTTATCTTCAGGCGCAAATACCCAAGTATGTCCAAAGTGATAAAACACAACATGCGCGGAACAAATATATCTTACAACTATGGGTCGGCAGTGGCCAATTTCTGCAATTGTCGCATCCGTCGTCGGCCGATCGCGAACAATCGAGGCGACTTTTCTCGCTGCCCGCGAGAAGAGAAGATCTGCTCGCCGTGAAAGAGCGTCGAATCAATCGCCTCGCAGCGATAACCCCCGCCGTCTGATTTATTCCGCCGTTTCCTATCGGACTGCCTTACGCTCGCCCTGCGAATCCGACTGCCACCCCCGACTCCCGGGCTGTCTAAGTTTATGCTCCCGATCTGAATAACGTCGAAGTTCCGAGGGTCGCCGAAAGAAGGTTAAAATGGAAGTGGCTCAGTGGGAAGAAGCTCGCGTGTCGACTTCGAAACCCCTCGCGCATGGACGACTCCACTTCGGCGATCCGCTTTCCTCGGTTATGCGCGATCGAAAACTGTCGCGGACGCGGAAATGAAATTTTCGACTGTGCGCCGGGCGCGGTGCTTTCAGGGGAAACATCGAAATGGGGGGTGAGCGGATGGTGGGACGATTTTCAAGACGGGAGTGGGTAAACTGCGCGATCTTCGGGTGACAATGCGGGGAGGGGGTTGGTAATGGTGATGACGACAGTAGAGGAAATGCGCGATTTTGAAATGGATATTGAAATTTTCGAATCATAATACTGGAGGGTGTAAAAGAATCGTTAGTGGCTTCTGAGATGCGGCAGGAGAACTGCGCGAATTTTAGGGGACTGTAAAAAGTAGTTAGCAGTTATCAAGATGTCAGGGGGAAGGTTGTGAAATTTTCAGATTACAGTACTGGGGGGATGTGGAAAAAAATTGGTAATGATGATCAAGACGGCAAAGGGAAGATTGGGAAATTTTCGGATGACAGTGCTGGAAGGAAATAGAAACATTGGTAATGGTTATTAAGATGGCAGGAAGATTGTGAAATTGTCAAATGATAGTACTGGGGCGATGTGAAAAAATTGCTAATGACTATCAAGACGTTAGCGGGAAGATTGTGAAATTTTTAGATGACAGTACTGGGAGAGGTGAAAAAATTGCTAATGGCTATCAAGATCCCAGCCGGAAAACTGTTCGATTTTCCGACGATAACACTAAGCAATCAAAAAAAATATCGCAATAATTATTATGGGCGTCAACAAAGCAACTACGCAATTTTTAAACGACAATTGTGAGAGGATGAAAAAATATTGCAGTAATAGTCAAGCACTCAACAAATCAACTGAGCAATTTTTAGACGACAATTTTGTGGGGGTGGAAAAATATCGCAGTAATCGTCAAGCACTCAGCGATGTTCCTGCGTAATTTTTTGATAATAACGTTATGAAGTCTAATAAAGATACTAAGAGTTCTTAAGACGTTAGCGCAGGAACTGTACAGTTTTCAACCGACAGTTCTGAGGGGATGAAAAAATATTGCAGTAATAGTCAAACACTCAACAAATCAACTGAGCAATTTTTGGACGACAATTTTGTGGGGAAAAAAAATATCGCAGGAACCGTCAAGCACTCAGCGATGTTCCTGCGCAAGTTTTCGATAATAACGCTATAAAGTCTAATAAAGATACTAAGAGTTCTTAAGACCTGATGCAGGAACTGTACAGTTTTCAACTAACAGTTCTGAGGGGATGAAAAAATATGGCAGTAATCGTCAAGCTCTCGGCGAAGGAACTCGGCAATTTTTAGACGACAGCACTGGGGCGCTGAAAACTTGATGGAGAATCGGAGGTGGCAAATATAACAAAGAGTCGGGCGGGGCATGGAGAAATCAAATTTACAATCTCCCTCGCTGCGCTTTACGACGCCTTTTAGTAGCGAAAGCGCGACGACGAACTTGGCGTGTGAAAAATTCATACGGACCGTTGTTTATGCTGGAGTCTGTTCCCGTGAGGCACGATTAATTATTAGCAGCGCAGGTTGCCTATCCTATCGCGAATGTTCGGAAATAAACCAGGGAAGGCAGCGAACGAGGCGACGGAAGTGGGAGACGTGAGAAGAGGAATTGTTATTAGGGCTCATCACCTTAAATATCCTGTTCAAAACTAACAGACATAGCGTTGCTTTTTTATTTACGAAGCGCCAGCTTCTGCAAATTCCTGACAAATTCGTATCGACCTCCCTTTTCAGTTGCTCTTGCAAATTTATTAATGACGGCATTCTAAAGCGCGTTGACTCGATTCGACGACTAATTTACCGAATCTGCTATTCCCCGCGCGGCAAGCCTGTTAATCCGAAGCAACGATCTGCTGCATTTTCCTAAACACACACATTCTGGTCGGTAATAGTAATTTGCATCGATTATCCTAATTATTAGGTGCAGCGCCGGTGGATATGAGATATTCATAATTTTAGTCCGCCGTCGTTGATAATATGGATTAACTAACGACTTTCATTTTCGCCTCGTAAGCGGGGTGCTTGTGCAATGATAATAACGGCCGATAATCTTGCCGAGCGATACCCAAGGCAGCGATGTATAGTCAGCGACAGGCTTAATCGATAGCCGTACACGCGCATATCGGCAAAACGTGTTAAAGTCCTTAACCTCATAATCTCTGTCTCCATAATTTTCTAACAGCGACTTGTTGCTCCCGCGCGCGTCATCGATTCTCAATTATTCGCACCCGTTCCTTTTCTCCACACGATCGCAGACGATTCCGCGCGATCAGCGACAATTTACACCCCGGTGTTATCTTCCCTCTCACGGAGATAAATAGCATCCGCTCGCATTATTTCGCCGCGCCGTCGACTCCACTCACCGATTTATGGTCCGTTCGCTGATCGCGATTGCTCGTCTCGATGATTTTTGTAACGTTGCAAACAGTAGATTTATCAAGGAGAGGGTGTATAGTTTAAGATGCATTGGACAACAAAGCAGTAATTTTTATTTTTAAGGAATTATTCTAACATTATTGAACATTTACTCTTGAGGGCATTTGAAATTTACATTTACCCTTGCAGGCGGAATTTTGGAAGGTAAAATATTGTAAATTTAAACGCTCGAATAAGTATATACGAGGGCAATCCGAGAATTTAAGAAAAACGAAAATTGAAAATTGACGATTTATTTTTCAACATAGTCTCCTTTTAACTCGATGATCCGGATGAAACCGATTTATGGTCATGAGAAAGCTTCCGATTCGCGTTTGCCCGATAACAAGCAATTGCTCGTCGTGCTTCTGATGTTTTGTGACTGTCGACAAAACGTTTTGTACACACTGCAAACAGTCGATTTATCAAGGAGAGGCGAAGACTGTATAAAAGATGATTTTTCTGGGGTTCAAGATGTCATTGGACAACAAAGCAGTAATTTTTATTTTTAAGGAATTATTCTAACATGGTTGAATATTTACTCTTGAAGGCATTTGGAATTTACATTTACCCTTGCAGGCGAAATTTTGGAAGGTAAAATATTGTAAATTTATAACGCTCGAATAAGTATATATGTTAGAGTGAATGACCGAAATCTGGAGAATGTCGACTTTCACCGGTGAATGTCAACATTCACATAGTCGCTTGGTGTATGTCCGAAATATTTGCTAAATACCCTTATTTCTGACTTACACCGGTAAATGTTGACATTCACCATGCACTAATGGTGAATGTTGAACATGTTGGAGATTTATATTTTCTTCTCCGTAATTCAGTCGCTATAAAACGTTACAAGGGTGACGTAAGTTTTTCGCCTCTCTTCCTTATAGGAATGACCAAGAATTTAAAATACACAGTACATTCTACATGAGAAAAGAAAATAATGGTAATAAAAAAAAATTACTCACTTATGTGATTCAAATCTTATTTATTGCAACAACTTAAACTATTATGACACTTTTTTGACTCTTCTGTTTTGGACCTCCACCAGAGCATATCTGTGATTGTCGACACACACCGGAGAGGGTCCGAATGTACAACAATGTAATGAAATATTCGATCTTTCACAGACGTATTTGGTATCTGTTGACATTCACCAGTGAAAGTCGACATTCTCCAATTTCGGTCATTCACGGTAACATATGCACATGGTATGTCATCCTTTTGATTTTACTTTATGAACACACTATACTAAATATACTGTTATCGATAAGCTTTAATCAAGCAGTAATCGCGGCCTCAAAGACGCTTGAATAAATTACCGAAACTTGTTATGTACAGTTTAAACAAAATAGCACTCGAAGGAAACATCTTCCAAAATTCTTTGCTTTACAATGAGAATTGAAAAAGTTCAGCATAGGGCACATACGCCCCACTCGACAAGGCCCATATTAAGCACGAATTTAAAAACCACATCTTTCTCTCGTAAACCCGTCCGCAGACAACCAAACCCAACATCTCGCATATCCCGTCCGTGCTGTTTGTGACTTTCAAAGCACAGATTTCCATAAAATAGTGCGTCGCGTGCGCGCTCACACTCGACACCGCAAAGGATTCCGCGGCCAAAGCGTTGCCCGCGAAAACGCGTGCTCGCGCGCAAAAAAATCACAACCAACTCCGCCGATCCGCACGCCAGCACCGACAATGCGGAATGAATTTTTTCTCACACCCCCCGACCACCCCCGCACGACGAACCCCGCAAAAGTCGTATGCATAATTCTGCAGCGCCGCCCGGCGGCACGTCTGCTTCTTCCAGGGTTTCCCCGAATAACTCGTCGAAGAGGAGCGCCCAGTCTTCGGAGCGACGAAGTGGTCGACAGCAATGGATGGTCGCGATGGAGGACAGCATGCGCCATGGAAACGCAGTTACCACGCAGACCACGCTAGTGAGTAGAGCGAAACTTCTTTGATCCCCGACGATAATTCAGCTTGCTTACGGCCGACGTACTCGTTTACGTTCGCCACGTGTGCGCGTTTAGATGTGTACGTACGACGCCGTACGAAACTGATCTCGGCGCCGGGCTCGTAATCTCGCGACTTTCTCGTCACTGGGGCCCGTAACGATTTTGCTTTACGAGCGGCCGCGGCTAAGATCCTCGGGGATGTACGTGTTGCGATTAAGAGGCCGGCGTGTTGGCGTTAGCTTTCGTAATTGGACGAGAGGAAGTTCGCGTGTTGATCAGACGGGCGGAATAAATTGTGGGTGGGCGAAGTAGGGGGGTTTTAGGCGGGAGAAGTGTTTTTTCACATTGCGATTTACGGGCGGGGAGGGGGAGGTTCTGATGGGGGAGAGGATGGGTGCGCGAATAGGTGATTGTTTGGAAAGGGTCGAATTGCGGAAATATTGGCTTAGTTGGGTGATTAGGGGGTATTAATTAACCGGGTAATTGCGGCGCAGTGATTAACGTCCGCTGCCACACCTCTTGCCCAAATGTCAATAAGCTAAACTATGTAATAATTAATTGGTATGTGTGATGTATGTGCGCGGAGCGGGTCAATATGGCGCGGCGCGTTAGCAGGGCAAAATGATTAACAGTATTGCTGTGATTGTCTCTAATTAGGCACATACTTTGCACTTTGATGGAATATTGATACGTAAATAACTCATTACCACGTTCCCTCTCCAATTTAATTATATTAGTACATTATACAAATTCATAAAGCGCTCGATCTCTGAACCCTCTTTTTCACCCAGCCAAAGACTCGTCACCAACGTCCTTACGGTTGGGAGAACGGTAGCGTGGAACCCCTGCGTCTCGCACAGCCGCCAAGTCCTCCCAGCAAATTCGCGAGCCTCCCGTACGACGGCAAGGTCTCCTTCAACTGGATCCCACCGCGCACGAACCCGAGCGCAGTTGAGAAGCATCGCGAGGTCCGTCGGCGTTCGTCCGAGGAGGGCCTCGACAGGAACAATCATCACCACAACCACCACCACCATCATCATCACCGCCACCAGAGTCCCGAGAAGGACCGGGCCTCGCATCTGCGCAAGCAGCGTCAGAACGAGATCATGAAGTCCAGCAGCGTCGAGGACAGACTCCTGATGAATCACAGCAGAGGCGAGCAGGACGGGTCCTCGTCCAGGAGGAGAAACGACTCGGACTCCAGCGAGGGCAGGTTCTCGCGGAATTCCGAGTCCGAACGTTCGTCGATACCGCGCTCCAGTTCGGTCAGCGTCGAGCGTTTCTCGATGAGAGCGAACTGCGACTCGTCGGACTTCTCGAGAGCGAACTCGACGTCGAACGAGAGGTTCCACTCGGACTTCTCGATAGCCGTGGCCAGCGCGAGCTCGAACGACCACGTCTCCGTGCCCACTTCGGACCCCTTTTCGATCAGGAACCTCGACTTCGTGTCGTTCTCGCTGCCCAGGGCCGACTCCAGCGAGAGATTCTCCGCGCAGACGTCCGACAGGTGCTCCGAGGAACGCTACTCCGACATGTTCTCCACGAGGAACTCGGACTTCTCGACGAGAAACTCGACGGACTTCAGGACGCAGTCGGAGGAGGAACATTTCTCGGACGATTCCCTGGAGGAGCTTCTGCCGCCGCCGCCGCCGATCAGCAAGAGGCACTCCATCGCGTGGGAGGTCTCCCTGGAGGATGATCCGCTGTACGCGCCGGGCAGCACTAAGGTCGTCGGTAGGAGGAGGCGAAAGAGCAGCGACGTGTCCAGTGAGTTCGATGTCTTTAGAGGGTATGATCGGATTGCGGCGTGCGCTAATGGGTCGCGGGGATGTAATTCGAGGGGAGGCGTCAGATTTTTCAGATCGTTTTAGGGGAGATGTTTTAGTTTTTTAGGCTACTGCGTGATGCGTGATGACAGTAGCAACGGTAGGGTAGGGAATAGACGTACGTCTGACGCGCTGTCATATTACTCTTTCGCTACTATGAGCTACCATGGGCGACTATAGAAAAGTAACAGATGAACCAAATCTGTGCCGTGTTTAAGGTCAAAAACTCATAAAAAACACCTTTTGCGCCTTTTGTTTTTGTAATAATATGAAACTTGAGTGTTTAAATGTTTTTTTATTATACTTAGAACTTATTTTGCATCTGATTTCTAAAAAGCATCTATGAAAATTAAAAATTTCATGGCAATTTCGCCGGCGCCAAACATAAAAGTATAGCTGAAATATGCAGACGTCAAAGTATTAATTGCACCTTACATAATCGAACAATAGAGTTCACACTCGCGAAAAGTATTTCGTCCTCAGCGGGCGCATCGGCCAGGACTATTCAGTAGTCAAAGGGTTAACCCTTTCGCTACTACGGGCGACTATAGTCGCCCTCCACGATACGCTACTTATGTATGACGAGCGACTACAGTCGGCCGACCACAATCTATCTTGGCACATTTATCACGGACCTCTTGTTCCGTATGTTGTTGTTTTTTTTTGTTAGAGAGCATAGCATTGTTGCGTGTGTCTATTCTCAATCAGCCGTAGCTTTCGTCAGAAATGTTCTTTTCCAAAAAAATTCATAATCGTGACATTTTTAAGAGTGAGCATAAAGTCGAATTGTGAAAAAGGCTGCTCTAGCGAAAGGGTTAATGTCGCGGAGAGAATCCGGTCAACCTTTCTACATCCCCGCATCTGCTATACCGTTTTAGAGCAATTACTGTATTCGTTTTAAATATTGCACAGTACAAGACTGCAGTATCCGCACTAAAGCACTTCATAAACATGAACATCCCACTCGTCATCATATCAGCATCGTTGATAGACTCCACCTGATTTTTCCCCCCTTACTTCACCATCGCACTTTCACTCACTTTAGTTGTGACATTACCACCTTCTAGGCGTCGGATCTGCATCGAAGCTCCGCGACTTCGACGACTGGCAAGATCCACGACTTTCCACAACCGACGACGACCTGGTGTCCCCGTACTCCGACTCCTCGACGAACGACCTCGACCAGATTCGCCCGCAGGACCTCACCAAGAACGGCACCTACGTGATCCGCCGCGGCCGAAAAAAGGAGCGCAAAGTTCTGCCAAAGACGCCCACCAAGACCAAGAGTCTCTCATTTGACAACGGTGACGAGGCGCGCCTATCAGACGTAAAACGCTACTCCAGCACCTTCGACAACATCAAGAGCCTCCTGAAGGAAGGCAAGTTGGAGGGCCTGGACGAACCACCGCCTGAATTCGCGGCGCCCGTTCCGCCGGATTTGATCAGAGTCGTCTCGCTGCCGGCCATCAACAACGAAGGGACGAATCGCGCCCAGCTGGAGATCACCGTCGAGGAGGAGGAGTCCTCCGACATTTCCGACAAGGACAAGGAACGCGAGGCGGCAGATTTGCCGAGGCTGCCGGCGTTTCCAGCGGAGGAGGACCAGACGGACTCGCCGAAGAATCGCACCCGCGAGTGCAACGGCGTCGGCATCGATCCGAAATGCGTGCTGAAGAATATCGACGGGAAGATTCCGGCGAACCTGCTGCTGGACGATGACCGAATACACCGAAAGATGCCGGCGAGTGGCGCGTCGATCAGCAACGAGAGACTGTCGGGCAAGATCCCGGTGAATCTGCTGATCGAGGACCAGATCGTGAAGAAGGCGCTGAACGAGAATCGCAGACAGATGGAGAAGGTCAGCGACGCGATCAAGGAGATCGAGAATGTGAAGAATAGCGAGTCCTACTCGACGGAGAGCAAACGCTGGCGGAACGGCGACGTGAAGACGTCGTCGAAGAGGAACAGCTTCGAGAACGACTGCGAGAAGAAATTGGCGGACGGTCCGTTCGAGGGTCGCGCGAGGAAGCAGCAGCTGAGTTCCGATTCCGAGACGTCGAAGAGTTCGGAAACGGACTTCGAGAGACGAAAGCCGAACGGGACGGATATCTATGCGTCCGGTAGGAGGCTGCGGCAGAACGGCATCGAGAATCACAAAAACGATCAGAAGCAGATCGAGAATGTGATCGATGCCATACTGGAGGACTCGAAGAATCCGGACTTCCAGGTAAGATGATTGAACTTTATTTGTCGAATTATGCTCAGGGTGGTAGGGTTGGCGATGTAGTTCAAGATGGGACGGATTTTAACGCTTGCGCAAGGAAACGCTGGATGTCTGGTTCATTTTAGCACATTCGCAGCCGGAAGCGTAGTCTATTTTCAGTTAGCTAATAAACACGCGAACTTTCGACAGACGAGTGAACAAGAATACTGCCGGTAGTTGAACAGTAATCATACCGTGGGAAAAGTATATTTGTTTGATAAGAAATTTTGTTGTTTTATTCGCCGTAAAACTGCCGGCTGCGAATCTGTTAATACCTTCTAATAAGTAATAACTAACTCAAACATTACTCCCACTGTGCATTTGCATCAATCGCCGTACGTAAGTAACTAACGATGCCAGATTAGTCTCCGTCGTCGACGTACTTCCATCAAACCAGTATCTCAATTACTTTTCTCATTTATTATATACAATAAAAAAAACATGACATTTCAAAATAACACACTACGCCCGCGTCAGGTAATAACATTAATACAATTTTCGTTGTTTTCCCCGAATTCGTCGGATTTTCACTGATTTCATTTATTTTAACCGAATTAAGCCGATCAATTCGGCATAACAAAAGCGCAGATAAAACGCAACCGACCGCCGTTATTCCGTATCAACAGCGTGTACATAACGAAAAAAATAGCGGCAAACAAAAATGAGAAAACAAATGCCAGATGAGCGCGGCATAAAAACGTTCATCGTTTCCGCAGGTGAGCGTCGAAGTGCTCGAATTTCCGCCTCTGCCGCCGTCGCCAGTTGAGGAAGCCGACGAGGAGAGTTCGGACGTCGGGCAGAACGCCATTGTCACGCCGAAGTCGAAGAGTCACAGTAACAGAACAATGGAGTATAGGCCGAGAGTGCCTCCTCATCGGGTTCCGACCGGTGATCCGAAGGATCATCAGACGTCTCTTAACACGAGGTCGATGGACGCAGGATTTGCCAGAGGCAGACGTACTCCTGTTACCAGTAATTCCAGGCGAGAGGTAGGTGCCGTTAATTAATGTCCCGAGTGCCTTGCATTACTCAACAATCTTATCCGCCATATCCCGACGTCTGAAACTGCTCGTCGCGATTTAACATCATTTTCGTGCACACCCTCTACACGTCTATATGCGCGTGTCTGAATATACGTGATACGAGATTTTTCGACAGATGCGATGTGGAAACTTCACGTTTAACATTGCACTTACCCGATGATTCGATGATTCCGGATATTACGAGCAAAATTGCAGGAATTATTAGTATTATTTTTTATCAACTTTTGTTGATTTTATGGAATGGTACACGTATTATGCAAGTTCGATTTCGCTATAGACGTTCATTTGCAAAATGAATGTCGCGAATGTAGGTGTTTTTCCGGTTAACACTTTGACTGCCACGGTGCTCACCGGTGACCGCTGCAAATGATTTTACTAAAAATGCAAAAAATTCGCAATGAAGCCTATTTGCAACCTTGTAAAAGCAATTGATATCGAAACGGTGCTTCAAAATTTTGGCTTCGAACAACTCTGCGCTACCTTCATTTTGTACGATTTAATCATACTCTGCAGTATTTAATCGCATCACGGTTCTATCATAGCAAAATACGCGGTGACCAGCGCAAAAAAGTTTTGCTAAAAGTACAAAAAATTCGCAATGAAGCCTATTTGCAACCTTGTAAAAGCAATTGATATTGGAACCGTGCTTCAATACTTCGGCTTCTAACACCTCTACGTTATCTTCCTTTCTGCACGATTTAATCATATTCTGCAGTATTTCAACGGATTGCAGTTCTAACATAGTAAAATACGCTTGGCAGTCAACGTGTTAATGTCGCATACATACATTTTTTCCTGTAAATCCAGCGTACTGTAAAATTGATTTCTCCATTATATGCACCTAAATAATTGAAACACAGCTGAAGAAACTGCGGTACGTTTCTCTCTACGCGTCAAACCACCGTGTAAATCCAGAACGTGTTAATGTCTGTTTTTTTCCTGTAAATCCATTTATTTCTCTATTATATGCATCTAAATAATTGAAACACAGCTGAAGAAACTGTGATACGTTTCTCTCTACGCGTCAAACTAAACTGCACCGTAGTCGCTGCCTTCCGCAACCACACCCTCGTCCCTCAGTTCTAACATAGTAAAATACGCTTGCATCGCAGTAAATCGTAAAATTGATTTCTCCATTATATGCACTTCCGCAACCACACCCTCCTCCCTCGCTTTCCACTATCGACGATTTTCCCTTATCAGCGCGCATTCACAAACGCATAAATTTAACGTCAACTGCGTCCGCACCCGTCAGAGCTTGATATTACGGCACGCGCGTTTAACAAGAGCCCTGCCCACATTTACGGTCTCCTTTACCGCGCGCCCAACTCAGTCGACTTTCAGTTAACTACCCGGCGCCTCAGATTTACCTCGGCCCCCTTCGTCGATTCTGTCTGACCCCCGCGAAACAGCTCGCGGCCGTGTCGCGATTCACAGCGAGTCGTAAAGATCTTGCGATCGTCTGTCAGCGACGTCGATTAAGTGGCTTTTCGGCAAAGCGGAAAGAGACGGCGAGCGTTTGAGCGGAGAAACGGCAGTGCGAGTATAAAGACGAGGACTCGTAAAGATCGATCGAGTGCGTTCGCGGCCGTTCGCTCGATTTAACGCGGAATCGTCTTCGACGAGCCGTAAATAAAGCATTCAGGCAGCGCGAGGCGGCAATCGCGGAGGAGTTGCGGGGAATCAAATCAAACTCAAAAGTTTAAACGATTTCTCGCTTAAAACTGTCTGAGCGTGGAATGAGCGGGACAAGAGCGTCGGATTTGCGAGGAACGGGCTGAGACGAAGGAGGGCTGCGTCTGGCGTAAGTCTGCGAGCGAACTACAATACGTCTTCTAAATTGGCGCGCCGTTCGCTAGGATAAACGAAGCCTCTAACTTGTTCCGAGCGAAGGATGCTGAAGTTTACGTAGGGATACAATCACGAGCGAACAACGGCGCCTGGAGTCTTGCTTCTCGGTGGACATGAGAGACTTATGTGGATTGGAGTCTCAGATAACATGAGTTTTTAATGTTCCGCAGTTGCGTTCTATGGGTGAAAGAAGAGATTTTCGGTTTATTCTTTTTATCGATGTGGGGTCGATGTCTATGACGAAAAAAATCGGAAGATCGAGGAAAGGCGAGAGGACGATGACGAATTATAAGCAGGGTAGTGAGTTGATGCTACTTTGTTTTCCGATCGTACATTTGTGTTACTAAGGATACAAATAATGATCGGTCGTCTGTACTTAAAATGTCTGGTACGTTTCGTCTTACGCCTTTAACACTTTGACTGCCATGATGATCACCGGTGACCGACGCAAGAGATTTTACTGAAGATCCGAAATATTCGCAATGAGTAGCAATTATTATTTTATAAATGCAGGTGTTATTAGAATAGTGATGCAATCCTTTGGTCTCCAATACCTGCACATTATTTACATTTTGCATAATTCACTCGAACGCTGTATTATTTCAGACCATCACTGTTCTAATATAGTAAAATACGCTTGGCAGTCAACGTTTTAACTTCCGTCTTACGCATTTAGTTTTAATTTTACACCTTACGCCGTTCGTCATACGTCCTTCGCCTTATTCGGTTTGTTTTTTCTGTCCACGTTTTCGTCTATCTGCGTCATCATTATTTCATCTAATGTCTCACCTTAGCAATCCCTAGATATATTCCCGGTAACAACCATCCGCAAGAACTAGAATCAGAAATAAGTATCTGTCAATCTGTACCATCTCCCACATACTGCAGTCATAAGACCCAGTATGTATATGATACGTATACAGTAAAGCTTGTTTTTGTGCGGTGGATAGGGACCGCATAAAAGAAATCGTACAAAAAAATATTCGAAAATTTTATAAATTCTTACATATAATAAACAATTTTGTACGATATACTACCTAAAATTTTTTTATGCGGTGGATAGGGACCGCATAAAAAAAGTCGGACTTAGAAAATACATCAATAATTTATGAAATAGATGAGAGAATGCTTTCAATTAAATTAAATAATTAAATTGGACCCAAAGAAATTGTAAAAATATTTAATTCTTCATTGTACGTATACATGGAGAAGTTTTCAAATTGTACATTAAATAGTTTGCTGCTACTCATCGTAATCCAAAACGCGCATCTTCTTGTGATGAATTGGTTGAAAATTGCTTTCGTCGCTTGAAGATAAGATTGCAATTGATTTGTATTTTGGTACCATAAACTCAGTGATCAGTTTTTGTGACGACGGTCGACTGGTCAATTGCTTGTAAACGTCACGATAGTGAGACATGCATGATCTCATTTCTTTTTGGAATTTTAAGCGTCTTTCCGCGTTGGTATCTATTTTAAGAAAATGCATTTCCAATTTTTCCGAAATCTGGATCCCTGCATATATTTTATCTGCTGTAATAGATTCCGGTTCTTCTTGTCCATTTTGATAATCTATCAAACTATTGATAATGTCACTATCATCGACAGTTTGGTCCTCAATCATCTCGTCCAGGTCATTATCGCCGAAAGAATCAAAGCCTTCTCCGCCGATATTATGTGTGAGCGCACTAATTTCAGATAATAACGTTGACGCGTTTTCGGTAACGTTTCGATTAATTACACATTCATATATTTCGTCCACAACATGTATATGTACATTGATGGGAAACATTAAACTGGTGCTAACGCCATTAAGATTCATATACCGCTTAAAAATAAATCGCACAAAAACAAAATCGCATAAAAAAGGACCGCATAAAAACAGGTTTTACTATATACGTATTCGTCGCCTCACCTAAAAATTACAACAACCTACGTACGCCTGATACAACTAATCTCATTCGTAACATGCATTGTCTCTGTCCACCGTGCCCCTCCTCCGAGATCCGTCTCAGAACTTTCGCGAGCCACGTGCACCTCGCATACAGCATGGAACCCCATCAATCCCACATTTTGCCTTCGTCCAGGTTCCACGCCGCGAAATCCGCGTCTTATGCGGATCTATCGTCTACCGCCCAGCGTCCACAACCGGAAATCCCGGCGTCGCACCAGCTGAACCCACCGAAACTTCGCCGTCCAGTCCAGATTCTAAAACTGCGCGTTCCGTCGAATCTTTTCCCCGGACCTGCAACGCAGCCAATTTTCAGCGGCGTAAAAGCAGGATACGTCCTGTGCGCGGTGGGAGGCAAGCGAACGAAGCCACGACCACCAAATCGGGAGAATCAGCAGAATCTCTCGACATCGGTTGGGGGGTCTCCGCCGGAAGCGGATACGGAGATCCATAGCCGATCGCAGGGCAGATAAACAGGGAAATAGAGAAACGCGGGTGGGCGGAGGACGCGGACGGGATGCGCGAACGAGACGAAAAGAAGCACGACGCCGTCAATAAATACGCGACGGCCTTAAACCACTTTCTCATGTTACCGCGATAAGCTGTATTCCGCTGGCTGCCATAAAGAATACGGAGGCTGCGAGTAATTCGACGTCGCTGCGTTGAGATATACGATAAGGCGACGGATACAAATGACTAACGCGCGGGGAAATCGAAGGAATATCCTCCCGGCGGGGGGGAGTGTCTGGCGGGCGGGAAATATCATTTTCAGGAGAATCGGACTGACAAAGGGCCGTCGCGGACGATACGCGCCGTGCGCGTAGATAAACTGGGCCGTAGGTCTTTGTCAGGCGGAATGCTGGGTTGGAAGAAGTTGAGGGTGTATGCTTTGCGCGGCGTTTGGGGAAGATCGTGGGAAACTGATTGGTACGTGGTTACTTTTGTGCAGACGGGTGGATATTGTACATAATTATATTATGGGTGATGAGTCCCGGTGTAGGTGGTTCAAAAACAGGATCGACGTCATGATATAACATATGTAACGAGATGTGATTCTTGCCCGTAGGTTCGGCTCAAAATATCATTCTTTGAATTTCAATATATAATTTTCACGGAGTCGTTATTATATCGTGGGAAAGCGGATAGGCGTCTATAGCTACTTCTGTGAAGTCGGGCGGATATTATGCATACCTACGTAACGAGCCAATGAAATATCGTTCTTTGAATTTCGGCGTATAGTTTGCGTGAAATCTGTGGAAAATCATGGCACGTGGCTACTTCTGTGACGTCGGGTGGATATTACGCATAACTACGTAATGAGTCAACGAAATATCGTTCTTTCAATTTCGACATGTAGCTTGTACGGAATCTGTGGAAAATCGTGGGAAACGGATAGATGCGTGGTTACTTTTGTGAAGTCTGGTGAATATTGTATATAGCTACATAATATTCGATGTGTCGTGGTATTGATTACCAGAAACGATTAATATACAGAATACGACTTCCGATGATAACACTTCCGATAAACTGTAAACTATAAAACTGGTGAATTTACACTACGCGATCTACTCAAATGAAATTAAAAGGGGTTAATTCGGAACCGACAGTGATCCTAAACGCAATACTCAAAATAAACCCCCTTGTCCACCAAAATCCCAAACTCTCCACCTTGCCAAACTCAGAACGCTCGACTCAACCAGTCAACGCCTCTTCTGTCTCTGTCCTTTGTCGCATGCAGTATACTTGTCCGCGCAAAAATTATACCACAATTTCACTATCAGCAAGTAAATAACACCCTGTGACGAATAGCGCACACCTTTTTTTATCCGACTTTAAGGCGTAAATGCCGAGCTTATACGTAATGCGTCTTAGAGTACTTTAGTTGCAACAGAGCTGATCGTTCGGTTCTAAACCACGCGCACTCTCGGGCGAAATACTCATTTCTGCCCGACACGTCTCGTTCAACCGCTCACAGAAATCCTCCAACGAAATAGTTTGTCGCGTCGTCTCGACAGTCAATCACCCGCGATAAGAGCTCGATTAGTTCTGTCGCAGGGACGCATAGCCCAGGCTTCGCTATCGAAGGCGACACAAATTTTTTCCGTCAACTCACGATTCACCTCGATTATCTCGCTCGACGTCGGCTGAAACGAAAAACAGACAACGTCATCGACGTCGACGTACAGGGTGTCCGAAAGGTTGGGCCCAAACTTTTACTAGGTATTACGATGCGCCACATATTTGTGTCGAAAGTTAAGTAATAGTGATGTGTGAAGGGAAGACACGGAAATGGTCACAAAATGAACAGCCGTGAGTTTTCAGAATATTGCTGCGTTAAAATGACACACGCGCGCATATAATTAATAACACGTTTCACTAGTGTAGATTCCTGATAAGACGGTGAATATTCTCAAGTGCATTCTAAATTTAAATTGAAAAATGGCTTTTACTCATCATTCATGATAAGGTTGAAAACACTACACCCACGCATATTATTAACAACACATTTACCTACTGCAGCCTCCTGCTAAGGTTGCACTTAGTGTCCTGGAACACATCAAGAATCCTATGAATACACATTTCACCATTGTAGACCCATGATCACACGGCACTTGATATCCCAAAACACGTGCCGAGTTCTGCGAACAAAACTGCTCAAATCACTTCCAACTTCCAGCCAAATCAGAACCCTCTTACCCATCGGCCACAATCAATAACACCATTAACACGTTGACTGCCAAGCGTATTTTGCTATGTTAAAACCGCAATGCGGTGAAATACAGCAGAGTATGATTAAATCGTACAAAATCAAGGTAACGCAGAGTTGTTAAAAGCCAAAGTATTGAAGCACCGTTTCGATATCAATTGCTTTTACAAGATTGCAAATAGGCTTCATTGCGATTTTTTTGCATTTTTAGTAAAACTTTTTTGGGCTGGTCACCGCGTATTTTGCTATGGTAGAACCGTGATGCGATTAAATACTGCAGAGTATGATTAAATCGTGCAAAATAAAGGTAACGCAGAATTCTTGGAAGCCAAAGTATTGAAGCAGCGTTCAAATATCAATTGCTTTTACGAGATTGCAAATAGGCTTCATTGCAAATTTTTTGCATATTTAGTAAAATCATTTGCACCGGTCAGCGCGTATTTTGCTATGTTAGGACCGCGATGCGATGAAATACTGCAGAGTATGATTAAATCGTGCAAAATTAAAGTAACGCAGAATTCTTGGAAGCCAAAGTATTGAAGCAGCGTTCCAATATAAATTGCTTTTACAAGATTGCAAATAGACTTCATTGGGAATTTTTTTGCATTTTTAGTAAAATCTTTTGCATCGGTCACCGGTGACCACCGTGGCAGTCAAAGTGCTAAACACAACACGCCCCTCAGCAGGCTAGGTTCCGCCCGAACTTTTCGGTCACCCCGCACACTCGCGCCTGATCGTTATCAGCGACAGGTGAGAGAAAAGCGAATCGCAGGTACCGGCAGACGAGCGGCCGGAAATCGCCGAGCATCAATCATCGGCAGGATGGATGCAAAGCGAGAGACTCGTTGCATTCAGCGGCGGCGATAAATACGCTCTCGAACGTGAAAGAAACGAGCCGCGGGAGACTCGTAATGCAGCTCCGGCATGTCTCACTCCGCTCGTTGCCTACTTATCTGTCGCGCACTCCCACGCGTGCCGTTCCTTTGTATGGTCCCTTTGTGCGCGCTGTCCGCGGCACGTATCGTCATCTCGTGCAGATTAGAGACCGCGCGTTGGAAGATTCAAGAAGCCGGCCGATTTGCAGGCGCGGACTAAGGTGGAGTGACGTGGAGGATGAAGCGGGTGGAGGGTATGGTGGTGGAGGTATGGTGGCGGAGGAATGAGTGCCCGTGGGTATGCGTGGGGACGTGCGTTGTGTCGTAATGGTGGGATGGTGATTCGCGGGAATGAGGAATAATGAGACGGGAGTCGATTGTTCGGAGGTGCGTCGGTATAGGCGTCAGGACGGTGGCGTACGGGTGCTTACTTATAGCTGACGAGATTTCGCTTATTATGGGAACGGGTGCGGTGAGCGAGAGATCGATGCATTTTCATGGCATAATAAGAGAGCTGTGCGGTGCCAATATAGGAGATTGTTAATAGATGGTGGAATTGGGGGTATGGGGGGTACGGGAATCGGTAGGTCAATTGTGTGATTACTTCATTATTTTTGAGGGGATGTTGGGTATTGTGCAAAATTGGGATAAAGAAGTGGTAGATGTGGCGCGGAAAATCGTAGATGCAGATTTTAACTGCGTAGTAAGACGATGCATTTTCATGGCATAATAAGAGAGCTGTGCGGTGCCAATACAGGAGATTGTTAATAGATGGTGGAATTGGGGGTATGGGGGGTACGGGAATCGGTAGGTCAATTGTGTGATTACTTCATTATTTTTGAGGGGATGTTGGTTATTATGCAAAATTAGGATAAAGAAGTGGTAGATGTAGCGCGGAAAATCGTAGATGCAGGTTTTAACTGCGTAGTAAGAGGATGCATTTTCATGGCATAATAAGAGAGCTGTGCGGTGCCAATATAGGAGATTGTTAATAGATGGTGGAATTGGGGGTATGGGGGGTACGGGAATCGGTAGCTCAATTGTGTGATTACTTCATTATTTTTGAGGGGATGTTGGTTATTATGCAAAATTAGGATAAAGAAGTGGTAGATGTGGCGCGGAAAATCGTAGATGCAGATTTTAACTGCGTAGTAAGACGATGCATTTTCATGGCATAATAAGAGAGCTGTGCGGTGCCAATATAGGAGATTGTTAATAGATGGTGGAATTGGGGGTATGGGGGGTACGGGAATCGGTAGGTCAATTGTGTGATTACTTCATTATTTTTGAGGGGATGTTGGTTATTATGCAAAATTAGGATAAAGAAGTGGTAGATGTGGCGCGGAAAATCGTAGATGCAGATTTTAACTGCGTAGTAAGACGATGCATTTTCATGGCATAATAAGAGAGCAGTGCGGTGCCAATATAGGAGATTGTTAATAGATGGTGGAATTGGGGGTATGGGGGGTACGGGAATCGGTAGCTCAATTGTGTGATTACTTCATTATTTTTGAGGGGATGTTGGTTATTATGCAAAATTAGGATAAAGAAGTGGTAGATGTGGCGCGGAAAATCGTAGATGCAGATTTTGACTGCGTAGTAAGACGATGCATTTTCATGGCATAATAAGAGAGCTGTGCGGTGCCAATATAGGAGATTGTTAATAGATGGTGGAATTGGGGGTATGGGGGGTACGGGAATCGGTAGGTCAATTGTGTGATTACTTCATTATTTTTGAGGGGATGTTGGTTATTATGCAAAATTAGGATAAAGAAGTGGTAGATGTGGCGCGGAAAATCGTAGATGCAGATTTTAACTGCGTAGTAAGAGGATGCATTTTCATGGCATAATAAGAGAGCTGTGCGGTGCCAATATAGGAGATTGTTAATAGATGGTGGAATTGGGGGCATGGGGGGTACGGGAATCGGTAGGTCAATTGTGTGATTACTTCATTATTTTTGAGGGGATGTTGGTTATTATGCAAAATTAGGATAAAGAAGTGGTAGATGTGGCGCGGAAAATCGTAGATGCAGATTTTAACTGCGTAGTAAGACGATGCATTTTCATGGCATAATAAGAGAGCTGTGCGATGCCAATATAGGAGATTGTTAATAGATGGTGGAATTGGGGGTATGGGGGGTACGGGAATCGGTAGGTCAATTGTGTGATTACTTCATTATTTTTGAGGGGATGTTGGTTATTATGCAAAATTAGGATAAAGAAGTGGTAGATGTGGCGCGGAAAATCGTAGATGCAGATTTTAACTGCGTAGTAAGACGATGCATTTTCATGGCATAATAAGAGAGCTGTGCGGTGCCAATATAGGAGATTGTTAATAGATGGTGGAATTGGGGGTATGGGGGGTACGGGAATCGGTAGGTCAATTGTGTGATTACTTCATTATTTTTGAGGGGGTGTTGGTTATTGTGCAAAATTGGAATAAAGGAGTGGTAGATGTGGCGCGGAAAATCGTAGATGCAGATTTTAACTGCGTAGTAAGACGATGCATTTTCATGGCATAATAAGAGAGCTGTGCGGTGCCAATATAGGAGATTGTTAATAGATGGTGGAATTGAGGGTATGGGGGGTACGGGAATCGGTAGGTCAATTGTGTGATTACTTCATTATTTTTGAGGGGATGTTGGTTATTATGCAAAATTAGGATAAAGAAGTGGTAGATGTGGCGCGGAAAATCGTAGATGCAGATTTTAACTGCGTAGTAAGACGATGCATTTTCACGGCATGATAAGAGAGCTGTGCGGTGCCAATATAGGAGATTGTTAATAGATGGTGTGATTGGGGGTATGGGGGGTACGGGAATCGGTAGGTCAATTGTGTGATTACTTCATTATTTTTGAGGGGGTGTTGGTTATTGTGCAAAATTGGAATAAAGGAGTGGTAGATGTTGGGCGGAAAATCGTAGATGCAGGTTTTAACTTAGGTGATCAACACCTGCCGGTCCACGTATCAGGGTTGTTACACCAACAATATGACTACTTAATTATTTTTGACAAAATTGCTGTTATTGCGCTCTTTCTTCTTATTCAACCAAAAATCAGCTTTACCTCACTAGCTTATTACCTATAATAAGCAATGAAATTAAAAACATCACACTACCCAATATCCATGGACCCATTCCCCACCTTCACATGTACATCCACTAACAAACAGACAGAGAATTTCTAATAAGAATCCCCGCTCGTTTTCTAAATTTCATCCAAAAAGACCGGCCTTTTCTCATTATGTTATCTATGATCAATAACAAAGCTGACACTAACACATCATTCAATAGTCTAAATACACACCCACTCCACGTGCATCCACTAGCAAACATGTAGAGAATTTCTAAGAAAAATTCGCTTCCCAAATTCCAAACAAAGATGAACACTAACGCACAGAGAATTTCTACGAAAAATCCCCAATCGCCTTCGAAACTTCAACGAAAGAGAAACCGGCCTTTCCTCTTCCTGTGAACCGCGCCAAGAGACGCGCCGCGCCGGAAGGCAGTCTCGCAATTGGCAGACAAAGGAAAATCGCAGGGGTGAAAGAAGCCGTGGAAATCGCCGCGGATCAATCAGCCCCTCCGACTGGCGTCTCACGGATCCGTGCCTTTCTTTCTGGCGAAGACGATGCGGGACTGCGGAGGCCGCAGCAGCGTCGCTACGTCGGAAATGGATCGAGAGATATTTCGCGCCGCGTACCGGGGGCAGATCAAAGGCCCGGCGAAGGATGGAAGATTTCTCTTCGCCGAACGGGAAGGCGGCGCCGCCCGCTTAGCTCAAGAAAAATGCTCGGATCCGGGAGATTTAACGGCGCACCCTCGCCGCGTCACCGCGCTAATTCTCGCCCGTTTCTCTCTCATTGCCGACACGCCGGGCGACACTTCTTGCCCGTTCGCTGCCCGCCGCCGTGATTTTTTGAGCGAGGTCTTCGAGTTAATACGTTGACTGCGGGACGTGTTGTAGGAGGGAAGACACAGGGAATAAATCGGACTTACTAAATTAATGAAAATATATTCTACCAATGTTACAAATAGCTTGGGATAACAATTACGTCGTATAATGAAAAGTGATCACAAGCCATACGTCGCACGTCTTTACTTTCGCGATGTGGCCTGAACTGCCTCTTATCTTTCGAAATGCATAACATAGCGCAGCTGCCCTTTCGGCAGAGTGTGACTCATGATCACGCGTTCGGTTCCTACAGTATTTTGTCAGATTGTTTCCGGCGCCGCAGCGGAATAACATAAGAACATATAAAAACACATAAGAATCGCAACGTGATTGAATTTTATACGATAGGGTTGAATTACGTAAAACTGATACAAGGCGGATGCAGTAGAAAGCAAAGGGTTGAAAGTGTATTCTAGTATTAACACTTTGATTGCCTTGCGAATTATGTTAGTTTTCTTTCCGGCAACGTATTGAAATTGTTCATATTAGAAGTGGAAGGTGAATAAATTTTATACGATATGCGTGAATCATGTAAAACTGATACAAGGCAGATGCAGTAGAGAGCAAAGGCTTAAACGTGTATTCCAATACTAACACTTTGATTACCTTGCGAATTTTGCTACTTTTCTTTCCGGCAACGCACTGAAATTGTTCATATTAGAAGTGGAATGTGAATAAATTTTATAAGATATGCGTGAATTATGTAAAACTGATACAAGGCGGATGCAGTAGAAAGCAAAGGGTTGAAAGTGTATTCTAGTATTAACATTTTGTATTGCTATGCGAATTCTGCTACTGTTCTTTCCGGCAACGCACTGAAATTATTCATATTAGAAGTGGAATGTGAATAAATTGTATACGATATGAGTGAATTATGTAAAACTGATACAAGGCGGATGCAGTAGAGAACAAACGGTTGAACGTGTATTCTAATACTAACACTTTGATTGCCTTGCGAATTTTGGTACTTTTCTTTCCGACAACGCACTGAAATTGTTCATATTAGAAGTGGAATGTGAATAAATTTTATATGATAGGAGTGAATTATGTAGAACTGATATAAGGTGGATGTACTAGAGAACAAAAGGTTGACATGTATTCTAATACTAACACGCTGATTACCATGCGTATTTTGCTAGTTTTTTTCCGGCAACGCACTGAAATTATTCATATGGTATTAGAACCGAAACGTTAATAAATTTTATACGGTATGAGTGAATTATGTAAAACTAATCTAAGGTGGTTACATCAGAGAGCAAAGGGTTGAATCTCTGTTCCAATATTTTGACTTCCCGATGGTATTGTCGGTGATTTTGTATTATTTTGTCCTGATACCGCGAGCGCCGTTGCAACCCGGTTCAGATTTCACGTAGCACCACCAAAAAGATTGGATCGCACTCAATTTAAATCGTCAACTGGCCTGCGCACTTATACCACGCTGTCTCTCTTCGACTTCCCGCATCTGCACGCGACCACGGCGCCAATACGAAATTCGCGAACTTGCCCTTATTGTTCCTATTACACCGCAGTCTGGCATGACGATATTTGTATGACGCCGAATTGACATATCGCAAAGTCAATAACGCGGTCGCACGTAGCCGGCGGTACACAGGCTGTTCCTGAGACTAATACAGAATCCGAGTAGTTGTGCCTTAGTGAACCCGACGCCGCAACCGCTGACGAACGGCGCAGCCGTCTTGGCCCGTACATTATGAATGCGAATATACCCGACTTCGGCCGTCTCCACTTCCGTTATTCATGACAACGCCGTCGTTGTTTCGCTCACTTCACATTCGTACTCCGCAAATTAACGTGCCGCCTCCCGCGACTCATCAATACACGCCGAGTCGACCGCCCAAAGCCGCAAGCTCCGAGGTTCACTCTTTCCACCTTTTTTTTGTGCCGGAGGGGAGATCTTCTGTAAGACACCCCCGCACTTCCAAGGGGAAGTGCAGGGGTAGTGCCGGATTTTTACCGACTAAAACCTCGCCGATGCCACTTTCCTACAACGACTTCTGATGGGCTTCGGGTTCTCCTAAGAATTTCACCGAAATCCATCCGGCGCCACGAGTCGAACTCGCACATTCCGCGCGACAATGATTTTCAGCGCTTACTAATTTAAAAATATTTGAGATCCAGAAGGGATCTCCGATAGACCACCCGGGGTATGAAACACACACATACTCGCACCTTTAGTTACAAATTTGTTTAAAGAAACGGCACACTCATTCAAACATTCTTATAATGTTACAAGCACTCTTTCCACATACCCCAGACCGAAACACTTCGAGTTATTGCAGTCGGCCATCGCGCCGAATCCCACGCAATGCCGTCGACGTCGTCGCTCGCAAGATGTGCCGTAAAATCCGTTCCGACGAAAGGAATCTCACCTATTTCCCTCGCGTATACGCGCGCGATCGATGACAATTTGGTTTATTTCATCACCGCCTGACACCTGCGTGTCGCGACGCGCACGGGACGACGATGTCAGGATGAAAGTGAGCATCCGCGGCACTTTCATTGCTTCGTCTTTTACGAGGCGCGAACGTCATCGCTTCACACGCGTAAACGGACGCATCGCAAAGAGTTGTTTCGAGAAAGACGGAGTCGGGACCTCGTGATTGCGCCGCGGAAATAGTAAGACGTAAAATAGAAGAAGAATTTGTTAAAATTATTAACGCGTTGCATGCGGGTGGACTTAGCTGCGGACTTGCACGCGTGCAGCGGGCGTTTTTTTGTAGCAAACTAAACTTGGGAGAGAAACAATGCAAATCGTTGGCTAGTAACACAAACACTATTCAATGCTTAGTGTATTTGTACGATACCCGCTCTCGAGCACAAATCTATTGAATACGTACTTTAACTTGACCCGGTAGATCGCGAAAAACGTAAAAGTACGTCTTACGCATGCAATGTGTTAAAACTACTGACAGAATTGATATTGCGATGGTATATTAGAAATTGTTATTTGACGGGCAGCGTTTCTGCAATTGGATTTATCTCGAGACTAAGGCTTGTATGATCTTGAAAAATTGTTTCCAGAGGCCTGTTTCGTTACTAGTCGAATTCTTGTAAAAATAGAAAATATACCGATGCACCTCTGGTTCGAAAAGGTTGTGTTGGGTGCGTCGTAAAATTCGTAAAGGGAAAAAGAAAAAAAAGAAATAGCAGAGAAGGGATGAGACCTGGCTTGTCCACAGGGAGATATATGTATATGCGTGAGTTCGTGGGTGGAGACTGCGAAGTATTTCGCGCGTATTAGAGAAACACGAGAGGTGCGCAGTGTTGAATCGTAAAACTGACGAACACGATGTCTCTGACACTGCGGAGGACCCTATTTTTTCGCGTGCGAAGTGGAGTAAGAAGAATGTGCGACGTGATGGATTTAATTGGTGTGTATGATCGATTGATGTGTTTGGTTGAAATTGTTTAAAAAGCGAATGTTGCAGCAGTGGATGTGTGATCTTGTGAAAGGATTTAAAGCTGTCCTTGTGAAAACGTATGCAGAGTTTGTCATTTCATTAAACAGTGGACCGGCATTAAAATGCAAATGCAGGAATAACTAATGCAAATCAGAGAATAAGTAGAACATACTGGGATTACTGAAACGTCTAAGATGGTCTGCTACGTGCGGCAAAGATGGACTACTAGTCCCAAATCGCACCAGCATTTATTTAGTTACCTTGACGTTGACTCCGTTAACAGAATTTGCTTTTCTAACATTTTTCAACAATACACTTCTATCTCTCTGCTAGCTCTTCATATATTCATTCCCATTTCACTGATTTCAAACGACGTCAGCAGTTAGTAACTTAAGACCATCTTTATACACTTTCAATCATATCACAATTAACATCTATCCGAATCTTTCCTTTACCCTTGCCACAACACTTTCTCTTTTCCACTCCATGTTTTCTGCTTCACCTCCACACTCGCTCCAACACCACTTCGAGATCCTTTTCCACACTTTCACATATCCATCCGTCCAGAATGCGAAATAAAACGCACCACACCGACCCGAAGCGCGTCTGCATGCCAGCAGGCCACAACTCCACTCGTCCGAACCTTCCCCGTCACTTCTTCGGCATCGCAGCAAAACGTCGAATCGCACAGGCCCCGACGTGCCTCAAACCCCAACTCCTCGACGTCCGCCGCAAGACGCATATCTGCCCGACGCGATCGACCTGCCGCTTGCAAACAAACACGCTGCTGCCCCCGCACTCCTCGGAGCCCATAAAAAGCCGACGCGTCCACACAAACTTCCGAGGGCCGTTCAGTCGTGCATCATCGAGCCCTTCGTCCGTTATCAGTATCAGGTCGCGAGACAAAGAGCCGCCGCAAATACACGCCGCAGCCGCCCTCAGACACGCACACGCGCGCGCCTTTATAACTTTCGACGCTGGCGGAAAGAGAAAAGTGCAAAAATGCGAGCCGGCCGAGGACAGGGCGCGAACGACGGAATGGAAACGAACTGTATCGCGTGTCGCGTGTGCCGCATTGTCTGGCGGTGCGTCGGGGTGCGTCGGGCTGCGTGTGGGAGTGAGGGTGCAGCTGGTGAAAAAGCGTGGACCGGCAATGGGACGAGGGGGGTGAAGGGACTCGTGAATGGAGGTCCTCCCGGACTCCTACGATAAATAAAATATCGTCTACGCCTACGAGCGCCGTACATAATGCACGCTGATGGTATACGCACGGCGAACTCGCCGATCCTCGTACCCTGCGTCGTACGTTGCCAACATATTCATTGACGCAGACTCCTGCGCGGCTGGATCCTTTGCGCGCGTGGGGTAGGTGTTGTTCGATCGTATGTGGGTGTTTTGTGCAAAAGTGACAGTATGTGTGGGGCTGTGAGGGTTGTTAGTTGAGGTTGATAAGGTGTGAGTAAATGAGTTTGTCGCGCAGAGATGTTTCATTCGTGTGTTGGTAAGGTGTGCGTAAATGCTTCTGAACTGAAAAGTTGTACTACTGACGTCTGGTAAAGTGTGCGTACATGTGTTGGTAAGGTGTGCGTAAATGCGTCTGTACTGAAAAGTTGTACTACTGACGTCTGGTAAAGTGTGCGTAAATGCGTCTGTTGAATGGTTGATAGGTTGTACTACTGAATCTGGTAAAGTGTGTACATGTGTTGGTAAAGTGTGCGTAAATACGTCTGTGATAAAAGGTTGTACTACTGACATCTGATAAGGTGTGTGCACATGTGTTGGTAAGGTGTGCGTAAATACGCCTGTACTGAAAAGTTGTACTACTGACGTCTGGTAAGATATGCGTACATGTATTTCTTGCACACGACTTGTTCCACTGGCGCGTCTGAGAATATGTCCCTACATGCGTTTGTCCCGCAGGACTTGTTCTACTGGCGCATTTCGTAAGATGTGCGTACATGCGTTCGTCCCGCGGTCTAATTCTACTGACGCGTTTGGTAAGGTGGGCATAAATGCGTTTGTCGCACAGGACTTGTTCCACTGGAGCGCCTGAAAATATGTCCCTACATGCGTTTGTCCCGCAGGACTTGTTCTACTGGCGCATTTCATAAGACGTGCGTACATGCGTTCGTCCCGCGGTCTAATTCTACTGACGCGTTTGGTAAGGTGTTCATAAATGCGTTTGTCGCACAGGACTTGTTCTACTGGCGCGTCTGAAAATATGTCCCTACATGCGTCTGTCCCGCAGAACTTGTTCTACTGGCGCATTTCATAAGACGTGCGTACATGCGTTCGTCCGACGGTTTAATTCTACTGGCGCGTTTGGTAAGGTGGGCATAAATGCGCTTGTCGCACAGGCTTGTTCTACTGGCGGATTTTGTAAGATGTGCGGACATGCATTCATTCCGCGGACTTATTCCACTGGCACCTGATGTAAGTTCAAAAGCGAAAAAGATGGGTTGCGGTATGCGTGGGTCGGTGATCGTGTAAAACGAAAGTTCGTTAAGTGTGTGTGTGTGTGTGTCGTGCGCAGGCTTTTCACTTTCGAGCGATCGCCTTGCCACGCGGTCGCATGGTCTAGAGTGTGTGGGTTATTGACAGGGCGGACGTGATAAGCGTTAAAGGGAGGGACACGTATGGTGGTACGGAAAGAATAGAGTTAAAGCCACTTAGTTACATACAAATTTCGATGCGAAACTGATGATTTTACATATGAACTGAACATATATTGTAATAGACTGAGTGATTTCATATATAAACTTTTTATGTTTTCTTTATTCATAAAGTAATATAATTAAAAGGTTTATTAAAAAGGTACATTGAAAGATACATTTTCGGTTCATTACGACATAAGCAATGAAAAAATTGAAAAACGTCTGTCCCGTTTAAAATTGTTGAAGTCCGTGGTCAATTAATTGAGGGGTGAATTTCATCAACTGCGGGAAAATCCTTTTACGTTGCATTCGGATAATAGGCCGAACGAGAAAATACATAATGTTCGTGCGCGAGGAAATAAACCAAACTATATTACGTATTCGAGAAGAAAAACGCCAAATATTGCGATACTTGTTCAATTAAATTCGCAATACATATTGATGTTTGTTTTCAGCCTTATCATACCTTCGAAAACGATAAGCGACAAAATATCGACATTCCTTCATAAAACATAAACCGAAATATTTTTTGCAAAATATAATTTTAGTAAAATAACTCTTTATACGAAATGCTGCGCTATTCGCTACTTCGTGTCGACACATGTCCGAGCG
Organism: Cryptocheilus praepositus; assembly: GCA_033815515.1. Taxonomy (NCBI): domain Eukaryota; kingdom Metazoa; phylum Arthropoda; class Insecta; order Hymenoptera; family Pompilidae; genus Cryptocheilus; species Cryptocheilus praepositus. Next base: position 7,739,879 of record JAWWQZ010000303.1, on the reverse strand, counting down.
CAAAGCTTGAAAAGTGTACTCCCCGCAAACAGATTTTGTGTACCACCGAAGATCGATATACGAATAAGCGACTGTTTAATTATCTATCGTGAAAAATGTAAATTCGCCCGTGTCAATACCACAGTTAATCTCCCAGCGTGCCTCGTTACTAACTGACGAGCTAATAACTTAATTAACATTCGCATTCCCTCTGATAAATCCTGCCCACCTCCGGGCGCCGTGAAATATTTATCTCTCCATTTCCACTCGACGCGCCTCTCCGCGCGTTTGTTTGACTACGATATCGCGTCGTCTCATAGGTCCCCCGTTTTGAATATGCACTCGTATTGAGCCATGCACCGGCATACGTTCCGCACGCGTGTCTCGTGTCTTCGCACGTATCCTCGCCGAGACTCTAAATGTCCTTTGACTGATGCACACATATAAATCCACACATACGTACACGTACTCGTCAATCTACAGGCACACATTCACGCGACATTCATGCATACATCTGTACATAAATAAATGCATACGCGCATATAACGCACACATCGGCGAGCACATTCGTGTATACATCCGCACACAAATAAATGCACGCATACATGGATGTATAAATGCAGACATCCACGCGTAAATACACACACACACGGAGCCGTACGCAAATAAATGTACGCGTCCACGCACACATAAATGCACGCATGCACACACAATAAATGCATACATATGCACACGAATATATGCATGCATATGCACACGAATAAATGCACACATACGCACACAAATAAATGTACGCGTACACGCAACAAATAAATGCACGCATGCACATACAATAAATGCATACATATGCACGCGAATATATGCATATATATGCACGCGAATAAATGCACACATATGCACACAAATAAATGTACGCGTACACGCACACAAATAAATGCACGCATGCACACACAATAAATGCATACATATGCACACGAATAAATGCATACATACGCATACAAATAAATGTACGCGTACATGCACACACAATAAATGCATACATACGCATACAAATAAATGTACGCGTACATGCACACACAATAAATGCATACATATGCACACGAATAAATGCACACATACGCACACAAATAAATGTACGCGTACACGCAACAAATAAATGCACGCATGCACATACAATAAATGCATACATATGCACGCGAATATATGCATACATATGCACGCGAATAAATGCACACATATGCACACAAATAAATGTACGCGTACACGCACACAAATAAATGCACGCAAGCACACACAATAAATGCATACATATGCACGCGAATAAATGCACACATATGCACACAAACAAATGTACGCGTATATGCACACACAATAAATGCATGCATATGCACACGAATAAATACATACATATGCACACGAATAAATGCACACATATGCACACGAATAAATGCACACTTACGTACACAAATAAATGCACACAGGTACACACCATAAATGCATACATATGCACACGAATATATGCACACATACGCACAGAACTAAATGCACATATTGACGCACATCCGATACATCTCACACTATGCAAACAGACAGATACGCACTCGCGTTTAAACTCGTTACATATTCACCTGCGTGCAGCGCGTATGGATCTGCATCCCTGGCAACCTCCGGCCCGTTCCTCACGAATGGTTTTCCCTCTTTGGAAAATATCCGTTTGGCTCCGACAGTCGGCGCGGGGGCGAGTAGATATGATGCACTTCAAACGAATCCGCAGCGCGTCTGTTCCGTTTTTGGAGTTCCGCATCAATCCGCGTCTCGTCGGCGAGGGGGTTGAAACTTTGTGCGAAGACCGGAGGCCGGGCCCCATGTTAATTCCCGACGGAAACACGCGCCCACTCGACTTGGGTTCAAACCACGCATTTCCCGCAGACGCGTGCTTTCGAAATGCGCGCAGCGGTCATTTTGTGCGCGACGGCAAAATTCAGAAGACGCGAGGCTGTTGGTGCGTGAGGTGGAGGGAAACGCGTGGGCGGTGGTGCGGGTCAATTTTTGCGGGTTGCGGCGTGTTTTGGACATTTCGTCGCGGCTGGGATGTGCCAATGTCGTAAAATTTGTATTCGCTACAAATAACTGGTGTCTTTATCTGTGCGGCGCATTTGGCACCATGGAAAAGTATACCATTGTTTCTATATCGGAAGAAACAATTTTTTTTCTAGTTCATACGTTCCATTCTTCAGTTCTCTACACTCTGTTAATGTGTATACTATTATATCTATGTCGACATCAAACAACTTTTCTATCTTTCCATCTCCAATATGTATACTGTTATATACTATGTCAACATAAAAAACAATTTTTCCACTCTCCGGAACCGTCCCTTACAAATCAATGCAGCACGATTACCCCATAAGGACGCAACAGTACGACTTAACATTGACTGCGTTGCATCTGAATCAGATGCGATGAAATAATTTTAAATCTGCAAAATGACGGTCATACCAGAATCGCAACGCCTTAAAAATCAATGCACCACGAGTACGTCTCTTCAGCGTAATGGATGCAACAGAAAGCGAATTAACACATTTTTGTATTTATAGTAAAATCTTTTGTGCCGGTCACCGCGTATTTTGCTATGTTAAAATCGCGATGTGATGAAATACTGCAGAGTATGATTAAATCGTCCAGAATGAAGGAAATGCAGAGTTATTAAAAGCCAAAATATTGAAGCACCGTTCCAATATCAATTGCTTTTACAAGACTGCACATAGGTTTCATGACGAAATGTTTGCATTTATAATAAAATTGTTTGCGCCGGTCGCCGCGAATTTGTTATGTTAGAACCGCGATGCGATGAAATACTACAGAGTATGATTAAATCGTGGAAAATGAAGGTAACGCGGAGTTGTTAGAAGCCAAAATATTGAAGCACCGTTCCAATATCAATTGCTTTTACAAGATTGCACATAGGCTTCATTGCAATATTTTTTACATTTTTAATAAAATTTTTTGCGCCGTTCACCGGTGACCACCGTGGTAGTTAACGTGTTACCGGCAAATATTATGGGGTTCGTCGGTTCCTTGGTTTTTCCGACGTCCGCCGCTATCTCGCAGACGGCGAGCTACGCTAATGAGCCTGTTCGAGGAAACTCCTGCTAATCGTGCTGACGTCAAAGCCTGAAGTGCTGCTCGAAGTGCTGCTCGAAGAAAGGCGAAATACCCTCACGCGCCTCGAAGTTCGCGTCGCTCTTCAGTGAGCGTGCACATGTCAAGACGCGCGACTCAAAGGAATGCCATTTGTCTCATTATTCGCGGCAAGAAAGGGCGATCATTAGCCATCGAGGCCGGTTCAAAGGATCCGCGGGATCCGTGACCTTGGTGACCGACGTAAAACCGTCGACGAGTGTCACTCCTCGAACTAGTCATTAACATTTTGACTGCTGGATACTCCCTAGGACAGAATACGTTTTCACTGATACGTAGTCCGTTGATCGATTATGCAAGACGCAACTAAGTTGGATATGTCGTTCTTCAGGTATGGGAAATGAAATAGTGGAAGAAAGTGTTAGAGAGAGAGAGAGAGAGAGAGAGAGAGAGAGAGAGAGAGAGAGAGAGAGAGAGAGAGAGAGAGAGAGAGAGAGAGAGAGAGAGAGAGAGAGAGAGAGAGCATGATGAAAGAAAAGCCGGGCCTAAGGACTCGACGTGCCGGATCCTGCTATTTTCCAATGAGACATATGCATGAGTGGGTATATATGTGTGTGTGAATGGTAGGTATAAAAGGATCGAGTGTGAGGTTAAGACCAGTTTTTTTGAGAATACCAGCGGGAACGAGTGCATCAGCACGAGTATCAGCATGTCAGCATTTAACCCATATAGTATAGTGCGATACTGATAACAGTATAATAATTCAAATATAGCTACTGTTTTGTAATCAAGACCGTTCAATCATATCATTCCAGTCTAAATCCTACAAAAGGTATTCGCTAAAGAATGCTCGCACGCTCATCTCAAGCATTGATTTGAGATTGATTTGAAAGATTGACGATCATACATATGCAGCCATTGTGCAGACCATTAGCTTACGATCGAGACATAGGTTGGTCTTTCTTACAGCAGTACGATTCTAAGTGCAGTACGGTTTCTAAGTACAGATCGAAAAGATTGACAAACGCACCCACGCAGCCTTCGACCCCCGACACCTAACACTGGACGCATATATGCGTCCATAGCACTCAAAGGGTTAATCACCGAGTCTGACGAGTCGCCGCCGGACTTGTTTCCCGGAACCCCGTCGAGTGGCCGCTTCTTCCCTCTTTTTTCCCCTCGTCCGCGTCTTCCGTCGTCCCGAACTTTCAACCGCGCGCCGTTACATATTTATGCCGCCCCGCGATTGTTTATTCCGATCGATCCCGCCCGGCAACGGATCCCGCCAGACCTCGCGCCAGACTATGGAAACGAACGGATTACCATCGACCAATTACGACGTCGCGGGACGGAAGCTAATATTCTGTCGACGGTTATAATGAGCGGAGACTTGAAACTCGGAGGCGCCGGAAGAAGAGCCAGCGGTCATTCATTGTGACCGTTCGCGGACCGTACTCGACTGGGTCTGTTCTGGGGAAATGTGAAGTCGCCGGTAGAAAAGACTGTGCGACTCAAGCACGAGGCTCCGTGTGTTCGGTACGCTTAAGGCTACGCAGCGGCAGACGAGAAGAAGTTGGGGATCTGTCGATTGTCCGGAGGCCAATCTGGAATAAGGAGTGAAAATACTGATGTAAACAAGCTTTTCCTACGGGGGTGTACTCCGTTTGCGTAGCATGCTTGCTGTCTGGCGTGTTCAATGCTGGAACGCACAGTGCTAAAGTTGCACAATTTCACAAAAATGCACAGCACAAAAAAGTTCTAAGTTCAAAATTCTATTTTCTGTCTAGTTTAAAAAGTGACGCGGTGACGGAGTATTATGTAAATGAAACGCAAAGTGATTTCTAATGGAAGATCCTTTGTCACACTACAGTCGTGTAACTAGGATTTTGAATAATATAATACAATCAAATTAAATTGGCTTTTTACACCGAAATCGGGATTTTTAACAATATAATTTACACCGAAATTAGGGTTTTTAATAATATAATACAATTAAATTAAATTGGCTTTTTACACCGAAATCACGGTTTTTAATCGTATAATTTACACCGAAATTAGGGTTTTTAATAATATAATACAATTAAATTAAATTGGCTTTTTACACCGAAATCCTGAAAATTACTATTACGATAATAATTACAATGGAAGAAACGGTACAGGGACCGTTCGGAAAGACGTCCCGAATTCCTTCGCGGGGCGCGGTCCGATATTTTTCATTCACGGTCGCCGCCATCCGGCAAAAACGAGAAATTTGTAATACGTTTACGTCGCCGCCCGAGAATTAATGCACGTCCGCGTTCATGGCGGCTTACCACGGGAAAACTTTAATCTTCTCCCTTTCTGTAATCAGCTAAGCCGGTGCCCCCCGGGACCGATACTTTACGTCTTCGGTGTATCATCCGCGGAAATTGCGAATTTCGCGAGGGTGTAAATAATCGTTCGCCGCGGAAGACCTGTCCCGGCCGAGTTTCTCGTTGAAACAGAAATTCCCAGCGTCGTCCTGCATGCAGTCCGTGTCTAAAGGAGGATGGACGGGTCATTATTATAGAATCGAACACGTGTGTGTCACCAAATATAATTTATTTGATATCGATAGGATACATATATGTACTGTGATATCTTTATCTGTGCGGTGCATTTGACAGCTTAACACATTGACTGCCACGCAAATTTAGCGCGTCTTGCCCTGGGTGCCACGTTTTATTTTAAAGAAGACATGAAGTTTTACAAAATATAATAATGTTAAGTTACTGATACAATATTGTAATGGCATTTACAGTATTTTTATTGAAAAAAAAGCACTGCGAGATAACTCGTAGCTGGCAGTTTTGATATTCAGGTTTTTGGCATGCAGGTATATTTCGCCGTGGACTTTCGCGTGTAGCGAGCGTATTTTTGTCTCAAACTGAACTTTAAGAAAGAAACAATGCAAACCGTTGCCTAGCAATACAAACACCGTGCATACAATGCCCATCGTACTTACACGATATCCGCTGTCCAGCGCAAATCTACCAAATACACACTTTTGCGTGACCCGCGCTCCAGTGACAGACTGCAGAAAACGTAAAAGTACGTTTCCCGCATACAATGTGTTAATAGTTTGACTGCTGGATAGTCACCGGTGACCGACGCAAGAGATTTTACTGAAGATCCAAAATATTCGCAATGAGTTGCAATTATTATTTTATAAATGCAGTTGTTATTAGAATAGTGATGCAATCGTTTGGTCTCCAATACCTGCACACTATTTACATTTTGCATAATTCAATCAAACGCTGCAATATTTCATAGTATCGCCGTTTTAATATAGTAAAATACCATTGGCAGTTAACGTCTTATCACCTTGATTGCCATGATGGTCACCGGTGACCGACGCAAGAGATTTTACTGAAGATCCAAAATATTCGCAATGGGTAGCAATTATTATTGTATAAATGCAGTTGTTAGAATAGTGATGCGATCCTTTGGTCTCCAATACCTGCACACTATTTACATTTTGCATAATTCAGCCAAACGCTGTAGTAGTATCGCCATTTTAATATAGTAAAATATCATTCACAGTCAACGTGTTAAAATAAAGTAAGCACGCTGTGTATATCAAACAATGGCCGCATACACGATAGTATCGTATTTCATGGCGAACCGAATATTCCGTTTCAGACGCCGATCTTGGACCGCCTTTACTCACATACCCAACATTCATTCATGGCCTGTTCTTAAGTTCTTTTGTGCGACCCATTGCTCTTGCATTTGTTAGTTCGTCGTCATAATAATTCGGCTCTACTAGATTTAGTTTATGTTACCCGCATGACAGAAACGATGCGGCAACTCTGCGAACGACTACATAGTTCCCAAATAAGAGACAGCGGCAAGTAAAGAGCGGGGTTTGACGCGTAACACCGGGCATTACGCGAAGAGCAGGAAATTGCACAAATAGAGAGACGCGAGCGGGCACCCGGAAATGAGACGTTTTGCAAGAAAACTTGCGATTAGCCGCAACACAGTTTACGGGAAGAATTATTTCTGCGGCGGTCTCGTCGGAGGATGCTTGTTAACTTCATACGACGTCGAGTTAGACTATTACTGAGCGTAATGAAATTCGCGCGGTAGCCGATCAACGATGCGCAGCTTAATGACGTTTGACGGTATGTAGATATTTGCGGGCAGAACACGCATATAACGTTAATGCGGTGGCGTCGTTCAACGCGATTACATATAAATTCAATCTTGTAAATTACTCCGTTAATCGCATGTCGCCGTTCGGGCGTCTACGTGACTGCACATGATGGCGATGAACTTCAGGCAATTGCCCGTGTGATTACAACATTTCCCGGCAGAGTTTGTTTTGGTGCACGCACTTTAAATGCGAACGCATAAAATCCGCAGGACGTCGAGAGATAAGAGGAGCCACGACGATGTTAGAACGGGTCTTTAACACGTTCGCGGACATTGAAAGTTTCAGCGAGGTGCAAAAATTGACAGTCATTTTATTTTTAAATTGGTTGTGATATCCGAAATTTGATTAAACACATTTTATAAGGGTAGTCAGATTATCATATTTTCGTTCAGTTAATCATTATCTTGACAGGCGTAATAATTTCAAAAACTTAAGGTTATATAAAATTAAATTAAAAATAATTCATTTTAAGATTTGAATGCTATAGCATTCATTTTCATGAGGATGCAGAATAACATGAATACATTCAAAAACTTAAGGTTATATAAAATTAAATGAAAAATAATTGATTTTAAGATTTGAATGCTATAGCATTCATTTTCATGGGGATGCAGAATAAGATAAATACTTTCAAAAACTTAAGGTTATATAAAATTAAATTAAAAATAATTGATTTTAAGATTTGAATGCTATAGCATTCATTTTCATGGGGATGCAGAATAAGATGAATACTTTCAAAAACTTAAGGTTATATAAAATTAAATTAAAAATAATTGATTTTAAGATTTGAATGCTATAGCATTCATTTTCATGATGATGCAGAATGACACGAATGCTATAGCATTCAAATCTTAAAATAAATTATTTTGAATATAATTTTATATAACTTTGAGTTTTGTAATTATTATACATATGAAGATAATGACTAACTGAACTAAAATATGATAATCCGACTACCCTTATAAAATGTGTTTAATCAAATTTCACAACCAATTTAAAAATAAAATGACTGTCAATTTTTGCACCTTGCTGAAACGTTTAATTTCCACGAACGCGTTAACTGTTGCGACGTCTGTGAAAAGCAAGTTCCTGAAATGTGTTGCAAGCTATATACGATTGCGAGTATACTCGTGAAACAGACTATACGTACTTAGTAATATAGAATGAAATAGTAATGGAACGACTGTTTTACTTTTTCATTTTATATACTTGAACAATACCCAACAAAAAACTCAATGGTGTCTTCCATCAAGAAGTCCCACTCATTTAAGAAATGCACAACCGGCTTATCCGAAATGCCGCGCTAAATACCGCGAGCCGCTTATCATAAAAAGCGTAGCCTGTCCGACGCGCGAGGTTAATAAAAGTCGCCGCACAATTTCCTGAGATACGAAGACAAGAGTCGCTTCTCACGGCTTAACATTAGCCAATTGCGCACATCACTTCAAACCGCGCATTTTTCGCAAGTAGCTCAAATTGATCTTAAATACTTAAAACACGGAAAGAAGGTACGAATATTATTTTAACAGTTCAATTATATTTGTTAGTGATCCTGTATTGCGCATGGTTAGTGAAAAAGAAACATGAAACTCAATATAAATCACGTGATAAAGTATTTTTTCTAGTTTATGCAAAACTGAAAATTAACGCTAATTTACATCATTTAAATACGGAATTAATCCCTAGGACTTCCTTGACTCCGCTACGGGGGCATCTGACATTTGTTTCATGGTATCATGAAAATAGCCAGATTACGCACGTCACTTCAAACCGCGCATTTTTCGCAAGTAGCTCAAATTGATCTTAAATACTTAAAAGACGGGAAGAAGGTGCGAATATTATTTTAACAGTTTAATTACGTTTAGTAATGATTCTGTATTGCACATGGTTGGTGAAAAAGAAACATGAAACTCAATATAAATCACGTGATAAAGTATTTTTTGCAGTTTATGCAAAACTTAAAATTAACGCTAAATTATATCATTTAAATACGGACTTAATCCCTAGGGCTTCCTTGACTCTGCTACGGGGGCATCTGACATTTGTTCCATGGTATCATGTAAATAGCCAGATTACGCACGTCACTTCAAACCGCGCATTTTTCGCAAGTAGCTCAAATTGATCTTAAATATTTAAACGACGGTAAGAAGGTACGAATATTTTAACAGTTTAATTACATTTAGTAATGATTCTGTATTGCGCATGGTTGGTGAAAAAGAAACATGAAACTCAATATAAATCACGTGATAAAGTATTTTTTGTAGTTTATGCAAAACTTAAAATTAACGCTAATTTACATCATTTAAATACGGAATTAATCCTTAGGGCTTCCTTGACTCTGCTACGGGGGCATCTGACATTTGTTCCATGGTATCATGTAAATAGCCAGATTACGCACGTCACTTCAAACCGCGCATTTTTCGCAAGTAGCTCAAATTGATCTTAAATACTTAAAAGACGGGAAGAAGGTACGAATATTTTAACAGTTCAATTACATTTAGTTACGATTCTGTATTGCGCATGGTTAGTGAAAAAGAAACATGAAATTCGATACTAATGACGTGATAAAATATTTTTTGCAGTTTATGCAAAACTTAAAATTAACGCTATATTACGACATTTAAATACGGAATTAATCCCTAGGGCTTCCTTGACACTGCTACGGGGGCATCTGACATTTGTTCCATGGTATCATGTAAATAGCCAGATTACGCTTAAAATGCTATTCTACCGTCAGCGTTAATCTGTTTATCGCACTTGATCTCGCTTAAACTTATATTTAGTTGCATACTTTTACGTTTGCGCACAAAAATCTCGTCACCAGATAATTTTCAGAGAAAACAGATAAAACAGCGAAATCTCGTTGCCGGTCTTTTTCGTCTCAGCATTGAAACCCGAGAAATCTCGTGAGCGGTCGTTTAAGTGTTAATAATCCACGCGAGAGAGACAAGAAGATGGGCGAACGTAAAAACGTATGATTTGAGAGGAGGAGGATGGAAGACCGGAAAGTGACGGGAAGGAGAAGGGAAGGTGAGCGGTGGCAGAAGAGTGTAGAAGCTGACGAGAGGAAACTAGGTGAGAGGGGAGGAGGAAGAGAGGCGCTGATGAGAGGAAACTAGGTGAGAGAGGGGGGAGGGAAGAGAGGCTGATGAGGGGAAACTAGGTGGGAGAAGAGGAGAAAAAAGAGAGTGATGAGAGGAATGTGGGTGAACGACAAGGGGACGAGCAGAAGAACGAATAAATAATCGGAGCTAACGAAGAGAGAGAAAAAGAACAGAGAGTAGTGGCGATTGTTTAATATTAGTGTATCGGTGTATGAGCGGTGAGCAAATGTGAGAGAAATCGCTTGTGTGATCTGATTCAGATAGAAAAGGAAAAGAGCAGAAAGTCTAAATACCGCAATCTAATGAAGAGAGAAGAGTGCAAACAGTAACGGCGACTGTTGAATATCAATCTATCGATTTAACACGTTGACTGCCAAGCGTATTTTATGATACTATATTAAAACGGCGATACTATGAAATACTACAGCGTTCGACTGAATTATGCAAAATCTAAATAATGTGCAGGTAGTGGAGACCAAAGGATCGCATCACTATTCTAATAACAACTGCATTTATAAAATAATAATTGCTACCCATTGCGAATATTTTGGATCTTCAGCAAAATTTCTTGCGTCGGTCACCGGTGACCATCATGGCAGTCAAAGTGTTAAGAGCGTCGAGCAAAAAATGTGAAGTGAACGAAAGACCCGAATGTGGCAGAAATTGCTTATGTGATCCACTTAATTGAAAGAAGGAACAAAGAATAAAAGAGACCAATTCCGGGAGTGCAACCGAGAGATAAGTGTGCAAAGAGTAGCGGCGATTATTGAATATCAATCTATCGATCTAAGACTGGCGAGTAAAAAGTGTGAAGCCATACATACACGCATATGAGAGAAACCGTGTGTCATCTACTGAACCTAACTAACACACAATAACTGCGAAACCTAACCGCAAGAGAAGAAACTAAAAACCAGCCTTGTCGAACATCAGCATCATCGCAGGACCACACGGCGGGAAATAAGTCGAAAGCGAGAAGAGGCCGAGAAAACGTAGAGTCGCTGCATATCGATGCATCGGCGCGAAGGCAAGTGACAAGCCGAGAGGGGGGTGGAAAAAGCGTGGAAAAAGTGGTCGAGCCGATAGGAAGTTCCAGTTGTATCGCCGTCGCAAATATTGGCAATTTTTTTTCAACGACCCGGTCCTCGAGACCGCCGATTGAATCGAGCACAAAATGAAAGCTCGAACCGCACTCGAAAAGCGCCCGACTCCGCCGATCTCTGACGCTGCCGAATGCGCTCGATGGGAAAAAGGGAGGCTAAACGGAATCGACGCGTCATTTCTGCCGTATTTTCCTCCGCGTCTCCCGGCGCATTTGTATTCTGATAATGCAATCCGATCGGATTTCATCGGGCCCGCGGACAAATCTCGCCGGGCCGGGCGGAATTTCATTTGCGGCTCGGAGGAGGTCGCGGGATGTAACGCGACACTCGAAAACGTGGCGACTTTTTGCACGCGCAATTGCTGGGAATTGGCGGAACGACGGTGAAAGGAAAGGTTGAATGTCGAAAGGGTTGGCAACGGTAACGTATTACATCGATGCGTTGATGCCGAACGGGTTTCGAGTAATGGAATTGTTAAGTGAGGAGACATAGGTAACGTAACAAACAAAGTTTACTATAGCTATGTTACTATGAAAACGAAGGAACAAAATCAAGAGCAACGTGACACACGAAAGAAGTTAAATCGACAGGTTGCGAACGCAAATCGCGGGCGGCTAATTTCGTTATGAATAGTAATGATACGTATAACGAAAAGTAAGCATAAATAAGTAAAGTATGCCATTTCACGGTTGACAAGAATTAATTTTACTTAATTATGACAATAATGATTTTGTTAAGGAACGTAATGATACGTATGACGAAAAATACGCATAAATAAGTAAAGTATGCCTTTTCACGGTTGACAAGAATTAATTTGACTCTATTATAACGATAATGATTTTATTAAGGAACGTAATGATACATATGACGAAAAGTAAGCGTAAATAAGTAAAGTATGCCTTTTCACGGTTGACAAGAATTCATTTTACCTTATTATAACAATAATGATTTTATTAAGGAACGTAATGATACGTATGACGAAAAATACGCATAAATAAGTAAAGTATGCCTTTTCACGGTTGACAAGAATTAATTTGACTCTATTATAACGATAATGATTTTATTAAGGAACGTAATGATACGTATGACGAAATGTAAGTGTAAATAAGTAAAGTATGCCTTTTCACGGTTGACAAGAATTAATTTTACTTTATTATAACAATAATGATTTTATTAAGGAACGTAATGATACGTATGACGAAAAGTAAGCATAAGTAAGTAAAGTATGCTTTTCCACGGTTGACAAGAATTAATTTTACTTTATTATAACAATAATGATTTTATTTAGGAACGTAATAATACGTATGACGAAAAGTAAGCGTAAATAAGTAAAGTATGCCTTTTCACGGTTGACAAGAATTAATTTGACTCTATTATAACGATAATGATTTTATTAAGGAACGTAATGATACGTATGACGAAAACTAAGCGTAAATAAGTAAAGTATGCCTTTTCACGGTTGACAAGAATTAATTTGACTCTATTATAACGATAATGATTTTATTAAGGAACGTAATGATACGTATGACGAAAAGTAAAGAAAAGTAAGTAAAGTATGGCTTTTCACGGTTGACAAGAATTAATTTTACGTTATTATAACAATAATGATTTTATTAAGGAACGTAATGATACGTATGACGAAAAGTAAGCATAAATAAGTAAAGTATGCTTTTTCACGGTTGACAAGAATTAATTTTACTTTCTTATAACAATAATGATTTTATTAAGGAACGTAATGATTCATATCACGAAAAGAAAGCATAAATAAGAAACGTATGCCTTTTCACGGTTGACAAGAATTAATTTTACGTTATTATAACAATAATGATTTTATTAAGGAACGTAAGGATACGTATGACGAAAAGTAAGCATAAATAAGTAAAGTATGCCTTCTCACGATTGACAGTAATTAATTATAATCTCTTACAATAACAATTAATAATGGCGACTAAACTAAATTCTCATCAAGCACACAAAGGCACTCTTTCGCATCCCGGATTACAACCTTTCATTCGTACACCTCCTCCATGCCCTGCTCTATCACGGCCTGGCTGATTTAATTGCGCGCACGTAGCTAAACGTTATCGACGCGCTAAGAGGCAACGAAAAATGGAGCGAATGCCTGCCGCGGCAGAAAGCATAATAGCCGGGCGACTTCGCGCGAAATATACAATAACCGGGCGCCATTGAGTGCGGACAAGAGATACGGAGTTTAAGTACGGCCGCCTCGCGCTGCCGTTAAAGAACTGCGGGACCATTCAAAGGCGCTCAAAGTGGCTCCCACAAATGCCGACTTAACCTACATAGATAAATGCGCGCAATAAAAACGCGAATTCGCCGGGGCGCGGGCTGAAAGCTGAAAGCGGCGCTAAAATCGGCGCTAAAATCGGCGCCGCGCCCGAATGATCGGCCGTAATCTTTATCCGTCAAAGGCGATTCGCGCGAATATGAAGTATCGATCGGCGACCATCCGAAACCGCGATATTCCGCATCGGACAATTTTCGACCCCCGAAAATCGCCGTGTTCCCTCGTCCGGTACCGGGCATCGGCATTTATTCTATCTAAAATCAGCGCGGCGCCCGAATGATCGGCCGTAATCTTTATCCGTCAAAGGCGATTCGCGCGAATATGAAGTATCGATCGGCGACGCTTCGAAACCACGATATTCCGCGTCGGACAATTTTCGACCCCCGAAAATCGCCGTGTTCCCTCGTCCGGCACTGGGCATCGGCATTTATTCTATCTAAAATCAGCGCGGCGCCCGAATGATCGGCCGTAATCTTTATCCGTCAAAGGCGATTCGCGCGAATATGAAGTATCAATCGGCGACGCTTCGAAACCACGATATTCCGCGTCGGACAATTTTCGACCCCCAAAAATCGCCGTGTTCCCTCGTCCGGCAACGGGCATCGGTATTTATTCTATCTAAAATCAGCGCGGCGCCGCGCCCGATGATCGGCCGTAATCTTTATCTGTCAAAGGCGATTCGCGCGAATATGAAGTATCGATCGGCGACCATCCGAAACCGCGATATTCCGCATCGGATAATTTTCGACCCCCGAAAATCGCCGTGTTCCCTCGTCCGGCACCGGGCATCGGCATTTATTCTATCTAAAATCGGCGCTAAAATCGACGCCGCGCCCGAATGATCGGCCGTAATCTTTATCTGTCAAAGGCGATTCGCGCGAGTTTGAAGTATCGATCGGCGACCCTCCGAAACCGCCACTTTCCGCGTCGGACAATTTTCGACCCCCCGAAATTCGCCATGTTCCCTCGTCCGGCATCGGGTATCAGCATTTATTCTGTCTAAAATCGGCGGTAAAATCAGCGCGGCGCCCGAATGATCGGCCGTAATCTTTATCTGTCAAAGGCGATTCGCGCGAATATGAAGTATCGATCGGCGACGCTTTGAAACCGCGATATTCCGCGTCGGACAATCTTCGACCCCCAAAAATCGCCGTGTTCCCTCGTCCGGCACCGGGCATCGGCATTTATTCTATCTAAAATCAGCGCGGCGCCCGAATGATCGGCCGTAATCTTTATCTGTCAAAGGCGATTCGCGCGAATATGAAGTATCGATCGGCGACCCTCCGAAACCGCTACTTTCCGCGTCAAACAATTTTCGACCCCCCGAAATTCGCCGTGTTCCCTCGTCCGGCATCGGGTATCAGCATTTATTCTGTCTAAAACCGGCGCTAAAATCGGCGCCGCGCCCGAATAATCGGCCGTAATCTTTATCTGTCAAAGGCGATTCGCGCGAATATGAAGTATCGATCGGCGACCCTCCGAAACCGCGATATTTCGCGTCGGACAATTTTCGACCCCCGAAAATCGCCGTGTTCCCTCGTCCGGCATCGGGCATCGGTATTTATTCTATCTAAAATCGGCGCTAAAATCGACGCCGCGCCCGAATGATCGGCCGTAATCTTTATCTGTCAAAGGCGATTCGCGCGAATATGAAGTATCGATCGGCGACCATCCGAAACCGCGATATTCCGCATCGGACAATTTTCGACCCCCGAAAATCGCCGTGTTCCCTCGTCCGGCACCGGGCATCGACATTTATTCTGTTCAATTAATCGCCGCCGCACATCTGCGCGCGATCCCCTCGTATAACTTTCTCCCGCCGGTCATTTCGCTCTGTCCAAAATTTATTCCGAGCGAGAGTGTCGCCGGACGAGGGGGCGGCGCGGAGAGGCGGACGAAAACGGCGAAGTTTTCATTAAGAGCATTGTACCCGAACGCGGTACAGCGCTTTCGTATAATACAAGAAGCAGCCAGGAGCCAGGATATTGTTTAACCACTTGCGCTGGAAAGATGTGCCATGCACGTCGTAATGCTTTTGTCACAGAAACAAAAACGACGCGCATGTATTTTCTAATCAATCGATGCTCTATATTCCCTTCAGAAAACTATAAAAAGTCCTAGGTCGAAAATTAATTAGTTTAGAAAATATAAATCTTTTTCCGATTTCTCTGAGGCGTCGAAGACTGTGAATTTTTTGCCAGCGCAAGTGTTTAAGCAGTTAGTCAGCAGTTAGACAGCATGCTCGTCAGAGATAGAGTACGTGTGGCTGATGATATAGAATTAAATTTTGAGGAATGACTGTTTTATTCTTTGAGTTTATTAATGACAGGGCTTTTCGATAAGTGTCCTGGGGTGGTGAATGTGTGAGAAGAAGATTTGTGCGAGATTAAATTGTTTGGTAAAGTTTGCTAAAGAGTTTGTTGAAGTTGGTCAAAGAGTCTTATTATGATAAATTACTGCTTTCTAGACGCACGTGGGGTAATTATCATAACCGATAAATTTAATTCGTCCCTTCACTATATACAGCTTTTTTGTAGTACTTATTTATATTTTTTAATTTATTCGTTTCATTTCGCCTTAGCCTCCAAATATTCAAAACATCTTAAAATTCATGAATATATTTTACCTTTCCTAAAATTGCAATTTAAAAACAGCTACTTTCCCTACTTTTTACGCACGACGACTATACTCGTCATGACAAAAAATATAGCCGCTTAACAAGTATACGCGTATTAAAACAAAACGTCCCCATTCTTTCCTGACGAGTGTACTCGTCAAAAGCTCTTAACCGGTTAAACATTCAAGTTCCAGAAACTTCGGACACGCCGTATTGTAGACAACCGATCGACGAGCGTCACGTTTCTCTGCCTCTTCCTCCGTCCCAGCCCATAAGCGAGCCACCCCATTCCATTCCACCCCGAAGCGGTGCCCGACTCCGTCAAGACAAGCCGAGATTCGAATGACGGATGGCTCATTCCGCCGGCAAATCCGTTTAATTAAAGATTGACGGCAACTTCGCCCGTCGCCGGGCCGAAGAAACGCGGAAGGCGATACTTTCCGACGATAAACTTTCCACTCCCAGATATATTACGCCGATAAACTCGCCGAAACAGGCCCGACGCCCGTCGGCGCCGTTTCCTCTCATCACCCCCGAACAGATCATCCTTAAAGTAATCCTGCCCCCTGAAATCGCGCTTTGTCGGAACGACTCGATCGCCCCGGAAATTCCCTCAGCGCCGAACCTCGCGTCCTCCGCGTTTAATTGTGTACACAGGACTGCGGAGTAACAATTTATGCGTTGCTCGCAGGAGCGTTGCGCGAGAAGAACCCGTGAAGGATGCTTTTTAACGGCCTCTCCTCGGAGGGAATAAAAAAAGTTTGCCGGAATAAGAAGGAGACGGCGAGGGTGCGTCCGGGGC
This sequence comes from Cryptocheilus praepositus, assembly GCA_033815515.1. Lineage (NCBI taxonomy): Eukaryota > Metazoa > Arthropoda > Insecta > Hymenoptera > Pompilidae > Cryptocheilus > Cryptocheilus praepositus. The sequence continues at coordinate 7,722,648 of JAWWQZ010000303.1, read as the reverse complement.
TCCGAGTGGCGGGAGGGGCGGGGAGAGAAAAGCACGAAAGAGTTGGAACGATCGAGGAAGGGGATAAAGACTCGGTGGGCGCACGAGGGGCGAGAGTTTGGCCGAACTGCGTAAAGTTTTCATTAGGGATATTGGCTTCTTTTTTTCCCCGCCGCCCGCCCGATCCGCCGTGCCTATATCTTCGCCGGCGAAATGAAGTCGAGCGCTCGGCTGCAGTAATTTTAATCTAACAATGGAAAAGTCCCGATGGAAGATCCTTGAGATACAGGCTGCCGGGGGGACCGAGGAGTCGGCCGCGGGTGCCTGGCCGATGATGACGAGTCCGACGTCGGTGTTTCCGCCTTATTTCGGATGCAAAGCGAGCCGGCGGCAGACGTATAAACAGGACCCCATCGGCGGGAACCGACTACGGGGAATATGGAGGAAAAAGGGTGCGTCGGCGGACGGCTGGCTGGCCTCGACGGCGCGAGGATGCTGGAAAGGATAGGGTGCGGGCGGGGAAGATGGAAGCGGAGAGCAGCGGAGTAAACAGGAACGCCGATAAATCAGACGAAATCTCGCGGCGGACGTGGAAAATTCCCGAGGCTCGGAGGTCGGGAGAAAAGGAGACGGGGGCGGAAATAGAGCGTGCCGGGGTGACGGGCGGGGGCGGGTAATATATTGATAAATATAAAGAAACGCCCAGGGAGCGGGCGCGGAATTGAACTGTGCGATGATACGTTTGCCGCCCGGGCGAACATCGCTTCGCATCTGGCGTATAATTTCGCGAAGGGTTCCCCCGGTGCGGCGCACGTGTGGATTGGCCGACGTTCGCTTAGATAAGGCGCGTAAGGCGTGCGAACCGCGGAGAGTGCGGAATCCATGTGTTTGAGAGGTTAGACGATAAGGCGTCGACACGTTGCAGGCACCGCATTGTGGGTCTATTATGTTTCGTTGGTGCGGGAGCGGATGACGCTGGGAAAGGAAAGGTGATACTGTTTCAGAACAGGACGCGGCTCAGTGGATTCTTTATATGCTTTCGTCTCAGTTGAAGTTGAAGATATATCTCATTTGAAAGTTTAGCCAATCATCGACATGTTACATTTATTTTCTATTTTTGATCCAGCTACTAATAATTTTATGAGTTTTAGTTGATTAAGTCTTCTTATATTATTTTTAGTTTTTCCTATTAATCATTATTATTTAAACGGTGCGTTTGAACTGAAGTACATTGCACCGGCTATAATACAGGAAATGAAAGTGAATACCGTTTCACACGAGGATGCGATCTTCGACTTCTTAAAACGCTTGGCAAATTCCATCATTCAGCCAAACTGTCATATCAACCGTACTAACATAGATAGCAATTGCAGACGCAGTTAAAAACCGACACACCCGGTTTGAGAGTTTAGCCAATCATCGACATGTTACAAACGGTGCATTTGAATTGCAGTACATTGCACCGGCTATAACACAGGAAATGAAAGTGAATACCGTTTCACATGAGAATATGGTCTTCGACTTCTTAAAACGCTTGGCAAATTCCAGCATTCGTCGAAACTGTCATATCAACCGTACTAATAGAGATGGCAATTGCAGACGCAGTTAAAAACCGACACGCCCCGTTTGAGAGTTTAGGCAATCACATGTTGCAAACGGTGCATTTCAATTACATTACATTGGCGCCGGCCGTGGCACAGGAAATGAAAGTTAACACCGTTTCACACGAGGACGCGCTCACCGACTTCTTAAAATGCTTTCGCAAATGCCATCACTCGTCCAAACTGTCATATTAGCCATGCGCATGGATCTATCAAATTATAAGCGCACTTAAAAACACACCCCATTAAACGCATTTCCTCCAATCAGCGCTGAAACGTCGATACGTTCAGGCGTCGCTGATTTAATTTTCCCCCTGCCACATTGTCATGGCTGTCCGGAATAAAGAGTAAGGACATAAAATAAGCAAAGAATTTATTGAAACTATGAAAACTACTGACAGAATTAATATTACAACGATGGAGCGTGTTAATTGTCGAACAGAGTTTTTGCAGTTAGATTTATCTCGAGATTGGTCATCTCTCTTTTGTATTTAGAGGGTTGATCGAAGAGAGGATACTCTTGGAAAGTTCTTTCCAGGAGCCCTGTTGCGGTATTAGTCAAATTTGACGAAATAAGGCACTGTATGAGGTTCCCACTCACTTGTTACTCGTGATACGTACACCGTTGCAAAAGAAAATTTTAGAAACGTTTCCGTCCTGGACCTACTCGGTTTGTCTTAGACATTGACGCGATCGAATGGTAAAATTACTGTGGCCAGTGGTGATATATATGAACCACAATCGTATACTATGTACATATGTAGGTTCCAGGTATTAATTAAATAATTCTAATCAAACTTGGATAAGATATAATTAAAAAAAAGTCAAAATACAATTCCACACACACACACAACCGAACTTCTTACAAGGGCGACTGCCAAAAATGCGTCCTTCTTTGCTTGTCCGGCTACGACTGCCCGTATGAAACAACAGCATCTTCAATCTTCTTTTGTTATATGCGTCGTCGCTCACGCTACATATCACACATACATCACACTCTAACTTATACGCATTCGATACGGCGCATTATTCTTTCGCGATCTTCAAATATTCGGTCCCACACATATATGGTATGTATATCGTATATACGTACCACAATCGTCCACTTGCAAGAAAGTTGTAACTGGCTCTAATGTCTAACGACAGATAGGTATATGTCGCTATAAATTCTTTGAAAAATAGAAAGAGTAAATAGGAAACCGAAAAAAACTGAAAATTGAAAAAAAAAAGTAGGAACCGTTGTACCTCCGTCTCAGAAACGTTTTTTGTTAGGTGCTTCGTAAAATTCGTAGAGAAAATGAGAAAGAATATGGAACCTGGCTTGTCCACGTCATAGACTGCGACGTCCGTTTCGCTGTTCGACCCCGCGAACATCGCGTTAGCCGCAGCTCGCGAAATAAATGCGCGGCGCTGTTAATTATAGCCGCGCCCGCGGTTCCCCGCGTCGCCGTAAAAGTTGCAGCAAGACAGAGCGGCGAACTTTCAGCCCCGCGAAATTCCGCGCGCCAATGGGCGCGATAACAATGATTTACGGGGCAATAATTATCCGTCTCGGCCGGCGCAGCGTCGGCGCGTGGGTGGAGGGTTCTTACGGCCTCTCGCCGAAGTGGCCCTCATATCGTTCGTTTTTTCACATCCTCCCTGTCGGCTAGATCCTCGGCCCCCGGGCACGTGCAATTTCGCTGAAAGCTATTGCTTGTAAGGGGAGCGTGCGGCCGAATACTATTTTCCGGCGATAGTCTTAAATGATTGCCGCGCATCCTTTTTCGTCGCCCAGTTACGCCGTAACGAGGAGTCTCTATTATTTCGCGGAACGCCGCGACTCTTAGTTCATGGACTTCGAACTAAGTTTATGATAATTAAGGATAAGTAGGGGAAGAGTTTTTATTCTTACGCTAATAGAATGTACATGCGCAACGCATTGATGTGTATTGAGATCTGACTCCTTTGAAACGTCCCTTATACATGTTGGGCGAAATGAGAATAGAAATAAAGAAATGGCGGGTTGAAGCATGACCCGGGATATCAGACGGGAAAAATAAGCGGAGGATACCAGTGTGGACTAACGCTAAGATTATGTCTAGGACTGTTTAGTACTTAACACGTTGCGGACAGCGCAAATTTTGCTACTGTAGCAGCAAGCGTATTATGCTTTATCTGGCGGCGCCTTACACACAATATTGTTTAGAAAAACTTCAGACGCAAAAGTGCAGTTTCCTTTTACTATACGATTAATACTGTACCAGATGGACCATTCGCGTGTGAGCCACCGGTGGTACACGCCATCCTCAATGTATTAACCGTTTGGACCCCAGAAGTTATTCAGAAAATCTTGTTGAGAAATACCAATGCTTCAATTTATGTCGGAAAACGTCAAACGGGGCAACAGCGGTTGTGTTTATCGAATAAGTATAATTTAAAACAATGGCAATTGGAGACAAAACGTTTTGCTCACATGGTTGACACCAAAACAGTAACTATGCGAAGAATAACTATCAGTACAATTATGCGCGTGTCGTCAATAGCGCATCGCGATAAAACTAGTGGAACTTTTCGACATGAAATCTTAACTGCATGGGACTCAAACGGTTAAAGATAGTGGAGGTAGATAACAGCTTGCATCTAAGAACCGGGGTACCTAGCCGAGTGTCGATCAGTGCGTTGGGACGGATGTTACGCAGTCGTACGAGACCAGGTCGTGCGTCGGTGCCTGCTTGAGTTGTCGGCACAATGAGCCATGCCGGAATCTAGGCAGCGGCGTAGATCGAGAAGTAGGCGGATCCCATTGTCTCAGCGGAAACGATCGCCCCCGGAATGTCGGGGACATCTGTTAGGCAGCGCATTACGCGCGCCGCTTTTGGTGCCCGTCGGTTGTCTTCTAGTCGCGCAGATTAGGATGGCGCCGCACTCCGCTAATCGCTTGTCGTACCAATAAGTTCGGAGGATTTCGGACCCAAGCGCGGGATGTGACGTTCGACAAACGGCATGAAATAATGCGCGAAGGCGAACGCATTATGAAGCAAGATCGGGAAATACTTGTGGCGATACTGAAGTTGTTGACACCGAGTGCAATTGAATCGAAAAATGCAAATTCTGTTTTCGTTGGTTTGTCCTTTTGGTACACATGCATGTATTTGATGCAATATGCTATAGGAAACAACACTTGAAGAATCAATACTTTAAAATATACGTAATAATACTATAAATACTAAGTATACTAATAATACTATAAATATACTAAGTATACTAATAATACTATAAATACTAAGTAACAGAATGCAAATAATAGCTTCAAAACTACAGCCCGTATGTAAATAATAGTTTAAATGAAATTGCATTCTTCTGACCGTTTCTAAACAATACTTCGTCAACGGCATATATACGAAAAAGTACCAAGAACCCCTGGCTCCACAAAAAATACCTACTATCTAATATATAGTCTGACCGTAACAACACGAGTCATACTCGTAATATTCATGTTTGGCCCGAATTTATTATCACGGTTCATCGTGATGTTCTTGTGTGGTCCGAAATCGTTATCACGAGTCCGACTCATGAGAGTACAGCACGAGGTCAAGAGCACTTGCTGATGTTAGATCCGAGTGGTGCAAGGCGTGTCACGAGATCGCAGCCGGGTGAGACGTTGAATATACATAAGATGTTTATTCCTCGGTGTCGAGGCTCATTTTATGCGGCTGGGCAAAGTAATTCGACGTTATTGCCCATGACTGTCTCTACCTATGACCATTTTATGGCCCTTCTGCCGATATTTACAGACGAGCCCGGACTTCCCGCTCGCAACGTGCCCACGTGCAGTAAATCACGCGTCGTCGAAAACAAGACATTAGAATCACGCGATCTTCATCCTGTCAGCCTACGAGAGCCATCGTAAATTCACATTTGCCCGTTCCAACTCTCACCTCCCATGAAAATAGACTTCGCCGTCGTCGCCAATCACGTAATCGCGTATACCAGCGTTTCTTAAACTATGAGCTCTCCAAATGGAGTCGTAAAGCGAAGGGGGTTGCGAACATTTCATTCAAATACATGAATTTAAAGAAACATTAGTCGCAGCACTTTCATTGGCTTTAAGTTAATATATGACATTTTCTGCACGGCGCAGTTATAAAATCGCAATACCAGGTCGAGCTGTGAATTATATTTACATATTAAAATATACCGCAAAAACCCTTGACTGAATTCTGGACCGAAGCTAGAACCGCATTTCCCGCAATTTCTACAATGGCATTAAATGTTCTGCCACTCAGCACCGCATACTTACGCGAAATGGTTCTTTCAGCTTCAACGCTTATTAAATTCAAATAACGTTCAACGTCGAAAAATGTTTAAGACGCTCTACGTTAAACACCGTCAGCTACTGCACTAAGATTTAATTTCCTACGCAACACAAAACGAAAGAAATCCTAAAAGTACTTCTTCTCACGTATATTGTTTATCAACTAAATGCTGTAATAATTTAACCCTTTGATTGCTATGGACGTATATATACGTCCAGTGAAAACCATCGGTGCGGCCTATGGACGCATATATGCATTTCTCAGTCGTTTCAATTTCTTACGTACTGCACCCACATTTGTTAACGTATGACATGTAAATACATGCGTTCTTTATCAAATAGCTTTCTTGCATCATTTAATTCGGAGCAAGTGCAAAATTACAAATATAACTTAACACTTTGCCGTCCGGTGACATTTTGTTACAATTGAAAAGTAACAGATGAACCAAATCTGTCTTTAAGGCCAAAAACCTATAAAACATATTTTGTGCCTTTCATTTTTGTAATAATATAAATCTTGAATGTTTAATTTTTTTTTCATTATACTTGAAACTTATATTACATCTGATTTCTAAAAAACATCTATGAAATATAAAAATTTCATGGCTGTTTCGCCGGCGCCAAACATAAACATTTAGCTGAAATATGCGGACGGCAAACTGTTAACCCTTTGACTGCCATGGTGGTCATTGGTAACTGGCGCAAGAGGTTTCACGAAAAATTAAAAAATACCCAATCGGTAGCATTTATAATATTGCAAATGCAATGAATATTGAATAGTGATTCAATTATTTGGCCTCCGATACCTTCGCATTATTTTAATTTTGCACAATACAGTCACATTCTGTAGTTCTTCATCGCGTCGCGGTTTTAATATAGTAAAATACGCCTTACATAATCGAACAATAGAGTTTACACTCGCAAAAAGTATTTCGCCCTCAGCGGCCGCGTCGGCCAGGACTATTCAGTAGTCAAAGGGTTAAAATTGCAGTCACAAAATTACTGCAAGAAAGCGTCAGGAGCAAAAATAAATAAATGCCTGTGTAGGGATATTTGATGTTAGGTGATGTCGAAGTGTGATGCGGAATTATATTGAGTAGAATAATTTATTGAAAGATAAATAAAAGCACTAATTATACATATAAATACAAAATTAAAGTAAAACTATGGCAATCCGACTACGATTCGGTAAACGGCAAGAAAAACGTATCTATACTGGACTGAACTACACTCTGAACAACAACTTAAAACTCTGACCTATTACTGAACTATAACTGATTTAAGACTCTATCCCCTCGCCGGGCCGTTGCTATGCACCCCCGTCCTTCCCCAAGGGTTCGGCATCCAATCATTCGTAAAAACACGCATCCTCTCATTCTTACCTACATTCTCTCTCGCTGACCCTAAATGCGTTGCAGTTGACACGCGCAATAATGAGACATACGTCACGCATTCTTCAAACAAAACCACGCTATCATTATACCTCACTCGCAACAGACACTCCCGGTCGCAGCCACTCACACACACACACACACACTTCCTACATTTATGCGACACATCTACGGGCGTTTTTTTCTGATGCTACACCTGTATACATTGTCTTGCCACCCAGAATCCCAAGAGCCACCTAACGCCTGATTACTTTTCAGGTTCCCGTGGAAAGAAGAACGCTACCGACCGACCTTCCAGGCCCATCCCGGCGACGACCGTTTACGAAAAGACACTCGCCGTCTGCGGAGGCATGTTCTTCCGGCGGAAGCGGCGGGGGTGGGGTCACCGGCGGTGGAGGAGGAAACGGAGGAGGCGGGGTGGGAGTCGCCGGCAATGTCGCGACCGGATCCGGCATGCAGACCTCCTGCTCACTTCCGGAAACCCCAGTGTTCGCCAGAGGTAGCGACATCCCACGAACGCCTCAGCACGCTGGGAACCCGACGCAAACGAGACGGCAACCTGGTTGGTACGCCCCGGCCACGGCTACCACCGGGTAAGAATCGTTCGAGAGTAAACTTGCCGCAGCGCGAGGCTGGAGGATGGATTAGTTGTACGAAGGAAACTTCGCGAAACAGGAGTTGCGCTGAAAGTTTCGCGTTTTTGGCGGAACGGGTGTTTATTGGATGGAGGTTTTTCGGATGCGGTTAAAAGGGGGTTCATGGGGAAGAGGGCTGAACGATTTTGATAGTCCGAAGGTGGATGATTTAGGTCAGACTAATCGGTGTTTATTGTAGAGTACGTGTGTTGTTTAAGTATCTTGCAGGTATGAGGGTTCCGTAAATAGTAACATATGAAGATTGCGCGAACGTGTTACTGATCTATGCCAGGTTCGCGTACATTGACATAATCTTTTCGTCAAATAAAGTTGAGCTTACAGCTTACTGAGAATGAGGGCTGAACGATTTTGATAGTACGAAGGTTGATTATTTAGGTCAGACTAATCGGTGTTTATTGTAGAGTACATGTGTTGTTTAAGTATCTTGCAGGTGTGAGGGTTACGTAACTATAGTAATATATGAAGATTATGTCAGTCGTGTTACTGACCTATGCTAGGTTCGCGTATATTAATATAATCATCTCGTCAAATAAAATTAACTGAGCTTAGAACTTATCCAGAATGAGGGCTGAGCGATTTTGATAGTACGAAGGTAGATGATTTAGGTCAGACTAATCGGTGTTTATTGTAGAGTACGTGTGTTGTTTAACTATCTTGCAGGTATGAGGGTTAGGCAACTCAAGTAATATATGAAGATTGCGTCAATCGTGTTACTGACCTATGCTAGGTTCACGTATATTAATATAATCCTCTCGTCAAATAAAATTAACTGAGCTTAGAGCTTATACGAATGAGGACTGAGCGATTTTGATAGTACGAAGGTGGATGATTTAGGTCAGACTAATCGGTGTTTATTGTAGAGTACGTGTGTTGTTTAAGTATCTTGCAGGTATGAGGGTTACATAACTCTAGCAATATATGAAAATGTCGTGTTACTGACCTATACTAAGATCGCGTACATTAACATAAATCTCGCGTCAAATAAAGTTAACTGAGCTTAGAGCTTACTGAGAATGAGGGTTGAGCGATTTTGGTAGTACGAAGGTGGACGATTTAAGTGAGACTAATCGGTGTTTATTGTAGAGTACATGTGTTGTTTAACTATCTTGCAGGTATGAGGGTTAGGCAACTCAAGTAATATATGAAGATTGCATCAGTCGTGTTACTGATCTATGCCAAGTTCGCGTACATTAACATATTTCTCTCGTCAAATAAAGTTAGCTGAGCTTAGGGCTTACTGAGAATGAGGGCTGAGCGATTTTGATAGTATAAAGGTGGATGATTTAGATCAGACTAATCGGTGTTTATTATAGAGGACATGTGTTGTTTAAGTATCTTGTTACGTAATTCTAGTAATATATGAAGATTACGTCAGTCGTGTTACTGACCTATACTAGGTTCGCGTACATTAACATAATCTTCTCGTCAAATAAAGTTAACGAGCTTACTGAGAATGAGAGCTGAGCGGTTTTGGAAGTACGAAGGTAGATGATTTGAGTCAGAGTCCCCGGTGGTGTATAATTAGGTTTAGAGGAGGGGATTAATCGTTGTTTATTGTAGAATACATGTGTTGCTTAAGTATCCTGCAATTGCGAGGCTTACGTAACTCTAGTATTATATGAAGATTGCGTCAGTCGCGTTACTGACCTATGCCAAGTTCGCGTGCGTTAATATAGACTTCACCTAACCGAAAGTTAATGGGGACCCTGAGGATGAAAGCTGAGCATTTTTGAAAGTACGAATGTGGATGATTCGAGTTAGAGTTCGTGGAGATGATCAGATTTAGAGGGATGGATTAATCGTTCTTTATTATACAGTACATGTGTTCCTTAAGCATCTCGCACTTGTGAAGCTTACGTAATTCTACTAATACGTCGAGAATACGTCAGTCGCGTTACTGACCTATCCCATGGTCGCCCGCGTTAAAATAAGCCTGCCTCAAATAAAGATCGCACTTCATAAAAGCTTCCCTCAAACACACTTTATCGCGCGTGTACCCTGCGATAAGAACCCATAAACACATCATCCTTATCAGAAAATATCGTCACGCAAATAAAATCACCCTCACGCTAAAACTGACACTAATTCACTCCGCTATCGCCAACTAACCCATCAAACTCAGAGTCCACAGTCACCGCAAACATCCCACTACGTCCACAAGCACCTCTTTCTTCCCTCAACACTTCATTCCCCAAAATATCACTACATCTATCACACCCTCATCTACATCTAAGCTCCGGCACCACAAAAAACGTCTTCAATCCACCGCTCATCTCGTCTTTCACCTTCGCCCGCAGATATCGCAGGAACAATCCAGGCCTGGAGCAGGCAATAATCGGCACCGAGCTGCTCCGATTGGCGGGTGGTCCTAATCGAGGATGGTACCCGACGAGGAAGGCCAACCAGCCGCGTCCTGCCTCGATCGAGCACCTGGAACGACTGAACAACGCCTACGACGCACGACTACCGGGCAGCGGAGATCAGAGGAAACCGCTGACGCTGCCCACGAACATCACGCCCAACAAATACTTCGGCCAAAGTAAGCACAGCTCCGCCTCCAGCACTCGCGAGGCGCTACGGAGGGTCACTAGCTTGCTCATCAAGAAAGGTAAGCGCCGGAATTTGCGCTATTACGAAAGAAACCCCCCCGCCAAGCCAACCGGCGGGGGCCTGAAAGACACGGCGGCAAGACGATATGCGTTGGATGTCGTGGATCACGTTCGTACCGGAGCAGGGGGTGTGTAGAAGAATGGGGTGGTCATGTGCATTGACAAACCTAAGCGAGGATCAAAGTTGTGAAAAGCTGAATGTGAAGAATTGGGAGGTGCGCTTGAAGGTTCGGATGGAATGTTTGAGCGCCGGCGGATTGCTCTAGAGGGGTAAACGGTTTTTGCACGTGAGGGTGGAGGGTGGAGAACTAATGGGACACATGCTGTGAAGGTACGAATGTGACGGCGACGGTTGATCGTATCGTCGGTGCACGAAGGTTCCTGGAAAGCAGACTTGATCGTCGGCGCTGGTGGTCAGTGTCGTTTCGACGAGCCTTCGACGGGTCTTTCTAGCAGTTTGAGTTTTTGAGAACCCACGACCTTTCATACGCAACTTGTAAAGAATCTATCTGACTTGTTTCTTGTGTGACCTTTCGTGGCATTCGATTGCCACTAGTTTGGCGCTAACTGTCTGGCGCTCTGGGTAGATATGGAATGTTTGGTCTCTGATCGTTCTCCCACGATACCAAAACATTGCAAGAAAGCAATTGTCAAAATGCGTAACCGGAGCTACTCTGACTAACGTAAGGGTTGCATGCGTCAAACGTTCAGTATACGTTCTTGCGATAATGTTATTCGGAACTTTTACGATACTCCTTGGTATGCTAAATTCTATCGCACTGTCGCCACACGGCAATTTACTGGAAAGTCTACTTAAAGAATATGCGAACGTGACAATTTTCTTTCTTATGCTACCCATTCAACTATCTCTTTCGCCTTCTTTTTCCACCATACTCTCGTTTCCTCTATCTCGTTGTAGCTTCTCATCTAAACTCTGTAGACTATAACATTAGTACTTTTTTCATTATTCTCGTTACAGTATTCAATTGGCGGTGACCTTTCTGTATTGCAAACAACGCATTTCCGGAAAATTCATAAATTACGCGATTATCATTAAATTACCTATTTATATTCGCATGCGATGCGTTAAGGTCGCCGACGATCTATTTAAACTAATGTACGTAGGATCTATAGTTTAGTCACCATGCATGCTAATCATTGTTGAAGTTGAATTATTAGTCGTAGCACATACCACTATATAACGCTGATCTAATGGTAAACTAATCGCATTGACTACTCTAATGCGTAGTTAAGATGGTACAAAGTTTCCTACAGTCGCCATCTGAATTTTCGACCGTATTAAACTTAAGATCTCTGCCGGTAATACAGAGAGTGCAAACTTCTTTACCCCCTACCGATAACGATACCGACAAAGCCGCGATACATAATCTTTGATACAAAGTATCCATTTTTGCCAAGTGCAACCGCGCAACGAACATTTCAACAAAAATAGGAATAATCAAATATTACGGTATTTCGGTGATTAACCCCTTGCGCTGCCAAAAAAATTCGCCGACGCGTGTACCAGAACCGGAAAAAGATTTTTATTTTCTAAACTAGTTTATTTTTGACCTAGGACTTTTTATAGTTTTTTGAAGGGAACATAGAGCATCGATTCATTATAAAATACGTGTACGTCGTTTTTGTTTCTATGAAAATCGCATGACGACGTACATACCACGTCGTTAGCAATTTTGTGACAAAAGCATTACGACGTGCATGGCACGTCTTTCCAGCGCAAGTGGTTAAACAGCAACAATTTCTCCACTCACCAAAAAAAGTAACAGAAATTTTGGTAGTTTTTATGACTTACCGCATTGTTCCACATGAGTCTTGTTCCGGCAATGTGTAGCATATTTCAAGTATTCATTTTCAACGATTATAGCAATACAGCGAACATTTCGACAAAAACAAACCTATAGTCCTGCTGTGATTAAACCGGCACACACTTGATCGGCTCGCGAAAAACAATCGACAATGCGTGGCATATATTTCAAGCATTCATTTTCAACGATTATAGCAACACAGCGAACATTTCGACAAAAACGAACGTATAGTCCTGCTGTGATTAAACCGGCACACACTTGATCGGCGAAAAACAATCGACAACGCGTGGCATATATTTCAAGCATTCATTTTCAACGATTATAGCAACACACCGAATATTTCGACAAAAATGAACATACAGTCCTGCTGTGATTAAACCGGCACACACTTGATCGGCTCGCGAAAAACAATCAACAATGCGTAGAATATATTTCAGGCATTAATTTTCGACGATTATAGCAACACCGCGAACATTTCGACAGAAACGAACGTATAATCCTGCTGTGATTAAACCGGCACACACTTGATCGGCTCGCGAAAAACAATCACCGGCACTTTTTCCTACTTGCCACCTTGTTCCACCCGCCAACCTCAAATTTCATCCACGAACCATCGAACCACATCGATCGGCCGTCTCATTGCTCAGACCCTAAGGTTCCATACGTACGAGCCTTACGTTTTCGCCGCCTAGGGGAAATCGCGCGCAAAGCGTGGCAGCTTTGCTCGCCCCCTTCTCACCTCACATTGCCCACGACTTCCGGCAGACCACGTGTTCCGTCCGCCGTAACGTGGCGCCATCTCCCGCGTTTCTCGCAATCAATCGTCCAGCTGAATGTGACCGACCTTGAAAGCATGACCGTGCGGAACAAGGAGGGGGAGAACGACAAGGCCTCGTCCGTGTTACACGCGACAAACATTCGGTACATTTCCACCAGCCTCCAAATCCCTCGCCCTCTCATATCCACACGTTTCCACCCTGCAAAATCCACCCGACATCCGAACCGGACGCTCTTCTGTTATCGCGTGGAGGAGCATCGTAAGTTTAGGTCTGTCGTTTCCTCCTGCGTTCACATCCGCAACGTGTAGCATGGACATGGCACACTCCCCTCGAGCCGACGCGACATTGTGGCAGTCGGACCGGTGTATAATAAGGAAAATAAATGCTGAAAATCTGCAAGAAAACCGCAGGCGGCTACCTGCGAAGTTGGGCCAGAGCGTGAATGTTGCGCCGGGGTCGCAGATTTAGACCGGCCGCCGACATTGGGGGTCCCGGGTGTCTTTGATCGTTCGACCCCGACGACGACGGCGTCCACGACGACGAGGAGCACGTCGGAGGGTTGCCGTTATTGATTCGTCCGACGAGAAGGTTCGCGGCGAACGTTCCCACTTTCCGCCTTTCGCCGCCCCGTTCGATTTCGCCCGGCCAGATTTTTTCGTCGCGCGGAGGTCAGCGCTTTCGGCCGAGCCGAACGCTGCGGCCAAGTAAGACGGCTAATTTCCGGGGAAAATCGATCGGCCCGACGGATGCGGAACGAAGATGGGCACGTGCGTACAGAGAGACGCGGCCGTCTTTGACGTTAATTGCCTTTCACGCCATACGCTCGCGACCCGGCTGATTAGCGTCAGGTTCGTCGAACTATCGATTAAGTTAAAGCTGTCCGCCGGTACGTTATTAATGCGAACCGGGCGAGTCTTTCGTGAGTCATGTAAACAGGGCGTGAGGGAGGTTGAGTTTTTCGGAGCGAAGTTCTCGCGCTCGGGGGAGTAAATTTCTGAGAATGGAATCCGGAGGTTCGACGTTAACGGCACGGGGACGAATTTCGTTGATCGGCCGACCGGCCGGCCGGGATCAATACTCATCGGGTACCCCGGTACATTGTTCCGCGGATTGCGATTCGCGACTTTGCGAACGGGCATTGAGAGGCGAGCGACAATCTAGATCGATAATCCGCCGCTATCTTCGTATGACCGTGGCGCTGGGGTAGGCCGACGATTGACGAGCGGCAAAGTGAGGTTGGGTCCTTTTGACGTTCGCGCGCGAAACGTATGTATATGTGTAACCTGTTTCTACGATCCGAAGCGCGTTAAAGAAAGTCGTCCGTTCGCTTTCCGGTGGAATAAGTCTTTTTTATCTGCGCGCCGCGAGGCAAGGTCAATCCGCACAATCGATATTCAAGCCGTGTGTGTGTCATCTGCCGCAAGAATTGGTCGGCGTCCTTGGGCCCGTGATTCGAGACGAATTCGTAAGCTGACACGGTTAGCGGACCTGTAGACGCGAAGTCTCTTCGGTATGTAATTTAATTGTCCCCGCGCTGGCGCACGAAATCTCTACCGGATACGTTGACGTCATGACATACGTCGCGACTGCGATAACAGCGGAGCGAACGCTTTTTCTCTCGGACGCAGTTGATCGCATTGCGCCAACCGAGGAGTCGTCGCTAACGGAATTTCGTGCGGCGGAAACTTGCGGCTCGGTTCGGAGTGCACGGCAACGCACAGGGACAATGCCATAACTGCGTTACGTTCCGCCTTATCGACGAGACTTATTTATAGAATGCGGTATCAATGTACTGAAAACGGTAGCGAGTTGCTGCAAAGACACTTAAGCCGTCTTCTGCAAGCTCGCGTATTATTTGAGGTTACGCGTGAATGAGTATCGCTGATTAACACGTACATGAAAAATTCATCACCGACCATACGACAGTGCGCATTCAACCAAATGACGTTCCTAGAAACTTATACATTAGAAAAATATTCAGTACCGCCTTATGCCGTTACGTATCGAATTATTCGCGTTACCCTCCAGCTTCTTAACCGTTTAGCGGCGCCCAGCGCGATTGCGCCGTTCCGTTTTCCTTCCACAATTTCCTACGGCTTTCTCCGCTAGTGCCAAATCCGTCCATACCATTTTTCCCCACGGCATCAAAGCGACCGTACCGCTTCGCATTCTTCGCAATTACGTGAAAACGCCACGGTTTCCACAAGAATCCCTTGTCACCCAACGGTCAAACGCACTCAACG
This sequence comes from Cryptocheilus praepositus, assembly GCA_033815515.1. Lineage (NCBI taxonomy): Eukaryota > Metazoa > Arthropoda > Insecta > Hymenoptera > Pompilidae > Cryptocheilus > Cryptocheilus praepositus. The sequence goes on along the minus strand of JAWWQZ010000303.1, from coordinate 7,707,267 downwards.
TCCCCGCCCAATATCACGCGCTCGATACCCATCCTGCCCATCGTGCCCATGGTGCAGCAACCGGCAACACTTTTAATTTCAATCCGCCACCCATACTATTATACCTGCAAACATCGGCAGGAAGTGTCAGTTTCGCAGCGCACTCCCCTAATAACATACATACAGACACAGCGTGCATCTGCCGAGCCACTTCCGCCCTTCCACCCGGTGGATCCAGCGGCGTCTGGCCAAATTTTCCTCCGCCCCTTCGCGGCGTATTTCGGCGGCTCTCTTCCCAAGGACAAGTGTCAGGACGACAATGGCCGGGCGGTGAAAAAATGGGTCCGCGGGCGTCGTGAGTGGCACTCGAAGCGATTCCGTCGGTCTTTTCAAGGCGATTGACCGGGCAGGGATGTTTTCGGCGCGGTTAGTAGACTCGGTAGGCCGAGGGAGAAGCAGGGGCGTAGCGGAAGGGCGCGGAAGGGGCGACCACCTCGTCACGAAGGGGTGGTGGCAATCGTTACTCCCGTCTGCTAGCCTGTCTGCCAACCCTCCAGCGGACCACGAAATGCCACCCCTGCCGGATCGCCTCCACCGCGAGCGACTTCGCCGAGCGACTACTCGCAGGGACAGGCGTGTGCGCTCGTCCAGATGCCCTCGAGTAAGAACGCGACATATTTTTCTTTTTGGCTTTCGACGCACCCTCCGCTTCTAAGCACAGCCCTAAGGAGAGCATTCGAAGCTTCGCAAAGCCGCGGAACGGGAGAATGACCGGGTTGATGACGAGGGGTGGAAAAGTGGGAAAAGAAGGGAAGGGTGGGCGCTTCGTCTCGGATCCGCGGTCTCATCAGTAGGGCAAATGCAGACAGAGGTCTTGCCCTAGACGCTTGGACTTAAGTTTTGGTAGATTAGTATATACGGTGAACTTCGACCGCTTACTAGAAATGTATTTGCCTGCGCCATCTTTCGGCACACGGGCGATAATGAGATAGGGTTAGGGTCCTCGGGGTGGAATGTTACAGCGACATGCCGAATATTCTGCAAGCCGCGGGGTGCGCTTCTTGGTAGCGTCGCTTTGCGCTATCGTTGGGATCCCGGACGCCTGAGGGACGTGGTGAAAGGTGCGGGACTGCGGATGAAATGGGATGGTCACGGGGAAAATTGGTGCATACGAATTGTGTCGCACCGGCTGGGATGATGTTTCACGGGAGAAAGTTGGCGTTTCGTCGGGTTAGGCTTTTGAAGGTGCGATGACGTGGGGATGATCGGTAATATGTACCGCGGGAGTAGTTGAAGGATTATGGCGGAACGGCGGTTTTTTGCGAAAGGGCAGTAGACTAATGTGTTAAAGGATATTGTCGTCGACGTTGGGTTTCACCGATTAGTTAAATGAGCAGGGGTATTAGCGATTTTAAGTGGGACAGACGGTTTGCATTTTTTGTTCTTGGTTTTTAAATTGCAATCGGTCGGGAGGGTCTTAACGAATCAAATGTTCGAGCAAATTTTGTGTTGACACACATTTTTCCCAGTAATAATGCGCAATCTTTTCGTGTCCCCTCAGAAGCCGTCGAGTGCAAAGAATTTACCTTTTCGCTACATTTTCTTTAATTTATGGATAGTAATTGTGCTTCCATAAGAGGGTTTTATACATTTCTTAATTGTCTGATTAAAATCATTACTAGATATAAATTAAACACATCGCTTAATAATAATCTAAATGCGTGTACGCCTCACGGTTTTAATTTTCAAATTCAGTTCCTCGTGTACTAATATGCGGGTATATGAAAAAGCGACCGGGCTGTAACCGGCATTTGTGCTATAGCAGGGCAACAGAAAGGGTAGATAATTTTTTTAACTCCGAGAAGTGCCACCACTGGATGCAAAAACTTTTTTCCATATGGAAGCCTCACAGGCTGAAAAAAAATTGCATACATTTATATTGCGTGCTTAATTTGATCTGTCTAACTACTTTTTGATATACCCCCGTATGTCGTGTACTAATCCGAGAGTATATCAAAAAGCAAGTGGACAGCTATACCCCTACAACAGTGATGGTAGATTATTTTTTTTGGTCCGGATCGGTGGCACCACCGGATGCAAAAGTGTCTCGACATACAAGATCCATATGCTAAAAAATAAAATTGTATACATTTATATTGCGTGCTTAATTTGATCAGTCCGACTATTTCTTGACATGTTCACGTATACTTTTCCGGATCACCTGCATCTACATATCTCCGCAAATCGGGTGCTAAATTTCACAGCGTCCCTGTAACACGCATTGTACGTAAAGCCGCGTGTATACACGAGCACACGGGGTTCCTCTTCGTCCATCACTAAACGTACCGATATTTTACACCTATCTATTCTTACCATGAGGGGTCATTTGAAAACGTTGATTTTCAGAAAGAAATTCCCAATTTATTAAAGCGACAAATTGAATACTCGGATGACAAACGAATTTATAGAGAGTAGAATGAGCGAAAGAAGTAACAATGAATGTACGATTTTAAAGTAAATTTTGACAGGGGTCATTTGACCCCTTATGAAATAAACGTTAATTTTCAGAAGGAAATTCCCAATTTATTAAAGCGACAAATTGAATAATCGGATGATATGCGAATTTACAGAGAGTCGAATGAGCGAAAAAAAACAAGAATGATTTGAAAGTAAATTTTGAAAGGGTCATTTGACCCCGCTTTTGGTACGTTTAGTGTTAACGCGGCAACTTCCAGCTGAGCTGCGCCGGCAAACAAGCGAGTTGCGGAGCCGGCGTTCGTCGCAAACTTCTGAAACGCGTTCGCTGGCACTTTGCTCGCGCGAGTGCCGGAAAATATCTGATCGTCGGTGCCACGGCCGTTCCGCGAAACGCTGTTATCGCGGGCACGTTGCCGTCGTCTGAACTTCGATTCGACGTCCCATTGTTCCTGCTGCCGTTGCAGTTCCACGCTCTGCGTTCCTCGTTCTCCGCTGCCTTCCGCCTCCTCCGACTCCTACGACTCCACCTCCGCCCGCTCTTTCTCCTCTTTCTTCGCCGCGCAACAAAATATCGACCGCGCCGCCTCTTGTCTCTCTCACGTCGCCGGAGATGCAAAACGACAATGACGTATCGCAAAATATCGCCGGGCTTCGTGACTCTCAGACCGTGACTGTCACGGAAATATTTTCCGTCGGCTAAACGCCGGTGAGCAAAAGATAAATTTGTGGTCGACTCGAAAATATTTTGTCGTGTCTTTTTATGGCGGCGCTTAACGTGTCATCCGTACATGGGTGACAGTTTTGTGCTGCAAAAATATCGACGGGTTCATGACTCCCAGACCGTGATTATCACGGAAATATATTCCATCAAACGCCGGTAAAAAGATAAATTTGTGGTCGACTCGAAAATATTTTGTCGTGCCTTTTTATGGCGGCGCTTAACGTGTCATCCGTACACGGGTGACAGTTTTGTGCTGCAAAAATATCGACTGGTTCGTGACTCCCAGACCGTGATTATCTCGGAAATATATTCCATCACCTAAACGGGGACGCTTAACGCGTATTGCATGGGTGACAATTTTGTGCTGCAAAAATATCGACGATTTCGTGACTCCCAGACCGTGACTGTCACGGAAATATTTTCCGTCGGCTAAACGTCGGTGAGCAAAAGATAAATTTGTGGTCGACTCGAAAATATTTTGTCGTGTCTTTTTATGGCGGCGCTTAACGTGTTATCCGTACACGGGTAACAGTTTTGTGCTGCAAAAATATCGCCGGATTCATGACTCCCAGACCGTGATTATTACGGAAATATATTCCATCACCTAAACGGCGGCGTTTAACGCGTATTCCATATGTGCAAAAAATAAATTATCGCCGGTCGCGTCGAAAATATTTTGTCGTAAACGTCTTTTCATCGCGGCGCTTAACGTGTCATCCGTACATGGGTGACAGTTTTGTGCTGCAAAAATATCGACGGGTTCGTGACTCTCAGACCGTGACTGTCACGGAAATATTTTCCGTCGGCTAAACGCCGGTGAGCAAAAGATAAATTTGTGGTCGACTCGAAAATATTTTGCCGTGTCTTTTTACGGCGACGCTTAACGTGTCATCCGTACACGGGTGACAGTTTTGTGCTGCAAAAGTATCGACGATTCCGTGACTCCCAGACCGTGATTATCTCGGAAATATATTCCATCACCTAAATGGCGGCGCTTAACGCGTATTCCATGGGTGACAGTTTTGTGCTCCAAAAATATCGCCGGTTTCGTGACTCCCAGACCGTGACTGTCAAAATATCGCCGCCGTGAGCAACAGATAAATTTGTGGTCGACTGAAAATATTTTGTCGTGTCTTTTTATGGCCAACGTGTCATCCGTACATGGGTGACAGTTTTGTGCTGCAAAAATATCGACGGGTTCGTGACTCCCAGACCGTGATTATCTCGGAAATATATTCCATCACCTAAATGGCGGCGCTTAACGCGTATTCCATACAAAAAATATCGCCGGTTTCGTGACTCCCAGACCGTGACTGTCACGGAAATATTTTCCGTCGGCTAAACGCCGGTGAGCAAAAGATAAATTTGTGGTCGACTCGAAAATATTTTGTCTTGCCGCTTAACGCATCTTTTTTGGCGGCGACGATTAACGACTGTCATCCGTACACGCCGGTGAGCAAAAGATAAATTTGTGGTCGACTCGTTTTTTTACGGCGACGCTTAACGTGTCATCCGTACACGCAGTTTTGTGCTGCAAAAATATCGACGGATTCGTGACTCCCAGACCGTGATTATCTCGGAAATATATTCCATCACCTAAATGGCGGCGCTTAACGCGTATTCCATGGGTGACAGTTTTGTGCTCTAAAAATATCGACGGTTTCGGGACTCCTAGAGTCTAACCGCTAAATTGAAATAAACTTGAATGTTCAAAGAATGGAGTTTGACGGTGAAAATGCTAAAATGTAAAGAAATTTTGTCCGATACACAACCGCGAAGTATATATTTCGTCATAAAGTACTGTCAGATATTCTAAAAATACGATTAAACAGTAAATTTGTAGTTTTTCTCTTTCAAAGTCGTTTTCATCGGAATTCCTGAACGGGTCTGCCATTTTGCAGGGAGCTTCACCAATCCCTCGGCTGAGCGATTTTCATACCGCGAAATAGTAAATCCACGTTGCCGTGATTGTGAGCGATGGTTACCAGCGCCGAATTTAATTTTCCGCGATGCCGGATATATTCTCCCCGGGTCCGAAAGCGACGGTCGCATTAAATTTAATGCACGGTAACTCCGACTCCTAAACGCGCAGAACTCACCGCCGATAAAGACGATACTTCGCGGGACGTCGAACAAAACGGGCATGCCCGAGAAACGGCGATCCTTGGGTGGCAATTTTCGAGTACAGCGTGCGAACTGAATGACGTCAATTCCAAATGCCGAACGATATCTCCGCCAACGGCGTCTTGCCTGCCAACTGCTTTATTGCGCGTGGCAACGTTATAGATCCGTGATCTACAGATTACGGGATTGCGTAGCATGAAGTCCGCGTATCTTGAGATCTTAGAACTTGCGAGTTAGTCGTTAAAGGGTGTAGCCGAGCAACGAGAACATCGCGTAAAGCACCCATTTCGTAAACACTATACCGTACAAGCTATTTGACATGGAAAAACGAAGAGTAAAGTGCTGTTTATTTCTTTACAAACCATTTTTACAAATAAATGGGAATTAGCATTGGTAATGTACACATAATTTATATAAACGTAGGTCTCCGATTCATTTAATGCGAAATTGGTACTTTTGGTTTCTTGCCGCCTGGAAGTTTACATAGGAATCTATACAAATTCTGTAATATGTGTCCCTACGGTCGAAATGTCTCCGGTTTTCCAATATTATTGTGCCTACCATGGAAGAAACCGGACAAATCTGGTTTTCGTTTTCTTGCCAATCTCTACCCGCGCAGATAACCTATAGGGTTGCAACTCGGTGCACACTGTCCTTTTATTACAAGCTACCGGATGGTATATTACAATTTATAGAGTTTTGTTCGCACAACGGCTACATATAATTTTCATACTATTATTTCAATGTTCCATTCGGATAATTTATTAGGCTGACGTTGCAAATAATACTCGACTACGCGTGAAAGCTCCTGCACTTCATAGTTTTTGCTTTCGACGCTTGTCTTGGCCCAGTGCAAAAATGTTCTATTACAGAAACTGTTGCAATATCTTCCGTCCACACTTTCCAATAGTTAATACTTTGAGTGCCGTGATGGTCACCGGTGACCGACGCAAGAGATTTTACTGAAGATCCAAAATATTCGCAATGGGTAGCAATTATTTATAATTCAGTCAAACGTTAGAATAGTGATGCGATTTATAGAATACGCACATTTGTACATTTTGCATAATTCAGTCAAACGCTGTAGTACTTTATAGAATCGCCTTTCTAATACAGTCAACGTGTTAATAAAGTGAGCAGATGTAGACTCAGTACATTATTCTTCACTGAAACACAGTTGTTCGCGTATTCTGCATTTAAAATGTCGACGTGCGAGCAAGGAGAAAGACAAACGTCCGGTGTCCGTGCCGATTACCGCCAGTGGAACTGACGCCACCGAAATCGGACGTTGTACTCCATTATACAATTATGATTTACGGCGCCCACCGTCGCACCCTCCTCCCGTCGGAATTCGCTCGGAGAGAAAGTTGCAATAACTTTGTCCGACATTCATCCTCGCCGGGGTACTTTTGCAATCTGCATCTAGGCGTATGATTCTCGTCCCTGTAAACTCGCGCTGCCTCTTATATTCTCGCTACCCGGACAGGCGATACTTTTAATTACAGCCACGTCACTCGGCAAAACGTAACGAAAGCGATACGCGAACACCGTGCAATCTCTTCGACGCTGTAACGGGTGTCTTCGAAATGTTAGAAGGCAGTACGCACAGGCTTCTGATAAGAATCATTTGGAATGAATCGATTGCTGACTGAAAGGAGTCCTTTGGCAAACTTCAGCTGTGTCACAAACACAATATTGTGAAAATCAAAACGCTTGCAATCACAAGTTTTGAACCGGGGAGTATGTATCGAAAGTTTCGAAAGGGGAAGTGTCAGAAATGTCACATCGTAATCACAAATTTTCGAACGTCTATCTCCGACTGAGAAAAGTCCTTTATAACCGACTCGCTTTCTGCCACAAAAACAGCTTTGTGCAAATCACAAGTTTTAAACCAATTTCGAACGTCTGTCTCCGATTGGAAAAAGTCCTTTATAACCGATATCTTCTTTCTGCCACAAAAACAGCTTTGTGCAAATCACAAGTTTTAAACCAATTTCGAACGTCTGTCTCCGACTGGAAAAAGTGCTTTATAACCGATATCTGCTTGCTGCCACAAAAACAGCTTTGTGCAAATCACAAGTTTTAAACCAATTTCGAACGTCTGTCTCCGACTGAAAAAAGTCCTTTATAACCGATCTGCTTTCTGCCACAAAAACAGCTTTTTGCAAATCACAAGTTTTACACTAATTTCGAACGTCTATCTCCGACTGAAAAAAGTCCTTTATAACCGATATCTTCTTTCTGCCACAAAAACAGCTTTGTGTACATCACAAGTTTTAAACCAATTTCGAACGTCTGTCTCCGACTGGAAAAAGTCCTTTATAACCGATATCTGCTTGCTGCCACAGAAACAGCTTTGTGCAAATCACAAGTTTTAAACCAAAGCTACCACCGACTGAAAAATCTTCTACGACAAATTTCCTTTCTGCCACAAGAGCGGCCCTGTAAAAATCACATCTAAAAACGGCAATCAAATATCACCTGTTCAGCACGTAATCTTTAAACTGCGAATTTTAGGCCATTCTTCGTTCACAGACTAGCGAAATGTTTCGTTCCGCTCGTTCGGCATTTATCTTTAACATTTCCGCGCCCGTGTCCCGCTCTGTGGTAATATTGAAGATGCCTCGAGCTACACATGTACACGCGTATATTTGGAACATTTGCCTGCTGGTCGACATGTCGTCTCGCCGGACGCCCACTTCCTCCTAAATTCGTAACCGTCCACTCGTTAGAATTCCGCGAATTCCCAAGAACCTGAACTTTGAAAATTTCGCCAAGAATCGTCCAACCGCCGGTGCTGTTGACGAAGAAAGCTTAATGCGTCGTCGGACATTTTCCTCGCCGGATAATACTTAGTTGCCTGTTGACTCATCGGGACAAAGCGCATGGCTAATTGTGGGTGAGGTATTTTGGAAGCCGTAATGAGCTTTCGGGCGACCGTTGTTGGGAAACATTTAAGTACGTCGAACTGGGCTTAAGAGGTAGGGACACCACTTGCGCTTCTGAGCGGAGAATTTCTCCGAGCGGCAAAGAGGCTGCGGAATTAGACTACCTAAAGTTAGTTCGGCCGACATATTAACAAGAATCGCGCTCTTCAGATTTCGGGTGAAAAAGCGCTTCGGCGTTCAGTGCCAATGGTCAGTTGTCGGTACGCATAAACTTGATTAGCACATTTTTCGACTACATGGCTTTTCGTTTTTTGCAGTTATATTAAATTAACGTTTTTACGGAGTTTGAAAAGGAAATAATATACTGCTGCAATGTTGATATTCATTTTTAATAGTCGATTTTTTGACGGGTTTCAGTTTCGTGAGCAATATTGCAGAATATGTATTCTTAATTTTTTCTTGAATTTTCAAACTATTTGCATATTTACGGGTGGGACCATGTGTCACGTACTGAAAATGCCAACCATGTGCCTAATGCCATACCAAAGATTTCAACGTCTGTACGTAAAAATAATTAGAGCAACTAAACCCTATGATACAAAAATATTAAAATTTCCATTTCATTGCGATTCTTTTAATTTACTTAAATTATTCAGGAATTAATTTTCTTTTCTGTTCCTCAATCATTCAAGTATTATATATTATTATACTCACCACCGTTATATGATGTATTTAATTTAATTTAATTATACATATGACTATATATGCCATATGATTGTATGTATGACAGTAAACACCTTTTTTCACCAAAAAAATGTTTTATACCCCTCAGACATTTAAGCACATTATTATGCTCACCGCCATTATATGATGCGATTAATTTCATCCTTCTTTTAATTTACTTAAATGACATATATGCCTATATATATGACAGTAATCACCATTTTCTATCAAAAAAAGGGTTTTATACTCCCCAATCATTCAACCACATTATCATGCTCACCGCCATTATATGATGCGATTAATTTCGTCCTTCTTTTAATTTACTTAAATGACATATATGCCTATATATATGACAGTAATCACCATTTTCTATCAAAAAAAGGGTTTTATACTCCCCAATCATTTAACCACATTATCATGCTCACCGCCACTATATGATGCGATTAATTCCATCCTTCTGTTTATTTACTCGAATTACATATACGACTATATATATGACAGTAATCACAATTTTCTATCAAAAAAGGGTTTTATACTCCCCAATCATTCAATCACATTATTATGCTCACCGCCACTATATGATGCGATTAATTCCATCCTTCATTTAATTTACTTAAATGACATATATGACTATATATATGACAGTAATCACCATTTTCTTTAAAAAAAAACGGGTTTTATACTCCCCAATCATCTTTTTGACGTTTTTTTTTTCTAATTTACTTAAATTTCATATACGACTATATATATGACAGTAGTTACCATTTTCCACCGAAACTTTCTCACCACTCCCCGTATCGTATTTCGGCACCTCGTCGCCTAGAAATGGCGCGCCAATTATCGTCCGTCCAAATTAGCGAACCATTAAACACACGCCCCGTAAACAAACCGGCGTCCCTGGCCTACCAGAAGGCGCCGCACTGACCGTGCCTGCGGACGATTTTCGTGAAAAGGTCGCGCAATCTGCTGCGCCGTGAATCATCGTCACGCTCCCCTTTGCGTGAATTTCTAAACATTCCGATCGTATCGCCTCTTCTCTCTTTTCCTCCCGTTCCGACCTTAAAACGGGTGGCACGATAACGGACCAAGGCACCACGGTGTCATCGACCGAATTTACGTAACGCCGTTGCTTAGACGGCAATTATTGACACGCGTATGCGTAACAGATAGTACACGACGCGAAACATGAACGACGGCCCGATTAGACGCGATTATCAATGAAACGGACGTCTTGTTTAAATGTTCTTGCCCGAACGAGCGCGAGTCTTAACACTTTGCGGACCGGGCATTCTATTGCTGATCGTATTCAGTGGCCGGGTATTTTTTTGCGTCAAATATTTTTAAATTAGTGATGATTTGTTAGTAGTTAACACGTTGACTGCCACGGTGGTCACCGGTGACCGGTGCAAAACATTTGACTAAAAATGCAAAAAATTCGCAATGAAGCCTGTTTGGAATCTTGTAAAAGCAATTGATATTGCCACGGTGCTTCAATACTTTGGCTTCTAACAACTCTGCATTGCTTTCATTTTGCACGATTTAATTATACTCTGCAGTATTTTATCGCATCGCGGTTCCAACATAGCAAGAAACGCTTGGCAGTCAAAGTGTTAAACTGTCCACAAATATTTCTGTAATATTGCTAATCGTTTTGTCGCTATCCATATTTCAGAGCTTCAAATAATTAATTCGCAACACAAATTACGAAAAACTGCGGCTGACAATCACGTAGCAACTGTGTGATATCTCGTCACCTGCCTCGAACGACAGAATATGCAAGACGATATATATCAGTGGCCCAGAATGACGAAATACGCAAGACGATATATCTCGTCAATGGCCCCGAACGACGAAATAGCAATGACGAGATATCTCGTCATCCGTCCGCAATGTGTTAAGCAGTTCGATGCTGTGAGCTATGTGAAATTAAGTTGTATTTAAACTGTTTTATTTTTTAATCTTACTGTTGACGGGGGTTTCGGTAATTTTACGGAGGTGATGAATGCGTGAAGAAAAGGTTTGTTTCGGGTAAAGTTGTTCAATTTTTCCGGGGTAAAAATTGTAGTTGTTTAAACGATAATTTTATTTTGCAACTGTTTGCATAAGGAAAAAAATGTATGTCGAATAATTACTTAGAGAAATGATTACTTAGATTTACTTGTTGTTGTGGAATGACGAGTATACTTCAATTTAATCCAATACCTACACTGTATACAGTTTTTGTTCATAAGAATTAATTGCATTTTTATACTTGTTCGATTTATTCCGCTTCGGCTTCCAAATATTCAAAACATTGCAAATTCACGTATATATTTTCGTTTTCACTAAAATTACAATTTAAACGATATTTACGAAATATTCCAATATAATCCAATTCCTACACTGTATACAGTTTTTCTTCATAATAATTAATTGCATTTTTATACTTGTTCGATTTATTCCGCTTCGGCTTCCAAATATTCAAAACATTGCAAATTCACGTATATATTTTCGTTTTCACTAAAATTACAATTTAAACGATATTTACGAAATATTCCAATATAATCCAATTCCTATACTGTATGCAGTTTTTCTTCATAATAATTAATTGCATTTTTTTATTTATTTGATTTATTCCGTCTCGGTTTCCAAACATTCAAAATGTTGTAAATTTACGTATATATTTTCGTTGTTACTAAAATTACAATTTAAACGATATTTACGAAATATTCCAATATAATCCAATGCCTACGCTGTATATAGTTTTTCTTCATAATAATTAATTACATTTTTTTATTTATTTGATTTATTCCGTCTCGGTTTCCAAACATTCAAAATGTTGTAAATTCACGTATATATTTTCGTTTTCACTAAAATTATAATTTAAACGATATTTACGAAATATTCCAATTTAATCCAATTCCTACATTGTATACAGTTTTTCTTCATAATAATTAATACATTTTTTTATTTGTTCGATTTATTCCGCCTTGGCTTCCAAATATCCAAACCTCTCAAATTCACGTATATATTTTCGTTGTTACTAAAATTACAATTTCAACGATATTTACGAAATATTCCAATATAATCCAATGCCTACGCTGTATACAGTTTTCTTCATAATAATTAATTACATTTTTTTATTTATTTGATTTATTCCGTCTCGGTTCGTAAATATCCAAACCTCTCAAATTCACGTATATATTTTCGTTGTTAGTAAAATTACGATTTGAACTTTAACTTGCTAATACTTTTTGCCGCGACAAGTGGACTCGTTGTAACAGAAATTATTGGCTTTTCTTCATGACGAGTATACTCGTCAAAAACAGCTAACTCGTTAATGACGTGGGGACGCATTATCGAATCGTGGGACGATTGTTTCTACCCTCGGTGCGATGCAGTGTCATCGTTGGGAAACGTATCGCGCGGTTGGTCAAGGGGGTCAAGAGAAGTAAATATCCAGATATCGGACAAGTCTGAGTTCAGCTCGTCTTTTTGCAGACGGTTCGTAGTAGTACGGAGAAAGAAGAACTTCATTGTTTCTGGTATCTCAACGATTTTATTTAGCCGGAGTCTCTGCGAAGCGGAGAGACGAAGGAGCTTTTGAAGATGAAATATTTGAAGCGCGGAAGAATGATGGCGGTGTTATGAGGTTCTTGAGGTGTTCCTTTGGATAGCGGCATATTTTATATGAAAACAAGTTCGCGGGCGTTTCTCACATTATTCGCCATTTTACGCTTTTAACGGTAGATTTTCTGAATCTGATTCTGATTTGACCGGTTTCGAAGTTCATGAGGAAAATTACAGGATGTATCACTTTTGCTAGTAATCTTTGTCAATTTTTATTAATAGAATGTTAGGAACATATATCGAAATTAATTTCCTTCGGACATTCCTGATTTTTCGAATTCTGTGTCGTATTCCTAAGATTCCTCCGGAAATCTAACGTAATTTTTTACCCGGCGCTGTATATCTTCGTTGTACCGAAGATGTTTGCCGTCATCTAGTCACGGCTGCTTCTCCATTAGTATGCCGTAGTCGTTGTCGTCCTGAAGAATCTTCCGATAAATAAGCCGCGTGCATAAAAATCCCAGTAATCTTAATATTGAAGCACACTGTATAGCGTTGCGCATTCGTAAATACCCCTGTCTGTAAGCTGACCACAAAATAAGAGATTGTTATTTCATCCAGCTCACCGCGGGATTTATTTGAAATTATGATGTAAAATGTTACAAAGGAAGATAATTGGTGAAATAATGACAAAGATAATATTTCTGTCGAAAATACCAAGATTTTCGTATCGTACATTAAACTTCTTTGTTTGCTGCATCTCAGCTCTACTTTCCTCTGGACACTAGATCTACCAGACCCGTCATTTTCCCAGGTTCAGACTTCACGAGGAAAATTACAGAACTTTCTGCTATTACACCCTCGCAACTTTTTCTGGCCTTTATTAACGTAACATCGCGAATAAATGTTCAACCTCGTTTCCCCCTCAGGCTTCTCATTTTCAAATTCTTTACGCGGTATGTAATTTTTTCTCCGACCAACGTATACTTCTCCGCAAACCTCCCGTTAATCCAACCCCTCAACTGCACTCCCTTTCGTTGTCCACACATTCACTCGCAAAACATTGCATGCCTCATCACTAATAATTTCGTTGTGCCGAAACACTCACTACACCACTACACGTAAGATTCCAACGAATCACAGTTTCAATCGCACAAACACTTCGCATGTCACTAATAATTCCATTTTGCCGAAACACTCACTACACCACTACACGTAAGATTCCAACGAACCGCAGTTTCAATCGCACAAACACTTCGCATGTCACTAATAATTCCACTTTGTCGAAACACTCTCTACACCACTACACGTAAGATTCCAACGAACCGCAGTCTCAATCGTACAAACACTTCTCATGTCGCGTCACTAATTATTCCGTTTTTCCGAAAAGTTCCCCAACTCCACTTTTTCGATAATCCGCCACAAGTCGGTCGCATGTCACTAATAATTTCAATTTACCGAAACACTCACTACACCACTACACGTAAGATTCCAACGAATCACAGTTTCAATCGCACAAACACTTCGCATGTCACTAATAATTCCACTTTGTCGAAACACTCTGTACACCACTACACGTAAGATTCCAACGAACCGCAGTCTCAATCGCACAAACACTTCTCATGTCGCGTCACTAATTATTCCGTTTTTCCGAAAAGTTCCCCAACTCCACTTTTTCGATAATCCGCCACGAGTCGGTCGCATGTCACTAATAATTCCAATTTGCCGAAACACTCACTACACCACTACACGTAAGATTCTAACGAATCACAGTTTCAATCGCACAAACACTTCGCATGTCACTAATAATTCCATTTTGCTGAAACACTCACTACACCACTACACGTAAGTTTCCAGCGAACCGCAGTCTCAATCGCACAAACACTTCTCATGTCGCGTCACTAATTATTCCGTTTTTCCGAAAAGTTTCCCAACTCCACGTTTTCGATAAACCGTCACGATTCACAAACGAGCCGGCACTCGTTTACGCCACTTCGTCCCGTCTCTTCCGTTTTTCCCTGAGATTCCGCTCTTGCTTCGGTCCTACCCCCTCAATCGAACTCGACATCACTATTCCGGAAACGCAATCACGTACATCGAGACCAGGAGTCCCTGTTCCGACGGTACTTGCACTCTAATGACGTTGCCACTCGCTGCGTCCTGTCGTGCAGAATCTTAGCGCAAGAAGAGCAACGTAACTCCTCAGGCTGAGGCATTCAGATCCAGTTAGATCGTGCACCGACTCGCTGACTCCTGACGGTCGCGTGTTGGAAAAGTGCACTGCGATCCGCGCCGCGGTTCATTGCGTCGCGGAAAGGGTCAGGATCGACAAATAAAGCATAAACATAATGCGAACGCTGTAAAGTGTGCATTAGCACGTGCCGGAGTAAATAGGCTGCGGCTAGATTGGTTCTGGCAGCTATCGGGGTGAAGTCCGGTTTGGTCTTTGGTCAGTGTAGGCGTGCGGTGGTGTAGAGAATGTGCATACGGCTTTGCGTATGTCGTTTTTAACACGTTGATTGACGTGCGTATTTTGTTGTATTAGAACGGCGATGCTATAATATACTATAAAATACTAATGTACTACTATAATACTACTAATATACTATTATAATATACTTTAAAATACTAAACTATAAAATAAATACTACAGCTGACTGTTTGGCTGAATTATGCAAAGAGGCTGAGATTTATACGGCTGAAACGTATTATCAAAACTTTAAATAAACTATACTTTACGATTACTTCTAAAGTAGTCGTCTGCTTACTAACTTCATGCGATGATGCTCTTGTGGGATTGAATTGAATTTAAAACCACCCATTCTGAAAAGTGCTTTAATTTTTTTTTCATATCTATATTTCTGATACAATATATATGAATTTCGATCACGAGTCATACTCGTGATATTCATGTTTGGCCGGAAATTCTCGTCACGAGTCAGACTCGTGATATTAACATTTGACTCGAAATTCTTATCACGAACGTTAACCCCTTGCCGTACCATTTATCTCGAAAGAATTTGGGCCCAAGCGATGTGCAGAATTGTTCGCGAAAGGAGCAAAAGTGGCTGAGAATTATATGTTGCGACTCCTTATCAAGTATCCGTGCGCTTATTAACTTCATGCAATGATGCTCTTGTGGAATTTAAATGAACTTGGACCTAAAACTTTTAAAAAATAATTTAATTTTTTTTTTATGTATATATTTCTGACACGATATATTAATTTTAATCACGAGTCAGACTCGTGATGTTCGTGTTTAGCCCGAAATTCTCATCACGACTCATACTCGTGATATTCACGTTTGCCCTGAAATTTTCATCACGTGTCAGGTTCGTGAAAATACGGCAAGGGGTTAATATCATATACTCCATATCCGCTATACACGTATTCCGGCATTCGCCGTCACATTTATCGCTACTGTGACTGATGTCTGACGTTTGAATAACCACAAAAGACAACCCCCGCCGCAATCTGGTCGCCGCGATAACACGAATTCCGGTAACGCATATTTTTCGAATCTCGACCTTTTCGGGAAGCTTATCCGCGAGCGCACTTTACCCGCCCCGTCTTTATCGTCTCATTTCGGTGAAAAGCTGTCTTGCCAAGCCCACTTCCCGACGCGCATCCTGTCGCCGAACATTCCGTACGCGCGGTTTGTTCATTGAGTCGTTTGGCTCTCGCCTTCACCCTGGTCCGTTAATCTTTCTCTTCTGTAGGCGCGGGGCTTCTTCGCTGGGTCTTGCGTGAGGCACGGCAGTCGGCACACGTGCCGTTAGTCATGCGAACGATGAGCTCAGTTTTCACGGCCGCAGGTGGAAACCATTCGTGGAGCCTCGTGGGGTGGTCTAGTTTATGGCAGCCAGAACATTTCATTTTTTTCGCGTTCTCGAAAGTTCAAGGTTTTGCCAGAGGTGGGTGAAGGGGTGTGTTTGGGTGCGTACGAAAGGTGACGAACGTTAGATCGCGATCGCGAGTCAACCGTAAGGAAATTCTGACGGTGCTTAATTAAGCCCTTGCCGTGGCATTTAATACTTTGACTGCCAAGCGTATTTTGCTATGTTAGAATCGTGATGCGATGCAATACTGCAGAGTATAATAAAATCATGCAAAATAAAGGTAACGCAGAATTATTAAAAGCCAAAATATTGAAGCATCGTCCCAATATCAATTGCTTTTACAAGATTGCAAATGGGCTTCATTGCGAATTTTTTGCGTTTTTAGTAAAATCTTTTGCAATGGTTAGCAATAATTATATTATAAATGCAGTTCTTGTTAGAATAGGGGTGCGATCCTTTGGTATGATTAAATCGTGCAAAATGAAGGTAACGCAGAGTTGTCAGAAGCCAAAGTATTGAAGCACTGTTTCAATATCAATTGCTTTTACAAGATTGCAAATAAGCTTCATTGCGATATTTTACATTTTTAGTAAAATCTTTTGCACCGGTCACCGCGCATTTTGCTATGTTAGAATCGTGATGCGATGCAATACTGCAGAGTATAATTAAATCATGCAAAAAAAAATTCAAATTAAATAAATTTTGATCGCAAGTTGTATTCATGATATCGACTACCGCATATATGACGTGTATCTCAGAGTTGTCAGAAGCCAAAGTATTGAAGCACCGTTTCAATATAAATTGCTTTTACAAGATTGCAAATAGGCATTGCGAATTTTTTGTCGTTTCCGAATCACTTAGTCTGTTGACTGCATCTCTAATTAGTTTAATTGCATGTCTCTGCCACAATCCAATTAATTTCGTGTTAAGCAGTTAAAACGTGTATCCATTATCGTATGGCGTCTATTACTCATTTATCCTAATTTTGCATAAAAGAAATGTCCCAAAAGCCATTAAGTAATCATATTATTTGGCTAATGATTCTGATACGTAGGCATATAAGTTCGATGATCCGATTTATAATATAATCGGTATTGCTGTCGCACGTTATAACAAAAATCAGTCCTTCGCGAATCACTCGACCTGCCGACCGCGTCTCTAATCAGTTTAATTACGTATCTTCGCCACAGTCCAATAAAGTTCGTCTTACATCATTAAAACGTGCATCCATTACCTTATCGCGTCTACAACTAATTTATCCTAATTTAGACATAAGAGAAATGTCTCGGAAGTAATTAAGCAGTCATATTATTCGGCTAATAATACCGATACGTGAACATACAGATGTCCATGTCATTTTTTATTGATTCGACAGATAAAATATTCCTCACGGCTATCTCGCATTACAATAAAAGTCAGTCCAAATTGCTTAACCTGTCGGTCGCCTCTCTAATTAGCTTGATTACATGCTTCGTTGTAGTCCAATAAAGTTCTTGTTACGCAGTTAAATCTTGCGTTTACCGTTTGGTATACCGCGTTTAATAAATTCTTCGCGCAACATCGATAGATTGTATGCAATAGGATTGTACGTCCTTCATGTTTCGTATGCAGACGACGTAGCGTTCGATATTACAATCGTCAGAGCGTCGTATGTGCAGACGTCGCGATTTCCACGCCGGAGTTCGGGATTTTTGGCGCAAATCGCGCGACAAGCTTTCCTGCTGCGTCAGCGAATAATAAGCAACGCGAAGATTAGCGACAGGTCTGCTTATTCGTGTAAACTCGAAATTCAGGAGTTTGTTGAGTGCAATACGTTAACAGTTATGTATTTTGAAGAGTTTTTAATAGCAACGAAGATATCTAATAGTAGCGGTCCACGCACGTTATGTAAGCGCTTATAAATACGTCGTACGTTGAAAATTGATATTACGGTTGTCGTTCGTGATATCCTTCAAAACAATTTTGGAAAAGTTGCGATGTGCCAGGATATTTGGGGCAGTGAGTCATCGTTTTTCTTTACATTTCTTCCAGTCGTCTGTTGATCTAGAGTCTATCTATTCGCTTAGTAACAAGAAAGAATATACGTTTACCTAATTGTTCTTGCTAAACTTTTGTAACTATCTAATTTTATTTGAATGAATATCGCAATATTCACTCGTTTGCCGTTTTCCGTCTTTTCCTTGTCATTTCGAATATACATTGCATTTCCTTCTTTGTCCTTTTCTCACTATACCAAGCTTTTTATTTTAATTATTTTTTACCACTTTAACATTAAGCATCTTTACTTTTGCTTATATGCAGATTCTCATTGTGATATTTTTTTCTTAAAAAAATAATTTAACCCCAAGATTACCAAAGTAGAATGTTATAAGTAACGAAACAAATAGCTAACGCCAAAAGGTAGCGACAAAAATGAAAACCCTCCGCCCCATTTAAAGTTTTTGGCAACATATTTAGACAATGGGCTTATAGACGTCAAACGTTTTATTATTGCAAGACTTATTGTACGCATGCATACTGACAGTCATCTTCAGAAAAAGTGTAAGCCATCAAATTTCGATTTTACTTCATGTGTCCATCATTTGAATAGAATAAATACTTTCGAAGCTATACCGTTTCATAACGGAATTGATGCGTTATTTCCTACTTCCCGCGGAAGAATGTCCGGTCGTGTGTTGATCTAGAGTCTATCTATTTGATTAGCAACAAAAAAGAATAAACGTTTACGTAATTGTTCTTGCTGCAAACTTTTCTATCTAATTTTATTTGAATGAATATCGGAATGTTCATTCGTTTACCGTGTTCCGTCTTTCCTTTGGCATTTAAAACATACAGTGCATTTCCTTCTTTGTCCTTTTCGCACAATACGAAGCTTTTTATTTTAATTATTTTTTAACATTAAATACGTCTTCACTTTTGCTTACATCCAGATTCTCATTATAATATTTTTTTCTCTATATTTTTATCGGTACGATAATCTTCAAAAAATAATTTAACTCCGAGATGATCAAAGTAGAACGTTATAAGTAATGAAACAAATAACTACGGCCAAAATGTAGCGATCCATTTAAAATTTACAAAGTTTTTGGCAACATATTTAGACAATGGGCTGGGAGACGACAAACGTTTTATTATTGCAGTACTTATGGTACGCATGCATACTGACAATCCTCTTGAAAAAAAGGATGGGACATAAAATTTCAATTTTACTTCATGATGTGTCCATCATTTGAATAGAATAAATACATCCGAAGCTACACCGTTTCATAACGAATCGATGCATTATTTCCTACTTCCCACAGAAGAATGTCCGAGATGAAAAGGGTTAAAATACCGCACACCCTGATTTTCTCTGCCGACCAAGTCCTCGAAGCGCGTGGCTCATGTTGTCTTTCGCGCGAAATTATGCAATTCCGTGAAATTCACTTCGGCCGGCCGTAATTTCTCGCTGGGAAGTCCGTAACGGCACCTTCGGCACACTCGCGACGTCGGCGCACAATTTCCGCGGCTCTTCCTTTTTAATTTCTCTGAAAAAGCGCCCGGGTCCGAAGGTGCGCGGCGCGTCGTTGCGGTTTTATTACTTTCCCCGGTGCCATTATCGTCCGTTTCCATTCTGGCATTGTCCGTGAGCACGCTCCGCGCACTAGAAAGTCACGATCATCTCGCACGCGAGACGTTAATCAGTTTGCCGGCCGTATCCTTGGCCGATATAAATGTATCATTTACCCCGAGAGGAGAAGAATTTTATGCAGCCGTTCGTAATGCGATGCAGAAAGCGTAATTGATAAGGCCGCCCGCAGCAATTGCCAATTATATCGTACAATGTTACCGTGACTTGTGCAACCTGTAACGCCGCGTGTACGGAGTACTACATGTATTGTTGTACGTGGACACAAGGCGTCTAAGGCAAATTTCACTCTGTCCACGGTAGGGTTGTTGCGTTTACGTGGGATGGTAACAGGCCATTTTCGGCATGCGTTACTCACTAGCAAGAATTTGATGCATCTTAACACTTTATCGACCGCTGTTGACTGAGGATGCCACTCACTAACGACCGACTCTGTTTTGGATATCGCGCAGGAATTGTGTATGTGTCTGTTTTGCGTCGTCTGTTTAAAGAGATCCACGCAGGCAACGCGTTGTTAAGAAAAAACTCGAGATCACCAAATTGGGTTGGCTAAGTAATAACAATTAGCCAGTCCCTTACAGACGACTTAACACTTTACCGATTGGTACTGACTGAAAATGCCACTCACTAACGACCGACTCTCTTTTGGATATCGCGCAGGAATTGTGTTTGTGCCTATTTGTAAAGCTTTACAACTGAAAAATACTGAATGTGTTGTTGAGAATCCTTTGGTTTCAAAGCAGAGTAATTTTATTGTCATTTAGAATCGTCATAATATCATATGATATTTATTTTATCTAATATAACCGTTGACCACTGAAAAGCCGATTAATCGGCTTCCGGTAAATAGCAGTTGGAACCGAAAAGTCGATTAATCGGCTAGCGGTCGTTATTGTGTTAAGATTTAGTCAACGGAATGAGGAGGTGTCCCAGTTTTTCGGTGGCAACGAATGGTTTTTGCTTACCCTTGCTTTTTACATTTAGTCACTGTACAACTGGAGTCGTTGGAAATTCGCCCAAAAACCTTTTCTGGTGTTGTAAAATATAATTTTACGTCAAAGCTGTTAAATGAGCTCAGTTCAGATTAATGAAAAAAAGTGATAGCTGTCAATTGAAAGTTATCTGTTACAAACGTTACAACATATATTACGTTATGCATTTTTCATTTCATCTGTAAATTATGTAATTTAGCATTAATTTTATTTTTTGCTTGAACTACGAGGAATACTTTATTATTATATTATTTTTAACTTCATTACCACCAAATACAATTTGTCCATTCAAATCACTTTTATATATTCTCTGCGACATTTAAATAATTACCAGGCACAAAATACGTTATAAAAAGCGTCGTTGATCTTATCCACTGTCCAGGTACCTTACACTCCAAACTAAACGGCGACAACCAAACAACATAGAACTGTACCATAAACACAGCAGCTCTATAATTTTATGCTCCTTACCACAAATGGCCATGAAAACGGGCCGATCACTGTGGGTATAAACTATCGTCCCATTCCGCAGAATGCCTCGGCAATACTTTTCTCAGAATACATCACATGCCCCATAACTCCATCTTGAAGGAACCTACGAAACGCCTATTCGCTTGTTGGCCAGAACCGTATGTTGTTTGGGCGACTTTCGATGCGGCAACGTCGTTTGTTCAATAATTGAAGAAAATAGTTTCCGGTAAACTAATTTTATTACTATGCAATTATGACAAATTGAGTCGACATGCGTTGGGACCCTTGAGCTCTCCTGGTCAGGAGTCTGTATTGAACATTTGGTAGTAATGCAAAAATGTTGTTGCTACGGCAATATAGTGTTATTTTTAATTTGTGAACTTTTTCATATTGCGCTATATTGCGCTATATTATTTAAAAACGTTACGTTTCGACATTGGGCTTTGCCATTATCGAAAGGTCAAACTCGCATATTAAGGTACTAAAAGTATTAACACTTCTACTGCCACGCTGGTCACCGGTGACCGGTGCAAAAATTTTACTAAGAATGCAACAAATTTGCAATGAAGCCTATTTGCAATCTTGTAAAAGCAATTGATATTAGAACCGTGCTTCAATACTTCGGCTTCTAATACCTCTGCGTTATCTTCCTTTTTGCACGATTTAATCATAGTCTGCGGTATTTCATCGCATCGCAGTTCTAACATAGCAAAATACGCTTGGCAGTCAACTTGTTAAAGAATGCAACTTTCGTAATGAAGTACTGAAGTACTGAAAACATCAAAGGATCAAACTTTTCCTACTAAACTACTGAACTACTGAGCTACTGATTTCAGTGCTTTGCTATCGACGCACATCGAATCCCGAATCGTTAGATTTCCAAACGACATAACTTAAACGGTTCAATTCACGACCTATACTACTTATATTCGCAACTCCATTAACAAAAATCTCGGAACAGGACATTTGAACACGTACAACATTGTTATCCGTGATTCACATTACGCTAATATATTCAATACACGCTACTTTCCTCTAACTCGAAATCCTTGAGGCTGACGCCGAAGATTTCGTCCTGAACGACCGGAAACTCTCGAGCAGTGCTCTTTAAGGTTTCTGCACTGACAGCGTTCGACGCTTTCGTCGCTCAGGCGAGGATCGCCCTCGTCGCCGGCAAAAAGTTCGGCGGTCCGTGCGAAAAACACATTCTGTGCGTGTGCGAGTCTCTACTCTCCCAGGGTTCCCGTCGACACGGATTGGCCCGATGCGTGTGTCCTATAAATAGACGAAATTTTAAGGACGTGTCCCACGCGTTGCACGCGACAGCTGCGACGAGGCGGGCGACGTATAGATCCTATCGACGTTCGTGTGTTTCACGTGCGAGATCCCGAAGTTTCCGAAAGTTGCCAAAAACGCGTGGAACCGCGGCGGCCCGAAAAATAATTGCGATCGGATGCAAACGCGGTTTGTCCGGAAAGTATTGGACTTCGTTCTGCAACGGAACGAAGTAATTCGTGATTAACACTTTTATTGCCATGGTGGTCATCGGTGACCGGCGCAAAAGGTCTCACAAAAAATTAAAAAAATACCCAATCGGTAGCATTTATGATTTTGTAAATGCAATTAATATTAAATAGTGTTTAAATTCTTTGTTCTCCGATGCCTTCACATTATTTTCATTTTGCTCAATTCAATCATATTCTGTACTTCATCGCGTTGCGCTTTTAATATAGTAAAATACGCACGGCAGTTAAAGTGTTAATTATTGCGCTCTGTTCATAAAATGTGTTGGAAGACGCTGCGGCCTTTTGTACGCACTGAAAAATATACAATAGATAGAAACAAAAATCGAATATCGGAATATAGTGATAGTATTGTATTATACCGGTATTTGCTTGAAGGACACTAATATAAGCGTTATATAATAAACCTTTTTAATGGATTGTATGTTCACTACCGGTAGTTTCATACATTTGTTACCGCTGTTGACGTCCGTATCGGCATATATACCGAAATATACACATATATTATCAAAAATATACTAGTATAATGAGTTCATTATCAATATAAGTAACTTCAATTCAAATCCAAATCGGTATAAGTAAATTCAATTACTCAGCAATATACGAGTATAATGAGTTCATTCATCACACAATATTCGAGTAAAAAATATTTGTATTATTTATCGTTTGTAATAGGATGTCCAGGAGCGAACTTTTAAGCAAACGTCAAACAGTTTCCGGATAGACCACATATGTTTAGATGAGGATTGCGATAGGTGCGTTTGCGATTTTGGAAGCAGTGTTTGTGAGCGAAACTCTGCGAAGTTGGGGGAACAATGTTGAATGCACGATACCAGATGGTTCGCATGTTTCCACGTAGTGCCCGTATACTTGTGTAGCAGATGTCGCATTATTTATTCAGTTGCGTCGATGGTCTTCAGTCTCAGCATTGTCAATGTCCGAAGTTTTTAAGTCGACAAAATTGTCGGTAGGATTAACTCCTCATCGTATTTTAACGAGTCCGACACGGGAAAATAATTTCGGAGCAACCATGAACATTACGAGTCAGGCATTGGTGTCAAATTCAGGCGATATATTAAACAGTAGGTTTTTTTTATTATAAAAATAGCGGCTGGACCCTACGCAATACCGACAGTTCTCGGCACTTCTTCAGGCAATTTTTTCTTTACGAAGTATAATTTTTGCTTGGTCGTGATATCATATTCTCGTTGACGAAGTTACATGTAGAAACTGTCAGATGAGTGTGATTTCTATTAAAGTACAATTTACATACGGACTGTAGTTTTAAAACTGTTATTCGTTTTTTAGTATTTATAATGTTGTTACTATTTTAAAGTATTGATTGTTTACATGTTGTTTACTTTAATACATTGCATTAAATATACATATATATATATATATATATATATATATATATATATATACATATAAAAGGAAACAAATAAAAATACCATTTGCAACTTTTCAATTCAAGTGCATCTGAAATTCACAAGTTTGACATCGCTCCAAGTATTTTTCCCTATCTTAACTCGTTATGCCCTCATTCTCGCTCATAATTTTTGACCGTTTGTTCAGCATCACATCCCAGCCATTTGACTCGAAACTTTCCGAACTTATCCGTACGGCAAGGGGTTAATTGAGTTATCCGAGCATTCTCCGAAAGTACGTATATAATGTCATCTCTGCTCGCGGCCGATTATCAGTCGCTGAAAGATGGAGGCACAAAATGTGCGTTTCAATAAGAACGGTCGGAGTTACCGTTAAAGTGATCAACAATGCGGGACAAGCTTTTTCTATACGCTCTCAGAGAGACTCGTAGGAACAACCCCTTCATCGCGCAGGAACCTTTCGCCCCCAACTCACCGAACCCTCCACTCGCACCCCTCGCTCGTGAATGGCCGAACGTGCGCGATTATGAATAAGTATTTCAGCCGAACGCGCGGTTGCCCCGAACAATTCTAATTAAAGCCACAAACGCGCGATTCCGAAAGAAAAATGGAAGACAAAAATAGGGAAAATTTCACTCCCGACATTTTCCACCTTTGAGGCGGCCGCGTCGCCGCGGGATCAAATTACACAGAACCGCTCCGCTTTATTTTATTTTTAAACGCCGAAGAATGCGCTCTCGCGCTCGCGTAATTCGCCGGCCTCGCGTAAGAGAACCGTAAACGAAGTTACATCCGACTCCCGAACCGGCGTTTAATCTTCTGCGGTCGGATATCAAGCTGAACACGACATTCCGGCGCAGACTTTTCTGCGTCGCACCGGTACTCGCCGCCGAACATTTCGTTCCCGCAAAAACGCTGTATGCCTTTCCGCGTCTTTCAGCGAGAAGCAGCGCGCAAGAACGTGGGTTCGTGTGCGATCGTTGCAACGATGTGAATAATTCCGATCGCGCGCCGTGTCTCGTTAAAATCACACGACATCCTTCGCGGCTGGTGGACAAAAGGACGCGGAATCGGGAGTTATTGGAATAACACGACCTTTTACGGTGGAAATGGAGGATTTGTTTGTTTGCTCGACATGCTTCGGGACCACACGGGTTGGCGATGCAGGAGTTTATATGATTTTTATAAGTCTGTTTGTGTACGCTGGTTTGTATTGCATTCTTCTTATTTTGTGGTATTCTGACTTACAACAGTTTTAATGGTTTGCGAAAAGGTCTCCATAGGATAGCATCTCTCATACGCTTATGGTTTAACTAGGAAAACTTTGTCATGAGATGCTAACATGTTGACTGCCACGGCGCAATAGACTTTACTAAAAATGTAAAATATCGCAATGAAGCCTACTTGCAATCTTGTAAAAGCAATTGATATTGGAACGGTGTTTCAATACTTTGGCTTCCAACTCTGCGTTACCTTCATTTTGCACGATTTAATCATGCTCTGCAGTATTTCATCGCATCGCGATTCTAACATAGCAAAATACGCGGCGACCGGCGTAAGAAATTTTATTAAAAATGCAAAAAACTCACAATGGAACCTATTTGCAATATTGTCTCAGCAATTGATATTGGAACGGCGCTTCAATACTTTGGCTTCTAACAACTCTGCGTTCCCTTAATTTTGCAATGCTCAAATTTTGCAATGCTTAATACTCTGCAATATTTCATCGCATCGCGGTTCTACCATAGCAAAATACGCGGTGACCGGCGCAAAAGATTTTACTAAAAATGTAAAATATCGCAATGAAGTCTACTTGCAACCTTGTAAAAGCAATTGATATTGGTACGGTGCTTCAATACTTTGGCTTCTAACAACTCTGCGTTACCTTAATTTTGCGCGATTTAATCATACTCCGCAGTATTTAATCGCATCGCGGTTCTACCATAGCAAAATACGCGGTGACCGGCGCAAGAAATTTTATGAAAAATTCAAAAAATTCTTGCTGAAGCCTATTTGCAATCTTGTGAAAGCAATTAATATTGAAACGGTGCTTCAATACTTTGGCTTCTAACAACTCTGCGTTACCTTAATTTCGCAATGCTCAAACTTTGCATAACAAAATACCCTTGGCAGTCAAGGTGTTAAAACAGTTATTCCCAAATCAGCGTACACTGATACACTTGCAAATATTACAGATTCAGCATCGTGAACCCATTTGATCCCGAGACATGTCACCTTTAACTGTTTCAACCCCAAAACGCACATTCTTCCAAACACCATAACGTTGAAATAAAGAAATCGGGAGTTATCAGCTACGTGTCCCTTCTCCGGCGTCTGTGCAGTTGCGCTGGACGTGTCCATGGAAATTGCCGACGCGTCATGCCGGGAATTTCTGGAAAATGCGAAACGGGTCCGTGTCCGGTCGAGGCTCGGCACATGAATAGACATCGGGATAGCCCGCGTCGCCAGCTGGTTCCAGCATGTTGCGGAAACGGGATAGTGCCTGTCCGTAAGCCCTTAATCCTGCGATACTCCCCTGACGAGCGTTCGAGGGGGCGGCGGGTCCCTCATTCGCCGCCACAGTCCTGTCCGCCTTTCTCTTTCTCCCGGTGTTTACCTTTCAATTCGGTCAGAAGCTCTCGTCATAAAGGAATCGTTAGTGACGCACCACTGGAGACGCGCGGCCTTTGATCGCAGGCGCTTCTGGGGGTAAAACCGTTTTCCGGGCCAAACCGAATGCGAGCGAAGTATTCTAATTAAGGTAATGATTGACGGGTACGGCTGAATAATCTTGCGTTTGGGGCGGCGATACGTGACGGCGCGGGGGTGGTTTGGATCGGCGAATTTATTGCTGCGAGACTCGGTCAGCCGAAATGTTGCACAGTGGCGATCGTCTTGAACGTTACGGCGAGGTAGAAAAATGTAAGCTGGAGAATTTCGATTTTATTCGGTCAGTTGCGAGGACGTGGGTGAA
This sequence comes from Cryptocheilus praepositus, assembly GCA_033815515.1. NCBI lineage: Eukaryota > Metazoa > Arthropoda > Insecta > Hymenoptera > Pompilidae > Cryptocheilus > Cryptocheilus praepositus. The sequence continues at coordinate 7,679,990 of JAWWQZ010000303.1, read as the reverse complement.
ATATGCATATTTGTGTGCAATAACGCTGGTGAGAAGAGCAGGTAGAACGGGGTTTCTTGTAATGCGGTTCGAAATGTGGTAGTAGAAATTCGTTTCTGCCTAACTTTATTTCATAGAATATGCACCAATAAAGTTTTTTGCGAAATATAATTTGAAGAGAGCGATTCGTGCGAATCTATATCGTTTAAAATGAAATTACGAGGTTCGTGGAAAAACATGTTCGATTGCGAAGGATTAATATCTTGGATAGTCAACGGGACAAAATATGACGAAACGGATACTTTAATACTTTCACGTGAACAGCGGGTGGTTTTCTATCTTACCTTAAAATATTGTCACAACGCGAAACATAACTGTTCAGAATATATACGACCGATTTTATTTTACTCTACTTCTTTAATCTCTTACCCACTGCACATCACTATAATGGTTTTAGACATGCCATTTTTTTACGACACGCCATTACTCCAGCTTTCATGAATTGCATCTTTCCGTACCCCACGCCACCGCAGTGGTTCAGTCTGTCGCTAGAATTCCAAACACTCTCATTTATAACTTCGTTCAATACAATTGCATAGTGGAAAACAGTGGAAATACAGTACCCACGAAAAATCGAGCTGTAGCTTGGAGGTTTAGTCGAACTTTCTCATTTACATCTCCGTTCAATGCAATTGCATAGTGGAAAACAGTGGAAATATAGTATCCACGAAAAATCGAGCCGTAGCTTAGAGCTTTAGTCGAACTTCCGTCCAAGAGTCCATTTCAGACGTCCCTTTCACCCTAAAGATCCAGACCGTAGGTCTGCGAGACGTCGGCATCCGACAGCGTATCCGACATCGTGGCTTAGCATCGTACTTCGCGATCTTCGTTGCTACCTGCCTCCTGGAAACGTCGACGGCCCGGCTAAATACGCCGGCAGCCATCGCCGTGCATTTTTCAACGAAGCCTGGCTTCCCGCGAGAACCGCGTTACGGAGACAAATTCGTTCCCGGGATGCTGGAATAAATTTGAAATATCAGAGTGCCGCGGATTGTATTACGATATTGCGGTAGGGTAGGCTGTCGTGTAGGTGTGCGCGGCACATAGCGCGTGGGTGTCAGCGTGTTCCATCGGTGGGTCGGACTGAAGTGGTTTTTCGCGGAAGAGGCGTTTGGGAAATGTCGAGGGTATTGATTGCGGGTGTTTTGGCTAAGGCGTGGGTGCGGGCATCTACGAAATGTAGTCGGCCGGTGCCACTTGATACGGCACTGACGGAGCAGTGAACCGACCGAGGGGTAACCGCACCTAAGGTGCAACACGATGCGCGCGCGCGTGCCTGGAGACAACAGTGATGTATGCGGCGGGTGCCTTTGACGACTAATTCCGCGCGTCCGACGCGGGGCAAAAATAGCGGACGCAATAATGCACGGGAGACGCTGGTCTTGAGCGTCGTCAGACGATCGATGGAGAGCGTCGTGAGACGTTCGACGGCAAGCGTCGTCAGTCGATCAGCGCGAAGCAGCAGCAGCCCTGCGGCCGCGCACGCTAAATTCGCGAAAAACGGAATTCAAGCGTCTCTCAGGCCTGCGCGGCCTCTCGGCAATCGACCGCTTCAACAATTTGCACGTCGGGCACAGCGTTTCAAGAGTACTGACACGGTTATCGACACGACTGCAGTGTCATAAGTCTGCGCGCAATTAAAATCGTCGCCCCCCGATCAATAGGGAAAATAGAATCGGCGGCCTGGCAACAAATCTCGTCGGCCATGGCCGCCGGCACTCTTTCTGGCTTGAGAAGGAACTCTTCTCTCGCGGCACGTGGTTTCCGAGCGAGCGTCACTCGGCCTCGTACGCACGAGAGTGCATCGGTCGTGTGCCGGAGACTTATTGATTTATTCAGAGGGTGAACAACCACCTCCTCCTCCCTAGCCAGCAACCAGCGCCGGAGCACACGCGTCATTGTCCTCGACCACTCTCACTATCTCCAACCCCTGCCCGCGGTAGCCTTGTGAAATTGCAGCTGATGCCCTGCGTCTCCCCGCCAACAAGTTACCCGAAGCGTCTGCCTCCCGTGGCTTGCGTCGCAGTACGGGCTGCGCTGCGCAAATTTCGAGATAAGACGACCCGGAGTCGTTTGCGGATATTTTGCACGGATGTTCTGCGTTTCTGTGTCGAAAGTTGGCCGTAGCGTTTGCGGTAGAGTAAGAGTCCCACTGGACAGATTTTAAGGACTCGTTTGTACATGAGTATATGTTGATATCTGCACAAAATTTCAGTGATGTCCTACGTCTGTCTATCAGTAAGGTACCCAAAATGTCTGCCTCCTGTTGCTTACGTCGCAGTACGGACTGCGCTGCGCAAATTTCGAGATAAGACGATCCGAAGTCGTTTGCGGATATTTTGTTCTGGTATTCTGTGTTTTTGTGTCGAAAAGTTGGCCGTAGCCTTTGCGCCAGAGTATCTATGTTGATATCTATAGAAAATTGTGGTGATGCACTATGTCTATCTACCAGTAAGTTACCTGAAACGTTCATCTTTCGTTGCTTACGTCGCAGTACGGGCTGCGCTGCGCAAATTTCGAGATAAGACAACCCGAAGTCGTTTGCGGATATTTTGCTTTGATGTTCTGCGTTTCTGTGTCGAAAAGTTGGCCGTAGCGGTTGCGGCAGAGTAATACATATTAATACCTGTACAAAATTGCAGTGATGCCTTAGGTTTATCTACCAGTAAGTTAGCTCAAGCATTTATCTTTCGTTGCCTGCATTGCAGTACGGACTGTGCTGCGCAAATTTCGAGATAAGACGACCCGAAGTCGTTTGCGGATATTTTGCACTGATTTTTCGCGTTTCTGTATCGAAAAGTTGGCCGTAGCGTTTGCGGCAGAGTAATACATATTGATACCTGTACAAAATTGCAGTGATGCCTTAGGTTTATCTACCAGTAAGTTACCTCAAGCATTTATCTTTCGTTGCCTGCATTGCAGTACGGACTGCGCTGCGCAAATTTCGAGATAAGACGACCCGAAGTCGTTTGCAGATATTTTGCACTCATATTCTGCGTTTCTGTATCGAAAAGTTGGCCGTAGCGTTTGCGGCAGAGTAAGAGTCCTACTGGACACATTTTGAGCACTCATTTTTACATGAATATATGCTGATATCTGCACAAAATTGCAGTGATGCCCCATCTGTCTACCACTAAATTACCAGAAGCGTCCATCTTTCGTTGCCTGCATTGCAGTATGGACTGCGCTGCGCAATTTTCGAGATAAGTCAACCTGAAGTCATTTGCACATATCTTGCACCAATGTTCTGTGTTTCTGTACTGACAAGCTAGCAGAAGTGTTTGTACCAAAGTCAGTGCACATAATTCATCAACTTATCCTCCTATATTTCGTACTGATGTCCAGTCTCTGGCAATAAGGTACCTGAAGCGTCCACCTTTCGTTGTCTGTACCGAAGTACAAGCTTCGCTGCGGAAAATTTCAAGTTACGACCGCCTGAACTCGTCTGTGCATATTTTGCGCTTTTATCATTTGTTTCTCCGCCAACAAGTTGCTCGAAGGGTCTACCTCTCGTCGTCTGCGCCGAACTACGAGCTGCGCTTTACGACTTTCTACCTAAAACTACCCAAACGTATCCACGCATATTTTCCACATGCATGCGAACAGTGCATATTTTCAGGAAATTGCTTTCGACGCGCTGCATACCTACCCGCAAAGAAGTTACACGAACCGTGTGTCTACCGCTCAAAGTCTACCTGCCGTCTACTTCGAAGTACGAACGATCCACCCGAATTTCACACATATAACAAATACTCTGAGCGATACAGGCCTCGTGCCAGTGACATTTACAAAATTTCTCCACTTGGGTAGGATCGAAAAATATTCTAAACTATTTCAGCTTTACAATTGACAACCACAAATTATACTCCTTCTGTTATGTCACCGACTGTTACTATATTTCGCGTTTGCAGTATTATATTGGGTTGGAGGGAAAGTTCTGTCGTATTTTTAATAGGCAGGTAATTTTTCTTGTAAATAAAAAAAAACATCTGGCTAGTGAGTCATTCAGATATTTTTTGTTTTTTTTTATAGCTGCTGTATAATATAAAAGGAGTCCTTTTTTACCGTTCATCATTTACTTGTGATATTTAAAGTGAAAAACGTGTCAGTAGATAAAGTGCATTTACGACACTGCATTTTGTATGAATTCCAAAAAGGAAGCAACGCATCGGTTGCATGTAAAAATTTATGTGCGGTATTTGGAAAAGATATTGTAAATGTTCGTACTTGTCAAAGTGGTTTAGCAAATTTCGTTCCGGGGATCTGAGCCTCCAAGAAAGTGATCGATCTGGACGACCATCCAAAATCGATAATGATGTTTTACGATCCATGTTGGAAAATAATCCACATTTAACAAGTCGAGAAATTGCAGAAGAGTTTGGCATTCATCATACAAGACATTAACCCTTTGCACTCGAGGCCTTTTTCGCTTGCGCGAACCAGCATCTCGAGACGATTTCGGCCAAATTCAGCAAACGCTTTACAAGTACTTTAAAAACATTTAGGAACAAAGAAACATATACAGATCCACTTAAAAAACCACATAGTGTTGTACCAGCGTCGCTTGACTTAAAACTACAAAACTACTCGGGCGCCGCAGCGGCGCCGCTCGAGTGCAAAGGGTTAAATGTATTATGATTAATATTAAACACATATTTTTATAAATTAATTCAAATATTTTCTTTAAAATACGACAGAACTTTCCCTCCAACCCAATAGCATTTCAAAGGATCGAAATACATCACGGTCGAAAGTGGACACTGGACCAAGGTCCATACGCTGCGACGACTTCCAGACAAAACTGCTGAAACTCGCCCGCGCATATTTTCAGTCGCGGCCCAATTAACGTCGCCAAAAAGCGTCCCTGAACCGCACGTCGATCAGATTTTTTCGTTTGTCGATCACACTCGTGTCGCATCTCACGCGAGACCGATCCGCAGTTTTGCCGTAATGCGCTTAATGAACGCGGTTTAATGAGAGTCGATAGGGTTTTACGTGTTGACGGTTCATTATGGACGCTCGTGAGTTCGCAGTAGACGCGATCAACGGGTTAAATATGGGCATAATTTGCGGTGTATCTAATATCGTGCTTTACGGTAATGGCACCGTTTACGACTACTTGCAATGATTCCGTGTCACCGCTTAAATGTAAGACAGACGCGCGTTTGTGAAGCAGCTGGCAGAAACTTGGCGAATGACAGTTTTGCGACGGCGAAGACTTATTCCGACACTGTGCACAGCTCACGATTAAATGGACCGTTTATTTTGGAATATTATTGTATTTTTTTGTATTTATATTTTATTTGTAAGTAGTTAATATTTAATATCTTGACAAACGGCAATGCTTTGTTCAGTTTAAAATTGGCCAATAACAGAAATTGTGTAGCGACTAATTATGCAAATTGTAAGTTTTGTAAATTGAAAATTGAATTTTGAAAATTGTAAGTAAGTTCATATACAACCCGTAAATATGTATTATTTTAATTAAATTCGCCTAAAATAAATTTATATAATCAATTTACATACTGATAGATTAGTTGAAACATTGCCAGATTTGATATAATTAATTTGTATTTTTGAACTGACTAATATGATAACAGAAAATGGGGGTGCACCGCCTTCAAAATAAACGGTCCAAATGTCTTGTGAGATCACAGTTCCCTTCTTACGAAAAAGACGAGACACCGGGCGAGTTAATCCGTTTAATTGTTATCGCCGGTGAGCGGGAAAGGGTCGTTAAAGTTTACGCGCAATTTTGACTAATTTCCGGTGGCCGCGGGCAGTTATCTGCCCCTAAAACCACGTCATTATTACGCTGCCTAATGCGGCACGAAAGTTCAACCCCGATCCACGCCCATCGATTTTTCCTCGCGGCACCCGAAATTTACCGAAGGAATTAGTGAAAACTGATTGAAATCGAGCTTGCTGCGTAAATCCGTAGTCATTGCGTATGGTTATCGATTGGGTGCCTGCGCATTGAATACTGTTAACTCTTTGGCTGCTATGGACGCATATATACGTCCGCCAAAATTTATCGGTGTCGACTATGAGCGCAAATGCGTTTCCCAGTCATTTCGATTTTTCACGTATCGCACCCATGATTATCAATGTACAAGATGAATACACATGCGTTCATTACCAAATAATTTTCTTGCATTATTTCATTTGGCGTAACCGGAGAATTACAATTATAATTTCGTTGCCGCTTACACAGTCAATCAATGAATTTCACACCAGCGAAAAGTATTTCTTCTACAGTGAATCCTTTGGTTGAGGGCATTCATCAGTCAAATGATAAATGCCGCACCCACAATTATCAATGTATGAGATTAATACACATGCGTTCTTTACCAAATAATTTTCTTGCATTATTTCATTTGGCGTAACCGGTGAATTACAATTATAATTTCGTCGCGGTTTACATACTCAATGAATTTCACACAAGCGAAAAGTATTTCTCCTACATCGCACCGTTTGGTTGGAATTAATACACATGTATTCATCAGTCAAATGGTTAATTGTCGCACCAGTCAATCAATTATCTCATCACTCATAATATATTATGAGATGAATACACATGCGTTCATTACCAAATAATTTTCTTGCATTACTTCATTTGACGTAACCGGGAATTACAATTATAATTTCGTTGCGGCTTACACAGTCAATCTCCACACCAGCGAAAAGTATTTCTTCTACAGTGAACCCTTTGGTTGAGGGTATTCGTCAGTCAAATGATTAATTGCCGCACTCACAATCATCAATGTATGAGATGAATACACATGCGTTCTTTATCAAATCATTTTCTTGCATTATTTCATTTGGCGTAACTGGTGAATTACAATTATAATTTCGTCGCGGTTTACATACTCAATGAATTTCACACAAGCGAAAAGTATTTCTCCTACATCGCACCGTTTGGTTGGAAGTATTCATCAGTCAAATGGTTAATTGTCGCACCCACAATTATCTCATCACTCATAATATATTATGAGATGAATACACATGCGTTCATTACCAAATAATTTTCTTGCATTATTTCATTTGGCGTAACCGGTAAATTACAATTATAATTTAGCCGCGCCTTACATAATCAATTAATGAATTTCACACCAGCGGAAAGTATTTCTTCTACATCGAACCCTTCGGCCGTGAGTATTCATCAGTCAAATGATAAATTTCGCACAATTTCGAAGCTTCCCGATTTTTTTCAAAATAACAGTCTGACGCAATGTCATGTTTTGATTGCAATCAGCATTAACCGGCTTCCTTTCAATATTATCCCACGCACATACGCGGCAGAAAGATTAAAGCAAATTTCCGGATCGCCGAAAACGCGATGGCGCGGATCCGTTCGTCTGTAAATTCGCAGCTGGGTTCTTATTATTGATAATACCGCGTCTCTGCGCGCGGAATACGTTACGAGCTCATTCGCTCGACCGTCCCCGTATGGATATATGGGTAAATGGGTAGACCAGTCTTCGCACAGGTGACTACGCTGACCCCGTGTCCGTTTTTATTGCACTTATCTTCCCGTGTGTACAACGTGTATAACGTATGCCGCGCGCAACTTACTCCCGCTGGGACAGATTTAACCCTTGCCACTCGGACATGCTTCTTCCCGAAGCAGTGAACAAGCCCAATGTTTCGTATAAAACATCTTTCGAGAAAAATTGTTCTGCTAAAATGATACTTTGCATATAACTTCATTGGTAGGTCTTTTGCAAAATAAATTGAGACTATAGCTTATAGTGTTCGACGGGGTGATGGCGTCCAGAATAGTCATGAAAATGCATGGCGGGTTTCATTAACCCCTTGCCGTACTTTAATGATGAGAATTTCGGGCCATACGTGAATATTGTAGCAGAAATGTATACAAAAGATAAAATAAATTAAATAATTTTTTAAACGTTTTTGCTTAAAATTTATTTGAATTCTGCAAAAGCACTGTCGCGTGTAGTATATAAGTGCACGGCTACTTCGGGCACTATACTATACACGGCAAGGGGTTGAAGAAGTATCGCAATAATTTGTTTACCGTTTGTCACTTGGCGTTCTCCTTTTTGAATATAAAATACTAGTTAAAATAAAAAGCACATTCAACATCAACGTACAATTCACCTCTTAGTTGATTAACCGAAAATGGTATAAGTTTTACATGATGCAGAGGTTTATCGATTTTTTCATTGCTTTTGTAGCGGATCGGAAATATCTTAAGAAAACAAATATCCGAAGAAACGTTGTGTTTGCATACAGTTTTTATTTATTAATTGCCGACCCGTGCAAGTCAGCATATGACTCACGAGATATGCAATGTCTAGTCCTCTGGAATCTAAACTCTACGTTCCAACGCGGAAATGCACGACGACGTTCCCATTAACACACTGATTGCCACGTTGGTCACCTGTAACCGGAAATTGTTTTTCCGACCGAGACAGGGTGGGCCTCAGTGACCGGAGTGCGTCAAATATTTGGTGTAATTAAAATAACATGAATACCATTAACTAAAAAATGATGAAGATTATAGCGGGTTAATCAGTATCATAAAATAAAAAATACTCTATTCAATAATTAAGGATTTTAATTAAAATATGGTATATTTTATTACAAACAGTTAGTAGAGGGTGTTATATGAAAACATCTTCACTCTTTTCGCCAAATTTTTAACACTCACCGATACATAATCTTCCACATTTATTTGGTTTCTCGCATTTTACCTCGTAATTTTCTTCGGACAGTTACATTACATAGACACTTTCTTACGCCGGTACAAGAATATTCAAAAATTGTCGTCTCACCATCTGTACCAAGGGACCACCGTGATCCTATACTCTCACACAACCACATTTCTTATTATATTGCCGTCGCACGTTTTGTTTAATAAAAATTCTCTTAGATTAGCCTATAAATCTCGCACGACAGTGAACCTGTTAACACGTTGACTGCCGTGCGTATTTTGCTATATTAGAACGGCGATGCTATGAAATACGACAGCGCTCGATTGAATTATGCAAAGTGTAAATAATGTGCACGTATTGGAGACCAAAGGATCGCAGCACTATTCTAGCAATAACTACAGTTATAAAATAATTATTGCTACCCATTGCGAATGTTTTGGATCTTCAGTAAAATCTCTTGCGCTGTTCACCGGTGACCATCACGACAATCAACGTGTTAACTCCTTGCCGTACCATTTAACTCGGAAGAACTTGGGCCTAAACAATGCGTAGAAATGTTCACGAAAGGAGCCAAAGCGGCTGAGACGTATTGTCAGAACTTGAAACAAATTATATCTTACGATTGCATCTGAAATACTCGTCTGTTTATTTATTTCATGCGATTATGCTCTTGTTGAATTTAAATGAATTGAAAACCAACATTTTTGAAAAGTACTACACGTTTGGTTCGAAATTTTCATCACGAGTCAGACTCGTGATATTCACGTTTGGCCGGAAATTCTTATTACGAGTCGGACTCGTCAAAGTACGGCAAGGGGTTAACGTGTGACTTGATCAAGCCAATGTCGATCTTACGGCTACGGCGCTATGGGGGTAGAATGTGAAGGTGACTAACCCCCTGCAGTTCTGTGTCGAGTGCAACCTTCTTTGAAAGCCTTCGCCTGCAACATTCTCTGACTTTCGAAGACATTGACTTGTTCACTGAAGCCTGGCAGTGCACCTGTTACGATCTGACGTGTTTACGGGTGCGCGGACGGAATAAATCGACCTTCTTTGCTTTGTTACGCCCCAGTAGCGCCAAAAGCGTCGCCCGTACGATTTATACGGTGTTGGCCAGCACCCAACTGCGATTTAACGTTAACGCGACACTATGTATGTCATGAGAGTTCACCGCTGGTCGAGTTACAAATGACGATTTGCTGATGTTCGTTAACCTCGCCTGAGTCCGTCGCGAGTTTCCTCTCTCGACATTCGCCCTGCGTCACTTTTCCGCGTAAACGTGTAAACGGGTAGCCAGCGGGTAAGAAAGATTAAAAAACAAAAGTTGTCAGGCATGCGATGACTCAGTAAACGTCATCGTCCGCTCAGCTCTTTATTTTACTTAGCCATTCGCGGACGATTGATGCTTATACGCGTTCGGTGTGACTCAGCAATGTGGCCGGTAGATTCATATATGCGATCGGCGGAAACGATTGATATATGCGAGATTTAAATGACTGCGACATGTATGTTGTGTAGCCGATGTATGGGGGTAGGTGCATACTTATGGACTTTATATCTGACAACGGTGGAACTTGGCGTCGGGTATATATTCTTCTTAATTATGCTAGAGTCGTATCGTAGAATGAATACTTATTACCCTGCTGTCCTCAAAACGACTTAGGGACGATCAACATTACGCAAACGGTCAATTTAGACTTTTTGATGAACGGCCAAATTATTGTCCGTTCGTTGAACTTTCAATAATTCCGGAGTTAGGAGGATTTGAAAAATGTTCAAAAAAAATTTTTTGGGCTAGCGTAAATTTATTAGTCCCACGTGATGGGGCATCGAAAAATATTAAAAATTCTCTTATATTATTCATAGCCTGCGGCCGTTAGTTTAGATGTGAGAAGGCCGTGAAAACAAATGAGAGAATCTTAAGGTATACCCCTTACCATATTTGCCAAAAAATGAGAAATCTCAGTTTTAATTGGTTTCTTACTATGTCAAAGGGGACCGAAAATCACTCAAAACGGCACAAGTAGAAATGCAAAGTTCGCCATAGTTTCCAAGATATGGCCAAAAATAGACGAAAAATTAATATTTTTCAAACAAACCGTTCTTTTCGAATTTGAAAGAATGCAAAAAACTTTGGAAAAATTAATTGACATTAATTTAAAAAAACATACACATAGCAATTGCAAATGCACAAAAAACAATCATATATGTCGTATCATGCGCAAATCAAAGAGAAAATTACGTTGCATCTGTAAACTTACATTGAGTATAACTCAAGTCCAAACTTCTTAGCCTTCCTGCTACGACAAACGAACATCGACTTACTTTTTATAAAATAGCACGTCGCATCGTCAGCAGAGTCAATAAGTTAATCACACGTACAGATTACATAGTGGAATGTGCAACCATCCAACTCGTTTTCCGGTCGCCATGAGACACAACTCTGTCGCAAATAAGAAGATTCTCTCGAAGACGAGCACTTTGCCGCATCCGCGCGATTAGAATTCAATCGATTCTGTCGTCATACCGGTTCCGATCTCGCAACGCAATTATTCTGGCATCTGATACTCGCGAATGAGCTCCGGAAATCGTCCGATCAAAGAAACACAATGCGGGTGCCGTAGATTTGGCATGTAGAATGACAAACGGAGAGTGCGACGATTTTTTTGTTGCGTTGCCTGAAATGAAAGAGATGTCGATGCCGTAGATGCGAGAAGGAGAGCAGCTGATGTCATGAAATGAGACGATGAAAGTGGTGCTGGTGTCATGAAATAAAGCGAAAGGAACATCGATGTCATGACATAAGATGAAAAGAACGACGGTGCCATGAATACGAGAAACAGAGCAGTTGATGTCATGCAATAAGTTGAAAAGAGCGTCGATGTCACGGGATTAGTTGAAAAGAAGGGCGATATCATGGAATAAGATAAAAAGAACGTTGATATCATAAAATAAGATGAAAGGAACGACGGTGCCATGAATACGAGAAACAGAGCAGTTGATGTCATAAAATAAGTTAACCCTTTGCGGTCGGTGTCCCCGTAGCAGGGACATTTTTCAATCGCCGTAGAAGTCGGTGTCCCCGTAGCTGGGACATTTTTCCATCGCCGTAGAAGTCGGTGTCCTTGTACCGGCAACCTCCGAAAATGCAATTATTTTTTCGGGCTTGGAGATGGGCGTCATCAACTCATTCATACTGTATAAACTAAGAAAACAACAGAACAACGAAAAGCCACTAACACACTTAAAGTTTGTGACACGTTTAGTCGATCAGTTAGTAGGAAATTTCCGCCACCAAACACTATCTACACCCCAACCTTTAGCGTCATTCGTGGACGTTAAATTAAATAATCAATTCCATATAATTCGTTCAAAAAGACGATAAACACACACGTATTGTGATACTTGTACACGAAAGCCAGGACTTCACATCGGTGATTGTTTCGTGAAATATCATACTCTAGAACATTACAGAGATTAATAATTTGTATTCTTACGTATTAAAAGTAGTAATAAACACAACAAATCAGTTTCAACAAATTCTGTGTGTTTGAATATCCATATATTGACTTTAAATTTTGTACGGAAAAGTAACTGCGAAATGCTAGATTTCATCCGACCTGCTGGTACTCTTAAGAGCAAAATCTGCCGACCGCAAAGGGTTAAAAAGAACGCCGATGTCATAAGATAAGTTGAAAAGAAGGCCGATATCATGGAATAAAGTGAAAAGAACATCGATATCATCAAATAAGATAAAAGGAACATTATGTTATGCATGCGAAAAGTCGAGCAGTCGATGTCACGAAATAAGTTGAAAACAACGTCGATATCATGAATAAAGTTGAATGGACCGTCGATGTCATGAATTAAGTTGAATGGACCGTCGATGTCGTGACATCAGGTAAAAAAATCTTAATTTCACACACGCGAGAAGGAGAGCTCTTGACATCATGAAATGACACGAACGTTCCGTCGATACCATAGAATAAGATGAAAGAACCGTTGACGCCTTATCAAAATACTTATTATCCTGAAACGTCAAGAAACAAACGCGGCTGCCACCAAGCGACAGCACGTGAGTATTAGCTATTACCTCCGAGTATTAGCTATTCACGTCGACATCATGAAGCGACACGAATCGAACGAAATGAATGACCGAGCACAATGTGATAAACTGAGACGCGGCAGCTCCTGAACCGTAAGAAAGACGATATCGACCTCGCGTATAAGAGGCATGATGACGAACTAAGCCGCGAGGCGAAAAAAGTTGACGCCATCCGCTGTCAGAACTCGTCAGACGAAAGACGACGCTGTCATGAAACGAGAGAAGTCGATCACGCCGTTTCGAGAGATCCCCAGCCGGGTCAATGACGCACGTCGGAACAAAACCTGAAAAGGTCAAGCTTTCGCGTAGGTTAGGGCTCGTTAAGGATGGATCGCACGACCCGAGCAGCATTCTCCAAACGGCTGTCCACTCTGCAACCAGTTTGCCTCCTCATGTCCCTATTTCCCTCCTATGGAATCCCCTCCTGGACCCTCGTCCCCTTTCTTACTCGCGCACGTACCTTCGCGGTTCGCGATAATTCCTCGCCGCGCGTGATCCGTACAAATTCGCAGCGCGATGCTTCCGTTCGATTGAACGCGATCGTGCGCGTAGATCTTTTTGCGCGGCGGACGATCGCGATGTGGCCTCATGTCTATGGAATCCCATGATACAAGCACGCTCAATGCGGATTCGGGGTGGCGTAAAATGTTTTGTACGACGGTCTTTGATGCGGACTACGGGTAAACACTGTAACTCCGATTTGTGTGTGATAGTGCTTTTCATTATGCGATTATATTAACACGTTGACTGTCACGCATATTTTGCTACGATAGAACCGCGATGCGATGCAATACTGCAGAGTATAATTAAATCGTGCAGAATAAAGGTAACGCCGCAGAGTTGTTAGAAATCAAAGTATTGAAGCACCGTTCGAATATCAATTGCTTATACAAGATTGCAAATAGGTTTCATTGTGAATTTTTTGCATTTTTAGTAACATTTTTTGCACCGGTTATCGCGTATTTTGCTATGTTAGAACCGCGATGCGATTAGATACTGCAGAGCATGATTAAATCGTGCAAAATGAAGGTATCGCAGTGTCGTTAGAAGCCAAAATGTTGAAGCACCGTTCCAATATCAATTGCATTTACAAGGTTGCAAACGGGCTTTATTGCGAGATTTTTGCATTGTTAGTAAAATCTTTTGCGCCGGTCGCAGCGGTATTTGCTATGTTAAAATCGCGATGCGATGAAATACTGCAGAGTAAAATTAAATCGTGCAAAATTAAGGTAACGCAGAGTTGTTAGAAGCCAAAGTATTGAAGCACCGTTCGTTCCAATATCATTTTGCTTATACAAGATTGCAAATAGGCTTCATTGTAAAGTTTTTGCGCCGGTCACCGCGTATTTTGCAATGTTCGAACCGCGAGGCAATTAAATACTGCAGAAGCCAAAGTATTGAAGCACCGTTCCAATATCACTTGCTTTTACAAGATTGCAAATAGGTTTCAATGCAAATTTTTTGCATTTTTAATCAAATCTTTTGTCACCGGTGACCATTGCGGCAGTCAACGTGTTAAAACTAGTTATAAATGAATAAATTCATGCGGTATCAACGATAGACAGAGCCAATATACTGGCGTACGGTTCGGAAAGATGATATGCGTCAAAGTCTCTGCAGAGGCGTACAATACCTAAGAAAATTAAGAGCACGTATTTTTGCAGTTCGCGGTAATTGTTCATCGCATGCTATCCCATCTTTTTTTTCTCCTTATCAGCCAAGGTGCCTTCGCTGAAAATTCTGACGACGCGTCCGTTCGCATTTCTCCGACATTTATCCGGTCCTCTCGCTGTCCATTGTCATCGCGTCTCTTGGCTTCTCCCGGCACTCGCTCTAAGCCGCATGATTCATTGGCCAACAGTCGTTCTCCCGCATATCGATCTTGCTGCTCCCGAGGCCGTCGTTGTACATACACATTTCGGACAATAGTTCTCTCAGGCGAGTCAATGTGACGGCTCACTTGCCTCGGACATCGGCCGGATGACAAACGATGGGAATACGTAATTCGTCAGGCTCCCGGCTTCTACGTGCACGCGTGATCTTATTTTTCAGCGCACGCCGCGCACTCCCACTCAACTGATAATTAAAATATTTGACCAGCTGCCACTGCGTAGCGGGACTCCCAAAAAATCGCCCGTCTCTGCGTGCAGATTATGCACGTTGGCGTTGTTTGAACTTCTTATCGGCGCGAGGAACCGCACGGACGCAACGAAAATATTGCAACTCGCGTTTGTTGTGCGTCGCAGTCCGCACCGACGTTCTTGCAATTTGCCGGCGAATTTGGCGTTGTTTCGTGGAGTTGAAAGTGAAGCGATGGATGAGAGGCGTGAATAGGATGGTTCAAGGATTATATTAATGCTGAATGATTGAGCGATGACTGACATTAGCTCTCATTTTACAGTGGTCGTGTTCACAAATTGGGTTTACGCTTGGGCTTAAAAATGGTTTGATAACGAATTTTTCAGAAAAAGACCATTTCTGGCGAAAGTACGGCTGATTGAGAGTAGGCATATGCAACAATGCTGTGCTCTCGAAAAAAAAACATAAGATACGGAACAAAAGATTCATGGTAAATGTGCCATGGTGGACCTTGATCTATAGTCGCCCATAGTAACAAAGGGGTTAATAAGTCAAGCGGTAAATAAGATTTTGGCGAATGTAAGACGGATTATACTTTCCTCTGTTCTCGAAGTAAAATATAGTAAGGCTGAAATTAAACACATCATCTACGGCCTGCATTTATTGCAACCATTCCTTTTGTAAAGCAGCATTAGCAAATTGCAGAGCAAAACAATTATTATTGAAACACTCGACATACCTCGGGACCAAGTTAAACACTTTCAACTATAGCTTTATACATTCTTCGATTCTCTAAGTAAATCATCGCAAGATTAAAATTCGCATCATCTACTGCCTGCATCTATTGCGACCATTCTTTTTGTAAAGCGAGCGGAACATCAGTTATTATTGAAACTCTTGACATATCTCGGGACCAAGTCATTTTCAACTATAGCTTTGTACATTTCTCGATTCTCTAAGTAAAACATCGTAAGATTGAAATTAAACACATCATCTACCGCCTGCATCTATCACGACATTCTTTTTGAAGCGAGCGGTATGTCGAAGGCCCCTTTCATCTGGACTCGCCGTTGTAGCGGTGCATGCTAACAGTTCGTCCAGAGAAAGGAAGAAAATATAGATAAGTTTCTGAACTATTGCAACACGTAACACGGAAAGTAACGAGATAACTTGAGTAGCGTAGCGCATGAGCGCATATTCTCTTCTTTAACCGTGCTCTGGATACAGAATGACGTGTTCCGTGCTCTCTCACGCCGATTCGATCCTATTCGTCACGTCGCGTTGCCTATATCGGTAGTCTCGCACGTCGTCGTCGTACCTTTTTTGTAAAACCCGTAAGATCAACGATGCGCTGCCGCGAGTGCTTCGCCATAATGCTGCGGTTTGTCACTTACGATTTACGGGGGACTTCGACTTGTCGACGTTCAAGATCGATTATTCGTGTTTCTGAGGACGCGCGCTCGAAGTTCGACGATTAACGTTTTGGGACATAGTAGGATGAAAAGCGTTCTGTTGCTTTAGAACCTATGGGGGCAGCTTTTTTTTGTTTATAACCGAAATTGGCAGAAGTGGTCGATAGTGAAAAATTCTTAATTTGCCATTCTTAACCTGCCAACCTCGACATAGTGTAAGTTTCCAACATTTATAGTCACAAGATTTAGAACCTATGGGTGCAGCTTTTTTTTGTTTATAACCGAAATTGGCAGAAGCGGTCGGTAGTGAAGAATTCTTAACCTGCCCTCGACATAATGTAAGTTTCTAACATTTATAGTCACAAGACAGTGTTGACAGTATTTTAACACTTTGACTGCCATGATGGTCACCGCTGACCGGTGCAACAGATTTTACTGAAGATCCAAAATATTGTGCTGGGTATTGCGATGGGTAGCAATAATTATTTTATAAATGCAGTTATTGTTGGAATAGTGATACGATCCGTTGGTCTCCAATACCTGCATATTATGTAAGTTGTCATAATTCAGTCACAAGGCTGTAGTTAATATTTTAACATCGCCGTTTAAAACAGCAAAATCAATCGGTCAGTCAACGGGTGCAGACAGAGAATTACTGACCAAATAAACGCAATACCAAATAATAGCAATAATGATTTTATAAATGCAGTCACTGTTAGAAAAGTGATGCGATCCTTTGGTCTCCACTACCTCCGTATTATTTGCATTTTGCATAATTCAGTCAAACGCTGTAGTATTTCATAGCATCGCCGTTCTAATACAGCAAAATACGCACGGCAGTCAACACGTTAACACGTTAACACGTTGACTGCCAAGCGTATTTTGCTATGTTATAACTGCGATGCGATGAAATACTGCAGAGTATGATTAAACCGTGCAAAATAAAGGTAACGCAGAGTTGTTAGAAGCCAAAGTATTGAAGCACCGTTCCAATATCAATTGCTTTTACAAGATTGCAAATAGGCTTCATTGCAAATTTTTTGCGCCGGTCAGCGCGTATTTTGCTATGTTAAAATCGCGATGCGATTAAATACTACGGGGCATGATTAAATCGTGCAAAATGAAGGTATGGCAGAGTTGTTAGAAGCCAAAGTATTGAAGCACCGTTCCAATATCAATTGCTTTTACAACATTGCAAATAGGCTTCATTGCAAATTTTTTGCATTTTTAGTAAAACATTTGGCACCGGTCACCGCGTATTTTACTATGCTAGAACCGCGACGCGATGAAATACTGCAGAGTATAATTAAACCGTGCGAAATGAAGGTAACGCGGAGTTGTTAGAAACCAAAGTATTGAAGCACCGTTCCAATATCAATTGCTTTTACAAGCTTGCAAATAGGCTTTATTGTGAATTTTTTGCATTTTTAGTAAAATTTTTTGCGTCGGTCACCGCATATTTTGCTATGCTAGAATCGCGATGCGATGAAATACTGCAGAGTATAATTAAATCATTCAAAATAAAGGTAACGCAAAGTTGTCAGAAGCCAAAGTATTGAAGCACCGTTCCAATATCAATTGCTATTACAACATTGCAAATAGGCTTCATTGCAAATTTTTTGCATTTTTAGTCAAATCTTTTGCACCGGTCACCGGTGACCACCATGGCAGTCAACGTGTTAATCCAAATCAGCCATGGGTTACTAAACGGGGAAATTAAAAACATTCGTTTCATTCTGAATAGAATTTATAAAACACATAATCGGCTTCGCTTATC
Source organism: Cryptocheilus praepositus (assembly GCA_033815515.1). Taxonomy (NCBI): domain Eukaryota; kingdom Metazoa; phylum Arthropoda; class Insecta; order Hymenoptera; family Pompilidae; genus Cryptocheilus; species Cryptocheilus praepositus. Next base: position 7,661,900 of record JAWWQZ010000303.1, on the reverse strand, counting down.
ACAGATTTGATTAAATAACATTTTTTTCAGAACATACACTGGTATGTGAAAAACGTTCCGCCTTGAAATATTAAGATAATGCGAAACATAGCGGTTACAATATATCCCGCTGATGACATTTTATCATATTTAATTTAAAATAAAATATCTATACAACGTGTAGTTGTAGAAAAAGTTTCCACCGTCAATTATTAAAATAACGCGAAGCGCGACGGTTTACAATATATCTCGCTGATGACGTTTTGTCACATTTCATTTTAAATAAAATCTCCGTGTAACATGTAGTTATATATGAAAAAGTTTCCACCGTCAAATACTAAAATAACACGACGCACCGTGGTTTACAATACATCCCACTAATGACGTTTCGTCATATTTTACTTCAAATAAAATTTCTACGCAACTTGCCTTTTTCGCTTAAAATCGTGTGCTCTAAAGTGTTAAATTAATGAGACACCAAATGAATGTGTAATACACTCACATGGAACCTTAAAATATTCCCATAAACGCTTATAACTAAAATATTAGACACCGGTAATTTTTTGTTATGTAATCTCAGGGGATAGAATTTGTTAGCGAAATATTTAACAAGATCGCGTTTGGTGGTTTGTGCTGAATTTTCGATGTGGCTTGTCGAAACCTACTCGAACCAAGGCACCTGTAAGTAACATTATCAGTGTATACAATATCCACTATATATGTGCCTGCATCCCTTTGTTACTTCTTTCTCTGTAGTGAATTATCGATGTTTTACTTAACCGTTGGGTATGCTTGCGGCTTACTACCGATGTTCTGCCGGAGAAAACGAACGTAGGTTTACAGGAAAGGAACTTTTTGTTGTTGCAGGAAGCGGTGGTAAAGATGGAAAGGGTGGCAAGGACAACACATCGCCTTCTGGTCCTTATGCTGGTAAGTTTTCATTACATCATATCCTCATATGTCGTCAACTATCTTATTCCGACATTATTAAAATGATCTCCATTATTATTAAAATGTTACAAATTTAATTGGCGTGTACGCTCAATTAATGTGTTTAAATTATGTTGTTTATATGTATTACATTGTTAAAAAACGATTTACTTCAAACAAATTATTTGACCGTATGCTCCAGTTAAGTCTACAACACCGTAATGTTCCTACACTAAGTATTATCAACATTACGATGATTCGATTTACGTGAAACGTCATCTACATTTTTGTTGCCAATAAAACACTTCTGCATCGCATCTTCAACGACATAATTAGTTGTGTCCAGTGCAACAGTCAATATATGATTTGTTGTTTATATGTATAGTACATTGTTAAAAAACGATTTATTTAACACAAATTAATTGACCGTATACTCCAGTTAAGTCTACAACCCCGTAATGTTCCTACACTAAGTATTATCAACATTACGATGATTCGATTTACGTGAAACGTCATCCACATTTTTATGTTGCCAATAAAACACTTCTGCATCGCATCTTCAACGACATAATTAGTTGTGTCCAGTGCCACAGTCAATATATGATTTGTTGTTTATATGCATAGTACATTGTTAAAAAACGATTTATTTAAAACAAATTAATTGACCGTATACTCCAGTTAAGTCTACAACACCTTAATGTTCCTGCACTAACTACTACCAACATTACGATGATTCGATTTACGTGAAACGTCATCCACATTTTTATGTTGCCAATAAAACACTTCTGCATCGCATCTTCAACGACATAATTAGTTGTGTCCAGTGCAACAGTCAATATATGATTTGTTGTTTATATGTATAGTACATTGTTAAAAAACGATTTATTTAAAACAAATTAATTGACCGTATGCTCACATGGAAGTCTACAACACCGTAATGTTCCTGCATAAACTACTATCAACAAAATATTTAGAAACGTCATCCACATTTTTTGTTATGTTGCCAATAAAACACTTTGTTATCGCATCTTCAACGACATAATTAGTTGTGTCCAGTGCAACAGTCAATATATGATTTGTTGTTTATATGTATAACACAGTGTTAAAAAACGATTTACTTCAAACAAATTATTTGACCGTATACTCCAGTTAAGTCTACAACACCGTAATGTTCCTGCACTAACTATTATCAATATTACGATGTTTCGATTTACGTGAAACGTCATCCACATTTTTATGTTGCCAATAAAACACTTCTGCATCGCATCTTCAACGACATAATTAGTTGTGTCAGGAAAGGAATATATGATTTGTTGTTTATATGTATAGCACATTGTTGAAAAACGATTTATTTAAAACAAATTAATTGACCGTATGCTCCAGTTAAGTCTACAACATCGTAATGTTCCTGCACTAACTACTATCAACATTACGATAATTCGACATTATTAAAACGTCATCTCCATTATTACTAATAAAACACTTCTGCATCGCATCTTCAACGACATAATTAGTTGTGTCCAGTGCAACATTCAATATATGATTTGCTGTTTATATGTATAGTACATTGTTAAAAAACGATTTATTTAAAACGAATTAATTGACCGTATACTCCAGTTAAGTCTACAACACCGTAATCTTCCTGCACTAACTACTATCAACATTACGATGATTCGATTTACGTGAAACGTCATCCACATTTTTATGTTGCCAATAAAACACTTCTGCATCGCATCTTCAACGACATAATTAGTTGTGTCCAGTGCAACAGTCAATGTATGATTTGTTGTTTATATGTATAGTACATTGTTAAAAAACGATTTATTTAAAACAAATTAATTGACCGTATACTCCAGTTAAGTCTACAACACCTTAATGTTCCTGCACTAACTATTATTAATATTACGATGATTCGATTTACGTGAAACGTCATCCACATTTTTATGTTGCCAATAAAACACTTCTACATCGCATCTTCAACGACATAATTAGTTGTGTCCAGTGCAACAGTCAATATATGATTTGTTGTCAGCGATAGTGCGAACATGTATATGTTATCTCGTCAATCGCGCAATTAATGGGAAAGCACTGTTACACGGCGAGCATTGCTATGTCGGCTCCGAGAACAAAGAAGTCGCCGTCGATAAGAACTTTTCCACGTCACAAACAACTGCAAAAGCGTATCGCGCCGAGCGTATTGCACAAATATTCCCAACCCTTTTATAGCACGCGTCATTCAGCGCGACCTTTGACTCATTCTCGGCTATCACGTTCCTCATCTGAGGGGAACCTTCGCGCAGAAATGTTCCGAATGAGGAATTCAGTATCTGAGATGGATTAACTCTGATCAAGACCTTCGCGAAGACCTACATTATGAGACCCAGATAGATTAAAGACACGAGAAACTATACCCCGGTTCTAATATACGACACATTGAGCTCCATATGTTCTGTGGCTGGTGGGTATTAGGTCTATGGGAAACTTCGATCCGTTTTCGAATTAAAAGAAAAAATATATTTTCAGTACATTTTGAGTGGTACGTCAGTTTCAACATCATTAACCCTTTGACTGCTGTGGACGCATATATGCGTCCGTTGAAATCTATCGGTGTCGACTATGAGCGCATATATGCATTCCCAATCGTTTCAATTTCTTACCTATTGCAGCCACAATTATCAATTTACGAAACAAATACAGATGCGTTCTTTATCAAATCATTTTCTTGCATTATTTAATTTGGCGTAAATAAAGAATTATCAGTAGAACTTAGTTGCACGTTACATAATCAATCAATAGAGTTTACACTAGTGAAAAGTGTTTCGTCCTCAGCGGGCGCTTTAACGGGAAGTATTCAGCGGTCAAAGGGTTAATATTCTTTTGCCCTTATATTTTTTCTCATTATCCACAGTTTTCCACACGTAATACTGCAACGTTGAAACCTCTGTTTCGCTACATTTGTAAGAGCACATATTTAGATATATAACGGCAGCCATGTATGTTTCGAACACGTTCACAAGTGTTGAAACTCGAGACGTCATCGTCGGACAGAATTTTCCGGCAGATCTAATATTCGATCATTATTCACGCATACGTCAGAAAACAATTTCGTCGTCTAGTCAATTGTTAATGCTTACTTCCTGATTGTTGCGTCCACGGTACAGAATTTTCTGCAGTACACGATCGCATTGTTTCCCGCCGATGAACTTGCACGGCATCGTGACAGTGAATTAGCTGCATTGTTCATCCGTCAGGTTCGTTCATCCGTATGCCGGAATATTAGATTGAGCCGTGGAGAGTTTCTGCGCCGAGGCGTAGGGACGTGAAGTAATGCAAAGGCAAGGAGGCCTGCGTTAGGGGAGAAGTCTCCCTCGCAGTCCTCAATAATTCACCGAGTTCCACAAGTGCCTCGAGTATCATTAAAATCGATAGAGATTCGTCAATTTTGTCCGTTCGTCAGAATCCCGTCCGTCCTTCTGTGCGATTAAGCGAAGGACCCCTCCGCTAACAGCACTTTATGGTCCATACCATCATGCTGCGATACAAACACGTCTGCGATTTGCGCTTCGGTTAATGTGTACTTCAACGTTTTTTCAAGTATTTGAAATGATACGCCTGTTTTCGGTTGAAGCGTAGAGTGTTTGTGAACTCGACACGATTTGGGACCGTACAGGTTCTCTTTTCGGGGATCTAGAATATTTGTGAATGTATTGAGAGGTTCCGAAACATTTCATGTTGGCAAATGAAGTGTCTACGTTTCAATGAAAAATAGACGTATTAATTGAAATGAAATCTTTGTTACCGCCACTTTGTCATTTTAAACACTACTATAATTTACACATATATAACACACACATCGAACCGGAACAACATGTTACCCATTTTCCCTAACAGGCTCTCCCTTTACGGAATCTCTAATATTTATGAACATAGGATCTAAATGAACGTAGGATCTAAAATATCTCGAGTTTAAAAACAGTTTCTATACTTCAACAAAAAGAACCATATTCCAACACTGCCACATTACTCAAATCTCTCGGAGTCTCCGACTTTACAAGTTCGCCACGCAGGTTGCTCAACAAATTGACACGCTTCGACCCCCTACCAATATTTTACCCATTTTCTCTAACATTCGCCGGGTTCACCATAGGCTCTCTTTTGACGGAATCTCTAACATTTATAAATATATTAGTAGAACCTGAAATATCTCGAGTTTAAAAACAATTTCTATACTTCAACAAAAAGAACCATATTCCAACACTGCCACATTACTCAAATCTCTCAGAGTCTCCAATTTTGCACGTTCTCCGCGCAGGTTGCTCAACAAATTGACACGCTTTGACCCCCGAACAATATTTTACCCATTTTCCCTAACATTCGCCGCCTTCAACACAGGCTCTCCCTTAACGAAATCTCTAATATTTATGAACATATTAGTAGGACCTAAAATATCTCGAGTTTAAAAACAGTTTCTATACTTCAACAAAACGAACCATATTCCAACACTGCCACATTACTCAAATCTCTTGGAGTCTCCGATTTTACAAGTTCGCCACGCAGGTTGCTCAACAAATTGACACGCTTCGACCCCCTACCAATATTTTACCCATTTTCTCTAACATTCGCCGGGTTCACCATAGGCTCTCTTTTGACGGAATCTCTAACATTTATAAATATATTAGTAGAACCTGAAGTATCTCGAGTTTAAAAACAATTTCTATACTTCAACAAAAAGAACCATATTCCAATACTGCCACATTACTCAAATCTCTCAGAGTCTCCAATTTTGCACATTCTCCGCGCAAGTTGCTCAACAAATTGACACGCTTCGACCCCCTACCGATATTTTACCCATTTTCTCTAACATTCGCCGGGTTTACCATATGCTCTCTTTTGACGGAATCTCTAACATTTATAAATATATTAGTAGAACCTGAAATATCTCGAGTTTAAAAACAATTTCTATACTTCAACAAAAAGAACCATATTCCAACACTGCCACATTACTCAAATCTCTCAGAGTCTCCAATTTTGCACGTTCTCCGCGCAGGTTGCTCAACAAATTGACACGCTTCGACCCCCTACCAATATTTTACCCATTTTCTCTAACATTTGCCGGGTTCACCATAGGCTCTCTTTTGACGGAATCTCTAACATTTATAAATATATTAGTAGAACCTGAAATATCTCGAGTTTAAAAACAATTTCTATACTTCAACAAAAAGAACCATATTCCAACACTGCCACATTACTCAAATCTCTCAGAGTCTCCAATTTTGCACGTTCTCCGCGCAGGTTGCTCAACAAATTGACACGCTTCGACCCCCTACCAATATTTTACCCATTTTCCCTAACATTCGCCGGGTTCACCATAGCCTCTCTTTTGATGGAATCTCTAACATTTATAAATATATTAGTAGAACCTGAAATATCTCGAGTTTAAAAACAATTTCTATACTTCAACAAAAAGAACCATATTCCAACACTGCCACATTACTCAAATCTCTAGGAGTCCCCAATTTTGTACGTTCTCCGCGCAGGTTGCTCAACAAATTGACACGCTTCGACCCCTTACCAATATTTTACCCATTTTCTCTAACATTCGCCGGGTTCACCATAGGCTCTCTTTTGACGGAATCTCTAACATTTATAAATATATTAGTAGAACCTGAAATATCTCGAGTTTAAAAACAATTTCTATACTTCAACAAAAAGAACCATATTCCAACACTGCCACATTACTCAAATCTCTCAGAGTCTCCAATTTTGCACGTTCTCCGCGCAGGTTGCTCAACAAATTGACACGCTTCGACCCCCTACCAATATTTTACCCATTTTCTCTAACATTCGCCGGGTTCACCATACCTCTCTTTTGACGGAATCTCTAACATTTATAAATATATTAGTAGAACCTGAAATATCTCGAGTTTAAAAACAATTTCTATACTTCAACAAAAGGAACCATATTCCAACACTGCCACATTACTCAAATCTCTCAGAGTCTCCAATTTTGCACGTTCGCCACGCAGGTTGCTCAACAAATTGACACGCTTCGACCCCCTACCAATATTTTACCCATTTTCCCTAACATTCGCCGGGTTCAACAGTCCCCAACTTCCTGCGGCCCGCAGTGAAAGAACAAAGACATTCGACGCTACAAGCATCGACACGTCTCTTGGGTCAGGTACCCGGACCCATCTAAGTCCGCCACGAAATTTTCCTTTCGCAAGGTCGCTGGCAGGTACGTGACATTGTGCGGCGACACAAAGAGACACCTGCAGGTTTTTGAGTCGACGTACCCGTAGGATTTCCGAACAGTCGACGTACCCGTAGGATTTCCAGGAGGGCGACGAGCCGGTCTATTTTCGGGCCGCCAGACTTTACTCCAGCACGGCAATAAGAAGTAGCCGAAATATTGCCCCACGACGACGAACGCGCGACCGAAATAAACTGGAGCAACTCGAAGGGCGGCATGGCGTGAGGTAGAGAAAGGAAGAAAGTGAGAAGGGTAGAAAGGAGGAGAAAGGAGCGCTGAAAGAACATCGCACTCGGTACCTACTTTCCTTTGCGCGGGAAGACGCTTGTCTTTATTTGGGATGATAGGTCTTTTGCGGTTGAAGTCTGGGGTTTGTTTGTTGAAGGAGCATATCGCGGGTTTCTGATGCAGGAGGGTACACACATATGGTATTTGTAATTGGGTAAATGTATGCTGGTGGACCATAGGATAAGGACACAATACACCCAGCATATATTTACACAATTACAAGTACTGTAGATATCTGCATTATATATATATATATATACAAATATTATACTATATTTGTAATTGTTTCGTGACCTCACGGGTTCTGTTCTCAGGAGTCTATAATGTTCATAATCGTGTTAGTGCATGCTGGTATACCACTGAATAAGGAGATAATGCAACCAGCATACATTTATACAATTACAAATATTACAGACGTCTGCATTATACAATTATACTATATTTATAATTGTTTCGGGACCTCACGGGTTCCATCCTCAGGCGTCTACAATATTCATAATTGTGTTAGTGTATGCTAGTATACCACTGAATAAGGAGATAATGCAACCAGCATACGCTTATACAATTACAAATATTACAGACGTCTGCATTATATAATTATACTATATTTACAATTGTTTCGGGACCTCACGGACTTCCTCCTCCGGCGTCTATAATGTTCATAATTGTATTAGTGCATGCTGGTATACCACTGAATAAGGAGATAATGCAACCACCATACACTTATGCAATTGCAAATATTACAAAAGTCTGCATTATATAATTATACTATATTTATAATTGTTTCGGGACCTCACGGGTTTCATCCTCAGGCGTCTACAATGTTTATAATTGTGTTAGTGTATGCTGGTATACCACTGAATAAGGAGATAATACAACCAGCATACATTTATACAATTACAAATATTACAGACGTCTGCATTATATAATTATACTATATTTATAATTGTTTCGGGACCTCACGGATTTCCTCCTCCGGCGTCTACAATGTTTATAATTGTGTTAGTGCATGCTGGTTATACCACAGAATAAGGAGATAATGCAACCAGCATACACTTATACAATTACAAATATTACAGACGTCTGCATTATATAATTATACTATATTTATAATTGTTTCGGGACCTCACGGTTTCCATCCTCAGGCGTCTACAATATTCATAATTGTGTTACAAATATGAATAAGGAGATAATACAACCAGATACATTTATACAATTACAAATATATCTGCATAATAATATACTATATTTATAATTGTTTTGAGACCTCACGGGTTCCATCCTCAGGCGTCTACAATGTTTATAATTGTGTTAGTGCATGCTGGTTATACCACAGAATAAGGAGATAATGCAACCAGCATACATTTATACAATTACAAATGTTACAGACGACTGCATTATATAATTATATTACATTTATAATTGTTTCGGGGCCTCACGGATTCTGTCCTCAGGAGTCTACAATGTTTATAATTGTATTAGTGTATGCTGGTATACCACAAAATAAGGAGGTAATGCAACCAGCATACACTTATACAATTACAAATATTACAGACGTCTGCATTATACAATTATACTATATTTATAATTGCTTCGGGACCTCACGGATTTCCTCCTCCGGCGTCTACAATGATTATAATTGTGTTAGTGTATGCTGGTATACCACTGAATAAGGAGATAACGCAACCACCATACACTTATGTAATTGCAAATATTACAGACGTCTGCATTATCTAATTATACTATATTTATAATTGTTTTGAGACCTCACGGGTTCCATCCTCAGGCGTCTACAATGTTCACAATCGTGTTAGTGCATGCTGGTATACCACTGAATAAGGAGATAATACAACCAGCATACACTTATACAATTACAAATATTACAGACGTCTGCATTATATAATTATACTATATTTATAATTGTTTCGAGACCTCACGAATTTCCTCCTCCGGAGTCTACAATAATTATTATACAGTATTACACAGTATTATCACCCCAACATAAATGCAGTTGCAGTATCAATAGCCCCGAAGCAAAACAAAAAGTTGCAAAAAACGTTAATTATACCACCTGCTGAAGCATCTGCTACGAAATCCGCATAGCCATTATTTAATTTAGTAATATACCCATTTCTACGAATTATATGCATTGCCATAAAACCGTTCCGTTTATCACAACATACCTAATATCATTCAACGCCGTATCGCGTGCGACGTGCGTCACTCTTCAATAGACCCCATGTGCCGAGAGCAGGGGTAGCACAACAACGGCTAACACTCCTCGACTTTTTCGCCCGACAGCGCATAGAATTGCAAATTCCGCGATGCGCGCCGGTTTCTCACGGGTACTTGCGCAACGTGGGTTGCTCAAATGTTTCCCTTCATTCCGACTCGCCCGATCGGTATTAGAAAGCTGCGAAGCCATTTCGCCTGGTTCACTCGCGCGTTCGTGTGTCAGACCATTTAATGGCCGTGAAACACGTAGCGAATGGCTAAGACGCGAATCGACGCCGCTGGCTAAGCAGAATCGCTTTCACGGCAATTTTTCTTATCAGCCCTGTACACGAATATTACGCGTGCCCAGCCTGTCGACGAACTCGTTCGTTCAAAATGTATCGCGGTCGTTTATTAGGAAAACAGCCGGCTGACCTCTTGATTCTGCACAGCTTAGTTTGCGAGGGTGGAAAGTGGGATCCAGTGCAATTCGTGTTGACCTTTCGAAATGTTGGCGATAGAAGGGGTTTCATTGTTGATGTAATATGTACGTTTATCTGATCGCGTTGCGGTGGATGCAAAAAATAAGTCTCTTTGGTTTCAGGCGATATTTTACGGAAATTATATTTTGAAGGATTGAAAACCGGTAATGTTGTCATGTGTGATTCGACTGTTTTGCAGTAGACATGGAAGCGTAAAAAATAAAGCTTTTTTATTTGAAATTATATTTTACGGTCAATGATATTTCCAAGAACTTAAGTTATATTTTGAATAAACGTTAGTGTTGTAATACTTGATCGAACCGCTTTGCAGTAGATGTGGGAGACGTTGTAAGAAATGCAGCTTTTTTGTTTTGTAGGATAATTTACGGTCAACTTAAACGATTGAATAACCGTCAACGTTATAATACTTGATCTGACCACTTTGCAGTAGAAGTGAAAGACGTTGCAAAAAAGAAATCTTTTTCATTCAACCCGATATTTTACGCTCAATTATATTTTGAAGGATTGAAATATCATTGACCGCATGTCACTGCGCCAAACGAAAAAGGTCTATTTTTACCGTCAATTATATTTTGATGGATGGAAAGATAACTGACCGGAAATATTGCGCCAAACGAAAAACCTTTCTTTCTCACCACGTCTTCCGCATAAACCGTTAATACCTTTGCCACTGTCGCTATTAATTAGCAGATGGGCCCGCATCGATCGGAATGTTTTTACGCGGTTCTCCCAATAGCCTCGATAACTTGACGACTTATATCGAAAAAGTGAATCATAAAAAGGCATCGGCGCAAGAATATACCATCGCACAGTACGTTAATTTAATTAGTGGAAGCGGAGAGATAGGAGTTCGAGATATCTGCGTACCGGATCGATACTCTGCATGAATGGTGCTCTCTCTCTAGCTTTATCGCCCCTCGTTCGACTCCCACTCACCACCCACCAACTAATTTATCTATCGGCTATCGCTTTATGTAAGGTGCCGGAGCTTCATGCGAAACAGGAAGTTCTATCCAAATAAAAATCGCCAGTTATTCGTGTAATCGCATGTCTGTGTATTTGGAAAGCCAGACTTTATTAACGTTGCGCGAAATTGAACGGAACGCTTCCAACAACGGAGCCTTCGAATCATATTACGAAACTGTACTTGGTTAAAATAGTATTCATTATGCTATCTTTGCGTCTTATTCGAAAATGAGTAAAAAATGAATGTACTGTCGTACGCTTTTGATAATGTTTTGGTGAGTACATTTATATCAAATATTTGAGCCGTTTATTTTGAAAGTTATTCGAAAATGAGTAAAAAATGAATGTACTGTTGTACGCTTTTGATAATGTTTTGGTGAGTACATTTATATCAAATATTTGAGCCGTTTATTTTGAAAGTGGCCTAACTCCATTTATCTTCAAATCGAGATAAATAACATTTACTGATAAATAACATAAATTTGTACATGTAACCATGGTAACCGGAAAATATTGAAAAACGGAGTTAGGCCACTTTAAAAATAAACGGCTCATTTTGTTATACCCTGCCATGGTCGATAGTCACTTCCCTATGTTATAGAAAGAAAAAAAATTCTGTTGAACGTAAAGATACAAGGCTTCCATAAAGACACGGCTGTTTATGCTTGAAAGTTGTATACCATAACTATCCATGGTGTCCAAAATATCGTTACGTCAATAGGTACTTTTTATATAAAATATTTTGTTACGTTCTTTCACGGTAATAATTATCCGTACCGCAGAGACAAAAAATAAACACTGTACAGCGCAACTATCCATGGTGTTCGAAAATATCATCCCGCTCTCACGCAAGCCTTGAGTATCGTCGCCGCTGTGAATCTACACCGCGCCTATTAATATTACCCCGATATTTTTGGAAACGACTGCTTACCAAGTGGGTAGCCCCGTTTTTAATGTCGATGCGTTTACGTGCGCAGATCCTCCAAACCGTAAAGAACCCAACGCCCCTTCATTGTTAGTACGTTTCTACGCGGACATAATTTTACGTGCCACTTTACGAACTTCTTTATAACCGCGAGTCCGCGTAGAACGTTTATTTGCGAAAGAAAGTGGCACGAGATAACGGCCTGTCGAACGAAAAATATCACTTTCGGCAATTTCGATCAATCGGCATATATCCGTTCTTTTTGGCCCCGACCGCTTATAACCGCGAGTCTACGCGTAGAACGTTTATTTGCGAAAGAAAGTGGCACGAGATAACGGCCTGTCGAACGAAAAATATCACTTTCGGCAATTCCGATCAATCGGCATATACGATTTTGGTTTCGCCGGGCAATTATCTTATCGGCGATAGCGGCCGATAGCTCAGATTACGATCGCATCCTGCCTCCCGGCAATTTCTTCCCGTCCGATGCATCGTCTGTGGGAAAACAGCTGCGAATCTTTTCAGCGGAAGGCACGTTTTCCGCGCGAATGTTTCCGGCTCTGATAAGTGTCGTCGGGATGTCGCTTTGAGTCAGCGCGAACGAACAACTGATGAACTCGTGTCGATACGTGGAAGTTATAATTCTGCACGTCGCGGAGCCAGACAATGTGTCGTCGGACGATCTAAGGTTTCACACGAGGGACAGCTGATAAGTCATTTGCAATTTAGCTGGGGGAGCGTGTCGCGCAGATGTCATTAGCGAATGATTTGTTGTGCTCAGGGACGCATGCCAAATAATAGTTAGTAGCGCGGTGTGCGATGTAGACTTGGAGTATAGATAGAAATGTAATGTATAGTCTTATCTGCGTAGAAAACATTTTATGCAATCGAAAATATTGTGAACAGTCAGATGTCTTTCTTAATGCTTCGAAAGAAATAATTTCACTTATTGATTGCTGGTAAACGGTAAACCTGAATAAAAGTGTATATGCTCTTACGTGATCGTCATGCAAAAATTCAGTTAAAGGATAGCAGTGCCCGATAGACTGCTAGTATAGATAGAAATTGAATATTATATATAGTCTATTTTATCCACGTACGAAGCATTTAATGTAATCAAATACATGTTCCTTTTTTAATGCTCTAAAAAAATAATTCAAAGCTCAACAATGATTTCTACATGCGACGTTCCGGTGCGCAAAATATCCTCACCTCAGCGAATAATTTACGCACGTCCGCCGCTAATTTTAATAGAAATTTAATATTATATATAGTCTATTTTATCCACGTAGAAAGCATTTGATGCAATCGAAAACAAGTTCCTTTTTTAATGCTTTAAAAAAATAATTCAAAGCTCAACAATGACTTCTACGTGCGACATCTACGTTTCGGTGCGCAAAATATCATTACCTCAGCGAATTATCTTACACACGTCCGCCGTTAATTTTAATAGAAATGTAATATGATATATAGTCTATTTTATCCGCGTAGAAAACATTTTATGCAATCGAAAATATTGTGAACAGTCAGATGTCTTTCTTAATGTTTTGAAAGAAATAATTTCACTTTTTGATTGCTGGTGAACGGTAAACTGAATAAAAGCGTATATGCTGTTACGTGATCGTCATGCAAAAATTCAGTTAAAGGATAGCAGTGCCCGATAGACTGCAAGTATAGATAAAAATGTAACATTATTATATATATAGTTTAATTTATCTGCGTAGAAAGCATTTGATGCAATAGATAGATAGATAGATTGCAAATATAGATAAAAATTTAATATTATAATAGGTGTACAACTTTGCTCCCGCCGTTTTTTGCATTGGACGAAAGGGAAAAAACGGCGGGAGCAAAGTTGTACACCTATTATATAGTTTAATTTATCTGCGTAGAAAGCATTTGATGCAATCGAAAACAGGTTCCTTTTTTAATGCAAAAAAAAAGTAATTTATCTGAAAAGCTTTGATGCAATCAAAAACTTCCTAATGCGAAAAAAAATAATTCGGCATATTATATAATAAATAAAATACCTAATATATATATATATTATATATATAAATAATAATAAATAAAATAATATATAAATAATATATAATAAAATATTAATTGCCAGTCAACATTAAATCCGCATATAAGCGTCTACGTTCCCGTGCGCAACATATCATTACCTCAGCGAATTATTTTTCACACGTCCGCCGTTAATAAGTGTAAAACGCAGCCGAAGCAGAGCTCGTCCACGTTTCGAGTATTCGTACGTCCACGGACTTTCCGTTTTGCGGTCATAGCCGTGATAGACCCCATCCGATAACTCACGCTCCCCGTTGATACGTCGTTCCGTTCGATGTAACGGCCGAGCGTCCGCGAATTTCGATTGTCACACTTCGGAATTATCGTCAGCGCACGTGACTGCCCGGTAGACTGTTTTTCATTTCCGTCGCGTATCATCTACTCGAAAGAACGCCGTTGCCGCATACATCGTCCTGGACAAAGATAGTCTCACGTACGGGCCACAAATATATCGCGCCACGGACGCTCGACGCTCCGTTTCATTACGGCCCAACCGTCAAATATTCTTAGCGGCCGGCCGTAAAATACGAGAACGTCCACGACCGTGGACTAGAAACGCAGCGACTTCGACTGGAATACATCGTTACAAGCTGAAGCCGCGGATTTGTATAGCCGCTTGATTATCGTCACGCCAACCTCAGGCCGTGAAACGTCGTTCGTGAATTTCCGCTTGAGGCCGTCGAAGAAAGGACATCGGTGCGAACTTCTCACTGAACGTATCGCCATCGCTTTTAGACGAGTTTGATCGTTTGGGATCTGCGACATTTTTGCGAATTCATGGCAGTTGGTTTGCGGTGTATAGCAATGCTTTAAATGCTCGATGATAGGTTTAACACTTTGACTGCCGTGATGGTCACCGGTGACCGGTGCAAAAGATTTGACTAAGAATGCAAAAAATTCACAATGAAGCCGATTTGAAATCTTGTATAAGCAATTGATATTGGAACGGTGCTTCAATACTTTGGCTTCTAACAACTTTTCGTTATCTTCATTTTGTACGATTGAATCATACTCTGCAGTATTTAATCGCATCGCGGTTCTACCATAGCAAAATACGCGGTGACCGGCGCAAAAAATTTTACTAAAAATGCAAAAAATTCACAATGAAGCCTATTGCAATCTTGTATAAGCAATTGATATTGGAACGGTGCTTCAATACTTTGGCTTCTAACAACTTTTCGTTACCTTCATTTTGTACGATTGAATCATACTTTGCAGTATTTAATCGCGTCGCGGTTCTACCATAGCAAAATACGCGGTGACCGGCGCAAAAAATTTTACTAAAAATGCAAAAAATTCACAATGAAGCCTATTGCAATCTTGTATAAGCAATTGATATTGGAACGGTGCTTCAATACTTTGGCTTCTAACAAGTTTTCGTTACCTTCATTTTGTACGATTGAATCATAGTCTGCAGTATTTAATCGCATCGCGGTTCTACCATAGCAAAATACGCGGTGACGGCGCAAAAAATTATAGTAACAATGCAAAAAATTCGCAGTGAAGCCGATTTGAGATCTTGTAAAAGCAATTGATATTGGAACGGTGCTTCAATACTTTGGGTTCCGACGACTTTGCGTTATCTTCATTTTGCACGATTGAATCATACTCTGCAGTATTTAATCGCATCGCGGTTCTACCATAGCAAAATACGCGGTGACCGGCGCAAAAAATTTTACTAAAAATGCAAAGAATTCACAATGAAGCCTATTGCAATCTTGTATAAGCAATTGATATTGGAACGGTGCTTCAATACTTTGGGTTCCGACGACTTTGCGTTATCTTCATTTTGCACGGTTTAATCATACTCTGCAGTATTTCATCGCATTGCAATTCTAACATAGCAAAATACGCATAGCAGTCAACGTGTTAAGCTCGAACTTACTGTATTTCACTTGGATAATGGAGGAACGATTATATGAACAGACTTCTTACGGTGAAAACGCTTGACTTTGGAATCTTTTTATTGAAATTTCGATGCAACGCACATCATTTGTTGGCGGAAGCTGACTCGTTGGAACCAAGTTTTCGTTATGTTATTAGTGATGTCAGCCTAATGCGTTTCATAGCTGATGAAATCATTTGCGCCATGTGGTATGACATGTGTGATATGAAAGTTAAATGCATATTTCGGCGCGTGGAGCGATCCTTGTTTTAATGGGCTTTTCCAATTACTCGCGAAAATAGGAGGATTACTGCCTAATGCTATGGGAAATATTCTTGGCCCAACAGGCATTGTTTTGCCAATTGACAATAAGTCCTGTACAAGGATCAGCTCGGTAGAAGTTTTGCCAGAATAAATGTGTTGCGATTTCAAACACAGCACAGTTCCGCAAAGGGTTAACACTAAACGTACCGGTACTTTACACCTATCTATTCTTACATCATTCGTCATTTGACCCCTTGTGAAATAAACGTTGATTTTCAGAAAGAGATTCCTAATTTAGTAAAGCGAGAAATTGAATAATCAGATAATACAAGAATTTACAGAAAGTCAAATGATCGAAAGAAAAAACAATGAATGTACGATTTTAAAGTAAATGTTGAAAGAGGTCATTTGACCCCACTTGGTACGTTTAGTGTTAAACATAGGGTGCCCAATTATCTTTTCTCTCAAAAACGTTGTTCTCCGATTCCTCTAATTTTCGCGTCCCTGTCGGTGCTATGCGTATTCCTTGGAAAACAACAATTTACGAAACGTCGAGAGCTCTGCCAGTAATTAAATTCAATTTTGCACACATTCCACACAGACCGTACCTTGCACTCCTGCTCCACATTTTGAAGCTGGTACCCTGGGGTGAAGCGAGTTTAAATGCCGTGTCACGGGCGACCTTCCATTCCCGTCGAAGTCGCGAATCGCTCGTATACCAGAATTGTCACGCGGGCGGATTATTAATAGTCGTCCGTCTTGGTAGTCGGCCAAACGAGCGTTCGGAAGAATCGCCGCTAACAGGACCCTTTGTCCGCATTTCTCGCAGCCTGGAATCCGCCCGCACGGCTAATTATCTGCGACGGCTTGTCGTATAACACTTTCCGTGCCGCGTATGCGACCCACGCTAAACCATCCGTTTGAGTCAGTGGAATGTTCATTGTGAAACGAACAATTTTCCTTTAAATTTACTGTAAAAGCGCGGAACGACATCTTAATATCGTGTATACTGTGTGTAATGTAAAAGTGGGCACTTTCTTCGACTGCCATTCGTTCAAACTGCACATGTCGAGTTTCCGTCAGTTAAATATTCGCGTGTCTTTGAGGACTCGGTAGATGAAAGCTGGTGTTTATTCAGTTCAGTGTGTTTCTGAAGTAAAAACAGACGCAGGATATACAATATATATATATATTTATTTGAGTATTGCGGATTTGCGTATTTTACTTGGAAAAATTCCTGCCAGTTTTTCGTCGTTCATTGCTTCCGACTTTTGCCAACAAACAATTATATCATTTTTACTTCTTATAATCAGATATGGTGTTGCACAACCATGTGTTCGTCAGAACGATTCCTTAAAAATTGAAATGATTGCTTTGTTGTCCAATGTCTCGTAAACTATACGCCCTTTTCTCGATAATTATTAAGTCTACCGGAAAGTTCTGTCCGCTTTCGAATTAAAAGAAGATAATAAATTTTCAATACATTATGCTGAAACGATGAAACCATTATTTCAGTACATTTCAATGAACACACATGTAGAAATACAATGATATACAGAGGCGGTCGCAGATGTTTCAAACGAACACGTCCATGCGTATTGAAACTTGCCATGACATTATCGGACAGAACTTTCCGGTGGACCTGATACATTGTTTGCAGTATTACAAAAGTTGTAAGGCGCACATCAGCAGCAGAACGACTAATCGTAATATATAAACCAACCCGAGCGGAAGATGACCAGAAATCGGGCTATCCAAATTTTATGTCGAAAAGTTCCACTACATTTATCGCGATTCGCTATTGGCAATACGCGTTCAATTTTACTGATAATTATTCTCCGTATTACTGTTTTTGACGCGAACCACGTGAGCAATACACTTTGTCTCTAATTGTCATTATTTCGAATTATAGTTATTCAATAAACTCAAACGCTGTCGCCTTGTTTGGCGTTTTTCGACAATAAATTGAAGGAAGCGCTATTTTCTCAACTTCCTCTGGGACTCAAACGGTTAATGTCAATCCGCGAAAATGTTTAATCGTCTTGTCCATACTTTTCCGATACATACAAAAAAATTTGCCATGAAGCCTGTTTACAGTATTGTAAAAGCAATTGATATTGGAACGGCGCTTCAATACTTTGGCTTCTAACAACTCTGCGTTATCTTCATTTTGCACGATTGAATCATACTCTGCAGTATTTCATCGCATCGCGATTCTAGCATAGCAAAATACGCGGTGACCGGCGCAAACATTTTTATTATAAATGCGAAAAATTCGCAATAAAGCCTATTTGCAATTCTGTAAAAGCAATTGATATTGGAACGGCGCTTCAATACTTTGGTTTCTAATAACTCTGCGTTACCTTCATTTTGCACGATTTAATTAATCGCTGCAGTATTTCATCGCATCGCAATTTTAACATAGCAAAATACGCAGTGACCGGCGCAAAACATTTTACTAAAAATGCGAAAAATTCATAATGAAGCGTATTTGCAATCTTATAAAAGCAATTGATATTGGAACGGTGCTTCAATACTTTGGCTTATAACAACTCTGCGTTACCTTCACTTTGCACGATTTAATCATGCCTTGCAGTATTTAATCACATCGCGATTCTAGCATAGCAAAATACGCGGTGACCGGCGCAAACATTTTTATTATAAATGCGAAAAATTGGCAATGAAACCTATTTGCAATCTTGCAAAAGCAATTGATATTGGAACAGTGCTTCAATACTGTGGCTTCTAACAACTCTGCGTTACCTTCATTTTGCACGATTGAATCATACTTTGCAGTATTTAATCGCATCGCGATTCTAGCATAGCAAAATACGCGGTGACCGTTGCAAACAATTTTACTAAAAATCTGAAAAATAAAAAATTCGCAATAAAGCCTATTTGCAATTCTGTAAAAGCAATTGATATTGGAACGGCGCTTCAATACTTTGGCTTCTAACAACTCTGCGTTACCTTCATTTTGCACGATTTAATCATCACTTGCAGTATTTAATCGCATCGCGATTCTAGCATAGCAAAATACGCGGTGACCGGCGCAAACATTTTTATTATAAATGCGAAAAATTGGCAATGAAACCTATTTGCAATCTTGCAAAAGCAATTGATATTGGAACAGTGCTTCAATACTTTGGCTTCTAACAACTCTGCGTTACCTTCATTTTGCACGATTTAATCATCACTTGCAGTATTTAATCGCATCGCGATTTTAACATAGCAAAATACGCGGTGACCGGCGCAAACATTTTTATTATAAATGCGAAAAATTGGCAATGAAACCTATTTGCAATCTTGCATAAGCAATTGATATTGGAACAGTGCTTCAATACTTTGGCTTCTAATAACTCTGCGTTACCTTCATTTTGCACGATTGAATCATACTCTGCATTATTTAATCGCATCGCGGTTCTAGCATAGCAAAATACGCGGTGACCGGCGCAAACATTTTTATTATAAATGCGAAAGATTGGCAATGAAACCTATTTGCAATCTTGCAAAAGCAATTGATATTGGAACAGTGCTTCAATACTTTGGCTTCTAATAACTCTGCGTTACCTTCATTTTGCACGATTGAATCATACTCTGCAGTATTTAATCGCATCGCGATTCTAGCATAGCAAAATACGCGGTGACCGGCGCAAACAATTTTACTAAAAATGTGAAAAAGAAAAAATTCGCAATAAAGCCTATTTGCAATTCTATAAAAGCAATTGATATTGGAACGGCGCTTCAATACTTTGGCTTCTAACAACTCTGCGTTACCTTCATTTTGCACGATTTAATCATGCCTTGCAGTATTCAATCGCATCGCGATTTTAACATAGCAAAATACGCTTGGCAGTCAACGTGTTAGCGTAATTCATCCGCGCCTGTAATTCCGTTTGCGAGTTCTTCGCCGTGAAATGTAGGCAGATGTCTGGACGAAGCCTTGAGGTGGCGTTCCGAAACTTTCGAAAGTGTCGGATATCGGCGTCGGTGCGGGGGAGTTCCTTTTTTGGCCGGCGCGGTTCCCGTCTTGTGCCGCATATGTTGCCGGCAGATAACGTGCTGCCGAGCGCTTTGTTTGGCCTCCCAAGTTATCGGTCGGCGGAATTTTTCGAGAAAACATGGAGACGGCCGCGCGATACTACTGTATTTTTCTGGCGTCCGGTTTGTGTTCTTTCCAAACCGACGCTTTTTGGGGGATAATATCGTTAGCGGAGTTTCAGACGTTGCCGGCTCGCACGGTGTCGTGTGTCGAGAATATTATCCTGCGTAAGCCGCTACTTCTTGGGTTTTTGCAGGATCTGGTTGTTAATCTGACCCCTCTGGTCGCGGCTTAAGACGAACGTGGAATACGGCGGATGCGATCCGGCTTTAAATGCTTAATGTAGCAATGCGTTTAAACCCTTCCATTCCGTTAGAGCCCAATGGAATAGCCTCCTTCCTGAACTAATCTAAATATTAGATAATCCGCGGTCATAATCGTACATCGACGATTCTCGTTAAAGATCCTAACGTGCCTACGTTTCATCGACTAATTCATCCAATAGATCGTTCAACATAATCTACCCTTAAACCGCATCGCAGCAGACACGCAAACATTTTACTATATAAACTCCTTGAACCATCCAAATACTGAATAATCCACGCTCATAATCATACATCGAGAATTCTTAAAGATCCCAACGTACCTACGTGTCATCGACGAATTCATCGAATACATCATCCCACCTTACAATCTCCCGCTAAGCCATACAATGACAAACAGGCGAACATTTTATTATACAAACGTCCTATATCGAAATTGTCACCATGCAGTTGCCTTCTTCCTGAACCAACTCAAATATTAGACCGATTATGATTTTTTGATTATGACTCACAGTCATAATCATACACCGATAATGGTCCCTAAAGATCCCAACGTGCCTACATATCGTCGACTAATTCACCTAGTATAACGTCCAACCACACAATGGCAAACACGCAAAGATTTTATTATACAAAATTCACCCCCATCCAATCGTCGCCTCCACACCCACCTCCGTGCACATTTTTCAAAATCGACACCATGCAGTTGTCTTCTTCTTGACCCAACCCAAATATTAGATCGATTATGATTTTTTTATTATGACCCACAGTCATAATCATACACCGATAATGGTCCCTAAAAATCCCAACATGCTTACATATCGTCGACTAATTCATCCAATATATAGTCCAACCACACAACGGCAAACACGCAAAGATTTGAATATACAAAATTCACCCCCATTCAGTCGTCGCCTCCACACCCACCTCCGTGCACATTTTTCGAAATCGACACCATGCAGTTGCCTTCTTCTTGAGCCAACTCAAATATTTGATTATGATTTTTGATTATGACCCACAGTCATAATCATACACCGATAATGGTCCTTAAAGATTCCAACGTGCCTACATATCGTCGACTAATTCACCCAGTACATCGTCCAACCACACAACGGCAAACATGCAAAGATTTTATTATACAAAATTCACCCCCATCCAATCGTCGCCTCCACACCCACCTCCGTGCACATTTTTCGAAATCGAACCACCTCGCCCGTCGACCATCCTTTCCCGCCGAAGTCCGACCCGCCATACATTTATTCAGCCGTATTACTTATTTTATTACCCGAGACAGGCTCTCTCTCTGAAATATTCATTCGCGCTTGGCGCGCGTGCACTGCCATTTAGAAGACTCGATTACATAATTCCTGCGGACTCGAGAGCCGGGCGCCTTGATCTCGTGGGTAGTGCACTTTCTCCCTCTCTCGCTGCAGGAGTCTCAGGCTCTTCCTGCGTCGGCGGGCCGTCGCTCGTGCAGTTAATGAAACGACGTGCGTTAGCGCATCGACAAGCGAATGAGCCCGGAAAACTAAGGGATTATGCATCGCAGTGGGAGGGATGCTGCGCGAGAGATCGGACACACCCAAGAGTCTGCGTCTACGTGCTATAGGTACACACTATTGGTATTGATCCGCACGCACCACGTTCCTCTCGCTTCGCCCTGTGTTCCTCCTATCTTGCGCTTTTGCTCTCCTGTCGTCTCTGTTCGTCGCTTCCTCTCAACCCTCGCGTGCCTCTTCGATCTCGCGTCACGTCTGTCTTCGTCGTTCTTCGGGGACCTCTTACCTGCGTGGGTACTTCCGATCTTGTCTTCCTGCTGTATGTGGCTTCGCTCGCTCAGAATCTTCTAGGTCTCAGAATCTCCGTTTTCGTTCTCGCACTAGGCGCGGGTCTTTTGGGTCTGGTTTGACGTTTCTTTCTGTTCTTTGCGGGTCTCTTACCTGCGTGGTTACTTTCGATCTTATCTTCTTGTTCTAACGTCATTATGTTCACTCAGAACCTTCTAGGTTCTTCATACTCTAGCTATGTCTGGCTGCGCCGTTCTTTGTGTGTGGCCACTTCCGATTTTGTGTTCCTGCTGTAACGTTGCTTCGCTCGCTCAGAATCTTCTAGGTCTCAGAATCTCCGTTTTTCGTTCTCGCACCAGATTCGGGTCTTTTGGATCTCGTTCGACGTTTGTGTCTGTTCTTTGCGTGTCTCTTACCTGCGCGGTCACTTTCGATCTTATCTTCTTGTTCTAACGTCACTATGTTCACTCAGAATCTTCTAGGTTCTTCATACTCTAGCTATGTCTGGCTGCGCCATTCTTTGTGTGTGGCCTCTTGGATCTCGTTCGACGTTTGTATCTGTTCTTTGCGTCTTTTACCTGCGTGGTCACTTTCGATCTTACCTTCTTGTTCTAACGTCACTGTAACGTGGTTCTTCATACTTTCGCTACGTCTTCGTCGCACAAAATTTTGTGCTCCGTTTTTCGTCGCACAAAATCTCCGTTTTTCGTTCTCGCATCAGACGCTCCTGGATCTCGTTCGACGTTTGACTCTGTTCTTTGCGTGCCTCTTACCTGCATGGTCACTTTCGATCTTATCTTCTTGTTCGAACTGTCACTATGTCCACTCAGAATCTTCTAGGTTCTTCGTCATTCTTTGTGTGTCTCTTACTTGCATGGCCACTTCCGATTTTGTGTTCCTGCTTTAATGTGGCTTCGTCGTTTAGAATCTTCCAGGTTCTTTATACTCTCACTATGTCTGGCTTCGTTGTTCTTTGTGTGTGGCCACTTCCGATTTTGTGCTCCTGCTCAAACGTGACTTCGTCGCACAAAATCTCCGTCTTTCATTCTCGCATCAGACGCTCCTGGATCTCGTTCGACGTTTGACTTTGTTCTTTGCGTGTCTCTTACCTGCATGGTCACTTTCGATCTTATCTTCTTGTTCTAACGTCACTATGTCCACGCAGAATCTTCTAGGTTCTTCATACTCTCGCTATATCTGTCTCCGTCGTTCTTTGCGTAGCTCTTACCTGCATGGTTACTTCCGATTTGGTATTCCTGCTCTAATGTGGTTTCGTTCACTCAGAATATTCTAGCTTCTTTGCCCTCGCATCAGACGTGCGTCTCCTGCATCTATCTTCGTCGTTTTTTGCATATACCTTATCTACATAGCTACATCGGATTTTGTGTTCCTTAACGTGGCTTCGTTTGCTCAGAATCTGCTATATTCTGCGTTCTCGCACCAGACTCGCGTCTCCTGGATTTCGTTTGATGTTTATCTCAGTCGTTCCTTGCGTATCTCTTACCTGCACGGCCATTTCTGATCTTGTGTTCCTGCTCTCACGTTTGCTTATTCACCTCACCGATAGGAGAGCAAAGCTCCAAGACCTTATATATGACTAGGCATTAACAAACGCTGTTGCACAAGTTATTACAATTATGAACAAAATGGAAGAAATGGAAGAGCGCTTGTTAAAGAACAACTGCAAGTTTTTGCAATTAGCTAAAATAGAACAGTACATCCATACACAACGTTGACACACCCTTTAACATTATCGACTCCCGTTGACACTGGCTGTCGCGAAACATCGTGGCAATAGTTTCAACAAGAATTCTTGATCTAAAAATTTCCACCGTAAAAGGGCTTTCCTGTCATCCATTATTTGTAACAAGGTTGAGAGCAACACCCCACTCAACGTTCGCTCAGAATCTTCCAGCTACCTCGTATTCGCAGACTCTCACGTCTGCCGCCTATCTGCCCGTCTTCCCTTATCCGTTCATTGGCCCGCGTGATACAAGCCTGCACGTTTCTGCGCTCGGGTCTGTCGCTCGTGTCGCTGATGCCGATAATGAGATTGATCACGAGCGCGCACCCGGTCAATGCCAAGAACGGACGGCGTTCCGCTTCGCTGGCGTAAGATTTTCCCTGTCTCGCCATAAATGCGAATTATCGCGGTACACCGTGCGAACACGGCACTACGAGTTCTGCGCAAACAGCACTCGTCGTCGGTGATCGATCGCGTACGCTTGCAATCTTTCACTAAAGTATGATTGAAGGCGGAGTATCGGCGCAAACATGAGCAGGATGGAAACGTAGGAGTGACATGTGAGGAATGAAGTCGGTGATGAGGGGAATTGTCTATTGTTTCTGTGTGGACAATTTGGGATATTTTTGCAATTTTGTGCGAGTTGGTCTTTTAGATGTCCACTGGTAACTCGTCTTTGTTTTGGACAAGTAAGTAGGATTATGAAGGCATGTACAATGATAATTCTACGGAAAATGCTCTTATTTTTAACTAAGTTAAAATTCCGATTTCTGCGCAAACAGTACTCATTGCGAGTAATCGTTCGTGTACACTTGCAATCTTTCATTAAAGTATGAATGAAGGCGGAGTATCGGCGCAAACACGAGCAGGATGGGATTACATGTGAGAAATACAATGATGAATTCTATTGTTTCTGTGTGGACAGTTTGCGATATTTTTGTATATTTGTGCGAGTTGGTCTTTTAAGATGTTCATTGGCAACTCGTGTCTATTTGTTTCGGACAACATAGGTAGGATTATTAACACGTTGACTGCCAAGCATATTTTACTATATTAGAACTACGATGCTATGAAATACTACAGCGTTGGACTGAATTATGCAAAATGTAAAGAATGTGCAGGTATTGAAGACCAAAAGATCGCATCACTATTCTAACAATATCTGCATTTATAAAATAATCGTTGCTACCCTTTGCAAATATTTTGGATCTTCAATGAAATCTCTTGTACCGGTCACTGGTGACCATCACGGCAGTCAAAGTGTTAACTAAGTTGAAATTCCGAATTCTGCGCAAACAGTACTCGTTGCGAGTAATCGATTATGTACGCTTGCAATCTTTCACTAAAGTATGATTGAAGGCGGAGTATTGGTGCAAACATGAGCAGGATGAAAACGTAAGAGCAACATGTGAGAAGTGAAACTAATAGTGTGGGGAGTTTATTGTCTCTTCGTTGAGAGTTTGCGATGTTTTTGCAATTTCTTGCAAGTCTGTTTTTAAGATGTTCACTGTCAACTTTTCTGTTTATCTGCTTCGAAATTCACAAGTACGGACTATTAAAGCATGTACAATAATATTGCAAAAACTTGTTTTTTATTCTTCTTTAGAACTAATTATTAGTAATATTATAGTATAAACTGTACAACAACCTTTTAATATATTTGTACAGTTCATACACGTTAAAAAACATTTATCATAATTATCTATACTTCACCTTGGAATTCCAGAAGAGACACATAATTTATTTCACTTCGTGTACTTTCGCTTTTCAAACACCTAGTATACAAAAAGGTTTCGTTCAAAGAAGAATAAAGAGCAGCCTGAAATCTTACACCGAGAAAATGGCGAAGCTTCATTTCGCATAGAAAACTGTTCTCGGAATAACTAGCGATGGTTTCCAACAGGCTATTCTTATACTGCGTTCGTCTCAACTCGGGACCTGCTGAGATGAAATGTAATGTCGTGTCACACCCGACTGGCGACTACAAGGGTTACGTTTCCACTTTTTCCGCGTGTTCGACGATAATTCCGTGAACACAGTTTCTGACGTGGGAATTACGGTCACGTTCGCAGCATCGACGGCTGAGATTGTACTTTCTGGCACTCGTTAATGCCCCAGTGTCCGCGATCGGTGCTGACTACGGCCCGCAATCGATTAGTCAGCCTCGCGTGCTCTGGAAGTCAATCTTCCCCTGCAACGACCGTTCCGCTCGAGCAGCAAATTTGCCTCGATGATTTACGAGCGCAAGGATACTTTTCGCGCACTCGCGATACCCGACGCGCCCAGTTTCATCAGCCGAGCCGACGTCCGCACTGTCAAGAAGCATCCAATTAAGTGTCTACTTAAAAACATATTAAAGCCGATATACGCGAGACGTGATGCTTATAAAA
Source organism: Cryptocheilus praepositus (assembly GCA_033815515.1). Lineage (NCBI taxonomy): Eukaryota > Metazoa > Arthropoda > Insecta > Hymenoptera > Pompilidae > Cryptocheilus > Cryptocheilus praepositus. The sequence continues at coordinate 7,635,340 of JAWWQZ010000303.1, read as the reverse complement.
ATTAAGATGATTAAGATTAATGGTCAAGCCAAACAAACTTTCGCGTGTTTATCATTTTCAGATATTTCACGTTTTCCTGATGGGCCCGCAGTCGCAATCTGTGCACTTTCGTGTGTTTGGAAGTTCTAAACTGCACGCGTTTCAGATGTTTTGTACCTTCGACGTAACATTAAAAAAGACTACTTACGCCAACACTCACTATAGTGGCATACCATTCAAGGAGATGACATACGCGAAAGCCACTACACTGACGTAATGTCAAAAAGATATATGCAAAAATCACTCTACTGATGTACCATTCGCAAAGATCACATACGCATTACAGTGGCGTACCGTTAAGAAACATGACATACGCGAATGAGTCATTCCATTGGCGTGCCATTCAAGAAGATGACATTCCCGAAACCACTATACCGACGTAACGTTAAAAAAGATTACTTACACCAAACTCACAACACTAACGCACCATTCAAGAAGATTACATACGCTTAATGCTTTGACTGCCGTGATGACCGGCGCAAAAGATTTTGCTGATGATCTAAAATATTCGCAGTGGGTAGCAATAACTATTTTATAAATGCAGTTGTTGGAATAGTGATGCGGTCCTTTGGTCTGCTATACCTGCACATTATTTACATTTTGCATAATTCAGTCAAACGCTGTACTATTTCATAGCATCACCGTTCTAATACGGCAAAATACACACGACAATTAACACTGTGACTGCCAAACGTATTTTGCTATGTTAGAACCGCGATGCGATGAAATACTGCAGAGTGTAATTATATCATGCAAAATAAAGGTAACGCAGAGTTGTCAGAAGCCAAAGTATTGAAGCACCGTTCCAATATCAATTGCTTTTACAAGACTGCAAATAGGTTTTATGACGAAGTTTTTGCATTTATAGTAAAATCTGTTGCGCCGGTCACTGCGTACTTTGCTATGATACAACCGCGATGCGATTAAATACTGCAGAGTATAATTAAATCATGCAAAATAAAGGTAACGCAGAGTTGTCAGAAGCCAAAGTATTGAAGCATCGTTTCAATATCAATTGCTTATACAAGATTGCAAATAGGCGTCATTGCGAATTTTGTACATTTTCAATAATATCTTTTGCACCGGTCACCGGTGACTACCGTGGCAGTCAACGTGTTAACTTCTTAAGCCTCTACACCGCCGTTCGCAAAGATCATACCCCCTACTGCAGTTCAAGCAACCAAATAGCCCAAACCCACTGCAACAGCGTCGAGTAGCCAACAGGTTAAACTTTCGGCATTCCTCCTCACGCAGGACCAACCGCGTAAAAATATCGCCCGACCCTCAGCAAACGGATATCAGCAGCGAATGACTGCATCGCGTTTGTCCTAATCCGAGCGCAACCGGAAAGGCCTCCAATTGTCATGCAGCCGGCAGACGACTTGCCAGGACTTCCCAGGCGCGTAACATATAGCAAGCGCGCGGGCGTAAAAACGTGGCTGAAATACGTGAAAACCGTTCTCACTCGCTCATCTTGTCCACGCGATCATGTCGACTCTCAGCCGCCCACGAGGACTGTGGATCCATTTTCCACGCGACTCTTTTCCTGGCCGATTTGTCTGCGCGCCACTTTCAGGCGTCGTTCATCGGCGGAAAGGCGTGCGCGCGAAATGGTGCGGAAAAATCGCAGGTGGCAATCATTTTCGTCGGGACGTTGTGCGGCTGCAGTTTGCCGTGGTGCGAATTTTCGCTGGTTAGCTGCTGCGAGTACTGAAGAAAACGTATGGCAAAATGTGTCGCAAGAAGTGGGCGATTCGAGTACATGATTAAGCAGAGTGGGAGTGCAGTTATAATTGCGGTATCTTTACCTATCCAGCGCATTTGACAGCTTGAAAGAAAGTGAGCACGGCCGCCACGGCGTGCCAAGAAAAAATGGCTATAGGGACAATAGTCTCATGTTTGGTGACGAACCGAATATTCTGCTTCGAACCCCAGTTTTGGCCCGCACGCGAAATGATGCAGAAAAATTTCAGGTGGCAGTCGTTTTCGTCGGGACGTTGTGCGGCTGCAATTTGGCGTGGTGCGAATTTTCGCTGGTTAGCTGCTGCGAGTACTGAAGAAAGCGTATGGCAAAGTGTGTCGCAAGAAGTGGGCGATCGCGAGTGCAGTGTGAGTGCGGTTATAATTGCGGTATCTTTACCTGTGCGGCGCATTTGATAGCTTGAAAAAAAGTGAGCACGGTAGCGGTGTGTAAACAAAAATAATTTGACATTAGTCTCATGTTTGGTGACGAATCGAATATTCAGGTCGCATTTTTCTAAGTCGCAATTTTCTAACTAAATTCTCTGAGTTTATTTGATTTTCTGATGATATCGATTTGTATAATTCCTTCCGGACGTGCCATATGTGATACGTTTATGTGATACGATTACGGTACTCGAAAGAGTTCAATAGAAAATCGCCGCTATATTAGATCATTTTGGTTTGAGGCAGGTTATGCAAAATTATAATATCCAACCGTTCTGTATATACCGCAATACACCATAACTCTAATTTCATGAGCGTCGTTCGTATTGCTAGACAGAAGTACCACGCATCTATCTATCGTCGGTCTAGGTACGTGCGATCACAAAGTATTTAGACGTTCCGCAGCCTGCCACGCCATTATATTAAGTTACACCCCGTTCGACGTCAACAGCATATTTCTCCACGTCGTTGAAAATTGACAGCAGAAGCTGCACGCGCTAAATCGAAAGTACAACAGGGGGACTGCGGAACTGACGTCATCCGAGGCAGACGCTGTACACACATTCTTGAGCCGACAAACACGTCTTCTGCCATCGGCTATGTACCTGTGCCGTTTGCTCGGGACAGTCTGTCCATTGCAGCTCGAAAAAACCGGAATTTGCGCAATGCCGATGTTTCGCGATATTCCGTCTGCTTGCAAAAAGATTTCCAATGAAATGGCAACGTGCGCGACGCCGATCACGAAGTGATTTCATTAACCGTTTGAGTACTATGGTCGCATATATCCGTCGGAAGCTTTTAGTGTGAACGATGGGCGCATATATGCGCTTGTCAATTTTGCTCATCCCTCACGCAATACAATCTTTACTATCAGTATTGATAGTACTCTAATATTACTATCAGAGATGAATACGCGATTTGGTACGGTTAGTCATTCAGCGTCTGACGTCTGCCTTACAATTTTTGTAATTTTGTAATACTGCAAATAATGTATCAGGTCTACCGGAAAGTTCTGTCTAATAATGTCATGGCAAGTTCCAATAATTTTGAACGTGTTCGCTTGAAACATGCTTGACTACTTCTGTTTATCACTGTATTTCTATGTGTGTCTTCTTTGAAACGTACCGAAACAATGGTTTCATCATTTCACACTTACGCATTGAAAATTGATTTTTCCCTTTAACACTTCGACTGCCATGCGTATTTTACTATATTAAAACTGCAACCGGATGAAGTACTACAGAATACGATTGAATTCCGCAAAGTGAAAATAACGCGAAGGTATCGGAGACCAAAGAATTGAATCGCTATCTAATATTAATTGCATTTACAAAATTATAAATTGCGACCGATTGAGTATTTTTTGAGTTTTTGTACCGAAAGAATAGTTTCATTATGTCACACTTACGCATTGAAACTTGATTTTTTCCTTTAACACTTCGACTGCCATGCGTATTTTACTATATTAAAACTGCAACCGGATGAAGTACTACAGAGTACGATTGAATTCTGCAAACTGAAAATAACGCGAAGGTATCGGAGACCAAAGAATTGAATCGCTATCTAATATTAATTGCATTTACAAAATTATAAATTGCGACCGATTGGGTATTTTTTGAGTTTTTGTACCGAAACAATGGTTTCATCATTTCACACTTACGCATTGAAACTTGATTTTTTCCTTTAACACTTTGACTGCCATGCGTATTTTACTATATTAAAACTGCAACCGGATGAAGTACTACAGAATACGATTGAATTCTGCAAAGTGAAAATAACGCGAAGGTATCGGAGACCAAAGAATTGAATCACTATCTAATATTAATTGCATTTACAAAATTATAAATTGCGACCGATTGGGTATTTTTTGAGTTTTTGTACCGAAACAATAGTTTCATCATTTCACACTTACGCATTGAAACTTGATTTTTTCCTTTAACACTTCGACTGCCATGCGTATTTTACTATATTAAAACTGCAACCGGATGAAGTACTACAGAATACGATTGAATTCTGCAAAGTGAAAATAACGCGAAGGTATCGGAGACCAAAGAATTGAATCGCTATCTAATATTAATTGCATTTACAAAGTTATAAATTGCGACCGATTGGGTATTTTTCATTTCACACGAGTTTTTTTTCCTTTAACACTTCGTACCGAAACAATAGTTTCATCATTAATATTAATTGCATTTACAAAGTCATAAATTGCGACCGCATAGTTTCATCATTTCACACTTACGCACTTGATTTTTTCCTTTAACACTTTGACTGCCATGCGTATTTTACGCATTGAAACTTTGATTTTTTACAAAGTTATAAATTGCGACCGATTGGGTATTTTTTGAGTTTTTGTACCGAAACGTTTCATCATTTCACACTTACGCATTGAAACTGACTGTATTTTACTATATTAAAACTGCAACCGGATGAAGTACTACAGAATACGATTGAATTCTGCAAAGTGAAAATAACGCGAAGGTATCGGAGATCAAAGAATTGAATCGCTATCTAATACTAATTATATTTACAAAATTATAAATTCCGACCATTTGGGTATTTTTTTAATTTTTCATGAGATCTTTTGCGCCGGTCACTGATGACCACCATGGCAGTCAACGTGTTAATTCGCAAACGGCCAGAACTATTCGAAGTATACTTACCACACATTGCACGGCTTCTGTAAAGCGTTTCGTGTGAAAGTAGTGCCAACGGTGTCTTCGCACAACTGCACAGGCATTTTTACAAACGGATCTTCGCTCGCTATGCCACGCTGTTCCGGAATAATTCGACTGAATTTCGAATGTGTGTTTGACACGCGTCAAAGGACGCAGCTCCGTTCGCGAGTGATACATACAGCATCGCGCATTGCCACCTACGGTCGTGGGAATGAAAGGGAAAGAACGGAAGATCAAAAGTTATTGCACGTGAACGCGTTCTCATTGTGCTTTCTGTATAGTACGTATTTTACTGGGGGTTTTGTCGTTTTACTGGGCGCGTTGTTGTATTTTAGCCAGCTTTGAGATCCTATATGACAGTGGCGTTTGCATGTCCAGACGGAGAGTTACGTACGTGTGTCGCGTATGGACGAAAGTGGGCTAATTTGATGACAGTCTGGTCCCGCGTGGCTTCTAAATAGTTACTTCGCGAAATTACACGGATTACCGGCGAATTCACGCAGACGCCTCAAACAAGCGGGAGCAACTTCGCGGTAAGCGCCGCTGTCAGTTGTGAAATATTCCCGGTTATCAGTTAAAGTGAAGTTTGCGAGTTTAATTGGTGCATTGATGTAAATGAGTGCCCTTCTACTTGGCGGCGATAGTTTGTTATTAATCAAACTTATTTGGACGCTTAGCGTTATTTCGGAAGTTTCCAGTTGCCTCCTCAGAAGTGGGTATAATGAAGACAGATATGAATTTAACTAACTTATGTTGGAAATGAAATGATGCAGTGACATATATATTGATGTGGTAGGCATTGTATGTATATTACATAAATTTATATTCAGTTGATTATATGGTAAAAAAGCTGTCCATTGTATAGACTCATGAGAAAGTGACCACAAGGTTCCGAAACAATGTTGAGTGTATTAATAAATTTGGTCAGTAACGTCATACGCCGCACTTTAGAATCTTGTAAATTGACTGAAAGATAATATGCCCCTTTCTTAGTCCAAAATATAATTTGCCTTCACGTTTCAATCAAAAATATTTTCTCCCCATTTCCTCACATCTCCTTTCCGCCTATCGCGTCATTCGCAATATTTTTCCACTTTCCCGTAAATTGGCTGAAAAATAACACGTCCCTCTCTCAGTCGATAAAGAGCCCTTAATAACCTGTGCCGTCAAGACGCGTTCATAAAGTAAAATTTCCCTTAGCGTCGCAACCCAAAATACATCCGTTTATCTCCTCTTCGGTAGCGTCGAAGCGCGTAGCCTGGTTTATTAAACGAAATTTGACTTAACCTCTCAGCCACGAAAATATCATATTACTCTCCACCCAAACTCTCCGCGTCTTCCCATCGGCTTTGCCGAGGCGTCCGCGGCGAAAAGTTTCCGGGTTTGCGGCGAGCGTGAAAAACTCGGTTGCATCTTCATCTCCGGACGGGAATCGGAGGGGTCGATCGATTGCACTCTCGACCGCCCGGAGCACAGTCGGTTGAACTGGAACACCCTGAGCCCATCGAACTTCTGCGCCCCAACTTCCCGACGGCGACCCACTACAACGCGGACCCGTTGTTCTTAAGCTGGGAGTACGGCACGAGGGTTAACGAGTACGGTCTTCGTGTGCTCGATTTAACGCACGTTAAATAACCCGGCACATTAAAGCGGCAGTATCAGCAGACTTCTTTTCCGCGCATGGTGACGCAGTCGCTGTTGAGGTTTTATTATAAGAGATAATATTAGGGAAGATAAAAATGTGGTGTAGTGACTGGACAACCGAATGCTGGGCATTTATGTCGATAAAATGGGATGGAATGAGAAAAACGCGTCAACGTAGAATTTGCTTAGAGCATTGTCATAATTTGAGAATTATGCTGACTTTCTATCCGCGAGTTGTTTGTTACTTCTAGGCATTAGGGTGAGCACGGTAGCAAGAATGGAGAAAAAATAAGCTTAGTACTTTAAGTAGCAGACTTCTTTTCCGCGCATGGTGACGCAGTCGCTGTTGAGGTTTTATTATAAGAGATAATATTAGGAAAGATAAAAATGTGGTGTAGTGAGTGGACAACCGAATGCTGGGCACTTATGTCGATAAAACAAGGTTGTAATAAGAAAAATGCATTAACGTAGAATTTGCTTAGAGCATTGTCATAATTTCACTGTCGATCTTCAAGATACCTGTTCAGTGTCGAGGACGGATGCTTGTATACCTGGCTTTCCTCGACAGTTATGTTGATGGGGTGTCTTTCTAACCGCGAGTTGTTTTTTACTTCTAGACATTAGGGTGCGCACGGAAGCAAGAATGGAGAAAAAATAAGCTTAGTAAATTAAAGAGTATTAGCAGACGTCTTTTCCGCGCTTGTTGTCGCGGTTGCTGTTGCGGTTTTATTAGAAGAGATAATATTAGGAAAGATAAAAATGTGGTGTAGTCACTGGACAACCGAATGCTAGGCACTTGTGTCGATAAAATGGGATATAATAAGAAAAATGCGTCAACGTAGAATTTGCTTAGAGCATTGTCATAATTTGGGTGTCGATCTTCAAGATACCTGTTCAGCATCGAGAAGGACCTGTGCTTGTATACCTGGCTTTCCTCGACAGTTATGCTGATGGGGTGTCTTTCTATCCGCAAATTGTTTTTTACTTCTAAGCATTAGATTGAACACGGCAGCAAGAATGGAGAAAAAATAAGCTTAGTAGATTAAGAAGTATCAGCAGACGTCTTTTCTGCACTTGTTGACGCGGTCACTATTGCGGTTTTATTAGAAGAGATAATATTAGGGAAGATAAAAATGTGGTGTAGTGACTGGACAACTGAATGCTGGGCACTTACGTCGATAAAACAAGGTTGTAATAAGAAAAACGCATCAACGTAGAATTTGCTTAGAGCATTGTCATTTTTTGACTGTTGATCTTCAAGATACCTGTGCAGCGTCGAGAAGGACCTGTGCTAGTATACCTGGCTTTCCTCGACAGTTATGCTGATGGGATGTCTTTCTATCCGCAAATTGTTTTTTACTTCTAAGCATTAGATTGAACACGGCAGCAAGAATGGAGAAAAAATAAGCTTAGTACATTAAGAAATATCAGCAGACGTATTTTGCGCACTTGTTGACGCGGTCGCTGTTGCGGTTTTATTAGAAGAGATAATATTAGGAAAGATAAAAATGTGGTGTAGTGACTGGACAACCGAATGCTGGGCACTTATGTTGATAAAACGCGATGTAATAAGAAAAACGTGTTAACGTAGAATTTGCTTAGAGCATTCTCATAATTTGGGTGTCGATCTTCAAGATACTTGTTCAGCGTCGAGAATAAACGTGAGTGCTTGTATACCAGGCTTTCCTCGACAATTATGCTGACTTTCTATCCGTGAGTTGTTTTTTACTTCTAGGCATTAGGGTGAGCACGGTAGCAAAAATGGAGAAAAAAGTAGGCTTAGTAGATTAAGTAGTATCAGCAGACGTCTTTTGCGCCCATGATGACGCGGTTGTTGTTGCGGTTTTATTAGAAGAGATAATATTAGGGAAGATAAAAATGTGGTGTAGTGACTACGTGATGTAATCACTGGCCAACCGAATACTGAGCAGTTATGCTGATAAAACCGCGATGTAATAAGAAAAACGCGTCAACATAGGGCTTGCTTAGAGCATTGTCATAACTTGGGTGTCAATCTTCAAGATACCTGTTCAGCGTCGAGAAGAACGGGTGCTTGTATACCTGGTTTTCCTCGACAGTTATGCTGATGGGGTGTCTTTCTATCCGCGAGTTGTTTTTCACTTCTATGTATTAGGGTGAGCACGGTAGCAAGAATGGAGAAAAAATAAGCTTAGTACATTAAGAAATATCAGCAGACTTCTTTTCCGCGCATGATGACGTAGTCGCTATTGCGGTTTTATTAAAAGAGATAATATTAGGAAAGATAAAAATGTGGTGTAGTGACTGGACAACCGAATGCTGGGCACTTAAGTTGATAAAACGCGACGTAATAAGGAAAACACGTCAACGTTACACTCTACAACGTAAAATTTGCTTAGGGCATTCTCATAGTTCAACGGTCACTCTTCACGATACCTGTTCAGCGTCGAGAAGGACGCATGTGTGTTTGCACAAGTGTGCTTGCACCCCTGGCAAATTTCCTCACAGTCACGCTGATGAAGCGTCTTACTATGCACGAGTTCTTTTCTCACTTGCATGGCACGAAGGCAGATACAGAAGCAAGAGCGCAGGGAAATATAAGTTAAGGAGATAGAGTGAAGAATGAAGGGAATACAGAATCGACACTGGTATTTGGTACGGGTATGCGGATACCCAATATGTCGAATTCGGGTTGGGTCGAGAATTTAACTTGGGCTTGGATTGGGATCCTGTAAGTTCGCAAGTTTCGGGTACCTGAAGGGTCGAGTCGGGATCCCAAAAGTTTGCAAGGACGCTTTTCATGTTTTTTCAGTCTGATCTGATACTTTAATTTCTTCTGATACTCTGAGATCAGAAGAATTAGATTATTCTGTATCAGAATACTTGCTCTTCGTAAATTGTATATTCGAACGCTACTAGTGCTTAGGCAAGATGTCGGAAGGTTTTATGTGACAGGACGCGTATGAAATATTTTGAGTAAAAACCTTACGCAAGTGTACCAAAATATCCCAGAATCGATTTACTAAAATTTTTGCATCTTCGTGAATATATGAAATATCCATTGTGAAACGTTAAAAATTTGCTCACCACCGCAGCGCCTCCTGTCAATTAACGCAATATATCTGTGTATGGCTATACATTTCGGAATATACAAAAATTGGAAGATTTCGGACGATTTTGCATAGCGTCCTTTCGTGGGTGGCACTTTCTGATCATTTTAAAAGCGAGATTTTTGAACGTGTGTATATCAAGTCTTTTGAGATTTTCCGATTTGAAATCTGCGCCGCACCTAACATACATGTCCATTGACGCCCTGTGAACCGTCCGAATGACGCGCTTTTGCAACGCGATGCTCTGCCACTTTGCATCCTTATTCTTAGCAGGTAGCGAACGATTAACGAAAGTATTTATGTATTAAATAATCAGACCTTTAGTCTGTTATATCGTTTAATCGATGGTTTCAAAAATATCCTGCGCATTCATGATGTAATCAATTTAAAATGCTTCCTTCCTAATACATCTGGTCATCAATATCCTGTGTCACGCGTAAAAATGCTCACCACCGCAGCGCAAACTGTCAATTAACGCGTCTAAGGCCGATTTGGAAGTCGCAGTAGTCGCGGCAAGAATCTAGTTTTTGTATTTACGCAGTCAGTTGTTCAGATATTAATCAGAGGAGTGTCATTTCGTAAATGTACCGTATATCAAGTTACATTCTCCTATTTGAACCTGTGCACTGTAGAATGACGCGCTTAATAATAACCGATAATTCATAGTATACATGATATGAATCTAGTGAAAGTATTTATGTATTGAATAATCAGACCTTTAGTCTATTATATCGTTTAATCGATGGTTTCCAAAATATACGGCGCATTAAGTGACGTTTTCCTATTTAAAATGCTTCTTTCCTAATATGTAGTGTATGATGTACTATATGTACTGTAAAATGCCACGTATAATAACAACTGGCAAATCACAGTAGATGTGGCAAGAATCTACTTAAACGATTTACATAGTCAATTGCGCAGATACTTAGGCGGGGAATTATCTTTCCGGAAATGTACGGCGCGTTAAGTTACATCCCCCCGCTAAAGTACCGGTAATATGTCTTTCGGAAGCTCTTCAATTCAACCTTTACCTTAGAGAGTAACCCAGGCGCACCGTCGAATTAACCAGTTTCCTCGCGGTGACATTGTTGGTACACGACGGATACCCCCACGAGACATATTACATGACCCGAGAACAACGTGAACCTCACTGCCGCGCCCTGAAATACATTGTATAAGTGTGAAGTGATTACTGACAATGTAAATGATCATTAATCCTCGGAGCCGACAAAAAAAATCAGGAGCTAAACATAAGAAACCAAGTCATACAAGATAACATACTATGTAATACAGTAGACACCGGTATAACGCAAGTTTTTACAACGCGCTGTATAATAAAATATTCGTTGCCCTAAAATGTTGACTGCTACAGCAGTTTATGTGTTACTCGCAGGGGCCACAAGAAAATGTTCTTTATTCTAAGCATATAATGACAAGATGATAAGAAGTATGGTTATATAAAACGTATGTCTTATTCATAATGCTTTTATCTGGTGGCCCCTTGGTGCACTCAACTACACTTTACGAGTGGTTTTTAATATTTTCTTACAAGTATAAGGGAACGGCTATTTAATGCAATTGTCCGAAGAAGATTACGACATAAAATGCAGAAGGACTAGAAGGAGAAGCAGAAGGAAGAACAGTTTTGCTTAGTTTTGTTACCAAAAAAAAAGTTACAAACCATTGTTCAAAAGATGCTAAAATTTTGACGAAAAAAGCTATTGCATTCGGCGGATATTGCGATGACGCCTCATTTATGCTTAAGTTGTTTTATGAAGTTGTTTTATTTTAACATAATACATAGTGCTTTAACTAAAATCGTCAAGTGTCGAATACTCAATTTTTCACCTCGTTCTTTATTTCCATTTTTCATTCAGTTAGCATTCCCTCCCAAAAAAGGACATTGTCTTCCTCAGTCATTCAAACAAATCTTTTGTGTCACAATATTGTCACCTCGGCGACGTTGCTTCATATTTTTCAGTTGACAACCATATTACAATATTTCGAAATACTTACAATACTTATACTATAATAATTCGAAACAATTGATCCACTTTGGTCACCGCTAATCAACGTTACCGTCAATCAACCTGTCGACGCTTCTTCCTACACGCGACGCAACTAAACGACAGGCCGTTTCTTATGTTTCAGCCGCGGACAGTGCCGACGCCCCGAAGAAAAAGGGTTTCTTCAAGGGCTTCTGGAAGAGGTCGCGCCATTATTCCTTGGAGAACCAATAGCCCAGGTGCGCCAGGGTGACGGGCCGCCAACGACAGAGACAGACGCACCAGCAGCAGAATTATCAGCAACGCATCGCTACCACCGCCCTCACGAGCAATCCCTGTTGCTGCATCGTTCAGTAGTCTGAGAGGCGTCGGGGAAAGTGGCGATTGTCCTTCGAATTGCCCCGCGATTTTCTCCCGCGCGACGTTCCTCCGCTTCGCCGAAACACGACTTCCGTTTTGACGCGCTTCGCCATTTTTTAACCCTTCTTCAAACTTAGACACCTCGGGCGAGTACGGTAGATTTCAAGGAATTCGGTAGACTGCGAGTTCGGTAGAGTTTGGATTTCGTAGTAGATGACGTGGGGATGTTTTGTAGTGTCGCGCTTGACGCGACGATTGAGAATTTTGAACGTGTGTGAACGATTGTTTTTATTCGTTTTGTTAACGTGACGCTTTTCGTCGGATGTGAAAGCTTTTTTGGGTCGTTTGTGGTTTTTCGTTTTCGGGCGGTTTAGTGACTACTTAGTGGGGGGTAGGTGTAGTTTCACGGGCGCGCGGAAATTTGTACCTTAGGCTTTAGTCTCGCACACGTCCAAACGCACCTGACTTGGAACTTTGTTTGTACGATTGCACAAGTGTATTGTTGAATGTTCAATTATATTTCGTTGTCATTTATTTTCGTAACTTTCGACATCGTCTGATCCTCCACGAAACGCATTTTAAGGCTTTTCAAAGACCTGGCATGGAGCATTCATAATTTACCGGAACCCCACTATTCACAATCACCGATCCCAATGTATAATTTGCCTCCGAGAACTCAATGATTTTTTGAAAACACGTGTCGCCATGCGTATAATTTACAAGAACCCCACTATTCAAAAACACTGACCGATCCCACCATATATTTTGCCACCGAGAACGGAACCAATTTTTTCGAAAGTGCGCATAATTTGCAGGAAGTCCACCATTCGAAAACACTCACCGATCCCACCATTTAGTTTAGTTCAATAATTTTTTCGCCTCTTTGCGCATAATTTGCAGGAAGTCCTCCATTCGAAAACACTCACCGATCCCACCATTTAGTTTGCCTCTGAAAATTCAATAATTTTTTCGAAAACACGAATCTTTGTGCGCATAATTTGCAGGAAGTCCTCCATTCGAAAACACTCACCGATCCCACCATTTAGTTTGCCTGCGAAAATGCAATAATTTTTTCGACAACACGGATCTCTGTGCACATAATTTACAGGAATCCCACTATTTAAAAACACTCACCCATCCCATCATAAGACATGCCTCCGAAAGTTCAACAGTTCCTTCTAAAAATGCGTATCGTCATGCGTATCATTTACAGGATCCCTGCTATTCAAAATTACTCACCAATTCCACCGTATAATTTATCTCCAAAAACTCAACAGTTTCTTTCAAACCACACTTAACCCTGTGCACATAATTTATAGGATTCCTGCTCTTCAACGGTACTCACCGATCCCATGATACAATTTACGTCCAAAAACTGAACCGTTTCTTCCAAAAACGCATATTACCATGCACATAATTTGCAGGAACCCTGCCATTCAACCATACTTATTGATCCCACCATACAACTTGCCTCCAAAAACGCAACAATTCCTTTCCAAAAACCCGTATCGCCGCATTCTATTTTTAACGCCGATCCGGTCGATGCGATAAATTTCCATCGACTCCGCCTTATCCAGAGAATTCATTAATTCCTCAAACGCCTTTCCATCTTCCGGCACAGAACGCCGCGGAGCAAAAGAAGCGGTCGGTTCTTCGATCTCATCGACCCTTTCGCTCCGGCGATCCTCTCGGAATTCGGCTCAGATCGAAAGCGTGTGTCAGACGCCGGGGCGACTTTTTAATCGTTCATTAGCGGATCGCCTTGTCAGCGAGGGGATCTCGCTCGGACGGCAATCAGCGGATGATCGGCTTTCGCAAAATGTTTCGCCGCGCACCGATCGATAGCCGACGCTGCCGACGTAACGAACAGCAATGAGATTTTACTCGACAACGCCACGCTCCCTAATTAAGTGCAAACTGACGGGGACTAAGGGATTTACAACGTGCTTGTTATATTTGCATACTCGGATCACACCGCGCATGTGCCAGACGCGAAAAAGAATCTGACTCGGTTGAGGGACGCAGTTCAGTTAATCGGTCAGTTCACTTATGTACTGACCAAGACTTTTTATGGATGCTTACACATCTTTGACTGTATGACAAAAACAAATGTTGACTCTTAACGCGTCGGTTGTTTCTTCAATGCCGAAAATGGAATGGAATGGAAAATGGAAATGGAATAATCGGCTTAGTCAAATCAAACACACAATATAAATGTCTACAATTTTATTTTTCAACATACGAACCTTCCATGTCGAGACACCTTTGCATCTGGCGGTGCCACCTCTCCAGACGAAAAACCATCTTCACTGTTGCACTGGTTGCACTGGTGTAGCAAAAACAAATGTTGACTCTTAACGCGTCGGTTGTTTCTTCAATGCCGAAAATGGAAGCTTTACTTTTAAAAGAAAGTAGGCAGCTGTTTCTGAATATTTGTTTGATACTTATCGTAGTGATATGCTTTATTTCAGTGTGAATAATACTTGAATTTTACTGATTTCCCCTATGTTCTTGGTTTGTTTGGATAAATATCGGATATTCCTTCGTATGCCATTTCTCGTTTTGTTCTTATCTCTTATAACATACAACGAGACACCTTTGCATCTGGCGGTGCCATCCTCTTTTTGCAAACTGTTGACTCCCTACAAAATGGAATGGAATGGAAAATGGAAATCGAATCATCCCCGATCAAACACACAATCAAATCCGTCTCCATTTTCCGTCACGAGTTAACTGTGCAGCCGCGCGCTATTTTTATTTCTGTCAATTCCCAACTGACTGATTCGTAATAAATCGTAATCTAAATGTTGACTGAACGTCGACTTCAATGCCGAAAATGGAATGGAATGGAAAATGGAAATGGAATAATCGCCGTTCATCAAACACACAATATAAATGTCCACAATTTTATTTTTCAACATACGAACCTTCCATATCGAGACACCTTTGCATCTGGCGGTGCCATCTCTCCAGACGAAAAACCATCTTCACTGTTGCACTGGTTGCACTGGTGTAGCAAAAACAAATGTTGACTCTTAACGCGACGGTTGTTTCTTCAATGCCGAAAATGGAATGGAATGGAAAATGAAATGGAATAATTTTATCGGCAAACACACAATATAAATGTCACAATTTTATTTTTCAACATACGAACCTTCCATGTCGAGACACCTGCACTGGCGGTGCCACCTCTCCAGACGAAAAACCATCTTCACTGTTGCACTGGTTGCACTGGTGTAGCAAAAACAAATGTTGACTCTTAACGCGACGGTTGTTTCTTCAATGCCGAAAATGGAATGGAATGGAAAATGGAAATGGAATAATCGGCTTAGTCAAATCAAACACACAATATAAATGTCTACAATTTTATTTTTCAACATACGAACCTTCCATGTCGAGACACCTTTAATCTGGCGGTGCCATTTCGCCGACGAAAAACTATCTTCACTGCGCACTGGTTGCACTGGTGTAGCAAAAACAAATGTTGACTTTTAACGCGACGGTTGTTTCTTCAATGCCGAAAATGGAATGGAATGGAAAATGGAAATGGAATAATCGGCTTAGTCAAATCAAACACACAATATAAATGTCTACAATTTTATTTTTCAACATACGAACCTTCCATGTCGAGACACCTTTGCATCTGGCGGTGCCACTTCTCCAGACGAAAAACCATCTTCACTGTTGCACTGGTTGCACTGGTGTAGCAAAAACAAATGTTGACTCTTAACGCGACGGTTGTTTCTTCAATGCCGAAAATGGAATGGAATGCGCGCAATGAAAATGGAATAATCGTTTGGCAAATCAAACACACAATATAAACGTCTTCAATTTTATTTTTTGTGGCATACGTTCCATAAATTTCGATACTGCTAAACGTTGGTCCAGCAAAAACCATCTTCACTGTTGCACTGTCGTGAGAAACGTTGACTCTTAACGCGACGTTCAATGCCGAAAATGGAATGGAATGGAAAATGGAAATGGAATAACAAACCATCACAATGCATCTTATTTTTCAACATACGTTCGTTGTCCTCTGTGGAACACGGTTCACTTATGTTTTTTTTTTTTTGTTGTATCGATTTTCAATATCACGTGCAGGTATCTGATGGTTTGGATCTAGATCCCGAATGTTCGTAAAATTTCGTTACCCGAAATGAGTCGGGTTGGGTCAGAATTCTGAAAGTTTCTAACCTTCTATGCTTCTTCGTGATTTCCCCATCGGATTTGGTTTTCCAACTTTCTAACAAGATGAACTTTTGTATTTTGTGATATAATCAGAGTTGGAATCACGGGTATCTGAACAATAGAATCTTTCGGAATTCAAACCTAACCCGACCGAAGGTCAGGTACCCGACATTTGGGATATCCGCACACCTCTAGTTTTTCACGATTTCTCAATCGGATTTAATACGTAAATTTTCTGGTATAAAGTGGTTTTACGTATTTTGTACAATAATCAGACTCGGACTTACAGTTACCCGAACATTCTAATCTTTCAAGATCCCAACCAATCCGACTCAGCTTCCAGTATCCATAATTCCAAACACCCACACGCCTTTAGCTTTTTTATGAGTTTCCAACCTAATTTATTATTCCGATTTTCTAGTTTGAACGATATTTCCTTATTTTGCAGTACAATCAGACTCGAACTCACAGGCACCCGAACATCAGAATTCTTCGGAATCCCAATCTAACCCGCCTCAAGACTCGTATACCCGCACTCTAACATTCTCATAATTTTTTAAACGGATTCGGTACTTTGTTTTTCTAATTTAAAAGGGATATCTCCATTTACTCGCATAATCAGGCTCGAACTCACGGGTACCCGCACACCTCTAAGTTTTCACGACTTCCCAATGGGATTTAATACGTCAATTTTCTAGTATAAAGTGGATTTTCATATTCTGTACAATAATCAGACTCGGACTTACAGTTACCCGAACATTCTAACTTTTCAAGATCCCAACCAATCCGATTTATCTTCCGGTATCTGTAATTCCAAACATCCGCACGCGTTTAGCTTTTTTATGATTTTCCAACCTGATTCATTACTCCGATTTTCTCGTTTAAAAGAGATTTCCGTATTCTGCAGTACAATCAGACTCAAACTCACAGGCACCCGAACATCAGAATTCTTCGGAATCCCAATCTAACCTGCCTCAAGACTCGCCTACCTTTTTTTTTACGTGCTCTACCTTTTTCATGACTTTTTAAACGCATTCGGTACTTGTTTTTCTAATTTAAAAGGGATATCCCCATTTACTCGCATAATCAGTCTTGAACTCACGGGTACCCGCGCACCTCTAATTTTTCACTACTTCTCAATCGGATTTAATACGTCAATTTTCTGGTATAAAGTGGATTTTCATATTTTGTACAATAATCAGACTCGGACTTACAGTTACCCGAACATTCTAATCTTTCAAGATCTCAACCAATCCGACTCAGCTTTCAGTACCCATAATTCCAAACACCCACACGCCTTTAACTTTTTAATGATTTCCCAACCTGATTTATTACTCCGATTTTCTAGTTTAAAAGAAATTTCCGTATGCCGCAGTACAATCAGACTCGAACTCACAGGCACCCGAACATCAGAATTCTTCGGAATCCCAACCTAACCCGCCTGAAACCTTGCGTACCCGCACTCTACCTTTCTCATCATTTTTTAAACGGATTCGGTACTTGTTTTTCTAATTTAAAAGGGATATCCCCATTTACTCGCATAATCAGTCTCGAACTCACGGGTACCCGCACACCTCTAATTTTTCACGACCTCAATGGGATTTAATACGTCAATTTTCTAGTATAAAGTGAATTTTCATATTTTGTACAATAATCAGACTCAAACTCACAGGTACCCGAACATCAGAAACCAATCCGACTCTTCCAGTAATCCCATCCGCACGCCTTTAGCTTTTTTCATGATTTTTTAACCTGATTTATTACTCCGATTTTCTGCTTCAGCGTACCCGAACATCAGAATCCACCTTTCTCATCATTTTTTAAACGGATTCGGTACTTGTTTTTCTAATTTAAAAGGGATATCCTCATTTACTCGCATAATCAGTCTCGAACTCACGGGTACCCGCACACCCCTGGTTCGCGCTGAAAATACCCTGCCCTGCCACCGACGAGACACACGTCCTAGTCTGTGCACTCAGACGGCGCGTGCCGACATTTCCCGATACCCCCTTACACCGACAACCAATATCCGATACTCACTTAACCCCACACGCGCACCGCAAAATTAGCTTCCCCCATTTCCTCTGCGATCGTGGAAAGTCGCGCGCCCGAGTGAACTGCCACGGACAAGGTGACAGGTAACAACAAGCAGGCCGACATCTTCGGTTCCAAAGAAAAATGCTTTTCCGTTGGGGAGAAGAGCCGTGTACCTGGAAGCGGATGACCGTCGCGCGCGATCACGTAGGAAGAAGCTGTTTGTCAGAGCCCTTCGTTCCCTCTTAGCTGGTAGCGATGCGTTTGTCCGGGCGAACGCAGAATCCGAGAAATCGCGACGTTGGCCGGTCTTCTCGTCACGCGTCGGGCTAAACCTTTCGAGCGAGGGTGCGTTCGACGAAAACGCGCGCTCACTCACCTCCCTCTATCTCTTTCCCTCTTTCTCGGAATGCGCGGTGACGTGCGGGTGGAGAAAAGTACCCAGAGGCGGATCTTCGGAGATCGACGTCCGAGCGCACTTTGCTGCGAGGCTATATCAAAGAGGAAACGGATTGGTCAAATTGAACACACGATATAAATTTGTATGATTTTATTTTTTAACGTATGAACGATATCGGGACACTTTTGACGAAAAGTGGCTGGACCGGTAAAATTAATGACACGATGGTAATTTAGACAATTTTATTTTTCAACGTGTGAACCTGGAACAGCGAGAAACATTTGACAAAAAAAAACGGACAGATTATGTTAAACGCGTACTATTTCCAGAGTTTTCTTTAAACCGATGAACCTTGCATTTGGACCGATGGACCTTGTCAAGACACACAATGTAAATTCATAGAAATTATTTTTCTACCGATGAACCTGCAACATCGAGAAACTTTTGATAGAAAGTAACTGGACAGATTAAGTTAAACACAATATATATTTATAGAGTTTTATGTTTCAATCGATGAACCTTCCATGTCAAGACGCTTTTAACTAAAAGTAACCGGACTTCTCAAATTGAACACACAATATAAATTTGTACAATTTCATTTTTTAACGTATGAACATGTAATGACGTGAACGTATCAACATAAATTTTGACGAAAAGTGGCTGGACCGGTCAAATTAAACACACAATGGTAATTTAGACAATTTTATTTTTCAACGTGTGAACCTGGAATAGCGAGAAACTTTTGACAAAAAGTAACCGGACAGATTGTGTTAAACGCGCACTGTATATTTATAGTTTTGTTTAAACCGATGAAACTTGCATTTGGACCGATGGAACTTGTCAAGACATACAATGTAAAGTTATAGAAATTATTTTTCTACCGATGAACTTGCAACATCGAGAAACTTTTGATAGAAAGTAACCGGACAGATTAAGTTAAGCACAATATATATTTATAGAGTTTTATGTTTCAATCGATGAACCTTCCATGTCAAGACGCTTTTAACTAAAAGTAACCGGACATGTCAAATTGAGCACACAATATAAATTTCTCCAAATATCGGGACACTTTTAACGAAAAATAACTAAACTATACAAATCTTCCATATCCAGACACTGTTGGCAAAAAATAACCGGCTTAGTCAAATCAAACACACAATATAAATGTCTACAATTTTATTTTTGAACATACGAACCTTCCATATCGAGACACCTCTGCATTTGGCGGTGCCACCTCTCCAGACGAAAAACCATTTTCACTGTTGCACTGCTATAGCACGAATTCCGGTCGCAGTCCGGTTAATTTTTGATATACCCTCGTATTTCCGTGCCACATCGAGCGCACGCGGAACGTCTGCTGAGCTTAGGAACGGAGACGATAGTTGCAGTTTGGTCGTTACCGACAAAATTAATGCTCCCCATACGCCTTTACAACTGCAGAACACCCCCATTACGACAGACGTTCTTCGTTATTACTTGATGCCGACGATTGTAACGTGTTTGCAACCACTGCATCCACTGACGCAACTTTGAACGACAGGGTGCCGGGTGACAACGAAAAGCGCCTGGATTTAACACTAGATTTACGGGAGCCGTCAATTTCCACCCCCCGATTGACGGGTTTCAGATTTTACGAGCAACATTACAGAAACTGTTACTTACTTTGTAGCAAGCTTTATTATAACAGTTTCATATATCTAAATCTTCTGATGATCTGGACTTGTAGCTTTTTAATTCCACAGAATGACGCATACTGACTTATTTGATAAGGTATTGACTTCCGTATAGACACCGCGTCTGCATTGAACATTGTGCCTGAATTCCGTCCGGAAGCCAACAGCTCATCAAAGGAAAACCTAGTTGTTCCCCCGTAAATCTATTGTTACGCGGTGCGCGAATGTTTACTGCACGAAGAGTAGGTTAGCGGACGCAATGAGCGATCGCACGGCATCAGACAGTATATTCGGTGAGTGCAACAGGCCTATGTCATTTGAGCATTGCGCTGCACTCCGGTCGATCATAAACTTGACACTGTCGGAGCCGAAACGGTCACGTTCTCCGAACGCATGAGTTATCTGCATCGCAGAAGGGCATAACGCAGTCGAGTCGGGGGAAGTGCTGCGGTCGGCAGAGACGCCAAAGTGCAACGATCGGCTTGAAATCGAGAATGCAATAATAACGTCACCGGTGGACTTGGTCGAGGATGTCGACGAAGTCGTGGGTGTGTTAGCGCTGAGCTTTCCGTTCTTTTTTCCGTTCATCTTCCTTTTTGTATTACATGGCGCCCAGCCGCGTCGTAGAGAATAATGAGCTATTCATATACATATAAATATATATATACAGAGTATTCGGGTATTTAATATATTTAACTTATATAGGCGGCGTGATAAGGCGAGCGAGGCAGAGAGAGAGAGAGATATGAAAAGCGGCGGAGAAAAATGATATGGGGAAAGCGCGCGAGTGCGTTGCGAGGGAAGGCGAGCGAGTACGGAGCGGATAAAAGAGAAAATATCATATGACACATTATATATTATTGATACCGACTGTAAGTTCATAGAGTCATTAACACGTTGTAATATTAATTACTATCCTTTTATTATTTCCGATTGCCGTTATTAACGATTATAGACACGCAGAAGAGTGCATACACACGTACACGCATACACAGACACGGTAATGATAATAACATTATTGATTAACATTATTACGGAATAATATATGATTAACTGAGATTATAGCTGGTAATATAATGGATGCTGATCGATGAGTGCGCACGACAACAATGAACGACGATGACCGACGGCGATGATAACGATCATGATGATGAACGGTAAAACTACGATCATGTATTTAATATACTTTTTAATTCGATGTATCGCGTTCTCCTCGGATATATGACGAAGTCGACTCTCGGCCGGGAGTCGTTCGAATGCCAAAGACTGTGCCGTGGCGTGTCCGGCTCGAACTATTAAAGTGAGCGATCGGTGATTATCCGTTCTGTAACGACGTGTCCGTTTCGTCACGAACGTTTTCGGGAATAGCGTAATGGTGAAGTTTGCGACCGATCCTGGGTTTTTATGTCGATCGCCGAGAAACGTCAGGAAGTAAATTCAAGTGATGAGCTGGCGATGGAATGAGTTTTTCGAGAAATTCGTGGTTGTATCGATATCGAGTTATTAACATAATTACTGATTTCGGGTTCTAGCGTAATGGTGAAGTTTGCGACCGATTTTTTTATGTCGATCGCCGAAAACGTCAGGAAGTAAATTCAAGTGATGACCTGGCGATGGAATGAATTTTTCGAGAAATTCGTGGTTGTATCGATATCGAGTTATTAACATAATTACTGATTTCGGGAATAGCGTAATGGTGAAGTTTGCGACCGATCCTGGGTTTTACTATCAAAAACGTCTGCAAGGCTTCATTCAAGTGATGAGCTGGCGATGGAATGAGTTTTTCGAGAAATTCGTGGTTGCATCGATATCGAGTTATTAACATAATTACTGATTACAGATGTAAAACCAGTATGAATCGGTATTTTAGGTAATTATTCTCTTACCCCAAAAAAATAATGGACGTCAAGTAGCTGTAGGAAATGTTCAGAAATTTTTATGTGATTGACATCACAGCATAGTTTGTAATACCGGCTTGTTGAGAAGTTCATGAATTGTAACCTTACTAATAATAGTGAATAATGAGATAAAAGCCCTTCTTTGGTTGAAAACTGAAATCGATTCAGAACTTCTGTTTGAACGTCTCTACCAGTGTTCCGTATTAGAGGATTCTATAATAAAAAGTTTGTATCAACGTAATGTTTCGTGTGAATGTATTTTTCTGATTCAGCAAATGTGAAAACGTGCAGATGTTAGCTCGTCAACCGTTTCCCCGTCTCCTAACTTCGCACATCACTTCCACTCATTTTTGACGCAATTGCATAGCAGCTGTCGCTACTTACTGCAACTAAAAGTTCTCAGTCGATTTCCATTTTCCACCGAAAACAGGCTTTTATCCTACTATCCGCTATTAACATCGTTCTAGCGTTTAACATTTCGTCCCGAGATTAATTTTACGCTCTTTCGCACACCACTAGACCTCAATTTAACCTACGCCGCTCGACGATTGACCCACAAAGTCGCCTCTTCGTTTCGTGCGAACGACGCGAAGATGATTTTTGTGGCAATCTAATAAATCACACCTTCTTACGTGACTTCCATCGCCGGCGAAAGTTGAAAATCGCGTTACGCGGCCAGCAGCTTATCGCGGAGGATCTCGCGCAAACGACGGGAAATTGAAGTGAAGAGGGTGGAATCTTACTGAAGACTGTGGAACCGCACGGAACTCGGCGTATTAATACGTTGACTGCCATGGTGGTCACCGGTGACCGGCGCAAAAGATTTTACTAGAAATGCAAAAAGTTCGCAATGAAGCCCATTTGCAATCTTGTAAGAGCAATTGATATTGGAACGATGCTCCAATACTTTGGCTTCTAACAACTCTGCATTATTTTTATTTTGCATGATTTAATCATACTCTGCAGTATGTTATCGCATCGTAGTTCTAATGTAGCAAAATACGCTTGGCAGTCAAAGTGTTAATACGTTGACTGCCGCAGTGCTCACCGATGAGCAGTTCACAAAAAGATCTGGCTAAAAATGCAACAAATTCGCAATCAGCGGCATCTATAATTTTGTAAAGTCATTTGATGTTAGAATAGCGAATTTCTCGGGCTCCCATACCTCCGCATTATTTTAATTTGGTACAATCCAAGGATATTCAATAGGATTTCATCACGTATAACAAGAAAGAAACAAAGAAGTGCTTATCGGCGATCGACACAACCGATCTCAATAGAAATGCATAAAATTCCCAAACAATAACACCCGTCATTTTGTAAATGCAACTACTATTAGAACAGGAGTTCAGTTCTTTGCTCTGTAAAGCATCCGCATTATATTAGTTTTGCATAATTCCTGCATAACTTCCTGCGGTGCTGAAGTCGATACTAACAAAATACGCACGGCAGTGACGTGTAAATTTATCGGAGGTCGCGACTTAATCGTCGCAGGCAAGAGACGTTGGTCAGCGAAACGGCACGGCAATATTAAAGAAAAATGGGCATTCAAGGAGCGCAACGGCACGCCAGGGCACAACCGTTGGCCGCTTTGTCGCACATCCGTCGACGTACTTAACGTTAAGTCATGCTAAAGGTAATGCGGATAGTAGAAGGTAACAGAATCTATCGAGTGCGCTCCGTTGACGCACCCTACGAAACAACCCTACGAAACTGCGCAGTTATTTGACACGCCGAGTGCCTGCGACCGTCCTCGAACTTTCGGATGACAACTGATCAAATGCGAGTAACGACAGAACAAAGGTTCGAGATTCGGTTTTTAATGCATCCACATTTTAGTTTTACACAATCTAAACGTATCGCGTAATGTTTGATTGCGATGCAATGTCTGATTGAAGTGCGCCTGGCACTCAGCGTGTTAAAAGTTTCAGTCCCGGGGGTCATTGAAAAAATCTTGTCGAGAAGCGTGCGCTTGTTCTAACTTGTATCAAAAAAAGCCGAGTGATGTGTCAGTGCTTCGGAGATATAAGATAAGATATTAGTTGAATATGCTAACTACAGAACTTTATTACTGTAGCTCAATTTATTCAGAAGGCACAGATAAGGATGTATCTTACACCAGTGGCATCAAAAGATGCTGAGTTACAGTAACAAACTTCTGTACTCAGCATTTTCAACCGAAAAGGGGTCTTCTATCGTTTATTGCGATCGTTGATTGCGATGCAATGTCTGATTGAAGTGCGCCCGGCACTCAGCGTGTTAAACGTTTCAGTCCCGGGGGTCATTGAAAAAATCTTGTCGAGAAGCGTGCGCTTGTTCTAACTTGTATCAAGAAAAGCCGAGTGATGTGTCAGTGCTTCGGAGATATAAGGCCGTTTTTAGTTGAATATGCTAACTACAGAACTTTATTACTGTAGCTCAATTTATTCAGAAGGCACAAATAAGGATGTATCTTACACCAGTGGCATCAAAAGATGCTGAGTTACAGTAACAAACTTCTGTACTCAGCATTTTCAACCGAGAAGGGCTCTTCTATCGTTTAATTGAAATATCAGTGAAATTGAGCGTCTATTGTCAATTGCACATTGCGGTCAAATGTGGGACTTATTAACATGAAATTTGCGCGATTACTCTGAAATGAATGAATGACACTCAACCCATTTGCATCCCCGAGTACACGCACGTGATGATTTTCAATTGTCATCAAGCGCGAAATAATTCGCAAGTTATGACGTTCATTTATCATTAACGACGGGATAATACGCAAGTTACAATGTTTACTTATCACCGATGGCGGAATAATACGCATGTTCTCTTTCTGCCAAATAATAATACGTCGTAATACAGGTCGACTGTCAGTTGGACGTCCCGGATTTCTGAAGTTAATTGCGTGTTTAGAACTTGATGCAAATGGGTTTACGGGTTGGCCGCCATGTTGGTCACCCCTAACCACAGTTGCAAAACTTTAACCCCTCCTGTCCTGAATACTTTCAACCGAAATGTTTGCTGAGAATGAGATACTTTTCGCCAATATGAACTCAGTTGATTAAGTATACAAGGCATGATCACGCTGTAATCGCACTTATTCATTTGCGCGAAATTAAATAGCGGGAACATTATACATTGAGAATGGCCATAGTAGTGCGTGATGGATCGAAAAGATTGACAAACGCAAACGTTCATAGTATTCAAAGGGTTAAAACGATTAAAACAGGATCAATGTCAGCAACAAAAAATGTCGAACGACCTAAACAACTGAACAATATTGTGAAGCACAACTGAACACTTCCACAAAACATAATATTTGCCACCAATTAAATACTACGGCGCACTCAATAAATTCTGTCATGACCCCCAGGCGAAACATGTAAAACTCGCGTGGCACTCAAAGTATCCACCGGTTAACATTCGCATAATTTCGAACGTCGCGACGAAACCATTGGCACCGCGGCGACTCGAAAAATTCCATCTCACCAATCCACTCCCGTACGTTTTAAGTTAGATCTTTTCTAACGGTGTCGTTTGAGCGCTTAATAGGAAATAGCGATATGTATAGACTTAATTGTGCGAGATAGCGAAAGCAATGGCGGACGCGACAAGCTGTCGCTGATAATTTTGCGAGTCGCCGCATTTACAGCTGTGGAACCCAAAAGAGATCCAGCAAGTTTTCGAGCCGAAACGAACGGAAGTCGGCAAGTTTTGATTCGAAACGAAAAACACTCGGTACGTTTTCTGGCCAAAACGTAAAATAGTCGGCAAATTTTCTGACCGAAACAAAAGACACTCGTCAAGTTTTCGGTTCGAATCGAAAAATAGTCGGCACATTTTCTGACCGAAAGACCGAAAGAATCGAAAAATAGTCGGCACATTTTCTGACTGACCAAAAGACACTCGACAAGTTTTCGGTTCGAATCGAAAAATAGTCGACATATTTTCTGACCGACCGAAAGACACTCACCAAGTTTTTGGTTCAAATCGAAAAATAGTTGCCGACCGAAAGACACTCGGCGAGTTTTCGGTTCGAATCGAAAAATAGTCGGCACATTTTCTGACCAACCGAAAGACGAGAGACGAAAAATAGTCGGCAAATTTTCTGACCGAAACAAAAGACACTCGTCAAGTTTTCGGTTTGAATCGAAAAATAGTCGGCACATTTTCTGACCGACCAAAAGACGAGAGACATTTTCTCGACAAGTTTTCGGCAAAAATAGTTTTTCGGTTCGAATCGAAAAATAGTCGGCACATTTTCTGACCGAAACGAGAGACACTCGGCAAGTTTTCGGTTCGAATCGAAAAATAGTCGGCACATTTTCTGGTTTTCCAATCGAAAAATAGTCGACATAAAACGTAAGATAGTCGGCAAATTTTCTGGTCCGACCAACGAAAGACAGACAAGTTTTCAGTTTGAATCGAAAAATAGTCCGACAAAAGTTTTCGGTTCGAATCGAAAAATAGTCGGCACATTTTCTGATCGAAACAAAAGACACTCGGCAAGTTTTTGGTTCGAATCGAAAAATAGTCGGCACATTTTCTGACCGACCGAAAGACACTCGGCAAGTTTTTGGTTCGAATCGAAAAATAGTTGCCACATTTTCTGACCGACCAAAAGACACTCGGCAAATTTTCGGTTCAAATAAAAAAATAGTCGGTTCACGAAAAATAGTTTTTTCTGACCGACCGAAAGACACTCGCCAAGTTTTTGGTTCAAATCGAAAAATAGTTGGCACATTTTCTAACCGACCGAAAGACACTCGGCAAGTTTTCGGTTCGAATCGAAAAATAGTCGGCACATTTTCTGACCGACCGAAAGACACTCGGCGAGTTTTTGGTTCGAAAACCGAATGAAAGGAGAGAGTGCCGACGTGCGGTGCGTCAACGCGTGCGTGAGATTTCTTTCTGGAAGGCACGTGATTTTTTACTAGCGACGCGCACCCTCTGCGAGAAAGGCTAGACGAAGATCGACTTCCGGTGCAGGAGTGTCACGAGCGAGCGACGGATGTGAGAGGGAGAGGTGTGCGCGAGTTGACGAGACTCTGAACATCCGTGGACCGAATACGGAGGGCAGTGAGAAAGCATCATTTGCGGACGGCTGTCCGCGCGACACGTCTTTTACCTAAGCAAAAGCGCATCAGATATTTTATCTATAAATCGTCTTTATTATAATTATAAATTATTATTATGACCTACCGTTATTGCGTAACCGATTGCGAATTATTATTACCGACACGTAATTTATGACACTATGATTTATAATAATAACTTATGATTATAATAAATAACAGATTACAAACGATCCCGGCGATGTTTGCTGACGGAACGGGACTTGCGTAGTCACCGACTCTACTTCGACGAGATTCGTCCCTTCTGCGTTGTTTTTTCAGCGCAACAAGAGCGTTTTACGCAGACAATTCCGTTTCGACTCTTTTGAAGATTCGTTTGAGAGTGTTTCTTTTCAAAATGGTCAGAAAGCGTAACGTTAGATCGCACGTAATCCCGAGAACAAAGCACTCATCCTTCCACATCTTAGACAATCAACTACGAAAATAAATGCATCACCACGAATACCGACGTCGTCGCACTATGCGCGAAAAATAATCAAACCCCATCGTGACCCAGATCACCTCTGCGTCTTAAAACGAACGATCCATACCTACCGTCCCCCGCATAAATCACTGAATTGTGACGGGCTCCTGCTGGCCAACGGACTCGTTCGAAAATATCCGCACGGGAAGGCGCAGTTTCTCCTTGTCCGCATCCTTGGCGATACTTATCGAAGGCGATGTAACTTCATCGGAAGATAGCCGGGTTTGGCGAACCGCCATGGGCAGAGGAAACCCAAGTAGTCGCCGGGTGCTACCCGGAAGTCGCAGATGACCGCGATTTCCGTCCGCGAAGAACAAGAAATCGCGCACGCCGATGACCCACTTTCATTCAGACTTTCGAGCTAAATGTGGGCAAACTCAGGAAAATATCCTGGACGCCTGTTGGTCGTCCTGTGCACTTTAAGTAAAATACATAGGAAATGGGTTCTTCGGGGAACAAGTTCATTTATGCATAAAATCAAATTTACTTTGTTAAAATTACTTTTTGATCGATGACTCGCTTTTATTAGGATCTTCAAGCTAAACAAGGGGAAAAAATATTCTAGGCACTCATTAATCAGCTCCTGCATTTAAAAAAAAACGCAGGTAATGCACTCCTCAGGGAACTGGGAGTTTTTACTGTACAAAATTAAATCTTTACTTATGACCTGCTTTTATTACGACTGGTGCTAAACGTGGAAGAACTAAAGAAAATATACGAACGATACTGTAATATGATCCGTGGTGAACTGTGAATTTCTTATTGCGCGAAAACAAATCTTCACTAATACAATTGACCAATGATCTTTTATAAACGACTTTCAAACAAATGGTAGAAGACCCAAAGAAAATATACTAACATTATTGTAATACGATCCTCAGTGAAATGCGAATTTCTTAGTGTCTGAAAAGAAATCTACTTTCTCCAATTAAATGACAACCCCCTTCCATTGACTTCTGTACCAAAAATATCCAAAGCATCCCCCGATTGTCCAATGCACTTTCGACAGAAACGCGGAAAGTGCTCTCTTTAAGCAGCTACAAATTTATTAGTGTGCCAGAGCAACTTTGACTACCTCGTTTGTCGTGCCTGCCTCAATATACCTTTCGATTTCCTCTTTTTCCACGTTCCTCTATCCAACGGTCTGCATCAAGTGGGGAATCCACTGTAACATGACTCGTTTCACACGGCAAAGTTACAGGCCAATTAAACCCGATGACGTACGACGTTATACCTGATCGATGACTCCTTCCTCTCTCCTTCTCACTCTCTCCCATAAGTTTTCCGTCTCCTCTTGGGGCGGTTCGTCGATTCGACGTCCCCGCGTCAACGCTCGAGAGAGGTAAGTGAGTGGTTTACATATATTTATATATATTTATTATATATTACGTATGCGTAAAAAATATACACTGACACGCGTGCACACCGTTCGGAACCCCGCTAGCTCTCGTTTCATCTCTCCTGGCTTAACACGAACGAAAAAGACCACTGACACCGTCAACGGTCCAGAGAAGTTGATCCTGGGAACGGGGTCGGTTAATCGGCAAAGAAAAAAGGGAGTAACCGTACGTAGCCGGGGATAGTACCGATCGGAGGGGGATGTTTTCGGCAACGAAAGATCTCCGCGGCTGTGTCTATTGCACACACACATATAGATATATATAAATATAGACAAGGACCGATCCGCGAACGATGTTGTCTTCGTTCAAACGAGACACGCCTCATTGGGAATTGCTTTTCCTTTATTATTACAATTATTACTTCAATGTTTATTCCTTCCTTTGTTATCAATAAAAATCGTTACATAGTAGTTTGGGCCGTTGCTTGGCGTCAGACGAATCGACAAGCAACCAGTTATAGTAATAGTAGTAGCAATAGTAGTAATAGTAGTAGTAATAATTGGTAGCGGCATCGTGTGTAAAGTGTGTTGCTGTTCGATGTGTGTACGTGTATCTATATATGTATGCGTGGGCGTGTGTACGTGTTGAAGACTTATGCGCCGATGAGCCTGCGTCTGTCGGAGCGAATACACGGCAGGTTAGGTTTACATTCCACTTGTACGGTTCGCCGCGTGGCTAAACGTGCATACGCGCATCGTCGCATTCGGCGGATTCTTGCGGGGAAAAAATCGCAGAGAACCACTTTCGTCTCCCCGCTCGTTCGTGCCAATTTTGCCTGAAAGCGATCCACGGCCACGCGCACCTCTCAGCGCCAAAGTCCAGCAGGATAATGAAACTCAGGCAGAAGGAACGGCAAGGATCCAAGTGACAAAGAATGAGAACTCGCTTGGACGAGAGAAAGGCGGCTGACACGAGCTCTCCCGCTTGCGGCCGAGGCAATTTCCGTGTCCGGTTTAACACGTTAAGTGCCACGCGTGTTTTGCCGCTTTTGCCCCTGGCGCCGCATCAGAATCGTCCACGTTGAAACCGCGGCGCGATTAAACGTTATATGATATGATTGAATTGTGCGGAACTGTGACAACGCGGATGCATTAAGGCCAACGTGTTCAACCAATGTTCTGACATTGATTGCATTTGCAACATGATGAATTTAGGTAAAAATAAAAACGTGATGACTGTAGGTGTTCAAACGGTACTGACATTTTCCAACGACCGTGTGTCTCGACGATATCACAAAACGATGAACTTTATTGTTTGCGAGTTTGACGCATTTTACGAAAATTACACGGTCAATGATGACCGTGGCATTCAACGTGTCAACCACTTCGCCGACGAACAACGCATATACGCGTACAGCGTGAAACATGTAGCCGCTGAACGTGTATCTGCGTCTGGTGTAAACACCCGACAGTAACGAGAGACACGGATCAAGTAAATTTCCGGGTCCAGCTTAACACGTAAAGTGCCACGCGTAGTTTGCTGCTCTTGGCCCCAGCGCCACTTCGAAATCGTCCACGTAAGAACCACGTCGCGTTTAAATGTTACCCGATACGATTGAATTGTGCGAAACTGCAGCAACGCGGATGCATTAAGGCCAAGCGTCGAACCAATGTTCTAACGTTAATTGCACTTACAAAATTATGAATTTCACCGTTGACGAGTTTTAAGCATGTTTACAAGATCGCTTGCGCCGTCAATCGCACTTACAAAACTGCAAACTTCACCGTTGACGAGTTTTAACACTTTGACTGCCATGGCGATCATCAGTGACCGACGCAAAAGGTCTCACGAAAAATTTAAAAAAATACCCAATCGGTCGTATTTATAATTTTGAAAATGCAATTAATATTAAATAGTGATTCAACTCTTTGATCTCCGATACCTTCGCATTATTTTCATTTTGCACAATTCAATCATATTCTGTAGTACTTCATCCCGTTGCTGTTTCAATATAGTAAAATACGCGTGGCTGTCAAAGTGTTAAGCATGTTCAACAAGATCGTATGTTTCTTCCCCATAGACCACCGTGGCATTCAACATGTCAAGACCCCCTGCGGACAATCTACGCACATATGCACGTTCAGCGTAATAATACGCACCCGTTGAACACGTATCTGTGTCCGGCGCAAGCATCAGCTAGAGCCAAAAACCCAAATACGCCTTCGACGAAAACCAATGATAGAGCAAAAACGCGCATATACGCACCGTAGAAATGCCAGGCGCCAAGCGGCCGTGGCATTTAACGTGTCAAACCCCTTCGCGGACTCATATACGCGCTCAGCGTAAATCGTGTTGCCGTTACAAGCGCCCCCGCATAATCCACCCGATCCCGTCGAAAGCCGCAAAGATGCGTTGAACGAAAACACGCGACAGAAACGCGTTTCGGACGATTGGGGTTCGTTCATTTAATTTTTTCGCAGCCGCCCGACTTACCTTACGCACGCAGACCGTAGGCGGCCTAAAATCAACGAGGATACGCGTGGAATCCGAGCGAAAACGTCCGCCTCCGACGAACCGCGTGCGACGCAACGACTTTTGATGAGAGACGTCGCCAGGCCCGTGATTAATCCGCCGTGTACTCCTGCTTGTCGCCTGCGTGCGCGATTGTGTGGTGTGTGTCGTGTATGTATATATCTATATATTTATATATATATATACTGTACTCGTGTATGCTCTTGCGACTCTTTCATCCCCCTTATCACGCCCTTTGCTCCCTCCCACTCTCACGCACCTTTCTCGCCCTCCGTGCCTCACGCTCTCCTCTGTCTTTCTCTCTCACGCTCCCTTTTTCTCGCATCCTCTCTCGCTCGCACTCTCTCTCGCGCGCACACTCTTTCACTCCCTCGCATTATCGATAAAAATCTCAGCAGTTTATGACACATCGTTCGTCGTTTTGTTTTATTCTTCTTACACATAGCAATAATAAAGACAGTAAATAGCTAAAAGGACCGTATCGATTCTTGTGGGGGAGGGGGACGCGGCAGGATTGCGGTCAATCCGTGCCATATCACCCGCTGCCGCATGCTCGCCCGCATCATCGTCATCATCGTCGTCGTCGTCGTCAGCTTCACCTTCGTCACAAAACATATTCGTCGTACCGACATCGTATCGCCAACACCGTCGTCGCTATCATCGTCTCTCGCCTACCACGGCCTTCTTTTACGCCGCACCGATCTTCGACCTGCAATCGGATTCTCGAGTCTCTCCACGTTTCCTGATCTTCACGATTTTCACGATTTTCTCGCGCGTGCGCAAGACTGCCTGTCTCTCCCATTCTCTCCCTCTCAATCTCGCAAAGTCCATCTTAACCGCTTTTACTCTCTTACTTGCTAACTCTCGCGCTACCTTTCTCTCTCGCTCTCGCTCTCGTTCTCTCTCTCTTTCTCTCTCTCGCTCTCGTTCTTTCTCGCTCACCCTTTCGTCCCCTACAAAAAAAAGACAGTAAACCTAACACAATAGTTTATTATTATTTATTATCGTTACTTCTTATACTTAATTCATGCGTGTGTTGTCTCTCCGTCAGCGAAGCGCCGCACAAGCGATTACAAAAAGTGCGATGTGTATTGTTCTGTCTGAAAAATGTCGATGATCTGTCGCGTTGTCCGTGTCGTTTTCCTCCGTGTACGTTTATGCGTGTGTATCGTGTCGCGCTGACACTCGTGCCGATGATCTCTGAACGAACAACGAGAGCAGCGTCCTGCTGTCTGTCTCCGCGCGGCGTAAATCACAAAATCATCCTCGCACTTCGAGCCCTTCCCAGTTGTGCGCCGATATCGTTAAACGTCCCCTACCATTTTTCCTTCTCTCCTCGAAGCCAAAAGTGTCTCGTGTCGTGTGTGCGTGCGCGTGTACGTGTGTGCGTGTGTGTATGTGGGTGTGTGTTGAATAAGAAAAAGTCGATCGAGCCCCTCCCCGAAGTGAATCGAGCATCGGCGGGAAAAGGAACACAGGCATATGACACACTACATCGAAGCGTACATCGAAAAGATTCCTACGAGACACCGATTGTTGAGTGTAAACGAAGAAACGACTCTTCCTCCGACCCTTCACCTCCCCCTCTCTCGGCCCCCTGCCCCTCGACCGGCCGCAGACGAAATTTTCGCGCGGTCGGCGCAACGATAGGAACGCGCGTGTTTCCTTCGTGTCGATCGTCGATCGCCGATCATCCACGTGGTGAGGACGTGCACGCACATACGCTCCGTTAGGTGCGTCCACGTCGCCAGGGAGGATCCTGCGAATTTCTTGCCCCCGCCGTGCGTCGCACTGAACGTTTCGCGCGATCGCCACCCACGCAGGCCGGTGCCTCTGACCCCGCGAACGCGTCCGTCTCCCTTTCCGTCCGCTGCTTTCTGTTGAGTGTGTACGCATAATAAAAGTCCTCGCTAAAAGTGTTGTCTCGAAATTGAGCTTTAATTGTTATAGGTTGAACGCGCGCGTCTTGTCGCTTTTTCGCGGATATACGATTTTTCCAAGTAGTGAGACCCATGTTGCTCTGCGTTTGCGTCGGCACCTTCCAGCATCCCGTGGCATCGCACGTCAAGTCGAAGAGGAGAGAACGATGACTGGAGTACGGTAGTCGCTGTTGCTTCCCGTTGTTGTTGCTGTTGTTACTGCTGCTGCTCGGTTGTGTTGTTGCTTCTGATCGTTTTGTCGCGCGGCAGGCTTGCGGCAGTTCCGGCGCGACTCGTGCGGCATGGCGCATTCCATTCGCTGTTCATTAAAATAATCGACCGTATCGTTTATTATTAATATTAGATATTTGTGTTGGGTCCCAGAGGTTACTGAAACAGAGAAGGAGAGTGCATTGCAAGGTTAGATGGCGAAGACGAAGGTTTCCGGGCTGGGCGATGTGGCCATCAGGTTCGTTTCTGGACGGCTTCGGTATGGGAAACTACAGAAAGTTACCGGTGTTTGCTTGCGATACGGCAAAAAGCGAGGCTGAATTTTATTATTGGTCGAACAAAAGCTTTTTATAGGCTAGATGTTTTGGAACCGTACGTTCAGGGGCTGTGTGTGTACATAAAGAGAAATAGGTTCCGTGCCTTTCTGTAGTAATTCTCACTTAAAGTTACAAGTGATTTTAAAATATGTTTTAATGTATACAAACTGTACACATATATCGGAAAATCTTTTGTACAGTTTTGCGCAAAGTTACCAGAAACAGTTTTGTACAGCTTACATATACATCTGCGGGAATTCTAACATAAATTACAAACAATTGTAAAAAATATTTGTTAAAACCTATTATCTGCACAAAAACACTTTTGTACAATTTACATC
The DNA here is from genome assembly GCA_033815515.1 of Cryptocheilus praepositus. NCBI lineage: Eukaryota > Metazoa > Arthropoda > Insecta > Hymenoptera > Pompilidae > Cryptocheilus > Cryptocheilus praepositus. The sequence continues at coordinate 7,600,881 of JAWWQZ010000303.1, read as the reverse complement.
TATTAAAAAAACATTATCCGCAATTAATTGTACCTTTACATTAGAATCCCTACAAGAAACATATGTCACTTTATGCACACACATAGACTGGGAACTTACGGTTCCGAAACATACGTAGACTATAAAAAAATTACATTCGACAAACAATAAAAAAAACCGTAAAACGTCCTACCAAGCAGACGACGCGCCTTCATTCACATAAAAACAACGGTCGCTGAGCGACTGCAACTTCGCCTACAATTTGCAACAATCGCGAAAACGCCAACGTGTCGACGTTTCTGTACTTGCAAACGACCAAAGCTCATAACTGCGAGGCTATTCATACGCGTCCTCGAACTTGATAACCACACGACGTGCAGCGGCAATCGCTGCTGCGTATGTATTTCTATGAGCCACAACAGCGAAATACACATGACCATCGAGTGATTTTTCTCCTCGAAGCACCGGAGTTCGATGAGACAAGGCAACGCGATTTTCCTACCACTTTGCGCCGCCTTCGAGGAAAAATATTTATCATTCCTCCGTAATACCATCTCACCCGCAACTACGGACGACGAACACATGCTCGCCCGGCGTGATTAGTCACCGCGGCGAACTGATATCAAGCTAAAACAGTCGCCGGGAATTATGCACATGACTCACCGCAAACTCGTTCCTTTTGGTCGCCCGAAGGCTCGAACGATCCGCGCCAAAACGGAGGCATCCGCGATATTATTAGAGGGCAAATTCCCTCAGATGGTAGCGACCGGCCGAACCGTAGTTTTCGTTTATCTAGGACGGATCTGAATTTACGTCGCGCGTACGTATCCGCGGAATTTGGCACACTGCGACTTCTGCCGGTTTTGCCAGTGGTGCGCTAGTGAATCAATGTTCAGCGGTGCGATATTTTCAATCTTAATAATAATGGATAATGGGATTAAAGGCCTTTTTTGGTTGAATCACACTTGCGACTTGAGCCAGTTTTGCGAATCGTGTGTTAGTTAATTAATGTTGAGCGGTGCGATGTTTTCAATCTTAACACATTGTTGACCGGTCACGAGTTAACTCGTGTTTTCATGGCCAAACGTTGCTGACCGGTCACGAGTTAACTCGTGTTTGCACTTGCGTCGGCTACTTTAATTTTTTAAACGCAGGGCAATATAGCATATAGCGAAATTTTGTTCATTATGTTCAATCGCGTCTGCTTTATTATAAAAAAGTATACTTTTCTTGGTACTGAGGCTTTTATTGCAATTCTAGTATTAGAAAGTATTAAGAACGACGGAACGTGACGGTGAAGCATTTTCCAATGAATTATACGTGAATGCTTTATATGGTAGTTGCTCGAGTGATTTTTAAATAAGTTGTAATAATTTGGAAAATGATTATTGAAAATGAAATAATAAGGGCATAATCTGGCTCTTTAAAAGGAAAGCACAACGAAACAAGATATATGTGCAAAACCTCTTGTCTACATTTACGCGTAAATAACTGCTGCAGAATTAATCATACGAAAAAATATTAAAAGTTACATAAAATTTATGTCCACAGTTCAATTTGAATTCATTATGCATGAACAAACTTTATTGAAGGTTATTTACATCGTTTCACTTCCATGTTCAATTACGAAATAATAGCCGGTGACTTGAGACAGATTTTGCCGGAAATTACCGGTCAACAATGTGTTAATAATAATGGATAATGGGATTAAAGGTCTTTTTTGGTTGAATCACACTTGTGACTTGGGCCAGTTTTGCGAATCGGGCGCTAGTGAATCAACGTTGAGCGGTGCGATATTTTCAATTTTAATAATAATGGATAATCGGATTAAAGGCCTTTTTTGGTTGAATCGCACTTGTGACTTGGGCCAGTTTTGCGAATCGTGCGCTAGTGAATCAACGTTGAGCGGTGCGATATTTTCAATCTTAATAATAATGGATAATGGGATTAAAGGTCTTTTTTGGTTGAATCACACTTGTGACTTGGGCCAGTTTTGTGAATCGTGCGCTAGTGAATCAACGTTGAGCGGTGCGATGTTTTCAATCTTAACACATTGTTGACCGGCAATAATGAATCAACGTTGAGCGTTCGTGCATAATAAATTCAAATTGAACTTTGCGATATTAACTGTTCATTTACGCGTAATAATAATAATGGATAATGGGATTAAAGGCGTTATTTCACGTTCCGCCGTTCTTGACACTTTCTAATACTAGAATTGTTGAATCACACTTGCGACTTATATTCTATATTGAGCCAGTTTTGCGAATCGTGTGCTAGTGAATTAATGTTGAGGGATGCGTTACTTTCAATCTTATTAATAATAGTGCATAATAAGGTAAAATCCCCATTTCAATTGAAACACGCTGCTGTTTTGCCAGTCGTGCGCTACTAAATCATGTTGGTTGATATTCAATTAATTTCGAATCAAAATTGCACAGCGCATTGACAAATTTACTTGTAATCAAATCCGCGCTTCTGCGTATCGATGCATTCTTCAACTTATGTTGCGACTTTAGTGTTTGCGACAATATGAAAATTATTAGAACGCGTGCGAATATCGCGCGGGCAAAAAATGAATCGCATCGCCGATGGATATAATATCGATTTGTTAAACAGTGCGTTACTTTTAACCTTGTTAATAATAGTGGATAATGAGATAAAAGCCATTTGTTTCTGGGAACAGGAAATTACAAACTTTCATTTAATCGTCTCTACATGTTTCGGAGCAGTGTCTTCTAAACAAGACGCTATAATAGTAAAATGTGTGTTAAGGTAGCGATATATGCGAATGTGCTTTTCCTGATCCAACAAATATGAAATCTTACACACGGTCTATTGTCAAATATTTCCGCGCCTCATTAGTTGATACGTCTCTTTCACTATTTTCTTACGAAATTGTTTGAAATGTAAGCTGATGCATTTCGCGGACGAGTGGACAGCGATTCATCAATACAGACGCAAATATATCTCAATCGATATCTGCCGTTTGTTAATCGGAAGTAAGTGTACGAATACTTTTATGGAGCGACATGACGGTGCTCAGGGAGTATCGACTGTTTGCTAGGAAAATTCTGGGAAGGGGTACTAGTGATAACTGGGATTACGTGTAGCTTGGTCAGCGCAGTTTATGAGACGCATCTAACGCTTTCAACAAGCGCCATGCATCGTTTATCTGTGTCCGCACGTTAAATTAGACTTTCTGAAATAGCAGATTGCGGTGTCGCGTGAAAGGCGGCGCGAAGGAAAACAGGAAAGACAGAAATGCACATTTTCCGATGTGAAAAACACGCCTGCGCGTCGGTCTCATGTTTGCGATCCCCCTTCTTTGACAAAGAACTTAGTTGTGCGCTAAACGTATAATTTCATCCCCCACTCCCTCGTCATAAATCATGTTCGTACAAATCGCAGAAAAACATGTTACAAGCGCACCGATAAAAAACGTATCTACTGGAAACCGAGAAAATTACAGTCCCGTCAACCATTTACACAATGAATACCCAACATACAATATTCGACGACATATATAAACGTACACATTGCTCTTGAAGCTGCATAAAGTTAAAACAAAGGAAAGGAAGTTCAAGAAAATTAAAAAAAAAATACAGCGCGTCTAAATTCAACGCTCCACAAATACACCGGCGCGTCAATTGTAGAAGCTGCAAAAACTGAAGCAAAGAAAATAAATTCAAGAAAAGAAAGCAATAACGAAATATAGCGCCTCTTAATTCAACGCTCCACAAATACACTACCATTGCACTTGAAGCTGCAAAAACTGAAGCAAAGGAAAAAAATTCAAGAAAAGGAAGCAATAACGAAATATAGCGCCTCATAATTCAACGCTCCACAAATATATTATCGCGTCCATTGCAGTTGAAGCTGCAAAAATTGAAGCAAAGGAAAAAAATTCAAGAAAAGGAAGCAATAACGAAATATAGCGCCTCATAATACAACGCTCCACAAATACACCAGCGCGTACATTGCAGAAGCTGCAAAAACGGAAGCAAAGGAAAAAAATTCAAGAAAAGAAAGCAATAACGAAATATAGCGCCTCATAATTCAACGCTCCACAAATACACTATCGCGTCCATTGCAGAAGCTGCAAAAGACTGAAGCAAAGGAAAAAAATCAAGAAAAGAAAGCTACAACAAAATACAGCGCCTCATAATTCAACGTTCGACAAATATACTACCACGTCCATTGCAGTTGAAGCTACAAAACACTGAAGCAAAAGAAAAACATTCAAGAAAAGAAAGCTACAACAAAATAAAGCGCCTCATAATTCAACGCTCCCCAAATACATCAGCGCCTCCATTGTAGTCTGGGCCGCATCGAATTAATGCCGAAACCAAAATTGTACGCACAACGTAAATTCACCGCAGCACCTCGTCAATAGAAATTCGTCAGTTTGCAACGTCAAACGAAACGTCTCGCGTGCAGGAGCCTTTGCATCTAACCCCCGAAAGCACCCTCTCGCCGGTGAAAGAATACGCAAGGTAGGCGCGAGGCAGCAGACGTTTCGACGAGGCCCGCTCGCTGACGGGCGCTCGAAAAAATGTGCATTCTTCATTCGGGCGCGCGTTTGCATTTGACACAAGACACTCTCGCCGCACTCGTCGGCTCGGCGGACGTCAACGACCGCGCAGAATGCATTTTCCTCGGGCACCGGCCGACGCGAAAATGGGCGAGTAACAATGGAGACGCACCCCCTTTCTTTCTCTCTGTCGGCCGCGCGGTGCCGCGCAGTCAAAAGTGCCGGAATATCGGGAGCGCTGAGTGACAAGCCGATAATGATAAGGACGTAACTGACGCGGCGGGAGGGGAACTTGTTAACGCGTTCACTGCCGAGCGTATTTTGCTATGTTAGAACCGCGATGCAATGAAATACAGCGGAGCATGATTAAATCGTGCAAAATGAAGGTAACGCAGAGTTGTTAGAAGCCAGAGTATTGAAGCACTGTTCCAATATCAATTGCTTTTACAAGATTGCACAAAGGCTTTATTGGGAATTTTTTGCATTTTTAGTAAAAAAAAGTGCGCCGGTCACCGCGTACTTTGCTATACTAGAACTGCGACGCGTTTAAATACTGCAGAGTATGATTAAATCGTGTAAAATGAAGGTAACGCAGAGTTGTTAGAAGCCAGAGTATTGAAGCACCGCTCCAATATCAATTGTTTTACAAGATTGCACATAGGCTTTATTGGGAATTTTTTGCATTTTTAGTAAAAAAAGTGCGCCGGTCACCGCGTATTTTACTATGCTAGAACCGCGATGCGATAAAATACTGCAGAGCATGATTAAATCGTGCAAAATGAGGGTAACGCAGAGTTGTTAGAAGCCAGAATATTGAAGCACCGTTCCAATATCAATTGCTTTTACAAGATTGCACATGGGCTTTATTGGGAATTTTTTGCATTTTTAGTAAAAAAAAAAAAAAAAGTGCGCCAGTCATCGCGTATTTTGCTATACTAGAACTGCGACGCGTTTAAATACTGCAGAGTATGATTAAATCGTGCAAAATGAAGGTAACGCAGAGTTGTTAGAAGCCAAAATATTGAAGCACCGTTCCAATATTAATTGCTTTTACAAGATTGCAAATAGTCTTCATTGCGAATTTTTTGCATTTTTAGTAAAACATTTGGCACCGGTCACCGCGTATTTTACTATGCTAGAACCGCGATGCGATAAAATACTGCAGAGCATGATTAAATCGTGCAAAATGAAGGTAACGCAGAGTTGTTAGAAGCCAAAATATTGAAGCGCCGTTCCAATATCAATTGATTTTACAACATTGCAAATAGGCTTTATTGCGAATTTTTTGCATTTTTAGTAAAACACTTGGCACCGGTCACCGCGTATTTTACTATGCTAGAACCGCGATGCGATAAAATACTGCAGAGCATGATTAAATCGTGCAAAATGAAGGTAACGCAAAGTTGTTAGAAACCAGAGTATTGAAGCACCGTTCAAATATTAATTGCTTTTACAAGATTGCAAATAGGCTTCATTGCGAATTTTTTGCATTTTTAGTAAAATTTTTGCGCCGGTCACCGCATATCTTGGAATGTTCGAACCGCGACGCGATTAAATACTGCAGAACATGATTAAATCGTGCAAAATGAAGGTAACGCAGAGTTGTTAGAAGCCAAAGTATTGAAGCACCGTTCCCATATCAACTGCTTTTACAAAATTGCAAGTAGGCTTTATTGCGAATTTTTTGCATTTTTAGTAAAAAATTTTGCGCTGGTCACCGTGTATTTTACTATGCTAGAACTGCGATGCGATGAAATACTGCAGAGTAGGATTAAATCGTGCAAAATGAAGGTAACGCATAGTTTTTAGAAGCCAAAGTATTAAAGCACCGTTTCAAAATCAATTGCTTTTACAAAATTGCAAATAGGCTTCATTGCGAATTTTTTGCATTTTTAGTAAAATTTTTGCGCCGGTCACCGCATATCTTGCAATGTTCGAACCGCGACGCGATTAAATACTGCAGAGCATGATTAAATCGTGTAAAATGAAGGTAACGCAGAGTTGTTAGAAGCTGAAGTATTGAAGCGCCGTTCCAATATCAATTGCTTTTACAAGATTGCAAATACGGTAATCACCGTGGCAGTCAACGTGTTAACGCGAAATTGTCCATATTAGAACGGCACCGGAATAAAATTTTATACGGCATGTAGGATTTAGATACGTGAAACTAGAGAGTATAATATTTATAAATAATAACAGAATCAAGACACTTTAGCCTTATTTTCTAATCTCGTGTCGTTTCGACGTTTCGCCTTTTCGTCTTCACGTCGTTTTGTTTTTACGTCTTATCGTCTTTACGTTTTGTCGTCAACTGACTACCTTGAAACCAAACCGCATAATTCAACGAACTCGTCACCTATGATACGTCAATATAATAATTGAGGTGATTAAATATACGACACGATTGAATTATGTAAAACTGATATAAGTGAATGCATTAGAGAGTGTAGGTATTTTGCTAGTTTTGTCTCTACGCCGCAGCGGAATTTTCCACATTAGAACGGCATCTGCATACTGCAGAGCTCGCGATTATCAGCCTCATTTAAGTATATTATTATAATTTTTGTATTTAAACATATAACGTTCAAATTAAAATCGATAAGTGTCGAATACTGCACTTCTTATTTCATGATACTGACCGCCTAATTATAATGTTCTGCACTTTTCAGTCGACGACATTCATTTTATTTTAATTATTCGAAACACTTGACGCACTTCGGTGATGACCATCGTAGCATACTGAAGAAACAATCTCCCATCACAGGTGACCAACGTGACAGTCAAGGTGTTAACGTTGTGGACATTGTCCGACCATCAGCGGAGGGCTTATGACGCCACGACTAAGCCAGACTTTGCAAGGATTACCCGACACCTTGCATAGAACGGTCACGTTGACGATGCTTGACGGCTGCCCGACGAAATTTTTGGAGGCGTACCGTGGAATGATGAAACCGGACGAAAAGTATTTCTATGCGCAGAGAAATGGTGAACGCTCGATAAGGAATGAAAAGGGTTTTCGGCATGTTTAGATGTAATTATGTAGTCTGACGAATATGACATCCGATGTCGGTTGCCAGGAAATAAAAATTTGGTTAGAGTGGCGTTAATTCATATTGAAATACTTTAATATTAGATTTACTTTTAACAGAGGATTCCTTGTAACGTGTACTTCAACCTTTCAAATGATTTGAGATGATACGCGTTTTTCCGGTATACATTATCTCGAGAAATATCTACGTGTACGACGTATTTGAAAATTAGAAGCCTGTGCTGAAAACGAATTGAAATATACATTCGTAGCATTGCATTAATGAAAATGGCAAAAAAATAGTAGTCGTAATTTTGCTCGTGATTCGGTTTTCAACGTACACTTTTGACTGAGCCTGTATACGGCTGTACGCGAATAAAATGTTTCGCGGTTTGCAATATTGCGGACATTGCGCATATGCTATAAATGGGAAATTGGTAAGATTCATCATAACCACAAGTTAGCATGCGATAAATTGACCACTGTATGCGTACGTTTGATGAAGTCCTTGTTAAAAGGCGCCACGAAACGCTTGCGCGCTGTGATGAAACAGCCAGCATTGAGACTCGATGAATACTAAAACCGAACAGTGTTGAAAGTGCACCGCGCGAGTGCGGGGTCAACGGCCGACATATGTGGCTATCGGCACAAAGCAACATTTTGTGTCAATTACGCCACCAACCCCCGCGATAGCGTCATGAAAAAGGTGGAGACGGAAAAGACGTCGAGCGCGTCGCACACATACGCGCTTTTTGAAGTAAAACTTCTTGTTTCGCGGTAGAGTAAGTCGACGCATCGGGTCATAGAGGCGTAACGAAAAGTGCAACGCTTATTTAATTGGACGAGACGAATAAAACAAAATAAACGGCTGACCATAGCAACAGATCAGAAATTATACTTTAACGTGTGTTAAATTTAACAAGCAGACTCACGAAAAATTAAAAAAATCTCCAATCGATAGCATTTATAATTTTGCAAATGGAATTAATATTAAATAGTGATTAAATTCTTTGGTCTCCTATACTTTCGCATTATTTTCATTTTCCACAATTCAATCGTGTTCTGACGTAGTTCATCACGTTGCGGTTTCAATATAGTAAAATACGCACGGCAGTCAGCGTGTTAATCACAGTCTACTGATGTTATGGAAAATTTTTTGTGAAGCATATTTCTTTTTGGGGCATAATTACACATGTTTTAAATATTATTTTACACTGCATACGGAATATTTCGGTATACGAAACACTTCCGTTTACGAATATTCCGATTTACAAACATTTCGGTTTATGGGTATTTAGATTTACAAATTTTTAGATTTTCGAATATTTCAATTTCTGAACATTCCAATATACGAACATTCCGGTTTACGACTATTCCGATACACGAATATGTCGGTTATGGAGAATTTATGGAGAATATTTTATGACGATATCCATGGACGATATTATGGGGAATTTTTTATGATGCATATATGTTTTTAACGCATAATTACACATGTTTTAAATATTCTTTTACACTGCATACGGAATATTTCGGTATACGAACACCTCAGTTTACGAATATTTCGATTTACATTTCGATTTACAAATATTTAGATTTTCGAATATTTCAGTTTCTGAGCATTCCAATATACGAACATTCCGGTTTACGACTATTCCGATACACGAATATGTCGGTTATGGAGAATTTATGGAGAATATTTTATGACGATATTCATGGACGATATTATGGAGAATTTTTTATGATGCATATATGTTTTTAACGCATAATTACACATGTTTTAAATATTCTTTTACACTGCATACGGAATATTTCGGTATACGAACACTTCAGTGTACGAATATTTCGATTTACAAACGTTTCGAATTACAAATATTTCGATTTTCGAATATTTCAGTTTCTGAACATTCCAATATACGAACATTCCGGTTTACGACTATTCCGATACACGAATATATCGGTTATGGAGAATTTATGGAGAATATTTTATGACGATATTCATGGACGATATTATGGAGAATTTTTTATGATGCATATATGTTTTTAACGCATAATTACACATGTTTTAAATATTCTTTTACCCTACAAACGGAATATTTCGGTATACGAACACTTCAGTTTACGAATATTTCGATTTACATTTCGCTTTACAAATATTTCGATTTTCGAATATTTCAATTTCTGAACATTCCAATATACGAACACTCCGGTTTACGACTATTCCGATATACGAACATGTCGGTTTATGAATATTTCGATCCGTGAACATTTCGGTCTACAACGGCCTTCAGTAACGAATTCAGTTCGTTAACCGAGATTTGCCTGCACATCCAATTGTCGTTATAAATGGCAACGCGTCTCTATTGCAGGCAGCGCGCGCGTCAGGCGGCTTCGTGCACATAACGCGGACAAAGAAAAATAGAAATAGCGCGCGGCGTCAGTGTGCAAGTCATGCGACGATAAGAAAATACGCGATATGAATCTCAAGAGATACGCGAGACTTTGATGTGCGCAAGACCGGCGCGGAAAACGCACCGACGCCTTTCAGGCGCTTTGCAGTGCGCGGGGGCGTCAAGTTTTTTCAGCGATTTCGCATATGCGCCCGTTCAGTGATTGTGCTTCACGCGACATACGGACGGCCGCGTCTGCTTAAGCTTTTGCGGACCGAGTCGCTGTAGAAATAGTTGTCTGAAATACCAGCTCACGCTGAATTCGCAGCGAATGTCGTGTTTTAAGGAAAACAAAAGCGGTAGGCCACATTTCTAATTGCGCGCGGTTGATGGATTTCTTTTTTTTCGGGTCCTATTTTGCTTTAACACTTTAACTGCCACGGTGGCCACCAAACCAACATCAACAAACAATTCGCAATGAAGCCTGTTCGCAATCTTGTGAAATCAATTGATATTGGAACGGTGCTTCATATAACTCTGCGTTATCTTTATTTTGCACGATTTAATTATACTCTGCAGTAATTCATCGCGTCGCGGTTCTCACATAGCAAAATACGCTTGGCAGTCAACGTGTTAATATATTGATTGCTATGGTGGCCACCGGGGCCGGTGCAAAAGATTTTAGTAAAAATGCAAAAAATTCGCAATGAAGCCTGTTTGCAATCTTGTGAAATCAATTGATATTGGAACGGTGCTTCAACACTTTGGCTTTTAATAACTCTGCGTTATCTTTATTTTGCACGATTTAATTATACTCTGCACTATTTCATCGCATCGCGGTTCTCACATAGCAAAATACGCTGGCAGGAACGTGTTAATATATTGATTGCCGGGTCACCGCGAAAATGATTTGAGTAAAAATGCAAAAAAATCGCAATGAAGCCTGTTTGCAATCTTGTGAAATCAATTGATATTGGAACGGTGCTTCAACACTTTGGCTTCTAATAACTCTGCGTTATCTTTATTTTGCACGATTTAATTATGGTCTGCAGTATTTCATCGTATCGCAGTTCTAACATAGCAAAACACGCTTAGCAGTCAACGTGTTAATATATTGATTGCTACGGTGGTCACCGGCGCGAAAATTTTACTAAAAGTGCAAAAAATTCGCAATGGAACCTATTTGCAATCTTGTGAAATCAATTGATATTGGAACGGTGCTTCAACACTTTGGCTTCTAATAACTCTGCGTTATCTTTATTTTGCACGATTTAATTATACTCTGCAGTAATTCATCGCATCGCGGTTCTCACATAGCAAAATACGCTTGGCAGTCAACGTGTTAATATATTGATTGCTACGGTGGTCACCGGGGCCCGGTGCAAAAGATTTTAGTAAAAATGCAAAAAATTCGCAATGAAGCCTGTTTGCAATCTTGTGAAATCAATTGATATTGGAACGGTGCTTCAACACTTTGGCTTCTAATAACTCTGCGTTATCTTTATTTTGCACGATTTAATTATACTCTGCAGTATTTCATCGCATCGCGGTTCTAACCTAGCAAAATACGTGTTGACATTTTGATTGCAGTGATGGTCACTGGTGACCGGCGCAAGAGATTTTACTGAAGATCCAAAATATCGCAATGGGCAACAATAATTATTTTATAAATGTAGTTACTGTTAGAATACTGATGCGATCCTTTGGTCTGCAATACCTGCATACTATTTGCATTTTGCATAATTCAGTCAAACGCTATAGTATTTCAAAGCATCGCCGTTCTAATACAGCAAAATACGATCGGCAGTTAACATTTTGATTGAGAATTGACCGACCAAATAAACGCAATACCAAATAATAGCAATAATTATTTTATAAATGCAATTACTGTTAGAATAGTGATGCGATCCTTTGGTCTCCAATACCTGCATACTATTTGCATTTTGCATAATTCAGTCAAACGCTGTAGTATTTCAGAGCATCGCCGTTCTAAAACAGCAAAATCAATCGGCAGTCAACGGGTTAAGACAGAGAATTACTGACCAAATAAACGCAATACCAAATAATAGCAATAATTATTTTATAAATGCAGTTACTGTTAGAATAGTGATGCGATCCTTTGGTCTCCACTACCTCCGTATTATTTGCATTTGCATAATTCAGTCAAACGCTGTAGCATCGCCGTTTCATAGCATCGCCGTTCTAATATAGCAAAATACGATCGGCAGTCAACGTGTCAATACTAAACGTACCGGTATTTTGGACCTATGTATTCTTACCATAAGTCATTTGACCCTTTATGGGATAAACGTTGATTTTCCGAAAGAAATTCCAAATTTGTTAAAGCAAGGAATTGAATAATCGGATGATAAAAGAATTTACCGAAAGTCGAATGAGCGAAGGAAGTAACAATTTGAATAACATGACACATTCGTGGAACGCGGGAATTAATGCTCACATAATTTAATGAATTTGTGAAAACGCTGACGGTGAACACGAACAGGTTGTTCGACGCGTGAAAGTCGATTGTCGAAGTTGAACGGGCGTCGCCGGTGATCTCAGGTGAAATTAGATTTCGGCGGCACCGGCGGCGGGCCCGTAATGAAGTGAACTGCGAATTTCCCGGCGGGGAGTTGCACGCGAAAAGTTTGCGGCACCGAGAGCCGGCCAGTTAGGAAAAGTTTGTGACGCCGCGTGGGTCATTAACGTGAGAACGTAAAAGTGCAACAGCGTGACATCGATCTTGCGGCTAACGGAGTTAACATTCTAATTGGCGTGAGACGATTGGCGGGTGTCAACGATCGGCAAACAGTTTTGTTGCGGCCGGATGGTAAGTGGGTTTACACTGGAACACACCGAACGCAAACTGACCGATTACGAAGTACTCTTGAATTGCGGCGATCATTCACGTGCTTTAACGAAAATTGAGACGGAATAAAAAAATGATAATATGGGTCAACGGATTTTTCGGTGACGGCAAAGAGAATCTGCAAAAGAATCTAAAATGTTTAATATGACGGATTTCGTTAGTGCAAATGTATCGGGTGAACTAACTTATTTTTAATTATGACCTGACGATTCGGCAGTAGATATGAGCCACAAATAATAATGGAAATGTGATGAATAATTACGGTCGGACTAAAATAATGTATCGAATATATTATATTTCGAGAATATAATGGTAAATTGAAGAGATTGGTTGAAAATATATTTATTCCATACGCGATCGCAAATTAGATAACTTTGAAAACTCAACCGGACGGAAATGAAATCGACCTATCCGACAGTGAAAATGAGATTACGCCTGCAGACCGTGAAGCAAATTACGGAACAACCCGAACCTATTTGTTTCACTTAACTATTGTAATACTTAAAAGATCGGAACCGATAAATAAAGTGTTCTTCTAAAAATAATTTTCGAAGAACATACGATGTAAACGTGTTTATCTTCTACTACGACAAGAAACAGTAGGTCCCGTATGATTTTCCAATATAGATTTTCAACTCGATGGAAATCCTTAGGCATTTTATTAAAAATGTAATAATCTTTTACTACGATAAGAAACAATTCGCGCATGGTATAGCAGCGCGCCAAGCCTCACGGAAATTTTCTTATAAACTTGCCTGGCAGTCAACCTGTTAACCCTTTGACTGCCAACTACTTCCGGCCGAACCGCTCGTTGAGGACGAAATACTTTTTGCTAGTGTGAATTCTATTAATTAATTACAGTAAGGCGCAAGTAAGACGCAACTAAGTTCAATTGATAATTCTTCATTTACGCGAAATTAAATAATGCACGAAACTTACTTGATGAAAAACGCTTCTGTATTCATCTCGTACATTGATCATTATGGCTGCAATAGGTAAGAAATCGAAACGACGAGCAAGGGCATATTTGCGCCCATAGTCGACACCAATTTCGACAGACGCATATATGTGCCTATAGCAGTCAAAGGGTTAACACTTTGGCTGCTACAGTGGTCACCAGTGACCGGCGCAAAAGATTTTACTAAAAATGCGAAAAATTCGCAATGAAGCCTATTTGCAATCTTGTAAAAGCAATTGATATAGGAACGGTGCTTCAACACTTTGGCTTCCGACAACTCTGCGTTACCTTCATTTTGCCCGATTTAATCATACTCTGCAGTATTTCATTGCATCGCAGTTTTAACATCGCAAAATACGCTTCGAAGTCAACGTGTTAATATGCTCAGCGCCGGTTGTTCTAACGTTAATATATCGCACGCCTGATGCCTACCGTCAACATCGACTGTCCATTGTCGCACAACCTAGTACTTGGCAATGCACCGTCGACGGGCTTTATATGCAGATGAACGGATGCACCGCACGCCAGTGAAAGATAACGGGCGAATCGCAGCGGCGATAAGAATGCGCGACTCTTTCGCATCGAATTCTCTGAGGAGACTGAAACCGGACGCGCGAGATTTGCGCTTTCAGTTCTTATGATAGGACCAACGGAGTGGCCGATGGTTAGACGCGGAGTCAACTGTGTATTTTTTCGGAAAGTATGCGCATTTTGTACGTGACACTGCTTTTAAGATACCGTGTGTTTGTTTCTAGACGCGGTGGATGTACGTCCGGCCCTCAATTTACGCGGAATGGCCGTTTCAGATGGATTCGTTTTGCGCGAGTAAAAATCACATATATATATAATAAAATATAAAATATAAATAGTATAATATAAAATCGCATACATGTATAAATTGAAAAAAATGTTTCCTCTTAATTAACACAAACGTAATATTGGCATCGCTTGAAGTATTTGTAAGTTCGACATTATCATCATAGTTAATGGTTAATTTTTCCGATGATTTGAACGAAACCTACCCGACCGCGTAAATTCACATCGTGTAAAACAAGTACCGCGTAAAGATGGTTCGTAAATTAAGAGACGGGTATTCGTGGATGTCGTCAGATGCGATAATTGGCAAGCGTTAGAAATCCCGAAAGCGTACTCCTGTGGCGAATGACTTAACGGTTAATGTCCAGCAACGCCGTCTTTTATTCGCGTGCGAAACAGCAATTTCGTTACTGGCGAATGCTGAGGCCCCTAATACGTTTGACAGAAGCAATTTAGTCGCATGCCATTAAAACTCGCACTGGAAGGCAATTACGCTCAAGCAAACGTCGCGGTGTAATCAACGATTAGGTTAAAATGAAAACATGTAGTTAAACCATGGGCGCTCCAGAGGAAACCTTGCCACGAGATATTAAAACAGTTGCAAGAAAAAACACTACTATAATATAAGAACACAACACAAGTCAGCGTAAAGTAACATATTCGTAAACATGACCGACTCCTGCATCGGGAACCCGGGTGGTCCCTAAATATGCGCCAACAAATGAGCCGTTTATTTTGAAAGTAGCCTAACTCTATTTATCTTAAAATCGAGATGAATAACATTTACTGATAAATAACATGAATTTATACATGTAACCATGGTTACCGGAAAATATTGAAAAACGGAGTTAGGCCATTTTCAAAATAAACGGCTCAAATAAATCCTCCATTTCAACCATAAAAATATGTATTGCGAAAAAAAAATGTTTCGAGTGAAATCTTCAGGCGAATTACACGAAAAAGCCACCCACTAAAGTTTTCGCTAAGGTACGGAAAATCGTCGATTTTGCAGTGGGCCGAATCGGTGCGCGAGAAAAATGGAATCGACGGGCCGGCAGAATTAATTCGAAAAGCGCGACGGAGTTTATTTCCGCGTCGTGCTCATGAAACACGTATTCGGTCTCTCATTAACTTCTTGCGGAATAATGACAGCGACGAAGCCAGCTGTCGCGTTGCAGCTCGTTGCCGCACGACTCTGCTAAATCCTATCGCGCTGCAGTTTGACGACACTTATTATTGTCTGAGCGGACAAATACGCGGGTGACAGACGTGCCGGAGACAATTTTACAAGACGAACGTATGCAAAGAGCCACTCGGGGCGTTATCGTTTGTTCTAAATATTTTAAGTAACAGCGAGTGCTGCCCGTACCGAGCGTGCAACTTTATCTTTACGGTCGGATACAGCTCTTCGGGCCAAGACCCCTAAAAACCCGACATGAAAAAGCACTTCGCGCCGCCGAACGAGATATGCGCTTTTATGTCCGGAAGAAAAATTGTGTACATTCTCTTCGCCGAAAGTCTTGTAGGCGAGGGAAAGAAATTGGGTGAACGATGTGATGCTAAGTCAAACGCATCGAAACAAGTGGAAAGCACGTAAATATTTAGTAGTCGATATAGTCTGTTACGAAGTCGCGCTAATGTGTTATTAGCTCGTATACAAATTTGCTTTTGATCGCTGTCATCGAGAATACTGTCATTAGAAAATCAAATGCGGCGAAACTAGGAAGAACGTAAATGTTTAATAGCCGAAATAGTCGACTATCACAAAATCATAGCAGTATGTGATTAGTTCCTGTAGAAATTTTCTTCAAACTTCAACGTTGCGAATACACATAATCGAAACTTCCACCCAAAATTTGCCGTAAAATCATACGTAATCATTTCTGAACACAATTAATCAATACGCGAACATAGATTTGCGATGTGATAAATGTGTACGACCATTTTCGAATTTGTTTTATAATATATATGCTTGTGGCTAAAATATGTGTTTCAACCACAGGCCTATTTTCTTACATAAATTTGCAAACCTCTTAGAGCGGCTGAATCTCACTCATTTCGTATTCATTACCGTTTTCTAGTTTGTTTAATGAAATATCTGCATGTGGCGAAAACACGTGCTTTCGCCATAAGCATACACTGTATCCCATAGATTCGCAATCCTCCCACGATGGCTCAATTTCATTCTCCCATATTCATGCCATCCAAATACGACCGTTTTTTACTTGTTTTCTAAAATACCTGCGTGTGGCGAAAACACGTGCTTTTGCCGCAAACATATATAGTATCCCATAGATTCGCAATCCTCCCACAATAGTTCAATTTCACTCGTCCCGAATTCATACCATCCAAAATACAACCGTTTTTTATTTGTTTCCTAAAATACCTGCGTGTGGCAAAAGCACGTGCTTTCACCGCAAGCATAGATAATATCCCATATATTTGCAATCCTCCCACAACGGCTCAATTTCCCTCATCCCATATTCATGCCATCCAAAATACGACCGTTTTTTATTTGTTTCCCAAAATACCTGCGTGTCACGAAAACACGTGCTTTCGCCGCAAGCATAGATAGTATCCCATAGATTCGCAATCCTCCCACAACGGCTCAATCTCACCCGTCCCGAATTCATACCATCCATATACGACCGTTTTTTATTTCTTTCCTAAAATACCTGCGTGTGGCGAAAACACATATTTTTGCCGCAAACATGTATAGTATCCCATAGATTCACAATCCTCCCACAATGGCTCAATCTCACCCGTCCCGAATTTATACCATCCATATACAACCGTTTTTTATTTCTTTCCTAAAATACCTGCGTGTGGCGAAAACACGTGCTTTCGACGCAAGCATAGATAAAATCCCATAGATTCGCAATCCTCCCACGATGGCTCAATTTCATTCTCCCATATTCATGCCATCCATATACAACCGTTGTTTACTTGTTTCCCAAAATACCTGCGTGTGGCAAAAACACGTGCTTTCGACGCAAGCATAGATAAAATCCCATAGATTCGCAATCCTCCCACAACGGCTCAATTTCACTCGTTTCGTATTCATGCCGTTCGTGACGAGGGTGCGCATCAACGGAATTCATCAGACTCTCTAGGATATAAGTGTAGCGGAAATTGGTCGATACTAACCTAATAGCCGCAGGACACGAGGTAGTCGCCCAGTTTTTCAACGACAGATGCGGCCTGCTGTGGCTGTATTGGGTCCTCGTAGAGGGAGACGACTACGGCCTGCGTCGTTTTCATGCAGTGGACACCGACCTTGCCGAGTTTTGCCCTTATCACACGGTCCGTGCCCGACAGGTAGATGTACCTATTGCCGGCTAAGGTAACGCCCGACGACGTCAGGATGTCCTGCTCATCGAAGCCCTTCACCAACTTCGCGAGCTCCTCTTTACTTACCTGGAAAGCAAAGCACACAAGCGATTAATATTGGCAGGACGTAATAATAAAAGAAGAGTTGGAAACGATTATAATAACGCGCGATTATTAAAATTATTTATAAGTATTGCGTGTGGTGTATTTCAAGCCGAAAATAATAGAGTCAATGTAGTTTTTTTGTTGATCGGACAATGTCATCAAGATTTTCCTAACGTATTTGTGAGGAAGGGTGTAAAAATGTATGAGTGATTATTCGTACGCATTGTGGATAGAATAATCGAGGGTTGGTGCATTTTCTTTTGCACGCGGATGGTATTGAAAAAATTATATTAATGTATTCATAACGACGCATGCTTTCTTTTTAAGCGGCTATTGTCACTAGCATTTTGATAGGTATTTGTGAAAATATGTGGAGACCATCTGCATTTATGTTGGACGTAATGATAAAAGAAGAGTTGGAAACGATTATAATAACGCGCGATTATTAAAATTATTTATAAGTATTGCGTGTGGTGTATTTCAAGCCGAAAATAATAGAGTTAATGTAGTTTTTTTTTTTGCTCGGGCAATGTCACGAAGATTTTCCTAACATATTTGTGAGGAAGGGTGTAAAAATGTATGAGTGATTATTCGTACGCATTGTGGATAGAATAATTAAGGGTTGGTGCATTTTTTTTTTGCACGCGGATGGTATTGAAAAAATTATATTAATGTATTCATAACGACGCATGCTTTCTTTTTAAGCGGCTATTGTCACTAGCATTTTGATAGGTATTTGTGAAAATATGTGGAGACCATCTGCATTTATGTTGGACGTAATGATAAAAGAAGAGTTGGAAACGATTATAATAACGCGCGATTATTAAAATTATTTATAAGTATTGCGTGTGGTGTATTTGAAGCCCAAAATAATAGAGTCAATGTAGTTTTTTGTTGATCGGGCAATGTCACGAAGATTTTCCTAACGTATTTGTGAGGAAGGGTGTAAAAATGTATGAGTGATTATTCGTACGCATTGTGGATAGAATAATTAAGGGTTGGTGCATTTTTTTTGCACGCGGATGGTATTGAAAAAATTATATTAATGTATTCATAACGACGCATGCTTTCTTTTTAAGCGGCTATTGTCACTAGTACTTTGATAGGTATTTGTGAAAATATGTGGAGGTCATCTGCATTTATATTTGTAAGCGTTGTATGCGGTGTGCTTCAGCCGATGGAAATCGAGAATAATTTTCTTAATATATTTCTGATAACGCGTGATTACTTGTAAGTATTCTGTGGCGTGTTTCAAATGAGAGACGTCGAAAATCATCGAATCGGTGCTGTTTCCTTTTAAATAAACACTGTCACGACAATTTTGGTCAAGTATTTGTGGATGCCGGTAATAAAATTACTAATATAGATAGTAGCAATAAAATGTACATGTGGTAAATTTGCTAAACTTACTCTTCTACCCAGATTGCTTGTACGTGACGGAAAATCGTATGAATTTGACACAACAGTATCGTAGCCGCTCTTATCAATAAACGTCGACGCCAAAAAAGTACCGATGCCCACTCCGTCAATCGGCCGCATCGGTTCTTTCGGACGAAACGTCGACAGATAACGTTCGACAATGGTACAGACGATAACGCCGAACGGCATAAATAACGCATCGCTTTTCATCTGCCCGCCCATTACGCGAGACAAAAAGGAAATCGAAATGCGCGATCGCAAGCACGCAGACTCATATGCAAACGACCGCGTCGCAAATTGGAGGAAACGCGTGCAGCCGCGAGCGGAATAGTTAACGAAACAAGTGAGGCGTGAACATTTACAAATGTAGTTCCGCGCGATTTATTACATCATACACAGGGTGTTTCCAAAAATATAGGCGTAAGTATGGGAATAGATAGGGTATAGTAAAATAAGAAACACATTCGAACATCTGTGCGATATTACCTCGTGTCCGAATTATGTGAAACCTGTGATTCAATCCTTTTCTAATAACTTATCAGTCGAATTACCACTTCGGATTATTGTAAAATGTATTAGCAAATTTCCATACGTCCTATCATCACGACGAGCACCTATTAAACTGACTGAAATGTTTACTACACACTCGAAGACGACCTGTGTCGAGTGTTATTTAAAAAAAAGTAAGCATCTCTTCCTGGAATCGCGTCGAATATTGTTTATATAGACCAAAACTACAAGGAGCGTTGCGTGTAAACAATTAACCCTTTGCACTCCTATGTCGAGTGTGACTCGACATCAGTTTTTATGGCAGGAGCTAATTTGTCGAGCTCCACTCGACATTTTTTCATGTCTAAATAAATAGATATCGTGCACACGTTATCGACGCTCTCGCAATGTCACTAGAAGAATTAGACATTCAGGTAATCGAAGAGAAATAAAAGAACTGGATGTGATCACAGATTATAATAAAAATATAGATGGTGTCGATATGGCGAACCAATACGCGACATTTTACTGTTTTTTACGTCGAGCACTCAAGTGGTGGAGGGAATATTTCTTTTGGGGATTAGAAATCTCCATGGTAAATGCGTATATTTTATACAAAGAAAAAACAAAAAACCAAGGAACAGGACCTATAGCCCACAAAAAATTTCGCGAAAAGATTTTGTCAATGCTAATTCGTGATTGTCGTCATCCAAGTATGAAATTGGGGAGGCCTGGAACACATGATAAACACGATCGCTTAGATGGAAAGCCTCATTTAATCTTCCTACATCCACACAAAGACTGTGCAGTTTACTCAAATAGAAAAACATCTGGAGGAAAAAGAGAAACCACCTATTTTTGTGAAACGTGTGAAAGAAAATCAGGGTTACATCTTGCAAGTTCTTTCAAAAGATATCATACCCTTGAAAATTTCAATATACGACAATACTGTAAATAAAATTGGTATTTAAGTGAATTTGTTTCTTCCTTTATTTATTTAAATTGCTTTATATTTTTAGTTAAAGTAAATTTCAAATAAAACACTTAAAAGCGTTGGGAGCTGCTGGTAACGAAATTGAAATAAAATTCGGAGTGCAAAGGGTTAAGCGAAGCAGTCGACAGATTCATAAGAATTACCTACACCCAAAATCGGCCATAAATCGGCAACGATCGTATCGAACACATACTCGTAGAAACTTTTTTTTTCTTATTCCAGCGTACCGCAGTCAATAGCGACATTTTCGGAAACACCCCGTATAGAATTTAGTTTCCGTGCGATTATCCGCCGTTACGTCACACGTTACAGAACCGCAATTACACAAGCGCAACGATCTAATTCGCCGCGGGTAAACAAACTTTGAAACGTTTCCGGGTTCGAATGATACGCAACCCGATTGCGAACGATATTCGTCGCTGCACACATGTGCGTCGTATATCTCGCCATCGGCGAATAACGTCGTGCGCCCGTCTATACACCTTAATCGTATGATACATAAACAGGATATCCACGTTATGTGGACAAACGGATTAAGCGAGCTGGCATTTAACCCTTTGCAGACGGGAATATCTGATGCGTGAGCATTTGGCTGGACGAAAAGTGCTCAGTGTTCGGTGGAAAGGTACAGGACGCTTGAAGATTGAATTGCGCTGATCATGAATATCTACATTAACAAACGTTTGCGGAATGAGTTACGGGGATAATAGTTAATTATTGTTTGTGGATGATTTTACAGTGCTAATGTAAAGTCGTTTGATTGATTGTAACTAAGTTATAATGCTAATACTTGAGTTACGCGGAAGTAAATATTAGGTTGGAGGGAAAGTTCTGTCGTATTTTTAATAGGCAGGTAATTTCTCTTGTAAATAAAAAAAAACGTCTGGCTAGTGAGTCATTCGGATTTTTGTTTGTTTTTTATAGCTGATGTATAATATAAAAGGAGTCCTTTTTTACCATTCATCATTTACTTGTGATATTTAAAGTGAAAAACATGTCAGTAGATAAAGTGCATTTACGACACTGTATTTTGTATGAATTCCAAAAAGGAAGCAACGCATCGGTTGCATGTAAAAATGTATGTGCTGTATTTGGGAAAGATATTGTAAATGTTCATACTTGTCAAAGATGGTTTAGCAAATTTCGTTTCGGGGATCTGAGCCTCCAAGAAAGTGATCGATTTGACGACCATCCAAGATCGATAATGATGTTTTACGATCCATGTTGGAAAATAATCCACATTTAACAAGTCGAAAAATTGCAGAAGAGTTTGGCATTCATCATACAATACATTAAATGTATTATGATTAATATTAAACACATCTTTTTATAAGTTGATTCAAATAGTTTCTTTAAAATACGACAGAACTTTCCCTCCAACCCAATAATATAAGGAAGGTGTTTGTTAAAGAATGCGCGCATATGTACGTTTGTAGCAAAGTGTTAACGACGCACAACTGGGACTGATGATTTAATGGAGTATGCATATTTGCTAGAGGACGCATGTGTATTCATGGTGTACATTGATTACTGTGACTGCAGAACGTGAGAGATGGAAAAGATTGACAAATGCATATTCGCGCCGATAGTCCATACCGGTAGCTTCCGATGGATATGCGTTCGTAGCAGTCAAAGAATTAACATCTTGTGAAGCATGATGTTTCCGGCAACAGTTGCCTGTATGCATAAATTATTTTTTTCCGATACGCTCCACAATAAAAACGTGTGGTTCCTACTTCTTTCGATTTTCCGGTTTAAATACACGATACACCCCCGTACTTTCCTTATCATTATGGCAAATGACATGGAAACAATCATTCATTGCATCTAATGAGGTAGATTATGTGTTTGAGATCCGTCACAAAATTGCCAAATTGATCAAGCCGTCACAGAAATTTCGAAAGCAGTAGCGATTGGGATCGACTGTTGTTGCTTTTACAAATGTATACTTATTATATATTATAATTTGCTTTAACAATCTTTCGATTTACAATATATTAGTCACCACTGTCTACACAGCCCATGTATTTATCACAATTTATTACTGCTATCGATTTCTCAATTTATGCAAGTGCACCGCCGCTCTCTTCTATTTATATATTTTCTTACACTTGTGTCCTAAGTACCCTACATTATGACAACTCATTTAAACCCCTCAGACTCCCATGAAACTTGAGTACCGAGATAAGATAAACTGCCCAAAAAGTAACATATACACAATACACGGCTACGTCTATAATAGAATAAAAACACGCGTCGAAGCTCTAAACAGTACGTAACTCCGAGTTTTGAACACTAAAAATGCTTGGGTCGCTGAACAGAGTTAAATACGGACACCACCGAGAGCTATTGTTCTATCACCCTTTATCTTCTAAATTTATCAGACCTACCTAGAGTTAGCTCTGAATAGACACAGATAGCATATTTCGCACTACCATTTATTCGGACGCATGGGGCTTTGAAATACATCTTGTGTAATTTGATGTACTATGCGGACTCTATCGTATAGATACTAGTAAACATAGGATCATATTTAAATTTATTTATTTATTATTATTATTATTATTTACCGACCGCTATTGACTGAAGGTGCCACTCACTAACGACCGACTCTGTTTTGGATATCGCGCAGAAATTGTGTATATGCCTATTTGTAAAGCTTTATAACTGAAAAATACTGAATTTGTTGTTGAGAATCCGTTGGTTTCAAAGCAGTGTAATTTTATTGTCATTTAGAATTATCATAACATCATCTGATATTTATTTTTATCTAATATAACCGCTTGACCACTGAAAAGCCGATTAATCGGCTACCGGTAAATAGCAGTTGAAACCGAAAAGTCGATTAATCGGCTAGCGGTCGTTAAAGTGTTAACACTTTGACTGCCATGATGGTCACCGGTGACCGACGCAAGAGATTTTACTGAAGATCCAAAATATTCGCAATGTGTAGCAATTATTATTTTGTAAACGCAGTTGTTATTAGAATAGTTATGCGACCCTTTCGTCTCCAATACTTGCATATTATTTATATTTTTCATAATTCAGTGGAACGAAGTATTAATATTTACAATATATTTTGTCTGACTGCAATCACTAAATCTTGCAATGCCATTTATCCAGACTCATGGAGTCTTGAAATGCATTTTGCACCATTTAAAGTACAACGCTGACTCCATCGCATGTATATTACCAAACATGGAATAAACTTTGAAAGCTTTCAGGAACCAATCCTATTGTTATCGTATCGACACCGACCCATTTTTTCGCACCTACAGAAAAATCGGTATTTCGCCAACATAAGAATTTTACCAACGAACGATCGTGCCTAGGATTCATATGCCTCTGACCATTGACGTACGAAGTCAAGGCGTAAAGCGACGAATTAAGGTCGCACAGGGATCCGTCCATTAATTTTCGCAGGTCGCGAACTCCGATCGACGACGTCGGAAACCTACGACTGGCACTGCCGGGTTCTGAAGCTTTTTCACGTCGGCATTAGATGAACGATATTTCACGTTCCGATGGCAAGACGCCCGCCGAGCGGACCGCGCGTCGACTTGAAAATATCGAGGGGTATAAATCTTTCACGTCCTAAGGGCTTGCGGAGCGCCGAAGTGCAAACAGCTCGGAAACTTCGGCGCGTCGAAATGAGAGACTTTTCTAAGGAAAATCCATGAGTACAGGACGCGGAGAATGGAAAGAAGTGTTCGCGGTATAAGGCAGAGACTTGGAGAGAAGATGATGTGTAAGTTGGTGTATGTGTACCTGACGTTGGACTCGAGAGACTGGCTGTCAAATAAATAAATTAGTGAATAGTGCACTAACATGCTTCTTCGTTGTTGGGTGCTAATATTATGTTGGCAAATTTGAAAGAAGAGACAAAGTTGCGGAAATGTATTAGGTTGGAGGGAAAGTTCTGTCGTATTTTTAATAGGCAGGTAATTTTTCTTGTAAATAAAAAAAACATCTGGCTAGTGAGTCATTCGGATTTTTTTTTTTTTTTTTTTTTATAGCTGCTGTATAATATAAAAGGAGTCCTCTTTTACCATTCATCATTTACTTGTGATATTTAAAGTGAAAAACATGTCAGTAGATAAAGTGCACTTACGACACTGCATTTTGTATGAATTCCAAAAAGGAAGCAACGCATCGGTTGCATGTAAAAATTTATGTGCTGTATTTGGGAAAGATATTGTAAATGTTTGTACTTGTCAAAGATGGTTTAGCAAATTTCGTTTCGGGGATCTGAGCCTCCAAGAAAGTGATCGATCTGGACGACCATCCAAGATCGATAATGATGTTTTACGATCCATGTTGGAAAATAATCCACATTTAACAAGTCGAGAAATTGCAGAAGAGTTTGGCATTCATCATACAACACATTAAATGTATTATGATTAATATTAAACACATATTTTTATAAATTAATTCAAATAGTTTCTTTAAAATACGACAGAACTTTCCCTCCAACCCAATAGATTCTAAGGGTGTGCGGGTAGTCATTTAGGTAATATTTAAACCTTTGCATTCGACTGTTCCCCTCTGAGGAGACACGAAGATTCTTCGTGTTATTATTGAGGAAAATGTATGTACAGAAAACGTTTGTTCAAATATTTGTTTCCTTAAGATTTTTCCGGGGAGTTACAAGTTAAGCCAATGGGATGGAATTAATAATCTGTGTGCTATTTAATATTTAGTAAATTCGTGGTCAATAAACTGAGAGGAGAATTCTAGCAACTGCAAGAACAACCTTCTATATATTCCTGCAATAGACTGATAGAATAATGCACTGCAAGTTATTGTATAAACATTGTACATGCTCGGAAGAAAAAATGACACGTGATACATCATAAACAAGTCATTACTGCGATATGTGTTTGAATAAACCCGCAATGAACATTCGTGAATGAACTATAACGCATTCGAAAAGAATAGGCTATAAAATTTTAATTTTGTTTCAACATAAATGTATCAGCAAAGTTGTACGCAAAACATGATTTGAGCAGAGTATTTTTTTCAAAACTATACCATTTTAAACGAAATGTTGCGCTATTCGCTACTTCGTGAAGAAACATGTCCGAGTGCAAAGGGTTAAATTCGGTCAGATTGACTGAATCTGCGACCGAAACTAAATCGTGTCGACTTCTCGAAAGTTTATACATTCACAGGATGCTTTTTCATGATTTTTCAATCAAAATTGCTACTTTAACCGTTTGAATCCGGGGAAGCGCTATCGCGCTTCACTTGTCGTATGCCAAAAATACGGCGCAGCGCGATAGCGCTGCTCTTGTTTTGTATCGAGAATGCGAAGACGCTGCTGTTGGTAGTATACTTTACGCAATTATTAAGAGCAGTTGCAGTAATATCAGTAGCAGTTTTTATTTATTTAACTCCGTTGTGGCTTTTAACAATATAAGAATTAAATAGACTGCAACTTACTTCGACCATTATTGACACAATAGAGGAGGAATGGTTAGCAAGCAAAAATGCCACAGGAACATCACCAATAAGTCAAAAGTTTTCTTTAGAAAAATTGCTTGGGCGAAATTTGCGACAGTGTGATGTATGCAGTAATAAAAATGGTAATCGAATTAAACGACCCAACCTAATTTGCGCTATATGTAAAATAGGAATTCATGAAATTTGCGCAGCAATACATTTTTGTAATAAGTGAAAATAAAATTTTTTTTTATCATAATTACTTGTTACATAACTATTAGTGTTAATTATAACAATTTTCATTGTTTCCCAAAAAAAATACTACGCATTTCATCCCGGACTTTTAGCATATGCATAAGAAAATGCTCCCGTACTCAAACGGTTAATTTAATTCAGAAGAGTAGTCCGCATTTTGCAGTATAATCAGACTCGAACTCAAAGATATCTGAAAAGTAGAATCTTTCGAGATCCCGAACCAACCTGACACACAGGCACCAAGACAGCCCTACTAGATTATCAAAGTGAACTCAGGGAAATACATAACACCCCGTATTTCATCCAAATCGTAAATTCTTCAAATTTATATTAAGACTGCTAAGCGCACTAAAATTCGCAAACGGATCCTGGCAGACGAAATAATGGCGCGTTCATCGTTCTATTGAAAGGTCAAAGCACTGTGAAAGTCAAGACCACGATGTGACGTCAGTTACATGAAAATCTCATAAGTCCAACTGAAACAAACACTGCTGAAGTAGAAGCGTGTACGCGATGTTACTATGTGGAAGAGTGGAAGTCTAAGGTCTTCCCACGACGAATTGAGTAACTAGCCAGTTAACGTACCATCTTCATCCTCTGTCCGGATTTAACCAAATAATTTCAAGCGCGCTCCCAATACGACGGAATGAAATTCTGCCGAGCCTAACAATGGGGCCGAGCCTCGATAACGAGCGGAGTTAAATAAAAACATCCCTTTATGACCTTGCCTGAGGGTGAAATACGCAACTGCCCATTGTAATGCGCATTTCAAGTGAATCCTTGCAAAGATGGCTCAAAGTTGACCTCCTTTCTCTAACGATACCGTTCTCCAGTCGGAGAACAAAGACCGTAAAGGTTGCAGCAGAAAACGGAGAGATCAGCCCGAAAGATTACATTGTGCAAAGTATCAAACCTGCGTTTACCAGGTGCGTCGAAATAAAATAACGAAATAGTTGAGCGTGCGAAAACCCTCCTATTCGCTTGAAAACGCCTCGCGGATGAAAAGTCATGGCGGGAATGATGGCGTAGATGGACATAATCGGATACGTTTGTCGTTCAAGGTTACGCCTAGATCATCTCAGATTAAGTCCAGTCAAATGATACGTAAATGCACATGTACTGCCGTACGAGGGCACACACGTAGAACACCGCGTCCCTCATTCAACGGTATAACGCGTAGTGCATGCAGCCGTGCACGTAAGCGCATAAAGCATGAGAGGAAAGTCGAACGAAATTCAAACTGGTTGCACGTCACGATTAAAAGTGAAGTAACGCTACCTGTGTGATAACAGCTCCAGAATGCGTAAAATCGCGTTTTAGGCGGATAGCTAAACACGCTCGTGTTATGTATCTTGACTATGAAAGGAAATATTATATGACTATAACTCAGGAGAAAGGATCTTTTGGTTTTAACGCTGCTAATCTTTCATTTTCCGACACTTTCTTGGAAGCATAAAATGAAGAATGCTCGAATTTTAAGGTGATACAATGTTCATTGTAGGATGCATTAAATTGGTATCTTGTACGGGAAATAACACATATTCTAGCGTTGAAAAAAATATCATTCGAGTGTCAGTAAAAAAAGCAATCTTTTCATTTTACTGTTGCTAACCTTTCACATCCTGACATTTTTTCAAAAGTACAAAATTAACGAATAACCGAATTTTAATGTAATACAATATCAATTCTATAATGAACAAAATACTGTTGAAAGAAAATGCCATTCGCGTATCAGTAAAAAAAAACATCTCTTCTGACTCCACCATTATTGACCTTTTACAATGCGTTTTAGTCGGATAGCTAAACACGTTCGTGTTATGTATCTCGACGTTGAAAGGAAATATTAGGTTTTACCGCTGCTGATCTTTCATCTTGTGACGTTTTCTCGGAAGCATAAAATGAAGAATGCTCGAATTTTAAGGTGATACAATGTTAATTCTAGGATGCATTAAATTGATATCTTGTATTAAAATAACACATATCCTAGCGTTGAAAGAAAACATCATTCGAGTATCAATAAAAAAAAGAAGCAATCTCTTCATTTTACAATTGCTAATTTTTCACATCCGGACACTTTCTCAAGAGTACAAAATTAACGAATAACCGAATTTTAACGCAATACAATATCAATTCTACAATGAACAAAATAATGTTGAAACAAAATGCCATTCGCGTATCAGTAAAAAAAAACATCTCTTCTGACTCCACCATTATTGACCTTTTACAATGCGTTTTAGGCGGATAGCTAAACACGTTCGTGTTATGTATCTTGACGTTGAAAGGAAATATTATATGAATATAGCTCAGAGGAGAGGATTTTTTAGTTTTCCTGCTGCTGATCTTTTATCTTCTGACGCTTTCTCGGAAGCATAAAATAAAGAATGCTCGAATTTTGACGTAATACAATGTTCATTCTAGGATGCATTAAATTGGTAACTTGTACGCGCAAGAACACATATCCTAAAATTGAAAAAAAAAAAAAATATCATTCGAATAGCGTTGAAAAAAAAATATCATTCGAGTATCAGTATAAAAAGCAATCTTTTCATTCTACTGTTGCTAACTTTTCACATCCTGATATTTTTCAAGAGTACAAAATTAACGAATAACCGGATTTTAGCGTAATACAATATTAATTCTAAAAGAAATGAAATAATGGTGAAAGAAAATGCCATTCGCGTATCAGTAAAAAAAACATCTCTTCTGACTCCACCATTATTGCCCTTTTACAATGCGACACTTTCTCAAGAGCGTAAAATGAACGACCGCGCGAACTTTAACGTCGACCCGGTAATGCACTGCACTTCATTGGATTGTGCGCTAATTCAATCCATTGTTCGGTCCATCAATTAAGCCCGCGTCATTATCCTTTATTAGACGTTAAACGATCCCAGATCTGACACGCACGCAGCACGAAAACTGTAATCGTCGCCGTCATTACGCCGGCAGCGAGATTGTGCAACAAGCGGACAGTTTTCAGCTCTAGGAGTCCACTTCGTCGAGTAATTGAACTCGCGCGGCTGCTTTTTATTACACGTTAAGTGATTTTAAGATCGACACGCCAGGCCACAAAAGGAAGAGGCTACCCGTTAGCGCATTAGTATCGGCCGAGATTGTACAACAAATTCACCGTTTCGAAACACAGACCCGCTTTCATCGAAACCGAACCACGACTGAGCATAATTCGTCACACGTTTACTCGCGATTGAAATTATGCCTATATGTCAGCCTATGTCTCGTCTTGTATGCATAAATTAACCCTTAACGCTCCGTTGACTCCGCTACGGAAACGTCAAACATTTCTTTCACCGTATCGTGTGATTAACACTTTGACTTCCAAGCGTATTTTGCTGTATTAGAACCGCGATGGGATGAAATAATACAGCGTATGATTAAATCATGCAAAATAAAGGTAACGCAGAGTTGTTAGAAGCCAAAGTATTGAAGCACCGTTCCAATATCAATTGCTTTTACAAGATTGCAAATAGGCTTTATTACGAATTTTTTGCATTTTTAGTAAAAAAATTTTGCGCCGGTCACCGCGTATTTTACTATGCTACAACCGCAATGTAATGAAATACTGCAGAGCATGGTTAAATCGTGTAAAATGAAGGTAACGCAGAGTTGGTAGAAGCCAAAGCATTGAAGCACCATTCCAATATCAATTGCTTTTACAAGATTGCAAATAGGCTTGATATCGAATTTTTTTGCATTTATAGTAAAATATTTTGCGCCGGTCACCGGTGACCACCATGGCAGTCGTGTTAATATAATTATGCTCAAAATGCTATTTTACCATGGGCGCTAACTGTGTATTTCTTTACTTGTAAACCAACACTACTTCTACAAAATTTAGGTTAAATTTCGTGATCAAGTAGAATATGCCGAATTATAACGCACGTTTCGGTAATTAGAAAAAAACCAGATGAAAAACGTTACATTTTTTCTTACTAAACGAGGAGACGAATTCATAATTGGCAAACAGGTGCAGAGTCGTAGAAAGCTGTTATCACATTAATTCATATATGTTACAATATTAATTTATAACTTTATACAATTTATTATTATTATACCAGGTGAAAAACGTTACATTTTTTGTTACTAAACGAGTAGACGAATTCATAATTGGCAAACAGGTGCAAGAGTCGTAGAAAGCTGTTATCACATTAATTCATATATGTTACAATATTAATTTATAACTTCATATAATTTATTATTATTATACCATAAATTATTATAACTTCACCTAAACATATTTTTCCGTCAAACTACTTATAAGCGTTTACACATCTTGGCGTGTCTTGTTACTACTAAATACCTTCGTTACCGTTAATAACTCCCGCGAACATGCATTAAGGGGTTATGCCCACTTGGGTTGGTAAAAAAAATCGACTTTTTTTATTGCATTTTCTTAATGTACATCATTTTAAGAATATTTCCTCAAAAGTACATAAGAATCGGAGCACACGTTAAAAAATTATAAGCGTTTATCTGGAGCGCTACTATGTATGATTAGTAAAGAGCTTGAAACTTTAAACGCGATTATCTCGAAACTGTGTTTTTTAAAACATACGGTTGCGGTGACCACGATTTCTCAAAAACTACTTCACCGATCGGACTCTAATTTTATATACTTATTTGTCATTACAATAGGCAGGACCTGAACGAAGGATTTTTTATTTCGGTAATAAAAAAAAAGTTACAACATAAAAACGAAAGTCAGTTCACCTCGAAAGACGGATTTTTTCGTGAAGGTGTTGTCATTCTTGTAAAAATTAAAATTTTTCCAAATCCTTCGCTCAGGCCCTGCCTATTGTAATGACAAATAAGTATATAAAATTAGAGTGGTCACCGCAAGTGATGAAAATAAACGAAAGCTCTAGGAGAAGAGCTATATTTCCTCCATTTTTTAATATTTTCTTATAAAAAAATGTATACAAGTACCATTAAATACGTACTTTTTGGCAGTATTTTACGAATTTTAATTAGTGCTCACTAAAATGGCAAAAAAAAATCTTGAAAATCATATCATTTCGCCGATCCCAAGTAGGCATAACCCCTTAATCCATATATGTTACAATAGTAATTTATAACTTTATATCATTTATTATTATTATACCGTAATTTATTATAACTTCACCTAAACATATTTTTCCGTCAAACTACTTATAAGCATTTACACATCTTGGCGTGTCTTGTTACTACTAAATACCTTCGTTACCGTTAATAACTCCCGCGAACATGCAACTTGTCCGTCACCCATGTATGCATATATGTTACAATATTCATTTATAACTTTATATCATTTATTATTATTATACCATAATTTATTATAACTTCACCTAAACATATTTTTCCGTCAAACTACTTATAAGCGTTTACACATCTTGGCGTGTCTTGTTACTACTAAATACCTTCGTTACCGTTAATAACTCCCGCGAACATGCAACTTGTCCGTCACCCACGTATGCATAGCTTGTCAAATGTTAAATCTACCCGCCGCGTACTGCGCTCTTGGACCAAATGAGCTCGAGGTGGGAAATAAATTTTACACCGCACTCGGAAGTCTCTCGTTCCACGTATATCACGCGCGAGAAGACGGAATGGTATTACCGGACGAAATTGTCTAACGACTGTACCGGTTTAGGGCACGGAGTTGACTCCGCCGCGAAATTGTGCCTGCATCGCCGACTTTCCCATAATCTGGCTGGCTGAATTATGCACCGTTGCCTGTCAATTAGTCGCCCCAGCACGGTCCCGTGCGGCCACGATGATTCACGGTGTAACCTTATGCACAGGTAATACGTGTCGGACTATCGTCAGGCCCGACTCTCAAACTATGACGTGTGACGATAGGAAAATGTCGGACGAAACTTGCGTTGCCGGTGGAAAACGTATTGACGCGGATGCTTTCAACGTTTCCCGACTTTCATTATCTTGACTGAGTAAAGGAGCCGGTGACAACTTGAGCAAAACATGCCACTTTATCTTATCGTATACTTTATAAGAATGTTAATATGTCGATGAGTTATAATAGTATCGGGATTCTGAGGTGTGTCGTTATTTTTTGATATACAATTTCTATTGAAGTATTAAATATGACAAGCAGCGGGGAAAACGTAAGCAAAACGGTAATGTTTCTTTTAATGTGTACTTGGAGCTTTTTAGTTATTTGAGGTAATACGAGGTTTTGAAGTGTACCGTAATTTTGAATTAAACGATATCTACTGAAGTTTATATAAAATTTTATATGTTCTTTTTGTCGCTGACCTACAGAAATTTTGCTTATTATCCCGACATATTTCGGTTTCCTTTTTGAAGGGTCTATAATTTATGAATGTTTAATACTTGTCGGGTGTACTGTATTTTTGTTTAATACCATTTGGCTTACATTATACTTATTCTTATACATTCGCACCTCTATTTATTTAAACGAGCTGGTGACAATTTGGGCAAAACATGCCACTTTATCTTATCGTATACTTTATAAGAACGTTAATATGTCGATGAGTTATAATAGCATCGGGATTCTGAGGTGTGTCGTTATTTTTTGATATACAATTTCTATTGAAGTATTAAATATGACAAGCAGCGGGGAAAACGCAAGTAAAACGGTAATGTTTCTTTTAATGTGTACTTGGAGCTTTTTAGTTATTTGAGGTAATACGAGATTCTGAAGTGTGCTGTAATTTTGAACTAAACGATATCTACTGAAGTTTATATAAAATATAAAATGCTCTTTTTACGCTGACCCGCAGAAATTTTACTTATTATCCCGACATATTTCGGTTTCCTTTTTCAAGTGTCTATAATTTATGAACGTTTAGTACTTGTCGGGTGTACTGTATTTTTGTTTAATACCATTTAGCTTACATTTTGCTTATTCTTATACATTCGCACCTCTATTTATTTAAAGGAGCCGGTGACAACTTGGGCAAAACATGCCACTTTATTTTATCGTATACTTTATAAGAATGTTAATATGTCGATGAGTTATAATAGTATCGAGATTCTGAGGTGTGCCATTATTTTTTGGTATACAATTTCTATTGAAGTATTAAATATGACAAGTAGTGCGAAAAACGCAAGTAAAACGGTAATGTTTCTTTTAATGTGTACTTCGAGCTTTTTAGTTATTTGAGGTAATACGAGGTTTTGAAGTCTACCGTAATTTCGAAGTAAACGAAATCTACTGAAGTTTATATAAAATATTATGTGCTCTTTTCGTCGCTGACCTACAGAAATTTTACTTATCATCCCGATATATTTCGGAACCAACCCAGTTTTTGTTTTTCAATAGTCTATAATTTATGAACGTTTAGTACTTGTCGGGTGTACTGTACATTTGATTAACACCATTTAGCTTACGTTCTCCTTATTCTTATACATTCGCACCTCTATTTATTTGCAATCATTAATTAACGCCCCATTAATCCTAACTCAAACGGAAGGAAAGCGTCAATGACGCAATCGACGTCTATTACTAAAACCCCTCCAACATATGCGCTCCTACCGAAATTCCTCGCCTCCGAGTAGTCATATCGGAAAATTCTCCGCCAACGCCGCCAGACTGTCGAATTAATCGAATGCGTCGCGCGAAATGAAATGTACATATTCCGCCGGGTGTCACGACACGCGCACCCATTAATATTGATACCGTAGAAAGGCGACGGGCGAAAATTCTTTAGCCGCATTATTATACCGTCGCGAGAGCCGTTTATATCCCGCAGAATCGAAATTAACCGCGTGGCACAACTTGTGTGTATATGTGTGCGTGCAACGCTCTATACACGTTGACTCGACATACGTAGACTACGTGCCAGACGATGAGTCACGAACTCAAAGCGAGATTGGAACCGAACAGTGACGTAGCTACCGGTTCAGTAGGTACGGCCCTGGCCACGATGAATCATGCGTTCTGCGACTGATCTTTTTCGTCCTTGTCGAAGGGTCGCCTTCTAACCTTACTCGGCATGGTCTACGTGCGAAATATTCTCGTGGATCTAATATTGGAAAGAATGTATCTACGGTGATAGTAGCGGTAATGGGTAGATATCAGATTTTCGAACTGAGCTAACCTATGAAAATTGGTACGAACCTAACCTAGATGATGGCAAAAATTTGCACTGCCGCTAGGATTGATATTGACGATAATTTAGATAGAAATAATTTATGTATGTAAACGTACATAAGGCTTCAGGATGATTTAAAAAAAGAAACATAGATATGCTGCCCTTTTTCGTCCTTGTCGAAGGGTCGCCTTCTAACCTTACACGGCATGGTCTACGTGCGAAATATTCTCGTGGATCTAATATTGGAAAGAATGTATCTACGGTGATAGTAGCGGTAATGCGTAGACATCAGATTTTCGAACTGAGCTAACCTATGAAAATTGGTACGAACCTAACCTAGATGATGGCAAAAATTTGCACTTTCGCTGGAAGGATTGATATTGACGATAATTTAGATAGAAATAATTTATGTATGTAAACGTACATAAGGCTTCAGGATGATTTAAAAAAAGAAACATAGATATGCTGCCCTTTTTCGTCCTTGTCGAAGGAACGCGTTCTAACTTTCATCGGCAATGCACTTCTGCGCGAAAATTATTCTTGCTAGATTAAATATTGGATACAACGCATTTCTATCATGATTCAATGCATGATAACTTACGAGGGCAGTCCGAAAAGTACTTAGCCTACAAAAGAAAAACGAAAATTTTGGAAAATTGACGATTTATTTTTCAATACAGTCTCCTTTTAACTCGATACACTTGATCGAGCAATGAAATCTGGACGTATCCTGCATGAAATATTGGGCATGAGAAAGCTTTCTGCTCGATGGGTGCCGCGTTTGCTCACTCCGGATAACAAGCGCATCCGTGAGACCACTTCAGAGCAGTGTTTGACACT
Organism: Cryptocheilus praepositus; assembly: GCA_033815515.1. NCBI lineage: Eukaryota > Metazoa > Arthropoda > Insecta > Hymenoptera > Pompilidae > Cryptocheilus > Cryptocheilus praepositus. The sequence continues at coordinate 7,565,361 of JAWWQZ010000303.1, read as the reverse complement.
GTTTAAGCGCAATCCGAAAGAGTTTCTACGTCATTTTGTGACTGTCGACGAAACGTGGATCCACTGGTACACACCAGAGACCAAGGAACAGTCAAAACAGTGGACTGTGCCCGGCGAATGTGCTCCGAAGAAGGCGAAAACTGTCCTATCGGCCGGAAAGGTGATGGCCACCGTTTTCTGGGATTCACAAGGTGTGATCTACATAGACTACCTGCAGACGGGCAAAACAGCCACAGGGCTGCACTATGCCGAATTATTGAGCCGATTCGACGCCGAATTAAGGAAAAAACGGCCCCATTTGGTGAAGAAAAAAGTGCTCTTTCACCACGATAACGCAACGGCTCACACCTCTGCCCAAGCTACAGCCAAATTCGTTGAATTAGGCTACGAACAGCTGCCCCATCCACCGTATTCTCCAGATTTGGCCCCGTGTGACTTCTTTTTGCTCCCAAACTTGAAAAAGTCACTCGCTGGGCAGAAATTTGAGTCGAATGAGGAGGTTATCGCCGCCACGGAAGCCTACTTTGCAGATCTCCAGAAAACGTATTTTTCAGACGGGTTGAAGAAGTTGGAGCACCGCTGGATCAAGTGTATCGAGTTAACAGGAGACTATGTTGAAAAATAAATCGTTAATTTTCCAAAATTTTCGTTTTTCTTTTGTAGGCTAAGTACTTATCGGACTGCCCACGTAGTAGAAGTATAAACTGATGGTAGGCACTTCGAACTGAGCTAACCCATGAGTTTTGTGACGCACCTAACCTAAACCCCTGCGACGCGAAGAATGAGTTTGTAACTAAATGTACTCCAAACTAAAGCAACTTTTAAACGTAAACCTGCATAAGCTGTGGGCATGAACAGAAAAGCATATATACTCGTTCACTGTACGGTCGGTTTGTTTGTCACTTGAAACGCTGATTCCGCCAGTTCATGTTTCCCAGATCGATGAGGTGTGCGCCGAGATTATTAATGACGGCAATTAGAGCACGATAAATCATGGTGACATTACCTGTCACGCCGGCCACATCATCGTTCCTCGTAGATATCGAAGGAAACGAATGACGTGCGAATAATCGCGCACCGGACGATTCAGTAACGGCCGTTGGGGTTGCAACATACACTGACCCGGATAACCTGAGCTTTCACAAAGGCACTTTTCGCGTAGTTATGGGACTTCGCGAATTCGCAGTGACGTTCGGGCGTAATCGTGCACATCAACCGCGATATATCGCGCGTTCGGCTTAAATCCAATTCAGCGTTTAAGACTGAACCGCGGGAGCGAGAATCATTCGTCTCAATTTAAACGGCTATCAGACGCTTCTCGGTTCTGGCAGGCTTTCGCCGCGACGCATTTGTATTCGCCGAACTACAATCGGTGCGATGCAATGACAGCGGTACGTTCGCGCACGTGCGACAACGGAAATCCACAGGAAACTGACAATACACGAGGCTGCATTAGAAAGGGAGAGTAAAAATAATTTTGCGACAGTCTGTATTCAAAAAATTGCAGAGGTGTATGAATATTTGTGGTATCGATATCTCAAGATATTTGGATTTTTAGATTCTGAATAGAAAACTATTTTTTCGTAATGAGTTTGCGACAGGCTGTATTCAAAAAATTGCAGAGGCGTATGAATATTTGTAGTATCGATATCTCAAGATATTTGGATTTTTAGATTCTGAATAGAAAACTATTTTTTCGTAATGAGTTTGCGACAGGCTTATTCAAAAAATTGCAGAGGTATATGAATATTTGTGGTATGGATATCTCAAAATATGCCGATTTTTAGATTCTGACTGGAAAACTATTTTTTCGTAATATCGATTGTAATGACAGCATTCGTGGGCGTGAAATGAGAAATGCACAGAAACTGACAAATACATCCTACATTAAAAAATACAAGTAAAAAGTCTGTATTCAAAAAAGTGCAGAGGTGTATGAATATTTGTGGTATCGATATCTCAGATATTCGGATTTTTAGATTCTGAATAGAAAACTATTTTTTCGTAATATCGGTTGTAATGACAGCATTCGTGGGCGTGAAATCAGAAATACATAGAAACTGACAAATACATCCTACATTAAAAAATACAAGTGAAAAGTCTGTATTCAAAAAATTGCAAAGGTGTATGAATATTTGTAGTATCGATATCTCAGATATTCGGATTTTTAGATTCTGAATAGAAAACTACTTTTTTCGTAATATCGGTTGTAATGACAGCATTCATGGGCGTGAAATCAGAAATACATAGAAACTGACAAATACACCCTACATTAAAAAATACAAGTAAAAAGTCTGTATTCAAAAAAGTGCAGAGGTGTATGAATATTTGTGGTATCGATATCTCAAGATATTCGAATTTTTAGATTCTGAATAGAAAACTATTTTTTCGTAATATCGGTTGTAATGACAGCATTCGTGGGCGTGAAATCAGAAATACATAGAAACTGACAAATACATCCTACATTAAAAAATAAAAGTAAAAAGTCTGTATTAAAAAAATTGCAGAGGTGTCTGAATATTTGTGGTATCGATATCTCAAGATATTCGGATTTTTAGATTTTGAATGGAAAACAATTTTTTCGTAATATCGGTTGTAATGACAGTATTTGTGGGCGTGAAATCAGAAATGCACAGAAACTGACAAATACATCGTACATTAAAAAATAAAAGTGAAAAGTCTGTATTCAAAAAATTGCAGAGGTGTATGAATATTTGTAGTATCGATATCTCAGATATTCGGATTTTTAGATTCTGAATAGAAAACTATTTTTTCGTAATATCGGTTGTAATGACAGCATTCGTGGGCGCGAAATCAGAAATGCACAGAAACTGACAAATACATCCTACATTAAAAAATAAAAGTGAAAAGTCTGTATTCAAAAAATTGCAGAGGTGTATGAATATTTGTGGTATTGATATCTCAAGATTTTTGGATTTTTAGATTTTGACTCGAAAACTATTTTTTCGTAATATCGGTTGTAATGACAGCATTTGTGGGCGCGAAATCAGTAATGCACAGAAACTGACAAAAAGCATCCTACATTAAAAAATAAAAATAAAAAGTCTGTATTCAAAAAATTGCAAAGGTGTATGAATATTTGTGGTATCGATATCTCAAGATTTTTGGATTTTTAGATTTTGACTAGAAAACTATTTTTTCGTAATATCGGTTGTAATGACAGCATTCGTGGGCGTGAAATCAGAAATGCACAGAAACTGACAGTTACATTCTACATTAAAAAGTAAAAGTACAAAGAACTACGACCGTCCATATTCAAAATAATATTCAAGACATCTCGTCGACACCATGTTACAACCTTTGAAAATCCTACAGTAATTTCAGTTGCAAAAAGAAAGGAACCCACAAACCTTGCGCACTTACGTAATGTCGAAGATATAAAGATATAAAAAAAAAAGATGATACATCATAAATATTTGTGATTTTAACGCGCTAAAATATCTGGATTTTGAAATTGTAACCAAAAAATAATTCCTGTGTCATATCGATATTCGTTTCTGCCGATACAAAGATGTGCCCCGAAGGCACCCAACGCGTCGGCTAAAGACACGGCACTGCGAGGTTGCTGCCCGGCCGGCATCGCCATTTTGGCATTCGTAACCGGAAAGTGTGCTCGCGAGGCCACGCTGCAGCTGGCGACCTTTATCTCCAAGTTTCACCGGCCGGCCGAAACCTTTCTTCGACTTGCACAGAATGGATTAAGGCACCGAAGTCGTTCGCACCGGCGATCGTACGCGCTGATAAACGAGACTTTCGAGAGTCTCCGCCGGCCGATTGAAAGTCTGCCAGCAACTTTGTGAGCACGAAATATTCGCGGAACCGCGCACTCGTTTATTCGACCGACGTTTCGCAGAAGAGAATTTTTCGTTCGTCGCGAATTGGGTCGACTGACACTTGAATCGATGAGCGAAAAAAAAACACGTTTGTAATGCGGCGGAAGGAACCTGCCTTTTCAAATAAACGATGAATCCTATTTCTATTTTCAGCACAACGGTCTCTCGGTTGCGAGCGTATCAGCGGAAAGGGTTCTCGGTGACAGACGTCAGCGGAAAAAAAGTCTCGACGAGCAGCGCAGAAAGCGAGAGGCAGCTTTTCCACGCCCACGTCGAAAGACGTGGACTCCGCAAGCGCTTTTTCTTTGTTCCGCCGTCGAGAATTTTAGCACACGTCCGACAACGAGAACCCCGCAGAGCGAGTGAATTATGAAAAATGACATCGTCGTTTCGCGCTGACGAAATGCACGCAAGACCGTGTATTCCGACACTCTTCGACGGTTCGGGCCATCTGGGAAATGTGCTTTGTTGCTTCGCGTTGAGAAAGGTAATCAGCCCTAACCCCACCATCGGTTCCCGAGATATACCGGGGCCCTTGGCAACCGGACTGCAACCGCATTTCTGCAGGCCGATAAAGCGTGGGAGGGGCCTTCGGAGGAAATTTGATAAGCGGCGCGGCGGATTAACGATTGGCCGAAAAAAATTCCCCAAGCGAATGACGAATTGAACGTCGCGTCACGCGAAACGGTACATTCGGCGTTATCGACTTTGACGGTGCGCGACGCGCAGAGTACAGAAATCTCTCCGAAAGGATAAAATTACGCTGATCGGCGGATACGTTTCGAAGAACGGTATAATCGGCGTCGCGGGAAAGGTTTGGCGTTCGGAACGGGTGCGTTTCGCGGAGCGAGCGAAATTATCGTGAAAACGAAATCGTGCGCGCGTGAGAGAAACTATATTAATAAGTCATGAATAATTTTACAAGGTCCCTCGCCCGCATCGGCGCCCACCGCTAAATCTATTTACCGACAGGATCCGCAGCTTTTGCAGAATAGCGCAGAGGGCGCCCAAGTTAATCGCAGATTTCGGTCCGCACTAATGGAATCTTGCAAAATATATACGAGCACCGCGTAGCGAGACGTTCGAACGCCCGACTAGCAACACCGCAGATGACCTGCAGCAAACCGCAGAAAAACGACAAATTTACCTTTCCCCCCCAGAGCCCCCGCTGCGAAGCTACATCGCGACCAACCGAACCATTCCGCTCCGTCCGTCTCAATTTTCACGAACCTCGGCGCATCGTCGCCTAAAAATCGCACAAAGAATATCCTTCCGCCTTGCCCAGAATCTCACGCGCCCACTCGTTTCGCGACCCAACATTTTTCTCATCCGACCCCATCGGCAGCCGAAATTCGGAGCACGCAAGGCGAGCGAAAAAGCAAGTGTGCGGACGCCCAACGTGACGACGAGACAAACGAAGAGCGACAATGAGACAGGTCCACCATTTCCCCGGTCGGCAGCGGCAACGTGCCCGGCGCAGGCAGCCATATTAACCTCGCCGAAAACCGTTGGCCGTTCGAACGGGCAGGATTTTCCGCGAGCGAAAACCGCCACACCCTTTTTTTCGCGGCCGAAACTGCCGAACGCCGCTTGGCCGGCATCGAACGCGATCGATGATTTCGCGCAACGGACCCCCCGCATATTCACGTTCCACCTATGAGAGCGCAAGAGGCGAGAGTGTCGAGTGCCTGCATCGCGCCGGCGAAAACTGCGCGTTGCCGGGCGGCACACTGTACACTCCGAAAATCATGGGCCCGTGCTCCGAATACCTGCAAATCTTTGTTCTCGCGGTGCTCGAAAAATGTCGCCCGTTCGCTGTCGTACGGTTCTCAGACTTCGATGCGCGCCGTGAGGCCACGAGGACGAAATAACGGTGGCGTAAAATCGCGAATATGCCGAGTGCCGTTCGCCGATACGGCCGGTGGACACGGGGGTGGCGTCATGAAGGGCAACGTTTTCGGACGACGACGACGACGTGGCACCGCTTTCGGGGTTAGAAAGTGCTGGTGCGGTCTGGCGTGTGCGTACGTCGTCCTGGCCGAGGGCCGACCGGTTTCGCGCAAAATCGTCGCCGCACGAACCGGCGGCATTATCACCGTCCTTCCTCTTTATCTCTTTTCGCTCGCCCGTTCGATCTCTTTCCCTCCCCTCGTCCGTCTTTCTCCTCCGCCAACCCGTTCTTTCGCTTTCTCTCTCGCTCACGCACACATGCACTCTCACTCTTACGCTCATATACGCTCGCACTGGCTCGTTCGGTCTCGCGTTGGCCTTCCTCGCCAGCCGAGTCCGGCGAAACGCGAGGGTCCCGAAAGAGATGCCTGCGATTTTACGCTCGTGCGCGCACTTTCCCTTTTGCCGACGGCGGACGGGTTCTCGGGCGCAGAATGAGCTACTCACTTCGAAGCCGTCGGACTTCGCCCACAGGTTGCCATCGTGTCCAGCGATCGCCGCTTTGGTAACACACCTCGACGCGAGCAGTTGCTTGTCAACGTAATCCTGCCAGCTCATTTTTGAACACAGGGGGGCGACCGAAATGTTCACTACGGCACTAGAGACACAACCCGTCACTGACTGACTCGTCTCTCACGACTACCGATACCCGCTGAAACGCCGGTCACACTTCCACCCCTCCTTCCTCCGCGGCGTCCACTCTTCCCACTCCCCCCCACTTCGAGCCGGCCGGTAATTGACTACTCCGGCAGGGCTGCCAACTGCGCGGATCCAAAGTGAAGCTGCCGACGACGAGGGCGCCTTCTATTCCCTAGACGCTCGGACGCGGACAAGATGATGAATCGAGAGATTTCTAGAATTTAACTGCGTGGGCTGGGATACAATTGTTTTTTTCGGGAATAGGATATTTGGCGGGCGGCGAAGAGGCGATAGATATTTGGGGGAAGTTGAATTGATTATATGAAAATCAGATCGTGTTGGTCGTATTAGTGGGTATGGCGCGGTTGTCGGTGCAGATGGATGGATTTAATGCATTTGAGAACGTGGGTGGTCGTGTGGGAGGAAGATGAAGATGGGCGTGCGAATGGATTTGATGAAAGTGGAGACATCTGGGGACGGTGTTAATAGTATGAGTTATCCACGTGTTTTGTAATTATAATAATATTCGGGAGCGATTTAAGCTAAAACGTGACAAATGACACATTACGTATTACGGTTGTATGATCTGTAATTGTCAAAATGCAGGTCTCCTGTCCGAATAATGTGAAAATATATAATCTTAGCGCTGGGAAGTCCTTGCCAGAGGTATGTTTACTGATCTTTTAATTTTTTCCGTAACTTGTCGAGGTTATGATTCTCTGTACTACAATGAATGTTTTTAATGTTTTTAGTGGTTGTCCGACAGAAAACGAAGAAACTTATTGAAAAAGAATGTCGGTATGTAATTACAAAAATTGCCTGTATATTAATGTACGATTAACGTGTGACTTCTGTTAAGTTATGAAATAAAATAATTTACAATAAAACTGTTCATTCTTATTATTATTACGTCTGTTAACGTGTTTTAACAGATATACGACGTCGAATTGACCTTATTCAGGATTTTGATATGCCTGGTGTCAGTACATCAATTAGAGTATCATCAGATGGACAATATATAATAGCAACAGGAATTTACAAACCACGCATGAAGTGTTTTGATGTTAATAATTTATCCTTAAAGTTTGAAAGATGCTTTGATTCTGATGTAGTCACCTTTGAAATACTATCAGATGATTACAGCAAGGTAAGTAATATCAAAGTCAAGCTTAATACTTTATCTAAAATATTTATATTATAGTTTATAAATTTTCTTTCCAGTTAATCTTTTTACACTGTGACAGAGCAGTTGAATTTCATGTTGCTCATGGCAAGTACTATAGACTGAGAGTACCAAGGTTTGGAAGGGATATGAAATACCATTACCCAAGTTGTGATCTTTTTATTGGAGGTGACAGGTGATTTACATGCCTGCATTTCTGTTTGTGTCTTGCAATCAATGTGATTTGATTATTAACATATTATTTATTTTTAGTAATGAAATCTACAGAATAAATCTTGAAAGAGGACAGTTTTTGCAGTCATTTACAACAGAAGCATCAGCTATCAACAAGTGTGAAATAAATCCTGTTCATCAATTACTTTTAGTTGGTACACAGGAAGGCAAGATTGAAGCTTGGGACCCCAGAGTAAAAAATAGAGTAGGGACATTGGATTGTGCTTTGCACTGCATACATCAAGACAAAAAGTAAGCGTAATGAGCATTGCAAGAGGACATTATCTTTGATCATTTTATACATACAACATTGTCTGTTGCAGATTAGAAAGTGTCCCTTCAATAACTGCTTTAAAATGTAATGGTGGTTTGTCATTAGGTGTAGGCTTGTCTACTGGTCAAGTGATGTTATATGATATCCGATCAGCGAAACCATTCTTACTGAAAGACCACATGTATGGCCTACCGATTAGGAGTATTGACTATCATAAAAAAATGGATCTTATTTATTCTATGGATAGTTCCATTGTTAAAATATGGGATAAAAACGATGTATGCAATTTCTTTTTTACAAGTACTGTGTCATTGTGGAATTAACTATATTTGTAAATTATGTGTATTGTAGGGAAAGCTGTATACCTCTATTGAAGCTCAACATGATTTCAATGACATGTGCGTAATACCCAACACAGGAATGCTCTTGCTTGCCAATGAGCACACAAAGATGCAAACATATTATATCCCGAGCCTGGGACCAGCACCATATTGGTGCAGTTTCTTGGATAATTTGACTGAAGAATTGGAGGAATTGAATTACGACATAATTTACGATGATTATAAATTCGTGACAGAAAAGGAATTAGAAGAATTGGGATTATTGCATCTCAAGGGAACCAATTTACTGAGAGCCTACATGCACGGATTCTTTATTGACATTCGATTGTATAGAAAAGCACGCGATGTAATGAAACCGTTCGAATTTGAACAGTACAAAAAGAAAAAGATTCAAGAGAAGATTCGGGAAACTTGCGGCAGCAGAGTACAGGTACACAATAAAATTTCATTAATTATATATATTTTCTGTCTGTCATGCACGCAACTATATCAAGAAATTAAATGTTTCCGCAGATACAAAAGTTGCCGTCCGTAAACAAGGATTTGGCGTTGAAACTGATGGACGCAGAAATGAACGTCAATGCAAAGAAAAAGAAGAAAACGACACCGAACCTTCTCAAAGACGACCGTTTCAAGGCATTGTTCAGCAATCCCGACTTCGAAGTTGACAAAAACGCTGAGGAATATGCGTTATTGAATCCTGTTATCTCGCAGCTAGATAAGAAGCGTGTGAAGGAGTTGAAGTCGAAATTGGAAAAAGAAGCGCAGTTGCAAGCAATCGGTGAAGACGATAATGAGGACCGCGGTAATGAAAGATTTCTCTTTCAATGCTGTGAACGTGCAAATCTCGTTTATAAAACGTAAACAGTGTTCTCAACGCTTATGTTGCAGTTGGAAGTTCAGATGAGAGCTTTATACATGACAGCAGTTCGGATGACGAGAAGCCCTGGGCGAAGGAAGTACAAAAGCAGTACAGATTACTAAAGAGGAAAGAAAAATACGAGGATGAAGAGAACAATTCCAACGACGAGGCGGAAACTGATGCACCCCAAAAAGAACCGAAGTTTTACGAAATTAAGGATGACGTTGAATTTAAAGGAGCTAAACCAGTGAGCAAGAGGCGAGACAAGTAAGTAGTAGGAGTTACGTTATTATATACACGATTGGAATATTACTCATATGTAAAATATTGTATTTTAGAGCCAGTTTGGGTGAGAGATTGAAAGACGAAGAAAAGTACAATGTCCGGGTGTCCGGGTCACGAGGCAATAGGGAAATGACGTTTGTCGTTGGAAAGGTATATTTAATTACGTTTTATGTTATTCTAAACTTCATACGAGCACTAGTTAACGGTATACGTTAGACATATGTCTTGTCATTTTGGTCTTTAATGTCAGTGCTTCGTGTGCTTCTTCCAGAAAAAGTTTGGTGGACGTGGGAAGCTACAAATGAACAGACATCGAAAAGAGCACAAACATCTTTTACGGCCGGCAGGGAACCTGCGCAAGATAAAACGATAGTTTTAACTTTTGTATTAGATATGTTTTGTATAATATTGGAAATAAGACACACTCTTTCACTTACCCGGCGTTTTTTGTGGTGCAATGATCACGCCCCACACTTAGACAGAACTCTTGATACCGCAAATAAAATAATTTGTTTAGACGCGATGCATATGCGGATATCTCGGAAGAGGTGAAGTGTCATCTCTCGTGTCTGATATAATAAAATTCATATGTTAGGGTGAACACATACTGAACTATCGATACAAATGTTTTCTTTCCAAGTTCAAAAGCTTTGTGCTCCTTGATCAAGAAAAATGCCATTGGTAAGTGCTGGACAACTCTGTATAAGTGCCGATTTTCCCTTGTTTTCCACGGACTATTGTTACCTGTTATCGCGTGCGTTGGTAATTGTATGTATTTGCAGGAACGTTTTAGCTAATTAGTTGACGGTTCGTTGTATTCTGATATCTCGGTGATATAAACAGATAAGAGTGCGTGGTCCTGCTTATATCGTTGAAGATGTTTATTTTGATACGGACAGAAATGAACGCAAATTTATACAGTTGATATTGAGTTCATTGATATGGGTCAATGTTTGTATTTGTTTTGAAGGTCTTCGGTAACACTTCACTAAATATATCACGAAATTTTACTTTTTCGTACCTATTCGTTTAATATTTTATTTGTCCGCTTATAATAAAATTGAGAACGTATAAAAAAATGTATCTTATGCAATACCTTTTATAAAAGTGTATAACTTATTTAAAAATCTTTGTATAGAAGCTTGTAGTAATTGAAGATTGAAAAATTAACAAAAGAAGAAAATAATAGCAGCATGAGCACTGCAAGTATTATAAAGAATATATGTAATCTGTATTTACAGACAGAGTCAAATAATGAATCAAAGAATGGGAAGGATCCTCCGCCTAATCATGATGAGCCTACAGTATCTACACCATCGTTATTATCGGATTTACAAGTACACAGCACTGAAGTAAGCCTACCATTCTATGAATATTTGTACTTATAAAAATTGTAAGCGCAATGAAACATATTATATGAAATTAATGTGAAAATGTTTTATAACAGGTTGGGGAGATTGCCGAGATGCCAGATTATGAAAATTTGAGTACATCTGCTGTACTTCACTATTGCAAACATAAGATTTTAAGACCATACTTAAGACTGTTAGGAGTAATGGGTTTAAGACCAACCAGTAGTGACGATTCTGATCACTTCTCACGCTACTGTATTTTAGCAAACTATCATACATTTCAAGTTACCATATTTATGTGCATTGGATATATTCTACAATACATGGCATGCTTCAGGTAGCGCAAAAATGCTATTCGCAACATATTCCAATGTATTCTTTAACAAAGTTTTTGATTTGCAGAAACGTATATAATAGCACTTAATTTTTTCAGAAGAGATCGAGGCTTCTGTTACAAACTATTGCCCTTGGAGCTACAAGTTATGCCCAGTGTCAGTAAGGAACACCAATATGAGTCAACGTGCTTTGGAAATGTGATATTCAGCTATGTAATTCCAAGCGTTCTACACCTTGTTGCGTATTTATATACAGTATATCTTTTTCGAATTAAAGAAAATGAGCAACTGCAGAATCTGATGGAGAGGGCCTTCTTGCTGTCCTCAAATCCTGCTAATCGAGGAAATCAAAGAAGACTCGTTCAAATATTATGGCTCTTTATAGCTTTAAGTGTAGTGTGGATGATTATTGCACTGGTAACAGTAAATGTGATGATGGCACAAGGAGTCATTATGTTTCAGTGGCTTGAATACAGGTAATTCTCATATAACAGACATAAATAAAATTACTTCTGCTGCTCAGACAACACTACAAAATAAAGTGATGTTCATAGCCCACATCAAGTTAAGGTAACAATGAAAGTATTTTTAATAATCTGCACCCTCTGGCATGACATGGTCCAAGGGACAATAATCACCAGTTACTGCTTGCAAGGGCAGCTTCTAATGTCACACTTGTATTTTCTCCGTGGCAAACTACTCCAGCACACATTACTGCCAATTGATTGGATGAGGGTACGTAAAAAGCCATTTTCATATGACTCAAATGAAACAGGATTCATTACAGGAGATCAGCGAATTTAAGAAATTATTAAAATATTTCAACGATGATTTGGGTCCTGCTGTTTGCATGTTTACTATTGTAAACTTATCATGGGCAGCTGCCGGCGTCGCGTGGCTACTGCGATACAATAATACCGATACAGATGACAATCCGGTTACATACGTTGGAGTGGTAAACGTTATACTATGGATACTCATATCGGTCGTTCCATTCATACAGGTACTAAATGCAAACATCATCTCAGCCTACCATTACTTAATATACGGTAATTACAGAAAATTGTATGCTACATAATGAAGTCTTTCCTTACAGGCAGCCCGGCTGACAACTGCTTGCTCAATGATTCAAGGCATCGGTCACGAAGTTCGTATTCGTCCATTTGTGTATCAAAGTACACCCGGCGAAGATCTTGATACCATTCTCCTATATACATCCTCCCTAAAAATGTGCGCCCGGCTGTTCAGAGTGCCAATTACAGGCAGATACCTCTGTCTTCTCTTAACCGTAAGCAGCATCGTCGTTCTTACATTAGGGCAGTGCCAAGTATTTTCATAATTAAGAATCCGTTTAATACAAATTGTATATAACAAATTTTGTACATTTGCGATATGTATTTGTCCGAAGCTCTGCGCGCGTATCTATAAAGTATTATATTTTATTAAACTATCTACAACTTAGCTGTCTAGCGGGGAAACAAAATTGCTATATTGCGTGATGCAAATGAATTCGCTAAATCGATTCTTACAAATAAAACTGTACGATGTAACGTTAGGTAGTCCCTTATATTCAATTAGTCTTATCAGTGTTATGTTATTGTGAAGATTTTAATCTTAATCGGAAGAAAGAAAGAAAGGTGCACTCTCGTAATTATATTCTAAACGATGTTACTTAAGGAATCGCTATTTATAAATAAAAATGTAATTTATCGTTTCATACCCGCAATTGATTCTCCTGTTCGAAGTACCAAATTGCTTTGTCAGAGTTTGTACATGCTTAACAGTATGTTATAATACAAAAGTTTGGCTATTCTATATTAGTTGATAAATTGCATATTGGAAATTAGCGAGATAGGATCTGTGTGCTCTCAATAAAAATACATATTCTTATATAGTAATCTATATGTTCAGTTGCTTTTGAATTTGTGGCATGCGCATGTAAACTCGCGTCGCACTTGCGCTACGTGTGCAGCGGAAAATTTCAAATAATTTATCCGCGTCTTCCCATAATACATTCGCTAAATTATTTTGATCAGGTATTAAATTGCTACGCTTGAGAAAAGTATTGAAAAATTATTTTATTTACTCCACATCATCATTCAGTACAATACATTCTCCAAATGGCAGTTATATTGCAGCAGACTATAAGTTCATTTCTTGGTACTAATTCGTTCGATAATTGTATACGCGTAATATTTCTCACGCATTAAGATTTCGATCGCGAATTTAAATGTAATAATAAACTCAGAGGTTCTGAGTAAAAATTCAAAATCTCCTTGTTACTTATCGCTAAAGACAGAGTATCCCTAGTAGAAGTACACATGCAGGAAGGAATATACAAGTACGTGTAAGATAAGAAAATCAATTTAATAATTCAACTAATCCACAATTGTATTGATACTATTATTTTTCCTTACACTTGATTAAATTCATTTATGTGATACGAATTTGAGCACGCACTGCATCCACAAATCCCACTAATTGAGTAAAATCAGTTAGCAGTTTATCAAACTAATATATTTTACATCATTCCTGTTTAAATAATCACCATACATGACCATCCATAAAAGTCGTCGCAAAAATTGTTATGATGATCGGCGTTCTACGCATTAATTGGCTGACAATTTGTCGACTGGTGCTTTATGGAAACAGGTAAGAATAAAAGTTAGCGTTGCAGAGTGCTACACGGTTAGAAGAGTACTAAAAATCTTGTCTGCAGTGGCAATACGGTCCATTTTTTTGATCAGACTGTTCATTAGGCCGGCAATATTGCTACATAATATGAAATGAAAGTAAACAAGTACGAAACGATAATCGGATTATCAGATATCTCTTTGAATATAACGTGATATATAGTTTATAATCCGATAAAACCCAAAATCTGGTTGTGTTTAATAAATATTACAGAGTCTTCGTGTGTTTCGTTAATCTAATTTACATCCATATAAGTAGCATTTACAGGGATTACTTAATTTTGTCTAAATAGCACATCGTGTTGACACTTTATGTTACTGCTTTTTTTTTAATGCTAAACGCCGTAATAGCACCTGTTTAATGTGTCTTTTAGTTCGTGAATCTACTTAATAATATTCGTATATTTATTAGATATCCCTCATTAACAATATTATACATATCTAAATTTTTTGTAAAAAATGTTATGAATATCACTTAAAGTTAGCAAATGTCTGCACGAAAATTTTGGAATACTTCGAACGTCTACGTTTAATTCCGTTTAAAGGTGAAAAATACGGAATAACCGTCGCGTGAAATTAACGATTTGGAATGGAGAATTCCGAAACATAGTTTATAAATATAAGTAAAAATTACATGTAATTCGCTCCGGCAAACACAAGTATCTGCAATTACATAAAGTGTACGTCATCGTATAGAATTCGTTTTTTGATGTCGTTAAAACGTAACATATTTAAATGCTACATCCTGCGGATTAAATCTCCTCGTGACATTAATCATATCTCAAACCATATTTCACAGATTGCACAAGAAATTTCCATATCAAAATAGTTTTATTTGTAATCACAAAAGTTTCTGCGACAAACTTTGGATCAACTGTGAATGGTGATAAGCAATTGAGAAAGAGGTCTAGAATATCTCTAAGCAGAGTCTGTATAGAACATACTGCAAAATCATATTAGGATAAGCTACTTACAGATACACTACTATCCTTTAATAAAAAAATAGTACGAATGATGATAATTGAAATGTCGCGAGGTTATGACTTAACTAACGGAAATTTCATTATTAACAAAATATGCGAGAGAAGAGATGAGTTATTTTTAGTTCAGTGGACTATTTTCATTTGAATGTTTCAGCTGCCTCTAGCTTCTGTTGATGATGCTTCTTCACCACGCTGCATTTTTAGCCACTCAACAAACTCATCAAGCATTACTGGCCCTGATAATGAAAATTTCACGGTTCAAAAGATAAATATGTAAGTACACGCACATGCGTATGCATACGGATTCGTATGTGCACATGTATACATACATACGACAAACATACGTTACAGTTCAGGAGGAAAACTCTCTATTCCGCTTAAAAATATGTTTATACGTAGATATATTAAAATCACTTACATGCTCCGTCTAAATCATAATTAGATAAATCATGATTGATTGTGCGAGAAAATTCTAAAATGTTGCACCATTGATCTTTATTGATCACTTTGTACTTCGATTGATCTAGGAACTGAGCAAACTGCGTAAATAGCGGCCAATGCTTTCCCAGAAGCAGTTGCAACATCACTCTTGCAGTTTCCATATCCATGCTGCGCTGATCTTTATCCTATAAAATTGAGGGCTTAGCTTACATTGATATCTTAAAAAATATCCAATATGAGTAATCATAAATGTACAATTCTGTTTCGTTCCCATTTTTCTGTTATCAAAAGATGAATAGTTTTCGCGCTACATATTCTATACAAAGAAATTCTATTTTACGAACAGCGCATGGAATATAACGGATACTCACTCTAGCAAAGTCATAAGCATATCTGTAGATTCCCTTAAACGTGTGTGGATCATTTAACTGATTCCTTAGGTACTCCAACTTTTGTTGTACTTTTGTAATAGAGTCACATTGAAGTTCCGAGAGGCCCTTCAACCACTCACTCAGTGTGAAGAATCCCATCTGACGGGCATTCATTTTATATGCTAAAACAAGCATCACCACATTTTCAGGTTCTACTCCTATATCTTCACAAAACTTCTCCATTCCCTCTGGACCCAATGTGTCAGAATCGTCCGGTGTTGTGTATTCTCTGAACCACGTGATACAACGTTTTTGAGAGAAGGATGATGCACTTGAGACATCTTCTGTTTTCGTGTATCTTCTGGCACTGTAATGAAACACAAATACGTAAAATCAAGATGATGCATTAAATCTGACATAAATACTTTAAGAATACATCGAGATTGTTTAGACGAAACATAATTTCTGCTCAATAACTGTAACGTGTTAAAGATTGTGGCATATCATGAAACAATAATGTACGCAGAGAAATTCCGAACGATATGACCTTCGCTTGATAAGACCTTCAGGCTAACACAAAACAAAATACTATTTACGTCATTCTTCTATGGCATATCTACGATGATGTCAGCCTCTATGATTCCTCTGATCATACGTATACTAGGGAAATATTACGTGTAACATACTTGGAAGTGTGTCTTAATCTTTTCGAAGGATGCCTTGGTAAACCCTCCTCATGGGCACTAGGTGACATTTCAATGGATGTATGATGATGATTTGTGCTAGAGGGCGCTCTACGCTTGCTGCGTGGCATCCCTCTTTTCACTGAAATTGTAATTATTCATTAGTTAAATAAAATATTATTTTATCTCTATGACAGATAAAGAATAAAGTCATACACATTGAAAAACAACTGATATGTAGAACAAAAGACCTCTTTAATGTGCTTCAATTCTTATATACCACAATGACAGTCTAATTCAAACAACAAATAATTTTTATACCCAATAATTCTACACTGTACGTCAAAAGTATGTCAATCGTCAAATAGGTTATTACCGCCATTCCTTGTAATAACACACCTTCATAAATACAGTCAATACCTAAATCTACACATATTTGGAGAATGTTGTCAATATTCATTTAACCTCAGAACCCTTATACTCCAAAGCTATACAGACATCAAAGGCTTCTGTTCTACAAAAATGTTAAATTCCTTCCAACATTTAACAAGTACTGACAACATGCTCTTACAAGGAACAGCTTCATTATTGTGAAACACACACATTCCATGAACCTACTTGGTCAGATACAGAGAGCTAACAAATAATGACAAAACTGTCCAAGACAATGCTAGCCCAACTCCACCAGTAGTACATGGTACATGTTTGACGAATAATTACAAGCCCCCATAAAAACGGGAGGTATCAGATGAGCTTCTTACCACGCAGCAGAGATGTACGTTATTAAGGGAGTTAAGCAGATCGAACCGATCCGTAATGTATCTTCCGTGCACTGGCTAAACTGACATCTCTTTTTCGGAGTACAGGAACGAGTACGAGGTTAGGTTCATCGATTAATTTAAACACCACGTAATTTGCGAGCTTAATCCCTCTAGTCTCGGCCAATTCGCACAACATGTGATACAGCGAACAAACACCTAGGACGTGATAATATATATTACATATAAAGAGGTGAATCGGAGTTACGTTTAATTGCGCGATTGCAGAGGGCGAAGGAGAGACGATACGCTGCGAGCTTGAAAATACGGGAAAATAATTAGAAGTCGGCGAGGGGAATGCGTCCCGTTTGCGGGGCGATCGTAAAAATGTGACGCAACGATTATCGCCCGATCATCATCAAACGTATCGTTAATGCACAAAGAATCGAAGAGACCCTCCCTACCTTCTTCGAGGAACCACTAGGGCAATTCGTACCCTCGGAAGTGTATTTCTCAGTCAAAAAGTCAACATCAAAATACGACGCGCGCTGTCGTTCGGTCTATAAATGTGATACCGATCATAATGACGGCGGTGACGGCCACTCGGTCTGATCAATTAATTCGGAGTCGCGATTAACTAGCCAAACGCAGCACGGTTAAATAAAACTATTTCACGGCTCCGTTTTATTTCATTTTATTGCCGTTTCGAGACAGCATGCCTTCTCGGCAGGACTGCCAAACTAGACGACGCAGTCGCCCTAGAAATAACAACCGTGGCGAATGAAAGAACTAGGATTCTTTAAACGGGGCAGTGGGGTCGTTGAAAATCGTTAACAGTTTGACTGCTATGATGGTCAACGGTGACCGATGTAAGAGGTTTTACTGAAGATCCAAAATATTCGCAATGGGCAGCGATAATTATTCTATAAATGCAGTTACTATTAGAATAGTGCTCTGCAGTATTTAATCGCATCGCGATTCTAACATAGCAAAATACGCGGCGACCGGCGCAAAAAAGTTTTACTAAAAATGCAAAAAATTCAATATGAAGCCTGTTTGTAATCTTGTAAAAGCAATTGATATTGGAATGGTGCTTCAATACTTTGGTTTCTAACAATTTTGCGTTACCTTTATTCTGCACGATTTAATTATACTCTGCAGTATTTAATCGCATCGCGGTTCTAACATAGCAAAATACGCGGTAACCGGCGCAAAAATGTTTTACTAAAAATGCAAAAAATTGATTATGAAGCTTGTTTGCAATCTTGTAAAAGCAATTGATATTGGAATGGTGCTTCAATACTTTGGCTTCTAACAACTTTGCGTTACCTTTATTCTGCACGATTTAAATGCTCTGCAGTATTTAATCGGATCGCAGTTCTAACATAGCAAAATACGCGGTAACCGGCGCAAAAATGTTTTACTAAACATGCAAAAAATTCACTATGAAGCCTATTTGCAATCTTGTAAAAGCAATTGATACTAGACCGGTGCTTCAATATTTTGGCTTCTAACAACTTTGCGTTACTTTTATTCTGCACGATTTAATAATGCTCTGCAGTATTTAATCGTATCGCGGTTCTAACATAGCAAAACACGCGGTGACCGGCGCAAAAGAGTTTTACTAAAAATGCGAAAAATTCGCAATGAAGCCTATTTGCAATCTTGTATAAGCAGTTTATACTGGACCGGTGCTTCAATACTTTGGCTTCTAACAACTTTGCGTTACCTTTATTTTGCGCGATTTAATTATACTTTGCAGTATTTAATTGCATCGCGGTTCTAACATAGCAAAATACGCGGTGACCGGCGCAAAAAGTTTTACTAAAAATGCAAAAAATTCAATATGAAGCCTGTTTGTAATCTTGTAAAAGCAATTGATATTGGAATGGTGCTTCAATACTTTGGCTTCTAACAACTTTGCGTTACCTTTATTTTGCACGATTTAATTATACTCTGCAGTATTTAATCGCATCGCGGTTCTATTATAGCAAAATACGCGGTGACCGGCGCAAAAAAGTTTTACTCAAAATGCAAAAAATTCAACATGAAGCCTGTTTGTAATCTTGTAAAAGCAATTGATATTGGAATGGTGCTTCAATACTTTGGCTTCTAACAACTTTGCGTTACCTTTATTTTGCACGATTTAATTATACTCTGCAGTATTTAATCGCATCGCGGTTCTATTATAGCAAAATACGCGGCGACCGGCGCAAAAAAGTTTTATTAAAAATGCAAAAAATTCAATATGAAGCCTGTTTGCAATCTTGTAAAAGCAATTGATATTGGAATGGTGCTTGAATACTTTGGCTTCTAACAACTTTGCGTTACCTTTATTTTGCACGATTTAATTATACTCTGCAGTATTTCATCGCATCGCGGTTCTAACATAGCAAAACACGCTTGGCAGTCAACGTGTTAAGATTTTGACTGCCATGATGGTCACCGGTGATCGACGCAAGAGATTTTACTGAAGATGCAAAATATTCGCAATGGGTAGTAATTATTCTTTTATAAATGCAGTTGTTGTTAGAGTAGTGATGCGATTCTTCGGTTTCCAATACCTGCACATTATTTACATTTTGCATAATTCTGTCAAACGCTGTAGTATTTTATAGCATCGCCGTTCTAATATAGTAAAATACGCTTGGCAGTCAACGTGTTAACATTTTGACTTCCATGATGGTCACCGATGACCGGCGCAAGAGATTTTACTGAAGATGCAAAATATTCGCAATGGGTAGTAATTATTATTTTATAACTGCAGTTGTTATTAGAGTAGTAATGCGATTCTTCGGTCTCCAACACCTGCACATTATTTACATTTTGCATAATTCAGTCAAACGCTGTAGTATTTTATAGCATCACCGTTCTAATATAGTAAAATACGCTTGGCAGTCAACGTGTTAGCGGATCAAACTGACATGTTACTGTATTCGGAAGAAGAAATTATTGATGAATGTCACGATTACCAAATATAATGGCAGTCATATATATTTTTTCGTGGCCAACATTTTAAATGTGGGTGCTGTAATTGATTAGATGATTGAATACTTATCGATTTGACGGGCATGGAAGAATCCATCGAAACAAAGATTTTTTGTTGTGAACATAAAGATGATACATACAAAGTACATGGCATTTGGAAACATTTTTGAAAATTGGCGTTACAATATTATTCATGGAATAATTTTGTATTTTACGGCACATTCGATGGTAGACAGAATATGTATAGATTTTATTATTACCGCGTTATTCTGTTATATTTCATAGTTTAAATGAATGTAAACGAATTAAATGTCACCGTCAATAGCTGCTTTGTCATAGTTTAAATCCGGAAATCGCCACCAGGTGGATGTATTAGGCCGCATAGTTATTTCATTTTTCTAGGGTTGGTACCTAGGAACGTAGCTCGTAATATTTTCAACCGTAAGTGCA
Organism: Cryptocheilus praepositus; assembly: GCA_033815515.1. Taxonomy (NCBI): domain Eukaryota; kingdom Metazoa; phylum Arthropoda; class Insecta; order Hymenoptera; family Pompilidae; genus Cryptocheilus; species Cryptocheilus praepositus. The sequence continues at coordinate 7,544,706 of JAWWQZ010000303.1, read as the reverse complement.
CCTGCCGCGTACGTTCTGTGAAGTGCAAGTTGATGAGAAGATTAAAAGCAATTATAGAGCATGATTAAGGTAAGAATCCAACATACCATCATTATCAAACATATTGTTACAGAATCTGTATAAAGGCAGTGCGTAAGACGCAGTAATATCTCTTCCTGATGCAATTCTTAACCCACTACGCGATACGTTTGCAACACATGCATTTCTCTTTGATGCTGCACTGTATAAGATATTTTACTTCAAAATCCATGTGCTATTACGTGCTATCAGAATGGGGCAACTGAACAGTGCTGTTATAGGCATTAATTAAGTGTACACGAATCAGTTTCGGCTCATAAACGAAACAGCCATGCTTTGCTTTCGATGTATTCAAAAATACAACATGGCGGCTCACTAGTAATTGCATAGACTAAAGGTAGGGTTAGATTGAACATTTTATCGTAATTCGTGTCTTACGAATTTACAAAGTTAAGCTCGCCTGAGAACATTCTATGTTTACAGTGCATTTTATCCAAGATGGTGCCTGTGTACGTGTCGGAGTAGATTAGTTTCCATACCAATAACCCGCAATATTTTTCGATAAAATATCCTCCGAATCTCGAAGCTGTTACAACTGTGTCACTCGAGCATTAGTTCATGCTTGTCGAGTGACCTCACGGAATATAGTATCTAAACAGAAAATTCTGATTTTGTTTACAGTTGCCATTTTCTGTGGAATTTGGCAGTTTCGTGTATTACTGTTATCGGGCGATATTCGGTGAGTTTGACTCTTTTCAATATTCCATTTTGAGGTTATATCTGCATGCGCAGTTTATTAACACTTTAACGACCGGTAGCCGATTAATCGACTTTTTGGTTCTAACTGCTATTTACCGGTAGCCGATTAATCGGCTTTTCAGTGGTCAACGGTTATAATAGATAAAATAAATATCAATATGATATTATGACAATTCTAAATGACAATAAAATTACACTGCTTTGAAACCAAAGGATTCTCAACAACACATTTAGTATTTTTCAGTTATAAAGCTTTACAAATATGTACATACACAATTCCTGCGCGATATCCAAAACAGAGTCGGTCGTTAGTGAGTTCGATCTTCAGTCAATAGCGGTCGGTAAAGTGTTAACACTTGGCATGCGGGCAACGTATTTTTACGTTTTATGTGGTCTGTCACTGGAGCGCGGTTCACGTAAAAATACGTTTTTAGTTGATTTGGTGTTGTTAGTGGATATCCACCACAAATCTACTAAATACGTATAATTACATGAATGTGTGACATTATATTTGCGTGTTATTTGCGTTGCTAGGCAACGCTTTGCATTTTTTTTCCCATAAGTTATGATTGTTGAGTTACTCGATCTTTTGCTGAGTTATTTCGTCTTTAATCGAATTCTTAGCTCCAGAACGTGTTTTATCAATTTGAAGCTTGATTTTTTATTATTGATTACAAAATTGATCAAATGAGCCGTTGTGACAAAGATAGTGATGGGGAAATATGCGCTGACAAATTATCGGACTTTTCGTATGATAGTGTAGAAAGTTTTAAATATCGTTTATTTTTATGATTTCGTAAAAATATCGTTTGTTTTTTTGTTAAATAATCATACGGTATATATTTAAGTGCGAAATAAAAAAAGTTTCGTTCATAAAAACGAAGTAGTTTTCGATTTACTGCGATTTTTCTGAATAACCAAACTTCCGTCGGTTCAAGAAAAAACGCTCGCTGCATGCGAAATTCGGCGGCGAAGTATACCCGCATGCCAAGTGTTAATTGCGGATATTGTGTTCATTCAACATATTTATACGTTGAAGAGAATTTATCGAAATCCGTAATTTTGCAATGTTTAACCCTTGTTTGCATGATTTTTTCTTTATTGGTGAAATAAATCAAGGTGATATAATTCATGTTCAAAATTAAAGGAAAAATGGTTAAAAAAATCTTAGTATATATTTATAGTATAAATTTAGCAAAAAACAATATGGTGGAAATTTCCATCATCATGCAAAGTTAGATTAAAGTGAACTTGTTCTTTTATATAATTTTTGGGCATTCAATGTTATGATGGAAATTTCCACCATCATGCAAAGAAGGGTTAATATTTGACAATGTGTGTACGCGGGTCGAAGCGGTGGAATGTAACGTTTGGCTTCTTTAAACTGATTGGTTCTCAGATTCTGCTGGGCTCCTATTGGCTGGGCGTAGGTTCTTCACTAGGATGACGCAATCGTACGCGAACGTTGGCACAGAACGCAAGGGAAGAGGACAGCTGAGACTGCCAGCGTCAATTTTCGGTAAATATTTCTTGCATTATTCTCATACTTGCAAAAATTGTGTAAATTAAGTACGCGGCAACGCATCGGCGTAAATGCTTTTATGGGATACGACATGTAAATCGATAAATCTCAATGTGATTACAGGCATTCTTGACGATCGGCAGAAATCGAGCGGCACATTACTTTTCGACAAATTCTACATCATTTTTGGTGAGTTTCACTCCATTTGACGTCTTATTTCGGCGGTACATGTGCAGCGACAGCTAATTTGTACTGAATATAAGGGATATTAGGTATAATTATAGGTGAAAAGCAGGAGTTGAAATTCCGATTTTTGCCATTTTTGGCGGTAGTAATGGAGGTTATGTAGCAGTAAAAATGTGAGTGTATGCTTGAACAGTTAAAATGTGGCGGTAGTGTGCCACTTTGTCTCATGGTGGCGTTGGTCAGCAGAATTATATGTTATCCATGAATATTTATAAAAAAATGTTTAACGTTAACGTGTAGCTAATAGTGTGTACAGTTAGGTTTGTGCCAGTTGACTATCAATTTAGCTTATACAAATAATATACAAACATAATGCATATTAAATTATGCATACATATGAACGACTGAATGAAAAAATACACATGGGTGATAACAAAAAATAGTTTCTGTACCAATTTAGATTATACTAAAATTTACTGTAACTTCTTCCCCTTGCTGTATTTCGTGCAGTCGCTCAAAGTAGAATCAAGACTAGTCGTTAATATACTTATTTAGACTTGCGACTTATACATTTTTTTTTGCAGCCTGCAATCATTAGTTTGCGAGGGCGAAAAATTCTACCAATTCGACGTCGCTGCCTGAGAATTCAAGAATCTACTCGCCAAAGTCTGGTGGTACAAGTTAAACATCAACGAAGGATTCAGCATTAATATTCAGACACGCCAACATTGGTGAGATTTTTAAGCTCCACTACTTATCCGATCACACAATTGTAATCATTTCTGACAGTATTTATAAAACGTGTAACGAACAGTAATTGTAAGCAAAGATCGCAAACGATTCCATGTAATATATTCTAATTGAACCGCTAAGAAGTAGGTGATACATACCAACATTCTTTATAATAGGAATGTAATCGGATGACTACGTATATACTGTCGCTAGACATTGTACCTCTCGTATGTGTAACAGCGTGAATTAAACTAATGTGAAAAATCCAGAATATACGAGTTTACACGAGACCTTGTCTAGCACGCGCAAGGTAACCGGAGATGTATACAATTCGCGCATGATTGCCCAAGCGGGATGCGCAGTTACCGCGAAAGCTCACTTTCGAGGAAGCCACTGTGAGAGTCACATTGAAGTTCGGAAAGTAGGGGCACGTGATATGTGATTGGCCGGAGAGCTCAGTCTTGCTTCGACCGCTAGTCAAATAACATATATCCCTGTTATAGCACCGAATCTATAGATTATCACAGTGCAAAAGTAAAGTGTACTAGTAACCTGAATATTAATAGTGAACGACGACAACTAATTCCGATTGCTTTTGCCGATAGTGACTTCTGACTTGTGACAGTGACTCTCTACTGTTAGTACAAAGACCTGATATTAACATTGCTATTGGACTCTATATTTCAACAGTGACAGGACATTGGGTGGATACATGCATAGTGCAGTAGTAGTTGTAGTAGCAATGCTCTCTCACATGAGGCTTAGCAACAGGTATATGCTTTTCCATATTAACAATGCTATTGGACTATATTTCAACAGTGACAGGATATTGTGTGGATACATGCAGGATGCAGTTGTAGTTGTAGTAGCAATGCTCTCTCACATGAGGCTCAGCAACAGGTATATGCTTTTCCTACCTTATACTATGGTAGGAAAGGATTTTGGTGTGTACCTACTGTACTTGTTTTAAAACTCATTACTCCGTTATTTTATACATTATACTATGGCTTCTCTGTAATATCTTTAATGTATCCAAGGTTGCTTTTGACTATCTTATTCTCACCGTATGTTATATTTACCGTTATTCATTTTTACATTGTTCACTACCTTTGTATTGATACGAGGTGTGTGTTTCATTACACCTATTTTTAAACACGTTGTATACTTATACGTTGACGAATTTTTGCCTCATTTTTAACTATCTGCCTCTGTCAGTATATACATTCATATAGCGCTCTTTGTTCTTACATTTCTCTCTAACTTTGCATTGATACGAGGTTTGTGTTTCATTACACTTATCGTTAAACACGTCATATACTTATACGTTGACGAATTTTCGCCTCATTTCTTTTAACTATCTGCCTGCTTTGTCAGTACATTCATTCGTATAGCGCTCTTTGTTCTTACATTTCTCTCTAACTTTGCATTGATACGAGGTTTGTGTTTTATTACACCTATCGTTAAACACGTCGTATACGTATACGTTGACGAATTTTTGCCTCATTTCTTTTATCTGCCTGCTCTGTCAGTATATTCATTCGTATAGCGCTCTTTGTTCTTACATTTCTCTCTAACTTTGCATTGATACGTGGTATGTGTCATACTTACCGTTAAATACGTCGTATAAGGTCACCACTCGCAGCGACCTCCTCGCGGTGTGACCCGGACACTGTTATACATGAATCGAATCTTTTTATTTGATTCAAGGATCACAGTGACTAACGGCTGCGACTCGCGTTTTTTATTCAGTGGTGTGTTTCTACTAGTATGTCAACAATCTACCATTATACGCAGATTCACTTGTCTTTTTGACACGGTTACTTTTCTGTACGAACACGTCAGCATTCACGACGACCGAAAAGTAAGTCTGCTTTGAAAACTGTATGTCTTTCTTGCCAACTTTTCCCTTTCTTTCAGCAACTTTGCGACGACTCGTCGGTCCTCAGATTCTGCGTTGTTCGATTAAATCGATACACCTCCATCCGCGAGTGTTGAGGCACGTGCGCGGTCCGGTGATCTTCTCCCGGGAGTTGAGATCCGCGAAATCGTTTTGCTTCCAGCCGCATGTGTGAAGCCGGGCGTCGCGATATCGACAACTTCCACTCGCGTGTATTGAAGTTCGCGAATTAGAGCCAACGCAAAAGAATGTCCTACGATATGTCCCACATATTTCTTTATAATTCATATTATTATAATTCATATTATAATTCATATTTATATCATTATAATTATATATAAATATTATATATCATTATAATTCATATTTTAAATTCTTATGGATCCTTACCTCTCGAACTTCATCACGTGTTTTCTACTGGAGCCAATTTTAAATTGTTACAAACCCCTTTTTTCTGAATTTCATTACACGTTTTTACTTAAGACAATTTCAAATTCTTACGTACCCTTTTCCGCTGAATTTCATTATACATTTTCTACTTAAGATAATTTGCTTGCAATGTCACCAATAGATTTATTTCCCTTTGTAAAATACAATTTGCGTGATAACATTTGGGATGTATTGTAGAATATTCTTGAAATTTTTGTGGTCGCGCGCAATACGATCTTAGAATCATAATTGCTTTCGAGTTAATAATTCCCCAGAGCCGTAGAGGCTCATTAGCTTCAACCCTTTGCACTTAAATACAGTCACGCGTAGTAGCATCAGTGTTTGCTCGCCGTGGTAAGTTCCCCCGATCGTATTATATTCTTCGCGACGTGTTAGAGTCAGTGTTTGTTCGCCGCAAGATAGTCTTATCTTTAACTTTCTTATTAAAATACTCGCTCGCGAATACGAATATCGAAATGCACGTACTGCGACCGCGAATTAGTAGTCAATGTTATTCCGCCGTAAAATGTAAAATTCCGTCACTATAATATAATTACTGCACCGAAGACGTACATGGAATAATTACCTTCACTGAGAAGTCTAATCCGACCACTACATTATGTGCAGTTTTTTCATAATGATCATTTATATTTTGTTATTTATTCGTTTTATTTGATCGTAGCCTCAAAATGTTCAAAACATATTAAAATGTACGAAATTGCGATTTAAATAGCAACTTGCAACTACTTTTTAGGCGTGACGCCTGTATTTGCCATAACACAAAATATTGCCACTTGTTTATGACGAGTATATTCGGCAAAAGCTAACTGGTTAAGACAATACGGTGGCGAATTTCATGACTACTATTTCGTACGCGACATTAGAGTCATGTTCGTCGATATTCGGTCAGATATTCGTATACGAATACGTAACACGTAATAGAGTCACTGCGTTAAGAAGATGCCTGATCCTGAATCTGACGCACTCTATGCACTCTGGTCTGATGGGTGAAGACTTGCAATATGATCCATGCACTATGATCTCTGGGTGAAGACTTGCGCCACGATCCACGCAGTATAATTTGGCAGTTGAAGATTTGATGACTGAAGGCTACAAATGCAATGACTGGAAATCCAAGCGGACTCTGAGGATTCATGATGCCTGGTTCTATCAATTTGACGCACTTTATGCACTCTGATCTGGTGGTTGAAGACTTGCAATACGATCCATGCACTATGATCTCTGGCTGAAGACTTGCACCGCGATCCACGCAGTATGATTTGGCAGTTGAAGATTTGATGACTGAAGGCTACAAATGCAATGACTGGAAATCCAAGCGGACTCTGAGGATTTGTGATGCCTGGTCCTGCCAATCTGACGCACTTTATGCACTCTGATCTGGTGGGTGAAGACTTGCAATATGATCCATGCACTATGATCTCTGGGTGAAGACTTGCACCACGATCCACGCAGTATGATTTGGCAGTTGAAGATTTGATGACTGAAGGCTACAAATGCAATGACTGGAAATCCAAGCCGACTCTGAGGATTCGTGATGCCTGGTTCTATCAATCTGACGCAATTTATGCATTCTGATCTGGTGGTTGAAGACTTGCAATATGATCCATGCACTATGATCTCTGGCTGAAGACTTGCACCACGATCCACGCAGTATGATTTGGCAGTTGAAGATTTGATGACTGAAGGCTACAAATGCAATGACTGGAAATCCAAGCGGACTCTGAGGATTCGTGATGCCTGGTTCTATCAATCTGACGCACTTTATGCACTCTGGTCTGATGGGTGAAGACTTGCAATGCGATCCATGCACTATGATCTCTGGCTGAAGACTTGCACCACGATCCACGCAGTATGATTTGGCAGTTGAAGATTTGATGACTGAAGGCTACAAATGCAATGACTGGAAATCCAAGCGGACTCTGAGGATTCGTGATGCCTGGTTCTACCCATTTGTTGCCAATTGAGGGTCCATGGTCTGGTGGTTAAAACGCTGGTAGTCCGACGTCGGCTAATTGAAGACTTCACTGTCCGCACCCCACGGTTCAGAATGCAGAACGCAGAACTAGAGGGCCTAGGAACTGAGGGTCAAGGATCCGTCGATGCAGCGCGTTGCTGTGGTGTGCTGGCCAAGTGGTGAGTCAGATTTTTAAATCCCTCCAGGCACTCAACCATGTCGTAGGATGAGAGGTCTGAATCGGCACGGGTAACTGGTTGTAATTATACTCTGAAATTGTTTTTAATGACGAGCGTTGTGGCCGTGAGTAGACTTTTCACACAGTGAAAACTCTACTCGCGAGTGGCATTTGCTAGGCATCTTTATTATGTTTTTGTGTTAGTTTAGGATAGGCCTCCCTTGCTCGATTTATAATAGTATATTTGCTCGTGGTCGCGTTTGGGTTTGAATACGTATTTTTTTAATGTCTAATATACTTTGAGGGAATAGCGTCAAAGTTTGCATTGAAATTTATTCACCTAGATATTTAATGTCGTGAGTGCGTTCATATTTGAGAACGTATTGTATGCACTCGTTTATGATTAGTTGTAATGAGCAAGATGGCATTTCGTGACAAGTAGATTTCATCATGGAGCGACATTGCATGTTATATATTTATAATCTAAAAAAAATCGCTTACATGGTGGGATCACTTGAGAATTGTATTCCTGCATGCTGTTTATAGAAAAAGTCGAGTCATCAATGTGCATCGATTTTGCTCCTGACATGAGATAAAATAAACGGCAGGTCATTAGTGCATGCAATTTTGTTTTTATTATAAAATAAAGTTAAATTTGAATTTTTTCAATAACAGACAAAAGGAGCAATAATTTCGTGCACTTAGTCCGTTTGCATACGTAAATAATTAGACTATTGCTAATCTTAGCTCAGGATTCTTTCAGCGAACATGGTTTGTACTTTTTCTTGCCCGTACTTATGTTACTAAGGCCTGCAATCATGGATGCGCCTAGGTGCAGCATGCATGGTTCGGACCGGTGAGTACGGTTTAGTCTTAAGGCGTAGTTTGGCGATTGTATTGTGATAATGACTGCCGACGTACATGTCACTGAGTGATTGCGTAGTGTTTCGTGACCTGTACGTCGGATAGAGCATAAAATGACCATTGCTTTCCCGAACTCTGCCAATTATTAAGCATTATCTTACTGCGTCTTTCAATACGCCGCCATGTTCTTTATACGGGCTTTGTATCATTCTATTCTAAGATATCAAAATACAGGGTCTCCACGACTTATGACCGAGTTCCGTTTCAACAGGTCCCAAGATGGATTCATTTTTTTCAATACTATTATCATTCAATCGGGTTGCAAAAATCGTACATTAACCCTTTGCACTCGGACATGTTTCTTCACGAAGTAGCGAATAGCGCATCATTTCGTTTAAAAAGGTATAGTTTTGAAAAAAATGCTCTGTTAAAATCATGTTTTGCATACAACTTTGCTGATACATTTATTGCATTTACACTAACCCTTTGCACTCGGACATGTTTCTTCATGAAGTAGCGAATAGCGCATCATTTCGTTTAAAAAGGTATAGTTTTGAAAAAAATGCTGTGCTCAAATCATGTTTTGCATACAACTTTGCTGATACATTTATGTTGAAACAAAATCGGGATTTTATAGTCTATTCTTTTTGAATGCGTCATAGTTCATTCACCCTTGTGCATTGCGGGTTTATTCGGACACATATCACAGTAATAACTTGTTTATGATCTTTCATGTGTCATTTTTTCTTCCAAGCATATACAGTGTTTATACGATAACTTGCAGCATTTATCATTCAGCCTATTGCAGGAATATACAGAAGGTTGTTGTGCAGTCACCGGTGACCTCCTCTCAGTTTAATGACCACGAATTTACTAAATATTAAATAGCACACAGATTATTAATTCTATCGCATTACCTTAACTTGTAACTTCTCGGAAAAATATTAAGAAAACAAATATTTGAACAAACGTTTTCTGTACATACATTTTCCTCAGTAATAACACAAAGTAACTTTGTGTCCCCTCAGAGGGGACAGTCGAGTGCAAAGGGTTAAACACAAAAATTTGATTTGAAAAATTTTTCTATATACGTATAATCATTATATGATAAGCACTCTATTGTACGTTAAACAAAAATTACATCTGGAAATTAACTAACGTAAAAATAGTTCGTGACGAATTAGTTTTACTTATTTATTTTTTACGGTCGTAAGTCGCATAGCCCGTTAGTATACGAGAAGTTGCATTCCATTCTGTGCGACAATTGGTCATGCAGAAAATTGCATAAGTGGAGACACGCGTTTCTCGTTGGCTTGCTCGGCCATTACACTTTACAATCGATTTCAGCACTGGTACGTACTAGTTCATAAGTGTATGAATCAGTTTTGAGCTCGGGTGTCGGAGACATCCCGGGATGTACTCTCTAGGACTAGGCTTTTTGCACCCGGGCGGTTGTGTGAGAATGGAGTGAATGTGTTGGCGCGAATGTTTCCATTTTCTTTTTTAAATATAGCGTTAGGCAGGCAGGTAGCATACTTTCTCGGTGTGGCTGATGATTTAAACATAAGTAGGCAGGGACAGGATAGGCAACAACTCAGACTTTTCATTAAAAATCAAGGAAATTACAGCAATTTGCCTATACCTGAATTTACTTAGCTCGCGTGACCGTCTTATTTTGCATGGAAAATTGCGTTACATAAATCAGCCGTTTGTTTTGAAAGTGGCCTAACTCCATTTATCTTCAAATCGAGATAAATAACATTTAATGATAAATAACATGAATTTGTACATGTAACCATGGTAAACGGAAAATATTGAAAAACGGAGTTAGGCCACTTTCAAAATATACGGCACAAATTATCGTCAGATACACAGCGTTATACTCAGTGCAGTCACTATTTTTGCTCCTAAACGTACTCATCTTAGTACACATTTTTTCGTAACTGGTCACGGGAGTTAAGTTTTAGTTGTAAGGTAGCGATTATTTTAATTTTAAGCAGAAATACGTATACACTGCACACACGAAGTGACACCTCATTGCAAAAACGGGCAAATGTAACTTCGTACGAAAGCATACAGTATCTTGCTACGCGTATGAAGTTACGTTTCTCTTTGCACTGCTGAGGTTTACTTCATTGCACAAGTGGTGTACGTATTTCGAACTGTTCGGGATGTTCGGTTAAAAAAATTTTCAGTATAAGGTTTTAACCTAGTGATAACATGTTATACGACAAAATTAAGTAGTAGTAGTATCAGTATTTGCGTCGAAACGATCACTCTAGAATGCAAAGACCGAATATTGTATGATGTGTTCCATTTGAATCTTATCGCAAGTTACTTAAATAATTAAGAAATATAAAGCCCTTTTTTATTGGAAATGTCGACTACAGAACTTTATTATTGTAACTCAACATGTTGAAAACAGGGCTTTATATTTCTTGATAGTTTAAGTAAAGGCGGAATTTATTTTGGTTTCAACATCGCAGGAGAATGTCAAGCAGGAATATATTTACGTATGTTTCCTGTCAGTTGACTCATATGCTGTTATATGAATAATATATTAGCATTGTGAGAAATTAATTGATATCGTTGTAATTGAAAATGTCGTCCGTCTTTGCGTTCGAAAGCGTATACGAATCGATGTAAAACTGTTATCCGTATTAAATCCCGAACAGTGCGGACTTGCTTAGCATGTCCGAAGAAGGAAGAGGCTATTACGTAAAATAGTCGAAGTGGCCTGCAGAAGAAGGCTTTCATCGTGGGATTAGCTTCCACGATAGTCACTTCGCTCGTCATATTATATTTTTACGTAAATGCTCCCCTAATTTCTTAGGTAAGCAAGTACGTTACAAAAGCCTACGTTTTTGCTGGATAAAATCGAAATGCACCACTGGATCCATTTATTTCATGATTGTATTATTTCTCAAAGGCAATGTCATAAAATTCACGGTCGATAGAGATATAAAATAGCGCCGCTGGATTGCTTTATCTAACAATGAAATAATACGGTATTTTTGACTAATAATATTTTGCTCGATGCGCGCGTTCACGGTTAAACGATTTAATTTTCAAATGTATTTTGATAGAAATTTAAACCGCGTAATTTGTGTATACATTATTATAATTACATTTTGCGCGTACTTATAAATGGATGATGACAAACGCCAAGTCACCGTTTGATATTTGAATCCAAATAATTTAATCCACGGTACGTTACTTCTGAATGCTGACGTAATATTAATTGTAATTACTTATCGATTTTTCGTAATTTGCATATATCACGTCTAAACGTCACATTACTGCCAATATTTAACATTGCCGTTTATAGACATGATTCTCATATCATTCGGTAATTTTTCATTAGAGTCATGTTTTACATTAACAAAAATTTCCATGATTGCCGAAATGATCAAAGTTATCAAAATTTCTGCTGCATTTGTCTGCTATTTGGCCTTTACAGCAGACAAAATGTTCAATCTACTTTCTTCAGCTGCATTAATCCAATCTGCTCGGTGTTTTGTCGCAGCGCTCTTATATTTTAAAACAACGTTAAATTTTTCTGATTCCGCTCATTTATTATCCTAAACTTACCTATCATTTTTGTCTCATGCCTCCAAAAAGGATGCACTTTGAGCGGCTTGCGAGTTGTTAGTCTAACAACGTTAATTGTTCGAGCGAACAATTCTACAATTGAGCAATTTCTTCTTTACAAAATTATGCCGTCTCTAGTGCAAATTCGGGCACAAATTCGTTTGCCGCTAGACAGAAATAAGAGAGTCAGTAGAATTCAAATAATTTACACAATAGATTTATTGAAAATCAATTATAGTTTTGTATCTGTCCTTTCACTGTATACAATACGACAATTCTGTTCCACCTTGCGTATCTTAAATCGAGTACTTGAAAATGTATAATAAAACTGCTGATGACACATTTAATCCTTATCCGTAAACGCTATTATTTACATTAATTACACTTACAACGAGGAGGTGTCCGTTCGGTAAATAACTCTCGCACGTTCCGTACAACGAAATCTTACAAACACTTCGTATGCCTATGCCAGATTCTCGGTGACGGTGAATTCGGATGATTCGAAATTGTCGACCCCCCGGGGAAGTACGAAATGAACAGGGAACGTGCGAATGCGGGTATGGGAAAGGCTTGAATCCCGCACGTTACGTCTCGATATTATTATAAAAAAAGTCGGTTACAGTAACAAAATCGCTTCCAACGCCGTGCGATCGGTGAATCCGATCACAAACACGGACGCGATCCCACGCGATTTGGCACACGCACACGCATACGCACACAGACAAAGACAATAAGGCACAGAATACACGTTACTCATGTACAGCAATAATTATACGCAGTCACATAGCCCCGGTAAAGAAAGAGAGAAGGCTACGAGATTTAAGGAACTTATGGTGCGATGTATGTTCCGCCGGTTATGAACAATCTCGATGACGCACACGTGGTATGATTACCGAGCCGTGGAAGGTCGTCGATGCACATGTGTGTTAATTTACTTGAGAACAAACTCAAGATGCAGCGCGATATAGTACAGTACGGCTTTTCGTTCAACTGTGATAATAATGAAATTACCTGCTACGAATAGAGTTTCGCTGTATGAAGTTGGGAGAAAGTTACTCTCGTGACGTATATTACTTTCGAAAAAATATCCGCTTGCGAATGACCGGAGACAGGTAGTCGTTTTTTTTTCGTCTCTACAGACAGATTATGCTGCATCTGCTTCATGTTATCGGTTCGGCAAAACTATCTTCTAGCAGATAACGAGTTCGCCGAGTCTAGTATTTCCTTTACGTTGTTTCTTCTCGTACACAAACGTCGCGTCATTAGTGAAACGTTTATTGTTTTGTGCCCTAAGGTTATCACAAAAAATGATCCAACATTTATGGCTATAAAACGAGCATCGGATACTCTTATGTATCGAGAGATTACAGTGTTTATAGAAAACGTTTGGGATTATAAAATGTTGCATGTACACTCGGTATGCGTTTAATCGGGGTGATAAAAAAAATACGTCGACGTATGACTAACGTTATATGCAGTATTTATAAATATGTGTACAATGTGTTTGTATATGTATGTATATGCACGTGTAAGTTAAGTATTATCTCGGAACATATTTTTGTTGGGTTTCGTCGTAACTCATTAAACGATGTGGTTCAATGTGTAAACTGCAACCATTGACTACTTATGGAAAATAAATTCTGAATACTTTTGCACGGTTCAAGTGCATGTCAACGTCCGACAAAATCGGCGTAACACCACACGGCAGTACTAATATCCTACTGTTGGAACGTAGTGTTTTGGAACATACATCCAACAAATTTCAATGCATTTTATCAAATAATATTAGCAATACCGCGTGTGTGAGTATGTGTGTGTGTTTACTTTTAATGTACACGACTATTGACTTATAACTTATATGTACATACAATCCTTCTGAGTCGTCACTTGATGCCTCAAAGCAGGTTACAAAGATGCAATTGTAGGTTTGCGCAAGAAAGAGAACTCGCTAACAGGTTCTCTTTTAATAATTGTCTCGGTAACAGAGGTATTTTTCAATTTAGTTCAACATCTTCTCAATATCCGGACACACCGCGTGCCCGTTTATAAGTTGCGTAGTAACAATCAATTCGGAGCAGTAACTGGCGTCATAAAATGAGCGATGAAGAAAGACGCTTAAATATTTAATCTCTTGATAGAAGACAAATTCATACCTTTCGTGTGATTGTATAATCCCAGAACTTTCCGAGAACAGATATTGGTAGGTTTTTCATCCTCGAGATATAATTCTTAAGTTATTTCAACAGTGAGCCACATTTCCAGATATATTAGAACAAGGTATTTTTTTTACTACGCCAAATTCTTCATAGACGGAATGCACTGTGTCACTGGCTTTAGCGTTCAGATATTCATCGTATTCCATTCTGATTGTTTCTCGACATTTTGCACACGTTGCACTTTCTTCCCACTCGGAACCTGTTGGTCGCGGTGTAACAATGTACGCACATTGTCCCCTTCTCAGTATGTGTCACCCTATCGATGTGTTTAAGATGCTTCAACGAGCGAAGTTACGAGGTTCGTGAAATGTCGAGCAACGCCAGCATGAGAGGAGATAAATATCTAAAACTCTAATCGTTCCGGATCGAAGAATCAATAAAGAGTTAAGTTCTTAAAGAAATGCAGATTCTGCGTGTAGCTCAGTTATTTTTACACGCACCTACAACAGGTCGCAGAAAAAGTTGACAGCTTCGTTCGTAAGCAGTAGATAGCTACCTAGGAATCAGATTATTTCAATTTCATCCAATCCCTTCGCCGAGATTGGCTCATTAACGCCCGGTTCATCTAAATACTTTCAGTTGTGAACATATAATGCAACGTGCTTAGCGAGTCTTACAAAAGAAGATATCGACGTAGAAACAGTATCGTTTCGCAATCATATCGCAGGAAACCACTTCTTTTGAACACGACCGGTCGACCCGTTACGTGTTTCACTTGACGAGCAAATGACATGTTCCCCTTTATCAGTTCATTCTGACAACGAGCAGAACGCGCGTGCGGCTCTCATCGACCGAGGTACGGATCCGCATCCGGGGAAACCGTAAGTTTCTAGACGTACTGATACATGTGAGGCACCATTTTTGTCGAAGACCATTATATACAATCGTAATCTCCTATTGATTTCCAAGTGAAAAATATGCAGTATGTTCCTTTCGTACGCTACCCTAAGTACTGTATATCGCGTTAGCTATTACGCGGATCTTCCGTATCGCGAGCGCACGCCAAACCATCAAATACACCGCCCTGTCTAACTCTTCTCGCAAAACGTCTGCCAAACATTGTCAACCGCTCCCACTCTCGATCCCCATTATTGCTCGTCCCTCTCCTGGCAGTTGTAGATTGGTGTTCGCGACACCAGCTATCCTATCCCATGACCCTACGCTCTCCAGCACGATTCGTATTCTAAACGGGAGAGTTTTCATCGGCCGAAGCTCACGTTCGAGCTCGCATCGAAGTGCACGCACAAGCCTTCCCCTTCGTTTGCACACGTACGATTAAATGCTACAGCGAGTGTTTCGAAGCTCGACCCTCGAGCGGGTAAGCTTGAAGGGGCGTGCGCCTGTGAATTGCAGAAGTTCGTTGCGAACCAGGACGACTTCTTGACGCTCGCGCACGGGCTGATCGTGCGACGATAAGGATCTTCCTCCCGTCGCGGTCCCCGGACGATCCCACATCGTTACAGGACACTTGCTGAGCACACGATGTGCTCGCGGCTCCACGGGCTACACGGCGCAACCCTTTCGGGTGCCGTAGAGGACCTTCAACTCTGGCACGATGATCTTCTTTATCAGGGCGTTTGTCTTCGCGGTGAGCATGTCCCGATGCGGGTCCTTCTTGAAAATCTTGATGCCCGGACGGTGCACCAGGAACGCGTTGTCGAGGATAAGGAAGTCGTAGTCGAGGACGCAAAGCGCGTAGCCCTGCATCAGATAAACGTGCCTTTAAGAATTTCGTGAACGTTGGTACAATAGGCGTTCGTCGTGTGTTTTCTGTTTTATGACAGGTCTGGGCAGTCGATGTAGGACGTACGCGATACAGTAAAGCCTGGTTTTGTGCGGTGGATAGGGGCCGCATAAAAGAAATCGTACAAAAAAATATACGAAAATTTTATAAATTCTTACATATAATAAACAATTTTGTGCGATATAGTACCTAAATTTTTTTATGCGGTGGATAGGGACCGCATAAAAAAAGTCGGACTTAGAAAATACATCAATGATTTATGAAATAGATGAGAGAATGCTTTCAATTAAATTAAATAATTAAATTAGACCTAAAGAAATTGTAAAAATATTTAATTCTTCATTGTACATATACATGGAGAAGTTTTCACATTATACATTAAATAGTTTGCTGCTACTCGTCGTAATCCAAAACGCGCATCTTCTTGTGATGGATTGGTTGAAAATCGCTTTCGTCGCTTGAAGATAGGACTTCAATTGATTTGTTTTTTGGTACCATAAACTCAGTGATCAGTTTTTGTGACGACGGTCGACTGGTCAGTTGCTTGTAAACGCCACGATAGTGAGACATGCATGATCTCAGTTCTTTTTGGAATTTTAAGCGTCTTTCCGCATTGGTATCTATTTTAAGAAAATGCGTTTCCAATTTTTTCGAGATTTAGATCCCTGCATATATTTTATCTGCTGTAATAGATTCCGGTTCTTCTTGTCCATTTTCATAATCTATCAAACTATTGATAATGTCACTATCATCGACAGTTTGGTCCTCAATCATCTCGTCCAGGTCATTATCGCCAAAAGAATCAAAGCCTTCTCCGCCGATGTTATGTGCGAGAGCACTAATTTCAGATAATAACGTTGACGCGTTTTCGGTAACGTTTCGATTAATTACACATTCATATATTTCGTCCACAACATGTATATGTACATTGATAGGAAACATTAAACTGGTGCTAACGCCGCTTAGATTCATATACCGCATAAAAAAAAAATCGCACAAAAAAGGACCGCACAAAAACAGGTTTTACTGTATGTCTTATTCTGTCGCGTCATTTAGTTCAATGGGAATTGGAGTTTTGTTAGCGTCCGTTGGGCCATTGTAGGTAACGACGGAATTTGGGAAATTAACCCTTTCGCTTCGGCTGGTGACTATAGTCACCGAACGATTGATTATCGTCTACTATTGACTATGGTCACCGTACACCTGATCGCTACGCGCGCACAGTAACCATAGTTTGGAACTCATATTGCTTATATAAATTCAAAACACGTAAAGATATTTCTGTAGCTGCTTTTCATCTTAAATTGATAAGAGAAATTTTACGGAAATACCATAAAGACGATTTTAGAAAAACTCACTCTCGACGCAGCGGCTCGTTCAGCGGGAGTAGCGCGGCGGAAAATCGCTCCGTAGCGAATGGGTTAATCATTCTTTGTTCATGTAGATTTTTGTTGGCTGTGTAATTCATGTTTTCTATTTTGACTTATTCGTGACGAGATATTTATGGGAAAAATTGTCGACGGTTTATTTTTGTTTTGCTTAATACTTCCGAATTATTTTCCTTTTTTGATCCGATACGAATTGCTTTAGTAAATTTTTTAATTCTAACCCAGACCAAAACACATTCAACCAAAAACAGGTATTAAATGACTATCTTAACAAAAAAGGTTGAATTTGTAATCGATGGAATTGGTACCCACAAGAGATACCAATAATATCTTTATTATGAGTGCGATCGGTTTACGCGTTGCAGTGAAAGTCACAAGACGGCAGTAGGTGGTAATTCGGTTGACAGTCTTAAACCGAATTAATCGAAGGCATGAAATAAAGTATTTAGGGCGGTATGCGCAGATGTGTATTTTCGTAAGAAACGAAATTGACGCGATTACACAATTAAGAAATTATATGTATTACGCGTGATTCACCGTACCGCGTTAAAAACGTTTCTTGTGATCGGCATATGCGTTGCAGTGAAAGTCACAAGACAACAGTAGGTTATCATTGGGATGACACTCTTAAACCGTATTAATCGAAAACAGAATGAAGTATGCATAGCGGCTGTATGCATAGAGTTACGTTTTCGTAAGAAATGAAATTGTCCCCATTACATGATTAGGAGATTATATATATTACGCGTGATTCGTCGTATTGCGTTAAAAACGTTTTTCACCATAAGCGTAGTAACCGAGCTTCTAGCGTGTTGCGTCGTATGAATTGTGCAACTTGAGTTGACAGAGTCAGGTATAAGAGAGGATAGGGTGTTGTCACTGCAAAAATTAATTGAACGCCTACCGCAGCGTTTTTAGCATAGGGCCGTGCGTTCGAAAGAAGCGTTGACATTTCAATGATTCTGCGTTATCGGTAATTGCCTTCTTACTGCACTAATAACACGTCTTCCTCTGGCAAAAGATCGTCGGACGCGGAGAACGTTGCACTGCAGGCGTTGTGCGAGTTGATTTGATACTCGGAATCAGGTGAAGGAGAGAGGCTTGAGTACTACTGACTGACCTGCGGCATTTTGTCGCTCTTCCCTTCCCAGCTTAGTCTCTCGTCGTAAAGAGGGTCATCATTGGTCCCGATGAAAATCGGCTCCCAGTGGACGAAACTGCCGGTTCGCTTCCCGACGTGGAAGATGTGAAGGTCCTCCGTTTCCGGCGCGTCCTGCCACTCCTTGCTTTTCGGTACGTTGTGACAGCCAGAGCAGAGCTTTTTGTGGAAAGGAATAGCTGAGCCGGCTTTCAGCATTTGTATCTAAACATTCAATCGGCTTTCGTCAACTGCGCGTATGGACACGTTCCGAAATTGCGGGTACGCTATTTGTATTTTTGTAGAAAGGGGCAAGATGACAGATTTTCGTGAGGCGAATATTCGTTTCAATTAGAATCGGTTTCGATCATAAAGCAAAAACGTATATTAGAGTATTTTGGGGTAACCGAATTATTAACGTCAAGCACATCTCCAGATTTGAATATCTGCAATGAAATTGTTTGATGACGTGCGATCGGAAAGAGTTAATGTTCCTACGTGGACGTTCGATTAATTTTCACGGTTTTTAAATAATCCTCCGGGCGTGTACTTGCTCCGGGCGTTTGCCGGATAGCGATAAATTACCGCTGAAAAAGTGGGACGAAGAAGATGCGTAACAAACGATGTCGTTCATTCTATGTATCAAGGTCCATGGTCAAAGGAAGTTCATTAAGCGACCCTCGCGTAACTGTATTAACCCGTCCTGGAGCGGATATTCCAAGCTGCATCGCGCGTCCGCATACGCTTAATCCGGCTCAAGTTCACTTGGCAACAGAATGCGTAATTTCAAAAATGTCCGTATTCACACGCGACGCGGCACGTTTTTTTTCTACAATCTAAATAGAACGAAAACATGAATTTTTCCCGTCTATTTCCCAGCGCGCCTTCAATCGCGCAAACGCGAATGCGAAAGTACGTCTACCAAAGACTGTTCGCGACTTTTACATCTGCCCATAAATTTTCTCATAGTCTTCCTTCTTGCATTCACATCGCGCCTCCGCGTTTGACCCATTTTCATCACGCTCGACATCCGTTCTAATTTTGCGTATAAATGACGGAACGCCAACCACCAGTTTCGCTTGGATCAATTATAAGTCAAACCACAAGTTTTCGAGTGAATAATAGTGGAATGTGAAAAGTCCTCTTACGGTTACTAAGAAAAATACTGACTTAAAATATTTTTGATTCTTAACATTTTTGATATGGTTCAGGGGTACTAGTGCTCCTTCCTGACAAGTCTGAGAAAATTGATGCGTGTTACAAAATGTATTTCCAAAAAAATATGTGCAATGTAAAAATTCGAATTTACGGATAATATTTATGTCAATTACTCCGCATCCACATCCATCCAAGCAAAAAGTTTGGGGGCATCATAAAAAATGCGCGAATACATAACCCTTTGAATGCTATGGACGCATATATGCGCCCATCGAAAGCGATCGGCATGGACTATGGGCGCACATATGCGTTTATCAAATTTTTCAATCTCTGACGTGCTGCAGTTACAGTTATTAACATATGAGATGAATACACGTATGTCTTTCAACAAACAACTTTGTTGCATTATTTAATTTGGCGTAACTGTAGAATTATAATTATAATTTAGTTGCGCCTTGTAAAATCTATTACCAGAATTCACACTGGCGAAACAGTATTCCGTCTTTAGCGAGTGCCTCTGCTAAAAGTGTTCAGCAGTCAAAGGGTTAAGAAAATGAGAAATATAATTTTTCCTTTCATTTTTTCATTTTTTCGTTTCAAGCCTTAACACGTTGACTGCCAAACGTATTTTACTATATTAGAACGGCGAAGCTATGAAATAATACTGCGTTCGACTGGATTATGCAAAATGTAAATAATCTGCAGGTATTGGAGACCAAAGAATCGCATCACTATTCTAATAACAACTGCCTTTATAAAATAATAATTGCTACCCATTGCGAATATTTTGGATCTTCAGTCAAATTTCTTGCGTCGGTCACCGGTGACCATCATGGCAGTCAAAGTATTAACATTTAAACTGTCTTCATTCTTTCTTTCGCCAAACATCATTATTGGCGCTCATCAATCACATTTTCTTGCACGCGCCAGAGTGGGTCGTGCAAAAACATCAGAGAAAAGGGGAGTTTGGGAAACGCTGATCTAAACCGCCGGTCACCATCCCCAATAGGTCCATCGTGCTTACCAGATGCGTCTTGTTCATGGGTGGTTGACTCTTCTCGTCGACCTCGAAGATCGATAGGACGAAGACCTTCGGATTAGGACTGTACAGAGCCGGCTGGTCTCTCCGCCTGATCATCTCCAGGAACTTGGTGGGCAAGTTCGGACTAGGATAGAGTTCGATGTCGCTGGCGAAGACGTAGTGCGTCGGTGCCGATTCTCTCGCCACATTTCGCCCGACGTTCACCGGGTAGAGGAGCTTCTTCTCGTTTTTGTACATCTTCGGCAGCGTCACGTTCACCCAGGGTGGCCCCAGCGTGCAGTTGTACATTTCGGCGGCAACTTTGTCGCTGGACGGTACCTGCGATGCCAAAGAGTATTGGGGTCATTCTGCTCGACCGGCCGGCTAGATTCAAGTCCGACTATTTGAAACTCGCTCCTACCGTCCGTGTGTGTGCGCGGCGGCTCATTTTATAATTTAAAGCCGCCGTTGTTCGGAGCGAACGTTCAAGTGTGGACGTAGCGGTGATTAGATAGGAGGATCCGAGGCGTAGCGGGTTTGAAAGTTCTCCGGTACACGGGGGAAGCTCTGTGTGAGACGGCTAATTGGGAAAGATGGGATTAACCCCTTGCGGATGAAAGTGGGGAATGACACGCGATGCCGTGGCGTAGAAGTCGGCACGGCGAATAAGAAAGTCACATGTGCGATGCCTGAAGACGGATATTGTTTGAAAGGAGTTACGGGTGGGATGTCTTACTTTTGCGTGGTTTCATTAGGTAATGGCCTCATGAGTCGGTGTTTCGTGGAAAAGCATCTCCGCGGTAGTTAAGCAGGTGTATAAAGTCTGCAAAGCTGTAGGGAAGGGTTTTTAATTAATTCGGGCATTAATAGGCTTTTGATGTGTAAAAGGTCGGACATCGTTGATGAGGATGTTTTTATCGATTGCTTCTACTATGTTCAAAGTATCGCGAACAATGCGCGGTAGAATATGTAAAAGTAAACCTTATCTGCGAAACGTCGTCTGGGATCGCACCGTGCTTCTTCGTCGCGATTCTTTAGTTTTTACTGCGGCGAAGACATTTCAAGCCGTACCACGCGAATACACCGGTTAAACGCAGTGACAAACCGTCGACCGTGAAATTGGAAATCCTTGTGAAATCGCACGTTATCCTAGTATGAAAGAAACGGTGAGTGCAAATTTCACTCAGGTAGACTTTCAATGCGCAGGCAGATTTTGCACAAACGGAAGCGGCGCGAAATATATCGAAAAAGTGGAACAAGGGGCCGTTGGCCGGGAAACTTGAGATTCCAGCGGAATTACAACGTGATTCGGCGTAAAGCATAACGCACGTACGTATAACAGGGTGGAGGACAAGCGCCTGAATGTCGATATACCCTATGCATACGTTAAGAGCACGAGTAACGGCGATTTCCACATGGCCGATTACGAGAAACAAATTATTAGGGAGACTTCCTGCTGCATATTGTGCTCTCTCGTGCGTATCATGACGCCATAATGGCATACGTGTCATTAATTAATTTCTGACACTGTACTGGATCAAGAAGTTGAATTAAATGGCAACTATACTGCTAACGTCGGTGCACGAAAACCGTTCGAAAAACTCGATCGTGATCGACCGCTATAATACATAATAGAAGAATGGCGTGCGTAAGCTGGCACATGCTACTTTCCCGGCAACTGTCACAGAGAACGCCGAAACTATTTTTAGGTATTTCCAGACATCGGAGTGCGCGATGTGACAAAGTCATGAGCATCGGAATATGTGAAATTCTATCACACCGTTTCCATCACGCCAAGCAACAATGACGTAACACCGTTCTTCCCGGAGACACCGCGTAAACTTTTCTCGACGCCTCCCAAAAATAAACGCAGACACACCACTCGCGCCATTAACACTTTGACTGCCAAGCATATTTTGCTATGTTAGAACCGCGATGCGATAAAATACTGCAGACGGCCAAAATAAAAATTACGCAGAGTTGTTAGAAGCCAAAGTATTGAAGCATCATTCCAATATCAATTGCTCTTACAAGATTGCAAATAGGCTTCATTGCGAATTTTTTGCATTTCTAATAAAATCTTTTGTGCCGGTCACCGGTGACCACCATGGCAGTCAAAGTGTTAACGACATTTCTTTCGTTCACGAACGCTGAACAGCATTAAACCACGCCTAGACGGCATATACACGGTTTCCCTTGTTACACCCGTTTTTCAATTTACGCAGCACTTTCTTTACGCAAGTTTTTTTTACATAGCAAATTATATCTCCGTTTACATGTTATTAATTTACGCAACCTCACTTCCCGCGGTCAGACAGGTTTCGTTTTTATTATCGCGGTATTATTTTTTATGGAATTTATTATATACGGGGCCGATGCAAATTCTTAGTTGAACGCATCAATTGCATAATTCTGATCTTTTTTTCTTGTGATAATGTTTGAAATTGACCCATTAATGACTTATTAGCAGATCGTCAATTACTCGATATTGACTTAATTCATATATCTGAGACTCAATTTAACGAAGAAACTAATTCATTCTTCCATTCACAATGCTTTCAATTACAATGTTGACAGTGACACCAAACAAAATTTATCTTCACCTTTTGAAACGCCATTATTTGTTTGTCAAGCTCCGCGAAACAAATACGCTTTCAAACTTATCCTGACTTTCATTTCCAATACTTTTCATTCCGCGCCGACACGTTCCACTCGCGCAAAGCGAACCCACGTGGACCGGCCACCCCGCGTAAATGAACAGACGTCAAATCCACCGCGTCTCTAAAGTATCCGCATAATTTTAACATAGGTCCTATCCCTTCTGCGCTTTCTTTTTTCGCATTTTCCCCTCAACGAAGTTTACGACGCACTTACCAAAGGTGGATCTACTTTGTATTTTTCCAAAAATTCAACTAGTAACGGATCAGATCTTTCTGGAAAGTACTTTCCAAGAGCACTTTCGAAAGCGGAAAGAACTTTCCGATCACCCCTCCAAATATAAAAGCGAGCAGCCACGAGTCTCATTCTCTACATAAATCTAACTACAGAAACTCTGCCCGACAATTAACAAGTTCCACCGCTGTGATATTCATTCCGTCAGTGCTTTTAACACGTTGACTACCAAGCGTATTTTACTATATTAGAACGGCGATGCTATAAAATACTACAGCGTTTGACTGAATTATGCAAAATGTAAGTAATGTGCAGGTATTGGAGACTAAAGAATCGCATCTATAAAATGCAATGCAATGCAATGCAATGCAATGCAACAACTGCAATGCAATAACTGAATTTATAAAATAATAATTGCTACAGTTGCGACTATTTTGGATCTTCAGTAAATTCTCTTGCATCGTTTAACACGTTGACTGCCAAGCGTATTCTACTATATTAGAACGGCGATGCTATAAAATACTACAGCGTTTGACTGAATTATGCAAAATGTAAATAATATGCAGGTATTGGAGACCAAAGAATCGCATCTATAAAATGCAATGCAATGCAATGCAACAACTGCAATGCAATGCAATGCAACAACTGCAATGCAATGCAATGCAACAACTGAATTTATAAAATAATAATTGCTACTATTGCGACTATTTTGGGTCTTCAGTAAAATCTCTTGCATCGGTCACCGGTGATCATCACAGCAGTCAAAGTGTTAATGAATTCCTTCTTAATTTGATCTCTTCATCATTTATTCCGCGCAATCGCGACAGCGTAACCAGACGTCCGGGTGTAATTCCAGCGAACTCACGGAAGGAAGCTCGCGTTAAAACGTCCGGCCGTAAGAGAAGTAATCCACCCACCACTTTTGGCACGTGCTTGCTGCTGAAGAAGACGTGGAAGGTGACCAGCTGCGACACCAAGGGGCTGCCGCAGCTTCTGGCGTATTTGATCGCGTCGAGGGTCGCCGAGAAGTCCGTGCCAGGGGCGTGCATGGCGATCGATATCGGCGCTCTCCATCGCTCCAGCAACGGGTCCAGATTGTCCAGGAACGTGTAGTCGGCATGCGTCGTGTATGTCACGCTCTCCCAGCATCGCACCGCCATGCTCATTGGGACATAATTGTAGAGGACCCAGTAATCGCCGCGCTGCGCTCTTCTCGGCTCCGTCGACTTCTCGTTGCACGGCACCGCCTCTTTCAGACTCATCGCGGGCCGAATCACCGGGGAGCCGCTTTGCACCTTGCAACAGAGAGGAGAATGCCAATTTTACTTGGGAATCAGGCAAGAAAATGCGCGTCGAGCGTCGGCAAGCGACCTTCCGTTCAGGCCATTTGGAATTCGCGTTGTGGGAGGAAGGTTCTTAAAAAAATGTAACGCTTTTAACATGTTGGCCACCGAGCATATTTTACTGTATTAAAAAATGCACATAATGTGCAGGTATTGGAGACCAAAGGATCGCATCACTATTCTAACAATAACTGCATTTATAAAATAATTATTGCTACCCATTGCGAATACTTTGGATCTTCAGTAAAATCTCTTGCGCCGGTCACCGGTGACCATCACGGCAGTCAAAGTGTTAACGTAGCGTGTGGCAGGTTTCTTCGGCTGGGTTTCGATGAAAGTGCACATGCCGAGTTTCGGGTAGATTGGCGCGTGTTTGTGGCGAGAATTACTGCTTGATTGGAACTGGTGTTCAGTTGATTCAGTTTAATGTGCAATATGCATGTACTTATTTGAATGCTATAGATTTACAATTTTACTTGGACATCAGGCAAGAAAATGCGTGTCGAGCGTCGGCAAGCGACCTTCCGTTCAGGTTACTTGGAATTCGCGTTGTAGGAGGAAGGTTCTTAAAAAAAATGTAGCGCGTTTAACATAACGTGTGGCAGGTTTCTTCGACTGGGTTTTCATGAAAATGCACATGTCAAGTTTCGGGTAGATGGGCGCGTGTTTGAGGCGAGAATTACTGCTTGATTGGAACTGGAGTTCAGTTAGTTCAGTCTGATGTACAATATGTATGTACTTATTTGAGTGTTATAGATTTGCAATTTTAATTGGAAATTCCTTTCGGATGTTCCCCTGTTCTTATGAAATTTATGCTAATAAGTAATTGTATAATTTTACTCCTTATAATCAAACATGGGATTGCACATTGGAAATGTAGAAATCTCTGACTCGTCCAGAAGAGTATATGTTTAACCATGTGTTGGTCGAAGTAATTCCTCTAAAATTAAAATGATTGCTCTGTTGTCTAATTCATCTCAAACCAAACATACTTTTCATGATAATTATGTTGCTAGCAGTATTATAAGAATTGTAAGGCATACAGCAGAGGCAATAGGGGCAATCGTAATATCGATTTGAACGGAAGGTGACCACAAATCAGAATGTCTATTAACCCTTTGCGGACAGAGCGCTTCAAAGCAGACGACAGTCATCCGAAATATCAGGTCCCATTTAACACTTGGCATTTGCAAAACGCATATCTGTCTGCTGCGGTTCTCTCATTTGTGCCCTCGATGAACGCATATTTGTGTCTTTTGGCTCTAGCAGGTGTTCTCGCCGAACACAAACGTGCGTTTATCGGCTGCAGGCACGGTTTAACCCTTTGCAATCGGTGTCCCCGTAGCGAAGACATTTTTAAATTATCGTAGAAGTCGATATACCTCCGACAATGCAATTATTTTTTGAGGCATAGAGATGTGCGTCATTAACTCATACATACTGTATAAAATAAAACAGCAGAACCACGAAAAGCCACTAACACACTTAAATTTTATGAAATGTTTAGTCGATCAGTTAGTAGGACATTTCCGGCACGAAACACTATCTACACTGAAACATTTAGCGTCATTCGTAGACATTAGATTAAATAATCAATTTCATATAATTCGTTCAGGAGGCATGAAAGTACGTGTATGTGTATGTATGAGTACATACGCATATAAGTACAATTTTTTTTTGTATTATATGTTTATCTATTTATTTGTAATTTATTGTACACTTACGTACCGATACTTTTTGTATGGCACCAAAGTGGAGCCACAGGCACTTAACCGATCATTTTCGCATGGCACCAATGTGGAGCCACCGGACGGCATAGTGTCAATATCCATATATTGACTTTAAATTCTGTACGGAAACGTAACTACGAAATGCTACATTTCATCCGACGTGCTAATACTCTTAAAAGTAAAATCTGCCGACCGCAAAGGGTTAAGGCCGGACGCGTATATACGTCGCTCGTCCGCAAACAGTTAACCAGAAAATAATGGTGACGGACGGAAGTGAAGGACGTGTGGCGTTGGGCAGAAATTAAGAGAGACGAATTGTGAAGCGGCGCTAACGGTCTCTGTCACTGGGAAACAGGATATTGAATTTTTCTGTTGCGAACGGGTGCTTTTAGAAAGCGCGGCCCAACGTGCTGCAGCACTAAGACAACGTTCAATATTGAGCGCGCATCGAAAGCGACGTCGCAAAAATAGACCGGTGTAATTTTGACGCAGACGGAGTATTTTCGGTAAACGGAATTACATCAGACCGAATACAACGAAACCAGGCCTCGTACTCTTTGTTCTTTAATCTTATTACTCAACTATGGCGTATTATTTAAAATTTCGGGTCTATCGATAATTCAATATACCGCATATCATTTATACGTGTAGGAATTTAATACGTGAAACCAGATAGTATAATATTTATAAACAATAACAACACAGTGAAGACACTTTCGTGTTATTTCCTAATCTTTCATCGTTTCGTCTTTACGTCTTATCGTCTTTACGTTTTATCGTCAACTCTCTCCTTAGCAACCAAAATAACACAATTCAATAAACTCGTCACCTATGATACATCAATATAATAATTGAGGATCATAGGTGACCTTTCCTCGCCAACTAGAGGACCCTGTATCTGAGATCCCACATACGCATAAAACGCAAAGTAAATTTTTCTATATCCCATCCATATATACTATGGCTTGTCTTGTCAACAACGCACATACACAGATCTATCTGTCTTACCCGTACCCTACTTCTTCAACACGCATCCATTATTTAGACACCCTTTCCAAATTCGCACATCCACTCTACCCAAATTTCCCTGTTATTTTCCACCATAAATAGCCCGGACAATCATGGCAGACCGGTCTATTTCTACAATATATTTCTCGCTCTTCGACTGAGCTTAATTTAGTCCGACAACAGGCCGAGGGCCGGGACATTTTCGGGAAATAAACAGAGATTGCTCGTTGACGGCATAACAACGGGAGGAGATAGTTTGCGGGTGAAATCCCGGCCTCTTAGAGGAAAGATATTTCCTACCACCGGCGATGCTTTACCGGCGAAGAACAGTATCCGACCGGAAGGTTTCACCGAATACCTCTCTGCACTGCTGGAATATAATGGCAGTGACGTCAGCCGACGGCGACGACGGGTAAACGAAAAAAGCGATAAAACCGGTTAACCTGTCCGACGCGATCCCTCTTCCGCCAGTGATCTCTGTTAAGCTCAAAGCGGTGGTTGCTCGAATGAAGCGCAGGGTAAAAAAGGATATTTCATTGCCTATCTCTGTCGGCACTCAAATGAACGATGTTCATTTTTCCTACGCTTTCAGCTTCGTAACTCGTCCGGATTGAAAGAGAAAGAGTTTGCTTGGGTACCTTAAAAACTATCGCGGGCAACGAGGCGATACGCAATATTCGTTGTGGCTGAAGTATCGTAAGATTAACGTTTTCAGGAGAGACAAGAACATTTATCTGAATAAGCGCACAATGTTGCGCGTGTTATTATGGTGGAAAATTATTCATACTGTTACTAATTAACAGAAGATGTGCCAAGTTGAAATTACATATATCTGCGCAAAGCTAAACATGTAAAAAAAGATTTTGCGTCAATCTTCAGATATATGGAGAAAATGAATTAAATGAACGATGCTCATTTTCGGTATTTTTTCGTTCAGCTTCATAACTCGACCGAACTGAAAGAAAGAATTTATTTGGGAACCTTAAAAACTGTCGCGGGCAACGGGGCGATACGCAATATTCGTTGTGGCTGAAGTATCGTAAGATTAACGTTTTCAGGAGAGACAAGAACATTTATCTGAATAAGCGCACAATGTTGCGCGTGATATTATGGTGGAAAATTATTCATACTGTTACTAATTGACAGAAGATGTGCTAAGTTGAAATTGGAAATATCTGCACAAACCTCAAAATGTAAAAAAAGATTTCGCGTCAATCTTCGGATACGTGGAGAAAGTGAATTAAATGAAAAATGTTCATTTTTGCTATTTTTTCGTTCAGCTTCATAATTCGACCGGACTGAAAGAAAGAATTTACTTGGGTACCTTAAAAACTATGGCGGGCAACGGGGCGATATGTAATATTCGTTGTGGCTGAAGTATCGTAAGATTAACGTTTTCAGGAGAGACAAGAACATTTATCTGAATAAGCGCACAATGTTGCGCGTGTTATTATGGTGGAAAATTATTCATACTGTTACTAATTAACAGAAGATGTGCCAAGTTGAAATTGCATACATCCGCGCAAAGCTGAACATGCAAAAGAAGATTTCGCGTCAATCTTCGGATACGTGGAGAAAGTGAATAAAATGAACGATGTTCATTTTTGCCATTTTTTCGTTTAGCTTCATAACTCGACCAAACTGAACTCATCGTTTACGGGAGAAACAAGAAAGCTTCTCAAAATAAGGGTACAGTATTGCGTACACACGTTATATTATGTTGGAAAAATATTCATACCGTTACAAATTGACGGAAGAGATGCCAGTTTTAAATTGTGTATGCGTATGCAAGGTTGAACACGTCATAAAGGAGATATTCGGTCAGTTATCAGATGTGCGAACAAAGTGAATTGTTTAAAAATTACTACCGTCCGAATGACGACTTATTTACAGTTGCAGTGCGATACTTCATTCGTATCACATGAGACGTGTCACTCTGGTAAATGAAATGACGCATTTCATTGCGTACGCGGAATCACTATAACCGTCGACAATTTTCTTGATTATTTCAAAGAACGTTCAATGGCCTTGATGTTCCTTCCTCGTATAACTTCATGTCGAGGACCGGCATTCAACGGTATTAATTGAGAGACGCCCACTTCGCCTTCCACTGAAAGGCATTTTTGTTTTACGCTCCCCTCTTTACTTGCTACGTTAAAAGTGCACGATGTAAAAATACATTTCGAAACGCTTCAGTTTGAATGCCGATCTTCTTTATTTCGCTTTTAATCTTAACTTCACACAATTCGTTAGTTTTATAGGCGCCGTTATTTTACACGCGGCCTATCTATGAAACGTTACGTATTCGAAAAGGTACTCTCGTGATAATACGTATCTATTCAAAGTACTCCCCCGTTAAATGTCGGGCCCAACAAATTTGCCAAGGCTTCAAATCGTTCCACGTCACTCCTAGCTCTCGCATTAAATATTCTTTCCACGAGGAATTGTGCGCTTTCTTCTTTATTTCGCTTTTAATCTTAACTTCGCATAATTCGTTAGTTTTATAGGCGCCGTTATTTTACACGCGGCCTATCTATGAAACGTCACGTATTCGAAAAGGTACTCCCGTGATAATACGTATCTATTCAAAGTACTCCCCCGTTAAATGTCGGGCCCAACAAATTTGCCAAGGCTTCA
Source organism: Cryptocheilus praepositus (assembly GCA_033815515.1). Taxonomy (NCBI): domain Eukaryota; kingdom Metazoa; phylum Arthropoda; class Insecta; order Hymenoptera; family Pompilidae; genus Cryptocheilus; species Cryptocheilus praepositus. The sequence goes on along the minus strand of JAWWQZ010000303.1, from coordinate 7,514,280 downwards.
AATCGTTCCACGTCACTCCTAGCTCTCGCATTAAATATTCTTTCCACGAGGAATTGTGCGCTTTCTGCTATGCCATGTATCACGACGCGGCCCGCGCAACCGATTCAACGAAATACGTGCCACCGTAATTAAATGCGTTTGCAGACAGACCCGACGCGACGGCATTTCGTTCGTTTCAAGCGAGCAGAAATATTATTACACAAACTTAATAATGAAAGCACGCGCGCACTGTCGTGTCGAGTAGATTTTCAACACTGGCGCGGTTCAAGGAAATCTCATAAATGTCCTCGCACTCACTCCGCAGCAAATTCCGGTTCGGAGTGATCCATTATCGACGGACGACAAGCTCGAGATAAGAAAATCGCCCGGAACACTCTCTGACACGACGTAACACCTGCGCAATCGAGTAACATCGCATAGAATGTTTGATCTGAAAGAACGGACGAGTTCCAATCTCGGTGCGAATATTCATGCCGAGATTGGATACGCTTGAGGTAAATTATAGCAGTCTCGTGAGGAATATCCAGCCCGCAAATCAGGGAGGGAATAAAAGTCCGCGGCAGGCGCATCTCAGCCGAAAATCGAGACTTAACGCTGGGTTTACGGGACGCGGCATTTTGACACATTCCAATTTTCTTAACGAAAATGACAGAACTTGTTTAGGTTTCTCTCTTGTTATTTGTGCTGACCTTTATCCGCTTGACAAGACTGATATATATCTAAATGAATATCCTTCTAGCCTTCTAATCTCGAAGTTCTTTACATGGCATGTCAATCTCTACGCGCGACATTTTGATGCGATCGTAAACTGAGCGTTAATTCTAGAAGACCGGCTTCACACATGAAGGCATTGCCTCAGAAGTAACTATGAATGCAGTTCAAAAAGTTCTTACAAAGTAATCGTCAAAAGTAAGTACACACAATGCAGCGGAGATACTGTAAACCTGGTATCAAATCAACAGTACGGTGTACATGCTTATGTTATCTTCATATTCACACTGGAAACTCGTAAAGCCAAAAAGCGATAAGTATCAGCAGAAAGTGCGGATTTCAGTATTTCAGTTGCTAGAACTTCCCATTCTAGAAGTTTCAGTTTTTCTTGTCCCTATGCACTGAACCAGAAACTACAGCACAGTTGTCTGTTTAAGAAAACGTTGCGTTTCGTTCACGTGTCAATTTTACGCGTATCCGTAGAGACAGGCATGTAAGAAATGTCGGTAAACCCAGTGTTACTAACGTTGCCCGGTCGCTCTTCGCCGCTCATTAGTTTCCATTTATTGCGCCGAAGAAACGTGCGTGAGAGGAACGCCGGGAGTTATGCACTCGGCTCTGTGCCTACCGTCGTTTATCTCCTGATTCACCTCTTGCTTGCGCGATTTACGATCGACGGGGCGCACCGTATAAATCCTTGTAAACTTCGTCCGAGCACTTCGTGTCTAAGGCTCGCTCGCGGAAGTCTACGTCTGCATCGTTAATCGGTGCTCCCGAGTCAGCCGAGAGAGCATTGGATCTCGATCGAGTGGAATTATACCGCTCAATTAGTATGCACTGATGATTTTAAAAGTAGTTTACCGGCGGCATTACGTGGCACGTTACACGACGATGACGGCGGACGACGGTACACGTGCACGAAGTGGACCGCAGACAAATTTGCTGCTAATGATGTCGGCAGTGTATGAAAGAGCGATTGCGGAGAATAAATAGAAGCGTCGGCATTACGCACGAGTATCTTCGGGAACTGATATATTTGCGCGTCTAGTTGAAGCATCGGTTGTCGGGCGGTGTTAAGTAGTACTTGGTAGCAGGTCATAGGAGTAAAATAATTATTTTGTGTGAGTATAGAAGTGCTCTTACGGCTCCGCAAGTCTGGTTGCAAAATCGTTTTAATCTCTTTAAATAATAAATTACGTAGAACGGGACCGATCATGCGTACTAACGTAAGGTAGACGTTATTTGCTCTCGGCTGACACATCACAAGGTTATGCATTCAGAAAATTGCATCCCACGGCCTAATATTCGTGCCGCTTCTATATCACAGTTCCAATGTTTGTCTACCTACATTATTGAATACTTAAGTAATTAAGAAATTAATCAAATCATTAATTGGTTGAATTGTAGGTTTGTAATTTATATGGTTGAATTGTAGAAACTTTATTTGCTATCTCGACATATTTCGGGGCCGTGCGGATGTCTTCTTCAGGAATCTATAATATTTGCGATTATATTAGCGTACGTTCGATGTATCGTATCCTTACGCTACGGTCTTTTTGACTTACAATCCGTCTTTTTCTATGGCAAAATTTGCCCCTACGACAGTCTCCCTGCGCACCCGTAGTTCAACTCTTTGCAATTTAATCTGCTTTTCGGCCCATTTTACATAGTACCTTACTTCATGAATATAATCAACTCCTAAATCGGGAATCCGGACATAAAATTCGTCAACACGTTCAGTGGAGAACTGACGATTGCGGCCCGGGGCCGTTGAGCTCATTTCGTTTCGGTTCCGTCCGTAACCACCAACGTCGCCCAAACGAAAGGCCTGCTGTCGGTCCCCACGGGCCGGCGTGTTAACACTTTACCGACCGCTATTGACCAAAGATGCCACTCACTAACGACCGACTGTTTTTGGATATTTGCGCAGGAATTGTGTATGTGCCTATTTGTAAAGCTTTATAACTGAAAAATACTGAATGTGTTGTTGAGAATCCTTTGGTTTCAAAGCAGTGTAATTTTATTGTCATTTAGAATTGTCATAATATCATCTGATATTTATTTTATCTATTATAATATAACCGTTGACCACTGAAAAGCCGATTAATCGGCTACCGGTAAATAGCAGTTGGAACCGAATACTCAATTAATCGGCTAGCGTTTGTTAAAGTGTTAACACCTTGCATGCGGGTATATTTTGCCGCAAACTTACCCGTGTAGCGGGCGTTTTTTCGTCTCAAACTAAACTTCTAGAAAGAAAGAATGCAAACCGTTGCCTAGCAACGCAAACACCATACTTACTTACAATGCTCATCGTATTTACGTGTATACAATAACCGCCGCACTCCGGCGAAAAATCTACTAAATACGCGCTTTTCTGTAACCTGCATTCTAGTGATAGACTGCAAAAAAACGTAAAAGTACGTTTCCCGCACACAATGTGTTAATAATTTCCGATGTGTTAATAATTTACGTAAATTACGGTATAGTCGAAAGTAAACACATCGGCCGATACTATTGAGTAGCGCACACTCATTTTCAACTTACCGTCTGATTCCGCGGCCGATCCGAGCTGACTTCTTTGGTGGTGGGTTTGGTCGTGACGACTTTAACCCTGCTGAAGTTGCCGCCGGCGCCGTCGACGAGCGTGTTTACCGTCCTCGCCACGTCTTTCCCCGTCATAGCCGACGACGAAGTCGCACCCTTTTGCGTCGCATTGCTGCCCGCCGGCAGGTCGACCGAGGCGAAAGTCTCGGCCTGCAGCGGGGCGGCCCAATTCGTTGGCGGTTCCTCTATCCAGGGCCCGGAGGAGCCGAAGTGGGCGCATACGTATAGCAAAACGCAGACATTGAGCACCACCGACAGGCGGAGTGCCCAATTCCTACGCGCAATGCCGATCATACTCATCCTCCACGCTCCTCCAGGTCCGCGCTCCTCGGCTACCTGGCAAACAGCAGGGTTCCTTGCCTCACCGTCTCCTCCTTCGTGTCTTTCGCACCCCGCACCTCCTCAGCACGCTTCTTCGCGCCACCTTTCGAGCGTGCTGTTACGCGAACGTTCACTGCTGTGGACACCTGTTTTCGTTGTCCACTCACGAAATCCGAGACCGTCGGCGTTTTACAAAAGCATTGTCCTCGCGGGCGAGTAACGTTGCAGAAGTTTGCAGCTCGGCGATAGGCACTGCAGGAACTTCGCGGCCTGACACCCGACGTGCACTATTGCAGACACCTTTCCTTGTCCGCTCATGAAAACAGTCTTGGTATTTTACAGAAGTGTCGCGGGTAATGTTAGAGAAGTTTGCAGCTTGGCGACAGGCACTGCAGCAACTTTACGGTCTGACACCCGAACGTGCACTGTTTCGGTGGTTTGCCTGCGCGGCCACGAAATCCGAGCGTCCGGTTTTTACCAGTAACACGTCACTGGCGTCGTAGGCTGTTCGCTAGGGTCCATCGGTTCTGAGTCCCTAAAGTCGCGCCCGACCCTGCGCGTTGCACACTGCTTGGTGCCACGTTGCAAGCGTGATGATGCAGGGAACGGTGTTGAATATTCCGACGCACCCCTGTGTTGGGGCCAACAGGGTTCCTTCGCGATCAGGACGTGGTCATCGCTTTGCCCCGGTGTCGGCGTCAATCGACGTTATTTCGTTTCCCGCCGCCGACGCCTCCGCCGCCACCGCGTCCTCTTCTTCCTCTTCTTCGTTTTGCGACCGTCGCCGTTGCGTTTCCGCGACTATTTCCGATCCTCAGTTCGAAGGTCTGCAACACGGGGCGGGAGATAAAATGTTAGTACCGTGTGTTGGGGAGTATGGGTGGAGTATAGCTAGAGTATGCCCAGCTGCGGGTCCCAGGTTTTTCTCACAACTTTTCTCAATACATCAATATATGTGTTAGCTTGTTTCTGGCGGCTTGTAATACTGAATTTTATCGGTGATCAGTGTGGATGAAAATTCTTTAACGATTTCTGTGACTACGTCAGAGGTTGAGGGCTGCTCTTTTATATTAGGGGGTATAAAACGAGCTTATTTTCGAAAAAAATGAACAATGGATTTCATCGTTACGGAACATCAAATTACCCTAAACTATGCAATTTTATCATGTTAAATTATTGTTCATTTTTCAAACACGTATACATACATTGTACTTCCAGTGTATATATATTTCAAAAGTTGCAGCAGTCCCCATGAGTTTAAACGACGAGCCACTTCTGAGTATGTCGGTTAAAATTTCACAACTACTCAATCGAAGGGTTCTGGGATAAGTGGCGTGTCCCTTGACAAAGTCTTCTTATGAGAATGTCAAAAGATTGTTCCCACTACGTGCTCAGATCCCTTCTTCCAAATATTTATTCTCTCGCACGCACAACGAAGCATCGATGAAGTCAGGCCATCAGGCTCGTGTCTGTGGTTCCTCGAAAGAATAAATATATCATTCAAGTGGCCCTCAATAAGGCGTCGTGCCCTCTGCAGCCTTCTTAGAATCAGTATCGAATGTTATCGACATAGATACTGCTATTCTTTGTGTTGCGTATCTGGAGGCTTGCGCCTTCAACAACGATCATCGCCGGGAGGAATATTCCTCCTGACCCATGTGCCGTTGCTTTCTTTTTGTGTTAACGCTAACAAGTGTGACTAGAGTATGGTTAAAATGTAGGGATTGTCTCAGTAAAATATCGTTGGAATGTGGTTTCGAGTAGTTTGGCTATGCTATCATTTGTCTCGCCTATCTGAAGGGTTACGCCTTGAATAACTGATTAACACGTTGACTGCCAAGCGTATTTTACTATATTAGAACAGCGATGCTCTGAAATAATACAGCCTTCGAGTGAATTATGCAAAATGTAAATAATGTGCAGGTATTGAAGACCAAAGGACCGCATCACTATTCTAATAACACCTGCAGTTATAAAATAATAATTGCTACTCATTGCGAATATTTTGAATCTTCAGTAAAATTTCTTGCGTCGGTCACCGGTGACCACCATGGCAGTCAAAGTGTTAACACCCTCAGGAAAATTCATTCTGATCCGTGTGTCGTCTTTTCTTCTGTGTTGCCGCTAACAAATATGATTGGGTATAGTGAAAATATAGGTGGTGTATGATTAGAATATCGTTGAAATGTGGTTTGAGTAGTTTGATTATGATTCAAGTAGGATTCGAACATGGTTCGACTTGGAATTCAATATGGTTCGTGTACTGTTTGAGGGCGTCGGCGTATTGAAATGTATTGACGCATTTTGCATCTGATTGCCGTATGCGTTGTAACTTCATGCAAATCGTTTTTATCCATAAAAATTTTGTTATACACACTACCACGCGAATTGACTTGAAAAGACCTCGTTTCGGAAATTGACTTACAGTTAGACCGGCGTGCAGACGGTGAGATTAAACAACGTTGACGAAAAATGTCTCTTGACTGTTTACTAAACAAAACGTTAATGGTACCTTAATTTTATATGCAACCTTCAAACAGCTCCACCTTATGACTGCAATCGTTCAGATGCGTAAGTACGTGACACTATGTTCTTTTGATGGAATCGTAAAACAAAACGAATCCCATAAATTCAATCTTCGATAGCTGCAAAAAACCTTGCGTTAAGTGATTGGTGGAGAATATACGTCAAACGGCGCAGCAATAGACGGATAGAACGAACGATATGAAGTCAGAACGCATCGAATAAAGTGACTATCATTGATTACGGCTCTTCACCGGAAAGTGAGGCTTGTATGTGCATTTCCTCGAAGACAATATCTCGTAATACAGCATAAGAATCACGAAGTTACGACACGCGAACGAATTTGTCGAACGCAACAAAGAAATCATTTGCACATATTTTTCCTTGTAAGAGACGTGCCTGCGAATGCATATGAACGACGTATAATCGAAATGAGTACTCACAAATAAATAAGCCGTTTATTTTGAAAGTGGCCTAACTCCGTTTTTCAATATTTTCCGGTTACCATGGTTACATGTACAAATTCATGTTATTTATCAGTAAATGTTATTTATCTCGATTTGAAGATAAATGGAGTTAGGCCACTTTCAAAATAAACGGCTCAAATATGGTACATTTCATTAACAACAGGATGCAACACGTACGTCTTCCAATAAATCCGCCATTCTCGCCGCAAAGTAAATTTTTCAAAATAACAAAGCGGACACTTAAATGCCTACGAGCGGCGATTATCAGCCATAAGCATCTAATGCATTGCGGTTAGCCTGTGATCGTGTTCGTCGTACTGCAACGAGCATTGTCACTTTTAACCGACTGCGGCTACCGGCGTTCTATACCTCGTTCCAATTTTAGTATCTTGCAACACTACCGATCGTGGCTTTCGCGAAGTGGCTGTGCTTATAATTACTGTCTGCCGGATAAAAGAAGGTACTGCGATCGTTACGAAATAACGAACGACACCACAACACTTCCATTCTGTATCGCGTTCACATAAAGTCCGCACTTACACGCTGACAGACGCACATAAATTATCCAAACGCAACTCTAATATCTTTACTGACCTTGTTAGGACCCGATAAAAAAGAAATGCCGACAGCTCAACAAAATCGATAGTTTCCGATCCCGTGACGGCCGCCGCTTCGAATGTGTTCGTTTAAACTGAGCGTTGCATTGTCGAACGCGTGAACCGTCAACACGGTGAACGCCATGTCAGCTGTATATGGGTGACGGACAAGTCTCTGTGTATTTGGAAGAGTTTTTAATAGTAATGAAGGTATTTAACAGCGACGACCCCCACAACGTATACAGGTTGATAAATGCGTATATGTAAAAAATGCCACGCTTGCGATATGTTTTAATGGTAATTGAGGTATCTGATAGTGACGCCACCCACAAGTATGTGTACAGCTTTATAAATTTGGATACGTAAAAAATATCATGTGTGGAATGATTCGTAATAGTAGTGGAAGTATTTAATAGCAATGATATCCACAATTAAACGTACTTGTTGGTAAATTCTTTGTACGTAAAAATATCTTGTTTGCAATAATTTTTTGTAATAATGGAAGTATTTTAGGTAGACAGTATAATATTTGGTCATTAAACATTGAATATGAATGAAATGACAATATTTTCATGGGATATTACTTAATCAGAGAAAATTCGCAAGTGTCCACGAGCCTATTTATTTGAACTTAGACGGAAATTAAAACACCTGAGCATTGTGTATTGTGTTGATATTAATCTGTAATATTTCATATATATAAACGTGTACAGTAAACAATAATTCATACATTAATATTACATATATCTTACTAAGTATGTATTATTACTTGTAAGAAATGTATTATTACTTGTTCGTATTGATATTGATCTCAGGTCCGGCAGCGATTATTTTACTATGGCCAACATTTTAGTTAATAGTTCCAGTGCATTGACAATTCGATCTCTACCAGAAACATTCCGAGTACCCTGGGCGATGAGCGTGTTAAATCGAGCACCGTTGGCCGTCGAATTGAGCAACGCCGATTCTTTTTCTCTCGTCGCGCTTCTTCGCCGCCTTCTTCCAAGTCCTCACCGCTTCGCGCGCGATCACGATTCGCGTTTGGCAATCGCGAGTGAAATCGAGATGCCGGGACGAGAAGTCATTAAAATGGGTAATGACTAACGAGGGAACCTCCTCGAACTCGGTTATCTGCGCGGCGTTTTTCGCGGTCTGCATTACAATCGCCCAGCGATTTTCTCGATGGACGAGCACGGTCGAGTGCACCTCGAGGATCTTTCGACTATAGACGACAGCAGAGAACGCGACGCTTATCACGTTAACGCGTTAAGCGCGTCTGTAGATAAATAAGAGACGACGAGCAGAAATCTCTGTCTTCTTTAAAACGTTGACTGCCAAGCGTATTCTTGCTATGGTAGAACCGCGACGCGATGAAATATTGTAGAGTAGGATTAAATCATGCAAAATGCAGGTAACACAGAATTGTTAGAAGCCAAAATATTGAAGCACCGTTCCAATGGCAATTGCTTTTAGATGATTGCAAATAGGTTTCATTGCGAATTTTTTGCATTTTTAGTAAAATCTTTTGCACCGGTCACCGGTGACCACCGTGACAGTCAATGTGTTAAAAAGTGATTCAATCATATTCTATAGTTCTTCATCAAGTTGCGGTTTTAACACGTTGACTGCCAAGCGTATTCTTGCTATGTTAGAACCGCGACGCGATGAAATACTGCAGAGTATGATTAAATCGTGCAAAATGAAGATAGCACAGAATTGTTAGAAGCCAAAGTATTGAGTACCGTTCCAATGACAATTGCTTTTAGAAGATTACAAATAGGCTTCAATGCGAATTTTTTGCATTTTTAGTAAAATCTTTTGCAACGGTCACCGCGTATTTTGCTATGGTAGAACCGCGATGCGATGAAATACTGCAGAGTATGATGAAATCGTGCAAAATTATGGTAACACAGAATTGTTAGAAGCCAAAGTATCGAAGCACCGGTCCAGTATCAATTTTTCGCATTTTTAGTAAAACTTTTTTGCGCCGGTCACCGCGTATTTTGCTATGATAGAACCGTGATGCGATTAAATACTGCAGAGTACTAAATTATGCAAAATGTAAATAATGTGCAGGTATTAGAGACCACTAGATTTAGTAAAATCTTTTGCATCGGTCACCAGTGACCACCGTGGCAGTCAACGTGTTAAAACATTTCAGTACAATCCGTAAAACGGTGCAAATATTTAAATATTCACTGACTAGTAAAGTATTGTCTCTCGAAGCTGGCACTGTCCCCTAAACGGAAAGTTTATCAACTAGCGTAGCGCTTGACGTGTTAAGCGCGTCATCTGAACTTTTCGTTTAGGCTGCAGTGTCAATTTTAAGAGATGACATTAGGCGTAGAATATTGACAAATTTCTTTTTACTTCTTCAATGAATTTCATTGAAGCGTCTTACGCAGAGTAGAGGATCCTTCTCGTTATCTCTTATGTACTGCATGCATTTTCTGTATTTATGCACCGCCTAAACGGAAACCGAAATAAAATGCACTCGGCGTTTAACGCGCTACGCGATCGTTGGTCGTCTTTCGCGCCGGTTGAAGAGCGTTTTAAGTCGGTCCCAAGGAGTGTCGTCGGTGTCCTTTGTCCGCGGAGTCGCAGCTGTGCACTTGTTCGTCAAAGGACTTGTCGTGCGGCAGAGAGAAAGGAATTGTGAGAACGCGAAAGACAGCGATTTGGATGAAATTTGCTGCGTTCTCGCGGAAAATTGAATGACACTTGACGCTCGCGGAAGAATGCGTCGGAATGCTGGGGTTTCGAAAGTTTTCGCTCGCGCGATGGTTTGACACGTTGATGATAAAGGATGAAGTCACTATTTCTTTGCCACGAGGCACAAATCGCTAACGCGTTAAACCGCTGGTAATGAATCGTCTGTTTTACCAATGCTACTGAAACTGTACGAAGCCAAATTGGCGTCATGAAATTTAAGGAATCTTTGTTTAGCGAATTAACATGTTTAAAATAATGTCGGTGGTAGTGTAGACTGGACTATAGTGCACAGTTTTTAATATTATGTGAATGACACTTGACGCTCGCGGAAGAATGCGTCGGAATGCTGAGGTTTCGAAAGTTTTCGTTCGCGCGATGGTTTGACACGCCGATGATAAAGGATGAAGTCACTATTTCTTTAGCACGAGGCACAAATCGCTAACGCGTTAAACCGCTGGTAACGAATCGTCTGTTTTACCAATACTATTATTGAAATTGTACGAAGCCAAATTGGCGTCATGAAATTTAGGGAATTTTCATTTACCGAATTAACACGTTTAAAGCAATGTCGGTGGTAGTATAGACTAGATTATAGTGCATAGTTTTTAATATTATGTGATTTGCAAAGTGTTGCATCTTAAAGTTAACACTACGCCGAATTGAAAAGTTCAGTGTCGGTCCCCAGAAATCGAAATAACATTTAACGTGTTCATTTGTTTTGAAGAACATATTAAAAAGCAACTGTAATATTATGTTTCTTCAAATATAAAGTAGTTAATATAAAGTAAAGTCACTCATATTTAGATGATGTGGCGTTCAACGTGTTACGCGAAAAATATATTTGCGAACAACTGAACGGTTATAAAACACAAAGTTTGGAGGAACGCACAGGCCACATTGCAGGTCGCTATTTTGTGCGGTGGGTCATTTTGTAATTGTGTGACTTTATTTTTATCAAGTTACAGGCAACAGTTAGGGCAAACGTTTAAAAGTTTTCATGAGCGAGCTTTTAGGCTTTTAGTGATAATATTAAAAGTTGTAAGAGTAGTAGCAGCTTTTAGGCTATTAGTTATAAAAGTAATTTCATAAAACAGTGGCTATTTTGAGGAGGAAATGTGTGAAAGTACACGCTAGGGTAGAGAACTGTTTAATTACGTCCCGAGTTTACATATCTCCATTCTAAATTCTACGGTTAACCGGGAAGTTAATTTCATCTCGTACGTCCTTAGACCGTCTCTTCGATATCAGATTAGACTCTTGTTGGAAATTCACATCTCAGCGAGAATATAATAGCCAGACGATGGATCAAATCGCGCTGGAACGTGCAGTTTCTCAATATTCATTTACCTTTCACGATAACATCAAGGCGCCCGCCTGTGCACAGATTCTATTTTTAAAATATCTGCCATCATCCTATCTATACAATAAGAATTTGGCGTCTATCGATCGATAAGCTGCATTGTCCGATAAAAGACCGTCCGACGTGTGGCATGAATAACATTCACGATAAATTTCATTCACCGTCTAATAATGACTACCGGCATGCTAGCGTATCCATTGTGAAAGTTTCTCGCTGTCACACAGTGAATCGTGAAGAAATTGATTTATCTGCGGCACCTCGTAATGAGTACTCCATATACATTATACTTCGGTAATAAGATAATTTGGCTTCATCTAGCCGGTTGATCCAGCTTCATTACTGAGTTATTAGAGAGGTTATTATTGTGTTAATGTGAAAGAGCGCGATGTCAGGTGAAAATGTACAATTTAATGATTTCAAAAAAGGAGGAATACGGAGTCCTTTTATTAGTTGAAACTTGAAAGCTCAAACTTCACTTGATGTTTTGCCCCTGGTACTTCTTTAATAGGAATCTATGATAATAAAATGAATGTGTTACTATGTCTTTGATGTATAGTGTAGATATAATTCGAAAGTTTTCTAAAATTCGAATTGCGTACAAATATAAATCGACATAAACATTCCGTTTTTAAGCCATTTTGGATAATAAATCACAGTTTTTGCTCGGTTTTCTGCCTGCTTGTCGGTTTGTCTATTTGTTTAGCAATAAAGATATATATTTGCTTAATTGCTTCCTTTTCAGAGTCTTTCGGTATTATCAAATTGTGTGTTATACTCCGGTGCATACTATCAGCGCTGTTACTTTCAGGATGTGATTAACCTGTACATTACTTATCACAAATTTATTCAAACTTTCAGTTAATAGTGGTGTTGTCCTTGGTCTAATGTTCACGTTTAAGCGTGATAACGGCGATGGTAAGACCAAGTAGAAAATAACTTCTTCTAATACGTTTCGACTATAATATGTATTGGCCTTTTTCAATTGCTACCATATTATAAATCGGAGTATAATAATCGTTAAGAGTACAGTAGAAAGGGGGTACAATTTTTGATTATCAAACTGTGAATACGAATTAGATTACAATAATAGGTACACAACTTTGCTCCCGCCGTTTTTTCCCTTTCGTCCACTGCAAAAAACGGCGGGAGCAAAGTTGTACACCTAATATTTTTCTGCGACCTTATTTAATTAACGAAAATTCGCAAACGTGTGTGGGATGAGACCTATTCCGTTCATTGTAATTTTTGTGTGTTTAGTCTTAGCTGGAAATTCGAACATCTTAACATTGAATACTTCGTTGATATTAATCTTTAATTTCACGTATGTATAAACGCAAACAATGAAGAGTAATTTATAAATTAATGACGCGTTTCTTATCGAAATGTATCATTCGTTCCTATTGATGTTGACTTCAGGTCCAACAGCGATTATTTAACACGTTGACTGCCAAGCGTATTTTGCTATATTAGAACCGCGATGCTCTGAAATACTACAGCGTTTGACTGAATTATGCAAAATGTAAATAATGTGCAAGTATTGGAGACCAAAGAATCGCATCACTATTCTAACAATAACTGCATTTATAAAATAATTATTGCTACCCATTGCGAATATTTTGTATCTTCAGTAAAATATCTTGCGACGGTCACCGATGACCATCACGGCAGTCAAAGTGTTAACCCTTTCCGGACGAAAGGCGACTCTCGGTCGCCATGGCGTTTCGCGCAGCAGGACAAGTGGCGAGTGAGAATCTACAATGTTTATGTTAGATTTCGTTACCCCTAACTGATAGAAAGGCGGTATTACAGCAGTTACTTGTTAGCCAATGAAGTACATAAATTGAAATGTCACTTGACTGGGACAATACTAACTAATAGAAAAGAATTGCCAGATGCAATAATAAAAACGACGACTTCCAAAAGGAAAATCAGTGGTAGTCTGTCATATAAATAATAATGTGATTTTGGCGTGGAAAGATAAGAAGATCATCACCCTGTTGACAAATTATTACAATGCAGAAATGAGTAGTGTTGAACGAGTACTCCGGCATGGTGTTCAAACTGTGATTAGAAAACCTAATTTTACCAAATTCATGGGCGGCGGTAATTTTTGCAAGGTTATATTTTTGAAAGGTGGAAAATAGAGAAACTATCAAAGTATAACATTTTTGTAAGAAAATTTGTACATAAGATCATTTTATTGTACCCTGTAAGACACTCAACACCTCCGCGAAAAGCGCCTCGGCCTGCGACTTTACCCAATCGAAAAAGTCATCGTCCGCAAAGAGTGAACAGTAGCCAGCGTTTTATTGAGAAGTGTCACCGCGTTCACAATTTTTCTCTACAAAAAATACACTGAACACCCTAGCCGATCAACGTGTTAATGAACAGCATGCAACCCTTACCTCTGAAACCTCAGCTCATCATTCGCGAGATCACATCCAAGAACATTCACTCCTACTAATTTCTCCACCGCAAACCACACGGCCTTTTAACTAATTGAAACTCTACGTCCACCCACCTATTCGTAAGAATGCATTTCGTTCGCAAGCCGAGCGTTCCCAGTAAAGTATTTATCGACCCCCATCCGATTATTCACGTGAACAGATGCGAACGTACGATATCCAATTCAAGGATGGGCAGGAGCCCACGTAACTCACGTAAAACAATACGCGCTGCGAGTGAAGGTAACGTCGTAAACGCTTGTTATTTATCTGCTAACGGGACGCGCAAAAGGAACCAACTGTCGGCGGACAATTTGTCGAAGCGTGCGCCGCGACGTCAGGCCAGACGGATCGGATGCATTATTCATTCGACCAACGCAAATAAAGAATCCAACCGCGGCTTGTTAGGGTCATTAAGGAAACGGGACGACAGAAGTGGAGTGCGCTTCTTTGTCGTCACCTGTGATCGGCTGTGTGCTGTGCGCGTAGCAGACACGTGTTCGGGATTGTGACGCTTTTCTGTCGAGACGCGTGGGTGGACGGGACAAGTCGAGGAAAACGTCGAAAAACAGGAAATTGTCGGGGGGATCGCTAGTTTCAGTTTCTGCGGTTCAACAGTTCGACGGTTGCTGTCATATCGATGCGACTTTGTTGAGCAACAATTAGCCTCGGGCAACACGTGGACGGGACTGCGTTCTATCGTTTTATTAGATTGACACTGGATTTACGGGATGAGTCAAGGAAAACGTCGAAAAAAAGGGAATTGTTGGAGGGTTCGCAAGTTTCAGTTTTTGCGTTTTAACAGTTCGATGGCCGCTGTCATGTCGATGCGACTTTGTTGAGCAGCAATTAGCAGCACGTGGACGTAGCTACGTTTTATCGTTTTATTAGATTGACACTGGATTTACGGGACGATTCGAGAAAAACATCGCAAGCCGCGTCCGAGGGAATTGTTGGGGGGATCGCAAGTTTCAGTTTCTGCGTTTCAACAGTTCGACGGCCGCTGTCATGTCGATGCGACTTTGTTGAGCAGCAGTTAGCAACATGTGGACGGGACTACGTTTTATCGTTTCATTAGATTGACACTGGATTTACGGGACGAGTCAAGGAAAACGTCGCAAGCCGCGTCCGCGGAAATTGGGGGGATCGCAAGTTTCAGTTTCTGCGTTTCAACAGTTTGACGGTTGCTGTCATGTCGATGCGACTTTGTTGAGCAGCAGTTAGCAACACGTGGACGGGACTACGTTTTATCGTTTTATTAGATTGACACTGGGTTTACGGGACGAGTCGAGGAAAACGTCATAAAAAGGGAATTGTTGGGAGGTTCGCAAGTTTCAGTTTCTGCGTTTCAACAGTTCGACGGACGCTGTCATATCGATGCGACTTTGTTGAGCAGCAATTAGCGTCCGGCAACACGTGGACGGGACTACGTTTTATCGTTTTATTAGATTGACACTGGATTTACGGGACACGTCGCTTTGAAGGGTTTCGAATTTCACGGTCAAACTTTCGGGAAGTATTATTACTATTTTCTGGCAACTTTCGCTGATTTCAATTAATGAAGCAATACGAATGTGTACCCATATTAATTTCCTTCCCGAATTTTCAATTTTCCAAAAATTACGAAAAATTTAGTAACATAAATATGCTAGCCCTTCATTTTTTGATATTTTATGTTATAATCTTCGTCTAACAGTTATATATAATAGTCATTGGTGCACACTTGTAAGAATATAGCCGAAAACATTTATTAAGAGTAGTTGAAAGCACCACGGACCAGCAAGATAAACGCACTATGGATAGGGACATGATTCTACATAACCACATTTCCTATTATTTTATCATTATATGCTTAGAATAATGAAGACACTCTTGCGGTTCTCTGAGAGCAACACGCGAATTTCCCATCGCAACCAACGTGTTAATAGAATAATACGTGAACATTGCTATTTTTTGATAGCTTTTTCCAATTGTCTCCCGCACATCGTTGAAAACGTAACGCGTCAAAACAATATTTATTGCTTCACAAGAACTTCTCTACGGCTTCGTGAAGCTACACTGCACAATTCATAGTGCATAAAAGTATTTCTTGCTTTTAAAAACATTGTTTCGTTTTTTGCACGATTCTGTTGCACATGATCTTCATTTGCACATGACGCCTCAAAGCTAGTTCACAGCTTGTACGTTTCTGCATGACGCTACACATCCGTTTCGAAATAAGACGAATCCGTGAAACAACTATCCTACAATTCCGTTAAAATCCGCTCGCATAATAGATCTATTAAACGGCAAACATTGTATATTATTCCGTCGCAGTCGTTAGCTGCCGGAGATAAGATCTGTACACGACGTGCAAATAGACGAGCATATTTGTCGTGTCCTGTTGGCAGCAGTTCGCCGAGCAGACCGCTTGTAACGGTTTACGTTGTGGCACCCCGTATAAAATGAGGAGCCTCTATCAGGGGGTATCGATCTACCGATCGTCGACGCGATCCCAAAAGCCCACGCACATCCTGTCTGCCATCCGGTGCGTTCGAGGAAGTGGGCGTGGGTGACCGAAATTGATACGACACACGACGCGGTTTGTCACGGACAAAATCGACGCTCGTTTCTACTCGTTCCGCGGAAGTTGCCACGATGATCGCTAACCGCGGCCGACTACTATTGTTTCAACGTATTTCACTACCGCCCTGCGCGATTGAAGGATCAATGCAAAGCGCTCATATTACATAGAATTTTCAGTTATGTTACTTTCAGCCTTAACACGTTCACGCCGGGGCCGATTTTCATGTTTTTTGCTGTGAGGCGGCACTTGAATTCATGCAGCGCTGTGTGTTGCTTGTTTCAACTATTTAAATTTCAATTATTTAAACGTTCAACTATACGGCAATTTTGTCCACTTACTAAACGAAATATATTTTTGATGGTAAGCGGCGTCTAAACAAATGTTCACGCCCGATGGGACAGTCGAGTGTGAGCCACCGGTGGTACACGCCGGCGTGAACGTGTTAATACATTGCATGCGGGAAACGTACTTTTACGTTTTCTGCAGTCTGTCACTGGAGCGGGGGTCACGCAAAAATGTGTATTTGGTAGATTTACGCTGGACAACGGGTATCGTGTAAATACGATGGGCATTGTATCTACGGTGTTTGTGTTGCTAGGCAACGGTTTGCATTGTTTCTTTCTTGAAGTTCAGTTTGAGACAAAAAAACACTCGCTACACGCGAAAGTTCACGGCGAAATATACCCGCATGCAATGTGTTAACACGTTGACTGCCGTGCGTATTTTGTTGTATTAGAACGGCGATGCTATGAAACACTACAGCGTTTGATTGAAATATGCAAAATGTAAATAATGTGCAGGTATTGGAGACCAAAGGATCGCATTACTATTCTAACAACAACTGCATTTATAAAATAATAATTGCTACCCATTGTGAATATTTTGGATTTTCACTAAAATCTCTTGCGTCGGTCACCGGTGACTATCATAGCAGTCAAAGTATTAACACGTTGACTGCCGTGCGTATTATGCTGTATTAGAACGGCGATGCTATGAAACACTACAGCGTTTGATTGAAATATGCAAAATGTAAATAATGTGCAGGTATTGGAGACCAAAGGATCGCATTACTATTCTAACAATAACTGCATGTATTAAATAATTATTGCTACCCATTGCGAATATTTTGGATCTTCAGTAAAATTTCTTGCGTCGGTCAGTGGTGATTATCACAGCAGTCAAAGTGTTAACATCTTGACTGCCGTGCGTATTTTGTTGTATTAGAACGGCGATGCTATGAAATACTACAGCGTTTGATTGAATTATGCAAAATGTAAATAATGCGTAGGTATTGGAGACCAAAGGATCGCGTCACTATTCTAACAATAACTACATTTGTAAAATAATTATTGCTACTCATTGAGAATATTTTGGATCTTCAGTAAAATCTCTTGCGTCGGTCACCGGTGACTATCACAGCAGTCAAAGTGTTAACACGTTGACTGCCGTGCGTATTTTGTTGTATTAGAACGGCGATGCTATGAAATACTACAGCGTTTGATTGAATTATGCCAAATGTAAATAATGCGTAGGTATTGGAGACCAAAGGATCGCGTCACTACTCTAACAATAACTACATTTGTAAAATAATTATTGCTACTCATTGAGAATATTTTGGATCTTCAGTAAAATCTCTTGCGTCGGTCACCGGTGACTATCATAGCAGTCAAAGTGTTAACACGTTGTAAAATAATTATTTATACGTTTGTAAAATAATTATTACTACCCATTGCGAATATTTTGGATCTTCAATAAAATCTCTTGCACCGGTGACCAACACGGCAGTCAAAGTGTTAATAATGGTGGATGGTAGAAACCCTTCTTGGTTGAAAAATAGAAACCGATTAAACACTTTTATTAAAACTTGCCATTACATGTAAACATACGAAAGTTTGATTGAAATTTGTTGTTATATATAAACTATCGAACCTTTATTAAAACTTGTAGAGAATTTTTAATAAAAATGTTTCATTTAGTTTCTTTTTGTGGAGCAATTTTAATAAAAGCTTTTAATCAATTTACAAAATTCAATCGGAAAAGGACTTTTATTATTCGCGATTACGGAAAAATTGGTAGACACTTATACGCAGGAAACATCGTCAGTTGTTTACGAATTTTGCGCGAAGTCAAAATTAGTTCATCTGGAGCAGCCTAATGACACACTCGCATTTTTATCTCATGGGACCCAATTACGAAAATTCCGCCGCGCACCGAAATATATCGTATTTTTTTTTTTTTTACTGAACTGACAAAAAGAAACACTAGGTGATGTGTTTAATTTCAACTTTATTGTAATTTATTTATATGATTAAGGAATATAAAGCCCACTTTTTGTTGAGAACGTTGACTCATAGAATTCTTATTACCGTAACTTAACATATTTCGGAACCACTAGTGGACTCTTCAAGTCTACAAAAATAGTAATTATGTTAATCATACTTCCACGTCAATATTTTGCACATCACTTTCACTAATTTGTAATTGGCGTATCTGATGTTTTTATTTTCTCCTACATAAAAAAATGAATTCGCAATTTTGATTGATGCATAACAGAAAAATAATAGTGTTCCTCATTAAATAGTCTACAAACAAACAAACACTGCATCTTCTAAAAATTCTCACACCGCACGGTTGAAAATCGCTGTTCCCGAGATGTTGACTAAAACATTCCTATTGTTGTCAAGACAGTGCATTAGTACATTTGTTCGCACCCTCGTTCAACACACACTAAACACCGGTCGAGCTTGAAACGCAATTTCATCTGTATCCACCAGCACCCACCGAAATGAAAATTTCGTCGGGATGCATACGCCGAGGTGGACGTTTTACCTCGAGACGTGCTAATTGGCGCAAATCAGCAGCACACGTGCCCGCGCGCGTGTGCATTCTGAAAACATGATTAGATCTCACTCTGACGCATCGACGGACACGCTTCGTGTTATCTGCACACAGGTTGCTTCCAAGGCATGCGAACCTATCTAGTACATGGAAGGAACGGCAAAAAAATTCCTTCGCATCCGCATGTTATTTTACTCAGACAATGAAGGAATATAAAGCCCCTATCTCGTTGAAAATGCCTGACTATACAATTTTATTATTAAAACTCTCAATGTGATGGAGTTTCAGCGGTCCATCCAGTACATAGCCATAGCATATGGTATTCAAGCCAAAAAGGTCTTCAGTTTACTCTTGGAGAAACAGAAAAAACAAACGTCGGCGCAGAAAATAATTTCTGGTGAAGTACAAAGTAAATTATGATCAGGTTCCGAGTTAAGCGTAACAGTGAATAGCATAAATAGTATAAAGAATGTAAATGGTAATAGTAATTGGTAAAAAATCGAAGTAAATTGGAATAAGGCTGAAATTAAGCCCGTCATCTAGTACGTTATTTTACTGTACGAAAAAAGGCTCAAATGTAGACTTGCTTTTTAATCCCTTCAAAGTGTCTGATGACGGGAAACTTTTTGTAGAAGGTCGTTAAGGGGTTATGCCTACTTGGGTTGGTGAAAAAAAATTGATTTTTTTTTTATTACATTTTCTTAATGTACATCATTTTAAGAATATTTCCTCAAAAGTACATAAGAATCGGAGCACACGTTCAAAAATTATAAGCGTTTATTTGGAGCGCTACTATGTATGATTAGTAAAGAGCTTGAAACTTTAAACGCAATTATCACGAAACTGTGTTTTGAAAACCACACGGTTGCGGTGACCACGATTTCTCAAAAACTACTTCACCGATCGGACTCTAATTTTATATACTTATTTCTCATTGCAATAGGCAGGGCCTGAACGAAGGATTTTTTATTTCGGTAATAAAAAAAAAGTTACAACATAAAAACGACAGTTAGACCACCTCAAAAGACGGATTTTTTGGTAAAATTGCTGCCATTCTTGTAAAAATTAAAACTTTTCAAAATCCTTCGTTCAGGCCCTGCCTATTGTAATGGCAAATAAGTATATAAAATTAGAGTCCGATCGGTGAAGTAGTTTTTGAGAAATCGTGGTCACCGCAAGTGATGAAAATAAACGGAACCTCTAGGAGAAGGGCGATATTATGTCCATTTTTTAATATTTTCTTATAAAAAAATTTATACAAATACCACTAAATACGTACTTGTTGGTAGTATTTTGCGAATTTTAATTAGTACTCACTAAAACGGCAAAAAAAATCTTGAAAATCATGTCATTTCGCCGATCCCAAGTAGGCATAACCCCTTAACGCAAGAGTATAGCTTATAGTCATCATCGTCGCGGAACAGGCAGTTAGGTGTACGCATTGTTAAAGAAACTCAAACAATGCATCGATCTACGAAAAACACGCTGAAACTCGTGCGCGGGAGTGAATGAACGAAGGGCACTTCGAACTTTCACGCTTTCACTCGAAGCGCCCGCAGACGTCAGATCTGTAAATGTGGCGATAAAGGTAATTTACATTGCACGCAGCGTTTCACTGAACCACGTAGTGCGTATTCATTTCCATTTCAAGTACATTCCTTACACGCGTCAAATTAATTAGTGACCCCGATCGCTACAGGCGTCCATACTAGCAGCTACACGGCATTAAGTAATGAGAATCACGTGTCCACACTTCGGCAACACGATTAGGCCTCGTACTATTCATAAACCGCAGTGTCATGATACACAAAATAGCGACACGATCGATATGTAAGTTAATACTTAAATGATCGCGTATTATTTCCCGCAGGCTTATTTTCTCGGTTGGAAATGAAAAACAAATACATATAGGTGTAATAACATTTTTACTCTATTATTGCCTTCAAAAGTTTCTAGATTTATGAACTTGAACTTAATTTAGTTGCATAGTTTTACGTTTAGGCATAATAATCTCATCATCACTATCACTATTGCGAACATACCCTTTAAAATTTTAAATACGTACCATCATACACACTATCTTCAGAATCAGTAATAGAATTATAATCGTTACCGCTCGATATATCGGACAAATCGTGTGCGTAATACTCCGGAAAACTCATTTCGTTACACAAATTAGTGTTCTTCCTTCATATTATTCGAAGAAATTTAATTTTCTTTTAGTTTAAATTATTATGAGTATACCAAACAGCGTCCAGCAAGTTCAAAATGTATATATGCACTAAACCTTGCAACATGTGAATTCGTTAGAACATTTTGTAATACTTAGCAACTACTGTTAGAACAGATAATTGTCAGAGAAAACAGATAAACGAGAAATCTCGTTGCCGCTCTTTTACGTTTCAGCATTGAAACAAGAGAAATTTCGTGAGCGGTCGTGGCAGTGTTAACACGTTGACTGCCACGCGTATTTTACTATATTAAAACCGTAACGGGATGAAGTACTACAGAATATGATTGAATTCTGCAAAGTGAAAATAACGCGAAGGTATCGGAGACCAAAGAATTGAATCGCTATCTAATATTAATTGCATTTACAAAGTTATAAATTGCGACCGATTGGGTATTTTTTGAGTTTTTGTACCGAAACAATAGTTTCATCATTTCACACTTACGCATTGAAACTTGATTTTTTCCTTTAACACTTCGACTGCCATGCGTCTTTTACTATATTAAAACTGCAACCGGATGAAGTACTACAGAATACGATTGAATTCTGCAAACTGAAAATAACGCGAAGGTATCGGAGACCAAAGAATTGAATCGCTACCTAATATTAATTGCATTTACAAAATTATAAATTGCGACCGATTGGGTATTTTTTGAGTTTTTGTACCGAAACAATAGTTTCATCATTTCACACTTACGCATTGAA
This sequence comes from Cryptocheilus praepositus, assembly GCA_033815515.1. Classification (NCBI taxonomy): domain Eukaryota; kingdom Metazoa; phylum Arthropoda; class Insecta; order Hymenoptera; family Pompilidae; genus Cryptocheilus; species Cryptocheilus praepositus. The sequence continues at coordinate 7,492,200 of JAWWQZ010000303.1, read as the reverse complement.
ACTTGATTTTTTCCTTTAACACTTCGACTGCCATACGTATTTTACTATATTAAAACTGCAACCGGATGAAGTACTACAGAATATGATTGAATTGTGCAAAATGAAAATAATGCGAAGGTGTCGGAGACCAAAGAATTGAATCACTATTTAATATCAATTGCATTTTCAAAATTATAAATGCGACCGATTGGGTATTTTTTGAATTTTTCGTGAGACCTTTTGCGCCGGTCACCGATGACCACCATGGCAGTCAAAGTGTTAATGATTTTCGAATTGTGAACCCGTGACAATAATCCTCGTCTTGAACTACTTGAAATATTGACACTGAACGCTTCGATTGGCAATGTTGCGCTTGTACGCACAATTAACGATGTAACGATAAGGTAATGAACCTCAAATGTATACAAGTTCGAGACCCACATGTTTCCCACGTTTTTATTATAGTTCAGTATGTCACCCGCATTGCCAGGGATAGCCATGTGTGACGTGTAATTCTTTAATCGCAATACGGTTTAACGTTTCAACCAGCAACACGTAGTTTGCATACTATTAATTTGAGCACGCTCTTTACATGTGTTTATTTCTCGTAAACCGGTGATGCACGCTGTACCAAATGACAGACTAGTAATGGCATAAGGAACGTGCAATGCAAAAATGCAGTGACTTTTACATAGCCCCGTGCTTGTGGCGTTTATAATGAAAAGATGACGTGTCGCGATAATTACATTACGGTTCACCGTTGTAATGAGTCGTACGCATTGTGCATATTTTCAGTGTAAGCACGTTATTTCCATATATTAAACGCTCATAAATTGATGATGTTGATTGTCCTATATGATAGATTAGTCACAGTACATGCGTTAATACGTAAACCGCGCACATAAAAATGAGCACATAGTTCGTGACATGGATAAAGCATACTGGTATGCAATTTTTTAATCGCGATACTGCACGAAGCTTTAGCAAATTGTTCACGTTTTGCATACTTGCAGTTTAAACGCGTTCTGTGCACGATTTTATCTTCCATATATCGATGATGTCAATATTTCCAGATATTAGAGTCGTGATATCTTACTATGAAAATATGATCGGATAAATATCAATGTATATGCTAACGAGCGCAATTTATCTTTCAAATATGGATGATGTCAGCAGTTCCGGACAATAGACTCATGCCTTACTATCTAAAGATGATCAGACAAATATTTATGTATAATCTAATGAACGCAGAGAGGCGATAAATTTCGCTTAATGACATATGTTCATTGACACGAAAGATTGAATCGTGATGACTAATCAATTGACGTCAAGGTGAATGTTCAATCATCACTACAATACCGCAGCATAGACGAACGTCGCTCCGAAGGCCGTAAAACTTTATCGCCAATTATACGAACTCAACGGCCAATAATTAACAGTCACCCGCGGAATTTCCTGCAGAAAGAAAGTTCGCGCCGACAAAAACGAGTCGTCCCCCCCAAGTAGGATCCGTCAAGTCTACTCACACTGTCTAGTTTCCCCACTTTATAGCGATCGCTTATGACTCTCTTATTCCGTTCCTCTTACTTTTTCTCATTACTCGCTTCTGCGCTGCTATTATATCACGTCCTCCGCCGCGAACGTCTCTGCGGTCTATCTATTTGCACAGTACAGCGTGTTCCGTGCGTATACATAAACTAAACCAAAGTGTACCGTATCCGCGGGAGTCCGTAAAAACGCGCGCGCGTATGCTAATCGAAGCGTGTGAATGCATGTAAAAATGCGAGACGACAATATTTGCGCAGCTGTACACGCACGCTGGCCGACACACGAGTGTGCCCGTAACGTGTCAATCGATTACACCGATTGTACGCCGCATTTCGCGATTCGCAGTTCGGTATCGCTGCCGGACATCGATAGGACAGTTTCGCACGACCGATTGCATATTATGTACTCGCTGCGGTGGCAAAAAAAGAACCCTCGCGAACGGCCGGTAACGAGGGTAGAAAACGGTTTCGTGACGGTTCATCTGTTTGCAGAAAAGGTCAACGGAGATCTTGCCTTGCGTCGGGTTTAACGCGTCGACCGCACAGCGTGTTCAGTATGTCACTTGTAGAGATGAAATAGCGTGCACTATTAACGCGTAGACTGCCACAGTAGTCATCGGTGACCGGCGTAAAAGACTTTACTATAAATGCAAAAAAATCCGGCTGGAAGCCTATTTGCAGTGTTTCAGTACTTTGGCTTATAACAACTCTGCGTTACCTTCATTTTGCGCGATTTAATCATAGTCTGCAGTATTTCATTGCATTGCGATTCTAACATAGCAAAATACGCTTGGTAGTCAACGTATTAACACGTAGTCACCGGTGGCCGGCGCAAAAGATTTTACTATAAATGCAAAAAAATTCGGCACGAAGCCTATTTGCAATCTTGTAAGAGCAATTGATATTGGAACGGTGCTTCAATACTTTGTCTTTTAACAACTCTGCGTTACCTTCATTTTACGCAATTTAATCATACTCTGCAGTATTTTATCGCATCGCGGTTCTAGCGTAGCAAAATACGCGGTGACCGACGCAAAAGATTTTACCATAAATGCAAAAAAATTCGGCACGAAGCCTATTTGCAATCTTGTAAGAGCAATTAATATTGGGACGGTTCGATACTTTGGCTTCTAACAACTCTGCATTACCTTCATTTTGCGCGATTTGATCGTAGTCTGCGGTATTTCATCGCATCGCGATTCTAGCATAGCAAAATATGCTTGGTAGTCAACGTGTTATCATGCACGTACGCATCCCAAGTTGAACTTTCGAAAGACGAAGAATTTTTTAGAAATTTATTCTAAAGTCAAGTACCGATATTTTAATATCGTCTGTACCGCGTCTAACGTACCGTGAGTTGTACACGCAAAGGCAGTCGTTTTCTTCGACAGCCTTTTGTTGAAACTGCACACATCCAGTTTCAATCAGTTATGTATTGGCGTGTCTTTGAGGCCACAATTACTGCTTGATTATAGCAGGTGTTTATCTAGTTCAGTATGTTTCGATAGTAAAATCAAACGAAGGATATATAATATATATATATTTATTTGAGTATTATAGATTTGCAATTTTTACATTTAACAATTCCATCCAGATTTTCCGTCGTTCTTTTTTTTTTAGACTATGGCCAATAAATAATTATGTCATGTTTACGTCTTATAATCAAACATAGCATTGTACATTGAAAATGTAGAAACATTTGACCCGCGCAGAAAAGTAAATATTCGGCTATGGGCTTGTTAAAATAATTCCTTGAACATTAAAATGATTGCTTGTTTGTCTAATGCATCTGATAATATCCATCCTTTCTTTAATAATTATATTCTTCGCATCTCTACATCAGAAGCAAAATGAGTAATCGTAATATATAAATCAGCCTGAACAGAAGGTGACTACAAATCGGTCCGACACGGAACATGTCAACATATTGACGTCAGATGACGCATATATGCGTCTTGCGACTTATCATACCCCCAGCTTAAAATAGATTAATAAAATGCTCCGAGTGGTTCAATCTCCATTTGCGTATTACGCAGAAAATGTTTCGCCCGATAGAATAATTGCATGTGCCTGCAACTTCAGGTTTTACTTCGGGATTATTGAGGCTGAAACTACATTTATGTTAGAGCGATAAGACACGCGCTCGATGGTTACGGCTCAAAATTCGTCGGGGAACATTTTACACGTATAGATACTGCGAAGGACAACTACATCTTGGCAGTTGTTTTCAAGTTGTAATATTAAATCTTTTTGTGTACAAATATTTATCAGCGTGCACATATGGTTGTAGGTTTTATTGCCATTAATCAGTTAGCTCTTTTTAACGAGTATATGTATCATTGGTAAAAATAAATATACAGTCGTTTAATTTGTAATTTTAATGAAAACTAAAATACATTTTTTAAGTTCAAGACGTTTTAAATATTTGGAAACCCAGGTGACAAAAATAAACAAATACAACAAAAAATCATTATTATAAAGAAACTATATAGTGAAGGGGTTAGAATAAATTTATCGGTTAGGATAATATTCTCATGCAGGTCTTCGGCGCGATAATTTATTATAATAACTCTTTAACAAACCTCAACAAACGACTTCTCCTCAAACAAATCTGTTTTTTTTTTACGGTAAAAAGTCCCGTCAGCAATAAAATTAAGAAATAAAACAGTCGTTTCAATACAACGTGGTTCTATATTATCATCCACACATGCTCTGTGTTTGACGAGTGAACTTGTCAACGCTCACTTCTTACGACATATTTGACGCGTACACTTTTCACAAAGGTCTCACCTGCTAATTGATTAAACACCTCCATTACTATTATGAACTATTGTAAATATGTAGTTACGTGACGTCCAATGCGTCAAGTATGCACAGTTGGCTCGATGGAAGTGCCATTGCAAGTGTAGCTGACGCTGTTAACACATTGCGGACGGATGGCGAGATATCTCGTCATTGCTATTTCGTCGTTCGGGGCCACTGACGAGATATATCGTTTTGCGTATTTCGTCATTCTGGGCCACTGATGAGATATATCGTCTTGCATATTCTGTCGTTTGAGGCAGGTGACGAGATATCACACAGTTGCTACGTGATTGTCAGCCGCAGTTTTTCGTAATTTGTGTTGCAAATTAATTATTTGAAGCTCTGAAATATGGATAGCGACAAAACGATTAGCAATATTACAGAAATATTTGTGGACAGTTTAACACTTTGACTGCCAAGCGTTTCTTGCTATGTTTGAATAAAATACCGCGATGCGATAAAATACAGTTGCAGAGTATGATTAAATCGTGCAAAAATGAAAGTAACGCACAGCATATGTTATGTTAGAACCAAAGTATTGAAGCACCGTTCCAATATCAATTGCTTTTACAAAATTGCAAATAGGATTCATTGCGAATTTTTTGCATTTTTAGTCAAACGTTTTGCACCGGTCACCGGTGACCACCGTGGCAGTCAACGAGTTAACAACTAACAAATCATCACTAATTTAAAAATATTTGACGCAAAAAAATACCCGGCCACTGGGTACGATTAGCAATAGAATGCCCGGTCCGCAAAGTGTTAACGACTTTGTGAGATCGAATCCGCGCAAAGTGATAGATAGAAGGATCAAGAGCGTCGGGACGATGTTATTAGTGCGAGCGTGCTTCTATGATCCTACAGCTTCGGCACACGCGGCGGACCGACGTGGTTTAAGTTGAAAGCGCGCGAAATTAATTGCGTTGGGATGCTGAACGTACCGATGAAGAAAGTTCGCGCGCCGCAGTTATAAAGACCGCAACGGCAGCGATCCTTCGTTAGACAGAATATATTTTCCGTTAATAAACGCACATAACTCTTGCGACGCGTCGCAACGCCGCGATGCTGTTCTGGCAGAAAATGTCGTCGTGCGCGTAACTTTACGCCAAACCTTTGACTCAAAAGTTTATACAAATTCGCGTCAGAGCACATCTTAATTACCGCACATCTCGTTTCTTCGTGCAATAACGCGAAATCCCTGCATCGCACTTACGTTAAACACGTACGATTTACGTTTGACTCTTTACTCGCATCGACTTTGCATCGCGCAAATTTTGTCATGTGGTTTCTTCTCACGTAAAAGTCGTGACAAAGTGAAACGGTGTGGAATTTGGCTCGACGTTTAAGCGGAGCTGCTTCTTCTTTCAGCGAGATGTACGGGTTATGTTTTAGCAAAACGGGACAATTATTTTGAAGACGCTTGAACCATGTAAAATTCCACGTGAAAGTGTGGTTCGACGCTTGAACAGGTTGCTTTTTCCTTTGAGTAATATATAACTGTTTTAATGAGCGCAGGTTAATTATTTTGCGGACGGGTCGACGGTTCGGAGTTTGACCCGACGCTTGAACGCGGGATGTTACATTTTCTTTTTTCAGTGAAATTGAAGGGTTACTTTTTATGAGAGCTTGACAATTATTTTGAAGACGGTTCAACAATGTAAAATTTCACGTAGGAATATGGTACAACCCTTGAACGGATTGCTTTTTCGTTCGAGTAATATGTAACTGTTTTAATGAACACGGGTTAATTATTTTAGTTGAAAAGAGATGTTTTTTTTACAGTGAAATTGAAGGATTATTTTTCATGAGAGCGAGTTAGTTATTTCGATGCCGGCTCAATGATGTAAAACTCCTCGTAAAAATTTGGATCAACGCTTGAACAGGTTGCTTTTGTTCATTTAAATTATACGTAACTGTTTTAATGAGCGAAGGTTAATTAGTTTGCCAGTCAACGGTTAGGGGTTTAATTCAACACTTGAACAATCGTGTTCTTTTCCTAGTGAAATGTAAGGGTTTCTTTTTAGGGGAACGGGATGTAAAGAACGGGTGTTTCGAATGAAAGTTTGGTATCACGTTTAAACAGGCTGCTTCTTTTTCTTTGACGAGTTAGTTCCGCGGCCTCTGTAAATCTATGTAGCTAAAATCGCAAGAAGTAAGTGATGACGAATATACTTGTCAAACACAGAGCACATGTGATAATATATGTAGAGTAAAGCTGTAATGGGATGACTGTATTATTTAATCATTTTATCACTGACAGGGCTGTTTGATAATTCTTCTCAGGTGAAGAATATGTGAAAAATATATTCATTTGAGATAAAGTTGTTTGTTAACACTAAACGTACCAGTATTTTACATCTACCTATTCTTACCATGAGGGATCATTTGACCCGTTGTGAAATAAACATTCATTTTCAGAAAGAAATTTCGAATTTATTAAAGCGAGAAATTGAATAATCAGAAAATATAAGAATTTACAGAAAGTCAGATGAGCGAAAGAAGTAACGATGAATGTACGATTTTGAAGTAAATTTTGAAAGGGGTCATTTGACTCCGCTTGGTACGTTTAGTGTTCAAGTTTGTGACAGAGCCTTATTATAACAAATTACTGCACTAGAGACATAAGACATATTTGTCGTATTTCGTCTTAGCCCCCAAATATTCAAAACATCCCAAAATTGACGAATATATATAAACAGCACAAAACATCACCCTTTCTTCGCGACCAATGCACTCGTCAAAAACAGCTAACTGGTTAATTTTTGTCATTGGTTTTTGTCATTGTCATCTGAAAGCTTTCGACAATGTAAGACTTTAGGTAGAAGTTGGGGTCAACGGTCGAAAAGGTTATTTTTTTTATGTAATATGTAACTGTTTTAACGAGGAGGGATCAATTATTTTCCTCGAGGGGTCAACGGTTGTGAATTTCATTCACATTCATCATATATGAATATAAACAGCACAAAACATCACCCTTTCTTCACGACCAATGCACTCGTCAAAAACAGCTAACTGGTTAAACAGGTTACTTTTTTTTTCTTAACCTAGCACATGAGTCTACCTTCCACCGCCTCTCTGTTAAACACATTCGACTGCCAGTCGACTCCACCGACGAATTTTCCCCTGCGCCCCTCCCCTTCACGAAAAAAAAAATACGAAAGAGCTACGCAGTCATTCCACTGAAACTTACACCTGTAACCCTGCACATTTGGTCCGGCCTCACGGCCGGTACGCCACATTTTATCATGACTATTTTAACGGCCGTTACACATGCACTCACTTAGCGCGCTAGCCGATATTTTCCGAGCCCTCGCTTTCTTATTCAAGAGCACTCTACCGTACGCAGTGGCAGGTACTTATCACTTACGTACCGTCCGGCTCTACCGTTCGCAGAGGATCGATCTACCCCGCGTCTCGGCCGTCGGTTTATTGATCCCGCGAACTCATTCGATTGAAAAGTACCGGACGTCAGCATCAGCCCGCTCATTCAGCGTCCGGCGGCCGCAACTTTGCCCAACGGCAGCGATTTCGCGAAAACGCCCCGCGACGTCGCGTACCATTGTGTCACGAGATTGCGCTGGCAACAAGTTCTCTCTATGACACACTTTGGAAGTCGCGACGGCGGTTCGACACCGTTGTGTCATGGCCGTGTCGTCGTCGGTCGTTATTTAGTGCGCAACCCGCGCCCGCCGTTCGACGTCGGTCGTTTGCGTGGAAACGACCGACACGCCGGGCTGAATTATTCACCCATCAGCCAGCGAGCTGCACCCGTCGCGTGCGGAGACTCTCAAAGCCGGCGCTGATCACTTTTTCAGCGTCGCAGCGCGACGGAAAATGCCGCGGAGTTTTGCCGATGCGCTTTTCGCCGGTCCCGATATCACGGCGGAAACGCTGGGGGTGGAACCGCGGTGCATTATTCACCGGGGCTGCGGCTGGGGCGCGGGATAATTATTTTGCCGACGGTTCGACGGTCGGGAATTTCATCCGACGCGATGCTGCTGTTCTGTGTTTTTTTTTATCGTTGAGATGTTCGCGGCGTGGTTTCTTTCTTCTGTTGAGGGCTGGAGGTTTCAATGGGAGCGATAGTTATTTGGATGACGGTTCGACGATGTAAGACTCTAGGTAAAAGTTCCGGTCAACGCTCGAAGACGTTATTTTTTTTTGTAATATGTAACTGTTTTAATGAGGAAGGATCAATTATTTTCCTCGAGGGGTCAACGGTTGTGAATTTCATTCGATGCGAGAACGCTGATGATGATTTTTTTTTTTTGTCATCGTGATCATCTTTAATGGAAAGAGATAGTTATTTTGAATGACGGTGTAATGTAAGACTCTAGGTAGAAGTTCCGGTCAACGGTCGAAGAGGTTATTTTTTTATGTAATATGTAACTGTTTTAATGAGGAAGGATCAATTATTTTCCTCGGGGGGTCAACGGTTGTGAATTTCATTCGACGCGAGAACGCTGATGATGATTGTTTTTTTTGTTATCGTGATCTGAAAGTTTTAATGGAAGTAGAGATAGTTATTTTGAATGACGGTTCGACGATGTAAGACTTTAGGTAGAAGTTCCGGTCAACGGTCGAAGAGGTTATTTTTTTATGTAATATGTAACTGTTTTAATGAGGAAGGATCAATTATTTTCCTCGAGGGGTCAACGGTTGTGAATTTCATTCGATGCGAGAACGCTGATGATGATTGTTTTTTTTTTTTGTTATCGTGATCTGAAAGCTTTAATGGAAGTAGAGATAGTTATTTTGAATGACGGTTCGACGATGTAAGACTTTAGGAGTTCGGGATAATTATTTTGATGACGAAGGATCAATCGACGATGTAAGACTCATTCGACGCGAGAATGCTGATGATTTTTTTTTGTCGTTGTCATCTGTTTCGACGATGTAACTTTAGGTCGAAGACGTTCGATTTTTTTTATGTAATATGTAACTGTTTTAATGAGGAAGGATCAATTATTTTCCTCGCAGGGTCAACGGTTGTGAATTTCATTCGACGCGAGAACGCTGATGATGTTTTTTTTTTGTCATTGTCATCTGAAAGCTTTCGACAATGTAAGACTTTAGGTAGAAGTTCGGGTCAACGGTCGAAAAGGTTATTTTTTTTAAGTAATATGTAGCTATTTTAATGAGGAATTAATTATTTTCCTCGCGGGGTCAACGGTCGTGAATCTGATTTGATGCAAGAACGCTAATAATGATTGTTTTTTTTTTTTTTTGTAATTGTGATCTGAACACTTTAATTGGAATAGAGACGGTTATTTTGATGACGGTTCGACGATGTAAAATTCCACGTGGAAGCTTGGTTCAAAGCTTGAACAGGTTATTTTTCTTCAAGTAATGTGTAACTGCTTCAATAGGCGCAGGTAATTTATTTTGCCGGCAATGTAAGATTTTGGCTGAAAGTTCGGTATCAAGTTTAAACAGATTGCTTCTTTCTTCAATAAGCAGCGTGTAAGTCTTTTAGTGGGCGCTGGTTAATTATGTTGGTTGAAAGTTCGGTACGGCGGTTGAATAGGTTGTTCCTGTTTGTGCAGTATGTTAGCGTTTGAATGAGTTTTGATACAAGTTCGGATCGCAAACGAAAACTTGACCTCCGGTAGGTGCGCCGCGCCTTTCGCGCTGCGCGTTCTTTTAATTCCAAATCCGTCCATTACGGAAGAAGCGACGAAAAAGCGAACACATTTTTTTTGGCGCCTTATCTTTGCTCTTTTCTTTTTCGGTGCACACACTGCCGACTTTTTTTCGCGAATTCGCCGGCGAACATAGAATTTCAGAATCTTTTTCATCCTTTCGCGCGTTCGCATGAAATACGACACAGTGAATAGCAGCCAGTCGTCATTTTAATCGTTCACTGTAAAATAAAAATGCAGCATTTGTACGTGCTTAATTTCACCGTGCTTTTTAACATGAGTTACCTTGTAAACTGTTTAGTGAACGATTCTAACCGTTCACTATCTATTTGTGAACTATAGGAACTAATATTAAGAAAGCGGGGCATCGTTATTCTCTGTCGCAATAAAACTTTAAACTCTCATCTCGATGATTTCCTGATGAGCACTTTTCGAATGGCTTTTCGTGGTTCCCAGCGTAAGTACACAAGCATCCGGAACAAACTCGCTCTGCATTATTCACTCCCAACTTACTCGCCAACTTTGTAACAGACACACACATGAAAAATGCAGAGATAGAGAGCAATAATTTTTTCAGCGCATCATAGCGAAACGAAGTTTCAACTTCGAGCTCCCGTCTTCCTTCACTCTCAGGTTTTCCGGACGTTTCTTCGCGACTCGAATTACGTCCTCGCTAACTTTGACTTCGCAGATAGCGGCGTAAAGTGCGCCAAAGGGCGAACTATGGTTCGGAATCAGTCTTTCCTAGCTCTTTGAAAGAGATACAATGAAAACTAATAGAATTATACGTTCTCTAATTTGCAGACTCAATGTTGCCGAATTTAACCTCGTCAGGCCCGATTTTTTTTTATACATACTTTCAGATTTTCGTTTTTATGACAGAGATAAATATTATCAGCGCAGCCGCGCGATAAGATTTTTATTTTTGTTGTCGAGGAATTCTGTAGAGAGTAATTTACCGTCGAATTTTTTTTTTCTGCGAGAATAATTGTAATTTAACCCCTTAACCTATAACGGGCATAGCCCGTAGTAGATGATCGGAACAAACGTAAATATTACGGGCATAGCCCGTAGTAGATGATCGGGCCAAAAGTGAATATTACGGGCTATGCCCGTAATACGATGGTCAGGACAAATATAAATGTGAGCGGCGGCGCCCTCCTAAAATTATAAATATTTGTGGAAAATGTGATAAGTAATTACAACCTGATGTAATAATTATGGTAGATGCAAGTACTACAAACAGTTTATTTATACAAAAATCAGTAATACAAAATTAATAATCTGCAATGATGTGATGCAATTCGTCACCGTACTAAACAAATTGTGCGAATGGCTCGAAGGCTGCGCGAGCTTGTTTACGTTTACGGCCCAAAATTCTCAAACGTGAATCGTAGGTTAAGGGGTTCAGGAAACGAAACGTAGACATACGCGGCACCGGATGATCTCGACCTTTTTGTTCATCGTTCCGCAACTCCAACGGTACTCAGACCCGATTAGTTCAATAAACCCAGAATCCACAGTTCCGACGCAACTAAATGAAACCTCCAGATTTCGCGCACATTACTATCAATCAACTATTTACGCAAATCCGTCTTCTTAACCTGTTAACCGGGGAATTCCTTTGCGGAAAACGCAGCATATAACGGGCGCGAACTCTTTTACTAGGACGTGTCAGTACATCACGCCCGGAGGACGAAATTTCATATTATTATTTTTTTACGTCCACCACTCTTAACCCATTCGAGACGACGATTTTTTCGAACACGGTCCCCAGGAGCGAATTTTTTTTTTCTTTATATTGTTCATTTTTAATAAAAAAATCATGTTTACTATGGAAATCACCCAATTCGTTTTCACATGTTTGCACACCAGGTGTGCAGATCGCTCCTCGGAAAGTTTTTATTGCGAGGAACGGATTGAACACCATGTGTGCAATGTAAGGTAAAATGAAATTACATCATTAAAAAATTTATGAACATTTATTTAAAAAATAGTTAGATAATATAAAATCGTTATTTTGTTGTCAATAATAGAGAACAGAATATAATGCAAAGAAAATGTTTAAAAAGTAGTAAAAAGTTAACAAAAGATAAGTTGAATAATGAAAAAAATAACAAACGACAAACAAATTTTTAGAAAAATGTCTACAAATAACAAAGTAATGTAACTCAGTAATAAAAAGAAAATATAATTTGTAAATGCACTTTTAGCAAATAGTACACTGATCGTAAAGTAATTATACATTAGTTGGTTGATGGTAGCGCTTGGAACATTCTCCCAAACATAATCCAGGATTACTGACACAAGCAGGACAAGAGTAATTATTACGTTCATATTTTCCTTCTTTGTAGGACTGTCGGCAATTCATAGTATTATATTTTACATCTAAGAAAGGCTTCAAATAATTTTTAGATTTTTGGTACACCGTAAAACCAATGCCAAATTTTGTTTTCCTGTACCTTGCAGATTTCATTAGTTCAAGGAAAATCTTATTTCGACGACTAGTTTACTCAAAATAACTGATAATTGCACATTACTGTTATTGCACACACGGTGTGCAATCGGTCTCGAATGGGTTAATAGCGAAATGATACTGATTTCCGCCGTGACTTAAATTCATGTTGAGACATGTATGGATGACAAATACCTTTGTTGTTCGAAAATGTACGTCCCGCCCGTTCCAGGGCGCAACATATATTTTAAGGACGTATTCATATGTCCTACCCGTACTCGATATTGTTTACGTGTGACGTATTTATACATCCCGCTCGGTTAACAGGTTAAATAATCGCGCACGTTCGCGCCAGAAGAAATACCGAGATCCCGAGCAATGGAGACGTACTCAGATCGGTTCGTTACTTGCCACGCGTGTCCCAGATCTCGGGTCCCACGTCATCTGCGTATCGCCGGCTGAAATTCAAACTCGAACTTTCGCCGCCCTTCTCCCTTTTCCCATCGCCTCGTCGTTTTCACCTTATGAACGCGAAATGCACGCACTCGAGCAAAATGGAGCATCGAGCGTGTGCCCGTCACGTGACGTAGTAACGAGGCTGTAAAAGTCAATTGGCGCGACGTTCTGACGTCACAGCGAACGATTCCGACATTTCACCTGGTTGCGGGTGGACGCGTAAAACGCAGGTGCCGGGTGCACTTTCCGTTCGTTTCGCCGACAGCGAATCCGATGAATCATTCGCGTCGGCGGATGCGCCGATTTATTTCGGCAACCGAAAGAGGCGCCTTACGTCCGATTTCATTTCATCCGGCCGCCCGTCAAATTGTTTATGTCCCCCGACGACGTGTCATTTCATTTGAGGCCGTATAATAAACGCGAATTGCGGCGGCTGCGTTGGCTTATCGCGAAGTCAATTAACGGCGATAATCAATGCGCCGGCTCTGAATGCGGCCGAAATGAAAGGGATAACTTGTGTACCTAATGAACGTGCTTTCAATTACCGGTGACGCTGCGTTGGCGAACGCCCCTAAGATTCTATCGGACGAAATTAATTGTACGCGCTTCGCGGGCATGCGTAACGTGGTCAGTTATTTTTTTCGGCGGAACGGGATAGCTAGTCATTTTGGGTAATCGAATGTGTATGCGAGAAAAAGGGGGTTTCTTGTGTAGGTTTTGTTTGTTTCGAAGCTGTGTTCAGTGACTGCGGGTCAGACTCCCCAAAAGCGCATTAGTAAACACATTGGGCATACGTAACGTGGCCAGTTATTTTTTTCGGCGGAACGGGATAGCTAGTCATTTTGGGTAATCGAATGTGTATGCGAGAAAACGCGGGTTTCTTGTGCAGGTTTTGTTTGTCTCGAAGCTGTGTTCGGTGACTGCGGGTCAGACTCCCCAAAAGCGCATTAGTAAACACATTGGGTATGTGTAACGTGGCCAGTTATTTTTTTCGGCGGAACGGGATAGCTAGTCATTTTGGGTAATCGAATGTGTATGCGAGAAAACGCGGGTTTCTTGTGCAGGTTTTGTTTGTCTCGAAGCTGTGTTCGGTGACTGCGGGTCAGACTCCCCAAAAGCGCATTAGTAAACACATTGGATATGCGTAACGTGGCCAGTTATTTTTTTCGGCGGAACGGGATAGCTAGTCATTTTGGGTAATCGAATGTGTATGCGAGAAAACGCGGGTTTCTTGTGCAGGTTTTGTTTGTCTCGAAGCTGTGTTCGGTGACTGCGGGTCAGACTCCCCAAAAGCGCATTAGTAAACACATTGGGCATGCGTAACATGGCCAGTTATTTTTTTCGGCGGAACGGGATAGCTAGTCATTTTGGGTAATCGAATGTGTATGCGAGAAAACGCGGGTTTCTTGTGCAGGTTTTGTTTGTCTCGAAGCTGTGTTCGGTGACTGCGGGTCAGACTCCCCAAAAGCGCATTAGTAAACACATTGGGCATGCGTAACGTGGCCAGTTATTTTTTTCGGCGGAACGGGATAGCTAGTCATTTTGGGTAATCGAATGTGTATGCGAGAAAACGCGGGTTTCTTGTGCAGGTTTTGTTTGTCTCGAAGCTGTGTTCGGTGACTGCGGGTCAGACTCCCCAAAAGCGCATTAGTAAACACATTGGGTATGTGTAACGTGGCCAGTTATTTTTTTCGGCGGAACGGGATAGCTAGTCATTTTGGGTAATCGAATGTGTATGCGAGAAAACGCGGGTTTCTTGTGCAGGTTTTGTTTGTCTCGAAGCTGTGTTCGGTGACTGCGGGTCAGACTCCCCAAAAGCACATTAGTAAACACATTGGGTATGTGTAACGTGGCCAGTTATTTTTTTCGGCGGAACGGGATAGCTAGTCATTTTGGGTAATCGAATGTGTATGCGAGAAAACGCGGGTTTCTTGTGCAGGTTTTGTTTGTCTCGAAGCTGTGTTCGGTGACTGCGGGTCAGACTCCCCAAAAGCGCATTAGTAAACACATTGGGTATGAGTCTAATTATGTGCCAAGTAGCGGCAACGTTACGCTTAATAATGCAGCGCCAAACGGATAAAAGCGGCAGCGTGTTATCGGACCATCTACGTCGATGCGGAAACCAAGATAAATCGGGTTTGAACTGCGATGGAAAAAGACGCGCCACCAGTACACCCGGCGCGTCTATTTTCGCTTGACAATGAACGTCACGCGGTTCTGAACGCACGTCCGGGATGTTTACGTCGACAAGCCAAGTTTTTCCAGTGCTCCTCCGATCGCTCGCATTTCGCATTTCCCCTGCACGCGGGCACCATAACGCTCGTCGTTTCCACCGCCAGCTCCTAATTTCAATAATGCACGTTCGCCACTCGTATTACTAACCACCGAACACACGTGCGCACTGCGAAACATACCACGTGTCAGCCGCGAATAACGTTTTATCTGCGGTATCTTTATCTGTCGGCGCATTTGACACCATGGAAGAAAGATAGTCTCACGTTTGGCGACAAACCGGCGTTGATGAAGCGTCTTGTGGCAAATATTCCGTTCCGGACACCAGTCTTAGCTTACCAGCTAATCGTCTGCGAAACATTCATTCGTGACCCGTTGGTCTTAACCCTTTGTCGTAGCATTTAACTCGGAAGAATTCAGGCCTCGAAACGAATAATATCTTGCCACTGCCTGTCAAGTAGCCGTACGCTTATTAACGCTTTGACTGCTATGGATGCATATATGCGTCCGCCGAAATCGCATATATGCATCCCCAATCGTTTCGATTTTTTACTTACTGCAGCCACAATTATCAATGTGTGAGATGAATACAGATACGTCCTTTATGAAATAATTTTTTTACAATATTTAATTTGGTGTAAATGAAAAATTACCATTAGATTTTTGTTGCATTTCACGTAATCAATCAATAACGTTTACATTAGTAAACCGTATTTCGTCCTCAGCGAACGCTTCGGCCGGAAGTACTCAGCACTCAAAGGGTTACCTCTATGCGATAGTGCTATTGTGGAATTCAAATGAACTGGAACCAAAAACTTTTAAAAGTAGTTTCTTTTTTTTTATATGTATATTTCTGATGCAATATATAAATTTTGCTCAAGAGACAAACTCGTGATATTCATGTTTGACATGAAATTAGAACTCCGAGCCTGACTCGTGATATTGACATTGGCCCGAAATTCTCAGTTCTTCAGTTAGGTTCTTTTGTGTGACCCGTTGCTCTTGAGTTTGTTAGTTCGTTGTCATAATGTAGCTCTAGCGAATTAACTTGTTACGTTACCTATGTGGTGTCTCCTCATTCAACGATTCCATTATTTAACACTGTACCAACCGCTATTGACCGAAGATGCCACTCACTAACGACCGACTCTGTTTTGGATATCGCGCAGGAATTGTGTATGCGCCTATTTGTAAAGCTTTATAACTGAAAAATACTGAATGTGTTGTTGAGAATCCTTTGGTTTCTAGGCAGTGTAATTTTATTGTCATTTAGAATTGTCATAATGTCACCTGATATTTATTTTATCTATTAGGTGTACAACTTTGCTTCCGCCGTTTTGCAATAGATGGCTGTAGCGGTAAGTGGTAGTCGAAATAAATAGATCGTAGATGTCATACAATAAGCTTAGGCATTTGTAAACATAACGCCATCGAAATATTAGTCGATTTGTGTCTGCATCATAAAGTCATTCTCGATTAAACATGTCAGCTTACGAGCCAAATTCTCGTCATTTGCGGGAGGTTTTAATTTTCTGCTTTAATATGAAGAAATCTGCGGCTGAGGCTCATCGAATGCTCTCAAATACCTATGGTGAGGCCGCTATTAGTGAAAGAACGTGCCGAGAGTGGTTTCAACGCTTCAAGAACGGTGATTTTGACGTCGAAGACCGGCAAGGCGGTGGAAGAGAGAAGGTTTTCGAAGATGCAGAATTAGAGGCATTACTTGATCAAGACTCGTGTCAAACGCAACAAGAATTGGCAGTATCATTGGGAGTGACGCAACAAGCCATTTCAAAACGCCTGAAAATCATGGGAATGATTCAGAAACAAGGAAATTGGGTGCCGTACGAGTTGAAGCCGAGAGATGTTGAACGGCGTTTGTTTGCTTGTGAACAGCTATATGCAAGGCAAAGACGGAAAGGATTTATGCATCGCATTGTGACTGGGGACGAAAAATGGGTTCATTACGATAATCCCAAGCGCAGAAAATCATGGGGATATCCCGGCCATGCTTCCACGTCGACGGCCAAACCGAATATTCACGGTTCCAAGGTCATGCTCTGTATTTGGTGGGACCATCTCGGCGTAGTGCATTATGAGTTGTTAAAACCGACTTAAACAATCACAGGCGATCGTTATCGAACGCAATTAATGCGTTTGAGCCGAGCATTAAAAGACAAACGGCCGCAATACAACGAGAGACATGATAAAGTGATTTTACAGCACGACAATGCTCGACCCCATGTTGCGAAAGTGGTCAAGGCATACTTGGAAACGTTGAAATGGGAAGTCCTACCCCACCCGCCGTATTCTCCAGACGTTGCTCCCTCGGACTATCACTTGTTTCGATCAATGGCACACGGCCTGGCTGACCAGCACTTCCGGTCTTATGAAGAAGTAAAAAATTGGATCGATTCGTGGATCGCTTCAAAAGATGACCAGTTTTTCAACGCGGGATCTTACGCTGCCCGAAAGATGGGAGAAAGTAGTGGCCAGCGATGGACAATACTTTGAATCATAAACGTATAACCAGTTTTTTACAATAAAGCCTCATTCAAAAAAACGGCGGAAGCAAAGTTGTACACTAATAATAACCGCTATTGACTGAAATACCCGATTAATCGACCAGTAAATAGCAGTTGGAATCCGAAAACTGATTAATCGGCTAGCGTTCATTAAAGTGAAAAATAACGACCGATGTGTTAATAATTTACGTAAATCACGGATTAGCCGAAAGTCAACACATCTCGATACTATTCAGCAGCTATTTATTTTATCTAATATAACCGTTGACCACTGAAAAGCCGATTAATCGGCTACCGGTAAATAGCAGTTGGCACCGAAAAGTCGATTAATCGGCTAGCGGTCGTTAACGTGTTAATAACGACCGATGTGTTAATAATTTACGTGAATCACGGTATAGCCGAAAGTAAACACATCTCGATACTATTCAGCAGCGCACTTTATCTACTATAACCGTTGACCACTGAAAAGCCGATTAATCGGCTGCCGGTAAATAGCAGTTGGGACCGAAAACTCGATTAATCGGCTAGCGTTCGTTAAAGTGTTAATAACGACCGATGTGTTAATAATTTACGTAAATCACGGTATAGCCGAAAGTAAACACATCTCGATACTATTCAGCAGCGCACTTTATCTAGTATAACCGTTGACCATTGAAAAGCCGATTAATCGGCTACCAGTAGACAGCAAGCAGTTGGCACCGAAAAGTCGATTAATCGGCTAGCGGTCGTTAAAGTGTTAAAACCCCCACGTCATTAACGTCTGCCCCAACATCTTGCGCTTTCGCCCGAACATTTATTAAAGCACACACTTTTCCGCACGCACAAAAATTACAGCAAACCGCCGCATACGCGGATTCGCAAATGAATCGACCCCGACACCGAAAAATACGCGGGCGCACAAACGGCGAAACGTCCAAATCAGCGCCCCGGCGCTACTTGAATATTTGACAGTCGAATTTCTCGCATACCCTGCGCGTTCGGACCATCGATAACCGATAGCGCCGGATAATAGAAAGCCGGCGGGCCTTAAATACGGACACTCGGCTTGCTCGATAACGAGTCCCGCAAACGCAGTCGCAATAAGTGCGGCATGAAGAACGCCGCAATATCGTATGCGCACACAGGGAGAGTTACGGTCGGAGATAGTGCTGTGGCGAGAACGTAAATGCTGGGTCCTTTCGGTGCCGAAGTGAAAGACGCGGGAATGCGAGCACACGGATGTGCGGATGCCAGACGTGGGTCTCTTTTTGCGGGGAAAGAGACAGGTGTTCGTATGTAGAAACGGGCTCCATGCGAATAGAGGCGAAAACACTGAAAGTTGAATAGGTGACACGGTGGATGCGGCATAGGTAAAGGGTTGCGTGGAAAAGAACGCGGGCGGATGAAGAATGGATGCGGTGATAAGTGAGACTCTCGATTATGCTCAGAGCGGTACGGTTAAAGTTGAGACTGGTAGGATCGATTGTTCTTAGAGTACGTGAGCGGATTTTGGGAGTAAGTAGTAATTAGAATTTTGGTAACGGCTGGTAGCGATGCTATCGATTTTTCTGAGAGTGCGGCGGATCAAACTGATACGGTTAAAATTGACGCTGATAGATCAATTGTCCTTAAAGTACGTGGGCGAATTTTGAGATAAAGAGATAGTCAGAATTGTAGTAACAGCTGGTAATGGGATTGGAATCGATAGGGATAATTTGTTACTAGATATTATCGATTATTCTTAAAGTGTCACGGTTCAGATGGACACTGACAAATCAATTGTCCTTAAAGTACGTGGGCGAATTTTGAGATAAAGAGATAGTCAGAATGGTAGTAACAGCTGGTAATGGGATTGAAATCGATAATGATGATTTGATACGAAATATCATCGATTATTCTTAAAGTGCCATGGTTCAGATAAACACTGATAGGTCAATTATTCTTAAAGTGCGTGGGCGATTTTTGAGATAAAGAGATAGAATTGTAGTAACAGCTGGTAATGGGATTGAAATCGATAGGGATGATTTGATACTAGATATCATTGATTACTCTTAAAGTACCACGGTTCAGATGGACACTGATAGATCAATTATCCTTAAAGTACGTGGGCGAATTTTGAGATAAAGAGATAGTCAGAATTGTAGTAACAGCTGGTAATGGGATTGGAATCGGTAGGGACGCTTTGATACTAGATACTATTGACTGTTCTGAGAGAGCTACGGTTCAAATTGACACTGATAGATCAATCGTTGATAGAGTATGTGGGTAGATTCGAAGACTAAGAAAGGTAGTCAGAATTTTGGTATCAGCTGGTGATTGGATTGAAATCGATAGCAATGCTTTTGACATTGGAAAGCATATGTTAATGCACGTCAGCTCGCTGAATAAATTCGTTTAACGTCAGACTTACGGAGAAATATGTAGGTGTACGTCATTGTTCGGGGAACTTCGTTAGTATGCAACATGCAGCACTTCAAACCTAGAAACCTGCCGAGAGAATGTATTTGGATGTGCATTCTTATCAGTTCGTTAATAAACAGGAAAATTTGATGAAAGATAATAGTAATAATTACTGTAATTTTGCTCGTGAAATCGCGGTGTTGATATTGCTCGAAAATCTAGTGTTAATATCCAGACGATAGCTACAAACATATCATGATACTAAAAACTTTTTTTATTACGGAACCCGTCTTATTTTATAACGCCCCGTTTCGGAGTAAATGAATACCTTATAAAGTATGTCACGGGATTAGCTCCATCAATCGATACAAGTTTTTTTACGTGCATTTCTCTCTTGCCTAAGATGTGAGGTGATCTAGATAGATGCAGGAAGAAACGACCAACAAATTGGCTTGACGCCTTTCGGAAGGGAAATGCAAGAAATACGCGACTTTTTCTTTCATCGAAACAGGTTAACGATGTACTGTGACAACGGTTGGTGTATTGATCGATCAAACGCCTGGTCACAAGATGGTGCACAGAGATTTATAGCAAAGATATCCCATATATATCGTAATATTCTTATCTGATATTGCAAATTTAATTGGCGTACACGGTAAATGAATGTATTTACATTTTATTGCTAAAAACTTAACATTTCGAACATAGATAATTTTATCAGTACGAAAAGTTTCCTCGTTTGATAACGGCACACGTCCAGAATCGAAACGGTAGGTTTTTGAACGATAAAATGTAAACACATTAATTGATCGTACACGCCAATTAAATTTGCAATGTCACGACAG
This sequence comes from Cryptocheilus praepositus, assembly GCA_033815515.1. Taxonomy (NCBI): domain Eukaryota; kingdom Metazoa; phylum Arthropoda; class Insecta; order Hymenoptera; family Pompilidae; genus Cryptocheilus; species Cryptocheilus praepositus. The sequence continues at coordinate 7,471,335 of JAWWQZ010000303.1, read as the reverse complement.
CAGTGGTCGATAAGATATTGTATCACATATATTCTTACCTACCTAGCTCCCACCCTTATACCATCTAAATTCGCGCGTTATCACGCGACACGCACATGCGAGTTAATTGAGATTAATTTGTGAGAAAGTACGCGCATGTGTTTGGGTTGAAAATACTCGCTAACCAAGCAGGAATTACGCGGTATTGACATTACCGTACCGATCCGGCGAATCGTCTCTACGCTTTCTTCTACGTCAGCATACAAATCTTCACCCGCGGCGCTCTTAAACACAATGTTTGTCTTAGCAATCGCGTAATTGCATGATTACGGACGAATTTTGCGGCGATCAGTTTGACAGCTGCGCAAACGAATAATTACCTAGATGAAGTAATCTACGTTTCTTGCGTCCCCCCGCGCGAAGCCCACTTTGAACGCGAACGGCCCGAATGCCAGGCAAGCTTTCGATCCGATTTGTTTTGCAACGGCCTTTATGAAACACTTTTGACGAAACACCCGCCGCAGCCACGCTCCGTTCGACATGTAAATGACTCCGCGGGTGATATTTACGGAGAGCCGCGGAAACGGTTGGGTTGGCCAAACAGTTCGGTTCGTACGGAAAAATTGCAGAGACACATTTTCGTTTCGTCAATATGTCGATCAACCGGTGTTCAACGTTAGGCTATTTACCTTCTGCCGACTTCTAGGCGTCTACACAATTCCGTTCTCACCAATTTCTGCATCCTCCTGCTTAACCCTTCTTTGCATGATTTTTTCTTTATTGGTGAAATAAATCAAGGTGATATATTATAATTCATGTTCAAAATTAAAGGAAAAATGGTTAAAAAAATCTTAGTATATATTTGTCGTATTTTTTCCAATCAGGCCCTTTGCGGACGGTAATTTTTCTTGTAATCGTAAAAAAAGATATCTAGCTTGTTTATGATGAGTTATTCGGCGCGATTTTTTCTTTACTGCGGTCCAGCGGCTCCGTTTTTTTTCTTTTATATAATTTTTGCACATTCTGTATAATATAATGGAGTCCTTTTTCACCGTTCATCATTTACTTGTGATATTTAAAGTGAAAAACATGTCAGTAAATAAAGTGCATTTATGACACTGCATTTTGTATGAATTCCAAAAAGGAAGCAACGTATCGGTTGCATGTAAAAATTCATGTGCGGTATTTGGAAAAGATATTGTAAATGTTCGTACTTGTCAAAGATGGTTTAGCAAATTTCGTTCCGGGGATATATACGCCTCCAAGAACCCATTCGAGACGACGATTTTCTTCGAATGATCGATCTGGACGACCATCCAAGATCGATAATGATGTTTTACGATCCATGTTGGAAAATAATCCACATTTAACAAGTCGAGATATTGCAGAAGAGTTTGGCATTCATCATACAACACATTGAATGTATTATGATTAATATTAAACACATATTTTTATAAATTAATTCAAATATTTTCTTTAAAATATGACAGAACTTTCCCAAACATCCAACCCAAAGCAGGACAAGAGTAATATGTTCAAAATTAAAGGAAAAATGGTTAAAAAATTTTTAGATTTTTGGTAGTGTATATTTATAGATTTCATAAATTTAGACAAAAAATAATATGATGGAAATTTCCATCATCATGCACACACGGTGTGCAATCGATTAAAGTGAACTTGTTCTTTTATATAATTTTTGGGCATTCAATGTTATGATGGAAATTTCCACCACGGTCATGCAAAGACACACGGGTTAACCCTTTGACTGCGGCGCAAATTTCATTAGTTCAAGGAAAATCTTATTTCAACGACTAGTTTACTCAGACGATAATTGCCATCAATATGGACCGCGCTTTCTTCGCATGGTTGTCCACTGACTAAGGACCGAAAGAGTACCCGGAAATTTGATAACATTCTTATATTTAAAAAAAATAATAATTATTAAAAAAATAATAATACATAAAAAAAACACGGTGTGCAATCGGTCTCGAATGGGTTAAAGAATGATCCGGCCGACGTGAAGTTTGTTGCTAAGCCAACACCGTAAAACCAATGCCAAATTTTGTTTTCCTGTACCTTGCAGATTTCATTAGATCAAGGAAAATCTTATTTCGACGACTAGTTTACTTAGAATAACTGATAATTGCACATTACTGTTATTGCACACACGGTGTGCAAGCCGTCTTATAGCCTCGGAAATCAATTGCACACCGTGTGTGCCGGTCTCGAATGGGTGAAAGAATGATCCGGCTGACGTGAAGTTTGTTACTAAGCCAATTTTGCAGATTTCTCTCGCGTGCGCACGATCTCGTTCAACGAAGTCGCCGAAGCCGGAACGAACGTTTCACGTGCGAGCACGCGCTTCTTATCACGAACGTATTTCCGCCCTGTCGACGTTCCGTTCAGATAAGCGGCGGTGCGTGTAACTGGCTAATTAATGAATTATCGAGCAAACGGATTACGCAAACGTGTGCGGCGGTCTTCGCGAGTTCTTCCGCGGGCGAAAAAAAACGATCGAAGTGTCGACGCGTCCGCGGAAACGTTCTAAGTAAATGAACGGGAGAGTGATGGAGTGTCGTGGACGTTAGGCTGCGGACAGGTCGTACTTTTTCAAGTGTTTCTTTGTCAGCCTTTACGGCATAGGTAAGCGGATGACTTTTCCGCGGGATACTGTCGGCAATTGATATGGACGACAGGGATGTATGGCGTTCCGTGCATTTGTGCCGTGAATAGGCATTTGCGTTGGTCGATACGCCGACTGGGTAAATAAGCGTACACGTAAATTGCAAACAATATGACTGACCGGCGGATAAATTAAACAGGTAGCTGTTGCGAGCAATGAAAGAAGTGTGTACCTAAAATGTGTCGTAAGAAGGAAACGTGATGAGCGCACTCGTCCAACACAAAGTATGCGTAGCTGCTTTTATGCAGAATTAGGTTGTAATTAAATGACGTGTCCTGAGATGATGAATGTGGGAAAAGGAGATTTGTTGGAGATAAAGTTTGTTAAAGAGTTTTATTATGATAAATCGATGTATCGAAGACGTACGCGAGATAATTATCCCGGGATTAATATATTAGAAATATATTTCAATTGCAACAACTCTTTACGCATGACAAGTACACTCGATATAACACAAAATATTGCCATTTCTTCGTGATGAATATACTTGTGAAAAACAACTAACTGGTTAAGTAACATATATGACGTGTTTTTCCTGAGATGATGAATGTGTGATCGAAAAAAGAGATTTGTTGAAAAATAAATCGTCAATTTTCCAAAATTTTCGTTTTTGTTAAAGTAATTTTATTATGATAAATCGATATATTATCTATTTATCTTTAATAAATTATTCGACTCAATATAATTCCGCATCATACTTCGACATCACCTAACATCTTATATCCCTACAGGAATATATTTTAGTTGCAACAACTTTTTACGCATGACAAGTACACTCGATATAACACAAAATATTGCCATTTCTTCGTGATGAATATACTTGTGAAAAACAACTAACTGGTTAAGTAACATATATGACGTGTCCTGAGATGATGAATGTGTGAAAAGGAGATTTGTTGGAGATAAAGTTTGTTAAAGAGTTTTATTATGATAAATCGATGTATCGAAGACGTACGCGAGATAATTATCCCGGGATTAATATATTAGGAATATATTTCAATTGCAACAACTTTTTACGCATGACGAGTACACTCGACATAATACAAAATATTTCCATTTCTTCGTGATGAATATACTTGTGAAAAACAGCCAACTGGTTAAGTAACGTATATTCGCAGTAATATTGCTGCGCGGGTTTGGGCTAGTAATAAAATCGTTACGGCAGATCAGTAAGTGATCAAATTAAGTTACGGCAACGAAAATATGTTGCGCTGAATTTTTGTTGTGACTAAGCGAGATAAACGAGTTTCCTATTTCACAATGTAATCGCGATGCTGAAAAAGTGGCGCAACACTGGAAAAAAGAAACTCTTTCGAAACTTTACTTCGAAACAAGCTCGCGGAAATCAGAATGAATGTTCCTGTATTTTCACATGATAAATATACTGCCGCATTATTGATCCGTCTGTGTAAACGAGCGTATAAGGAACGAAGAGCAAAAAATAATGTAGCAACGTGGAAAGTAAAAGGATTAGATAGGATTCTCTGGAAACACATATTTTAACATTTCCTTTGAATTTAAACTTTGTGAAACAAACCGCGTACCATTTACATAACGAATTATTTCTATTACGTGCCTTTTTTATTTTTAATACTATTGCGTTCGTTTGTATTATTCCGTGTTGTGCTGCCTTTGAGTAAAAAGCATTGTTCCTGTTTTGTACGTGTCAGTTGTAATAATTGGTGAATTTTCATAAAAGTTAAATGTATTAATAAATGTATTAAGAATGTTTATCCCAATATAGCCGGGCCGAGATCAAAGAGAGCCCAACTGGATATATCTTGTAGTCGAATACAAAATTCACTATATCTTGTAGTGTACCCCAACGAATAATGAATATCGAAATACGACTCTGTCGAAACGAAAATCTTACTACAAATACTTTTGCCAGACTCTAGCAATAGAGCCTTTCAAACGCCGTCACTTCTTAATCTATCTTTGACTAGAAACGCATGGGCGGCAATCGAATTATTTTAAGACTCAATGCTAATATCTGACCGTCAATACCATTTGACGTCAAACGCGTATAGAATGCGGCAGCCTTCGCCCACGGCATATCCAATAATCGCTGAATCGGCAAAGAGAAAGAGAATCAAATTTTCCAAAAACAAACACAGGGACGAAAGAACTTTGCTCTACATTCTTCTTTTACTCATTTTCTCATAGAATCGCAATTTGCCCAGTTGTGCCAGATATGTTTCCATCTGTAGTAAGTCACATTATTAACATTAGATTTACTAAAACATTACAGATATTATTACGATTATTTTCCAGCAATTTTTACTGTTTTTTATTAACAGGATATTACGAATATATATCGAAATTAATTCCCTTCTAACATTTCTAATTTTCAAATTTTCTTCAGATAATATCATATACCAACATATTTCGCCGTCAATTTTATAGGTTTCTTTGTATAGAACCTCCTACAATCCGTCTGATGAAGTTCTTTCTAATGCACATGTTGCTAGCCGTAATAAAATATATTTTTGTTACAAACGTGTGCTGAAGAATAGAATCAGTAATTCAAGGCCCGAACTTTTCATCCACTCAACATTTCAACCTTTTCGAAGTTTCAGCACAGACAGTCGTAAAAATGTGCTTTTACTTTACGTTAATCAATTAGGGAGATTCGGGAGCTTGCTGGGGGGAAACACACGGAATCACTTGCCACGCGATGCACAAAACACATTCGCGGATGTTACCTGTACCGGACGGAAGAAAAACCGGACACCGCGATATTACGGATACTCACAGAAAGTTTGCTGATTTTTGTTAACAGGATATTACGAATATATATTGAAATTAATTTCCTTCTAACATTTCCAATTTTCAAATTTTCTTCAGATAATATCGTATACCAACAGATTTCGCCATTAATTTTATAGGTTTCTTTGTATCGAAACTCTTATAGTCGGTCTGGTGAAGTTCTTTCTAATGGACATGTTGCTAGTCGTAATAAAATAAATTTTTGTTACGAACACGTGAAGAAGAGAATCAGTAATCCAGGGACCGAATTTTCCATCCACACCTTTTCGAAGTTACACCACAGACAGTCGTAAACATGTGTTTTTACTTTACGTTAACCAATTAGGAAGATTCGGAGCTTGCTGGGGGGAAAAACACGGAATCACTTGCCACGCGATGCATAAAACACATTCGCGGACGTTACCTGTACCGGACGGAAGAAAAACCGGACACCACGATATTACGGATACTCACAAAAAGTTTGCTGATTTTTGTTAACCGGATATTATGAATATATATTGAAATTAATTTCCTTCTAACATTTCCAATTTTCAAATTCTCTTCAGATAATATTGTATACCAACATATTTCGCCATCAATTTTATAGGTTTCTTTGTATAGAATCTCCTACAGTTGGTCTGGTGAAGTTATTTCTAATTGGCAATGTTCCTAGCCGTAATAAAATACATTTTTGTTACAAACATGTAGTGAAGAAGAGAATCAGTAATCCAGGAACCGAACTTTTGTCCACACCTCTTCGAAGTTTAAGCACAGACAGTTGTAGAAATGTGTTTTTACTTTACGTTAATCAATTAGGAAGATTCGGGAGCTTGCTGGGGGGAAAAACACAGAATCACTTGCCACGGGATGCACAAAACACATTCGCGGATGTTACCTGTACCGGACGGAAGAAAAACCGGACACCGCGATATTACGGATACTCACAGAAAGTTTGCTGATTTTTGTTAACCGGATATCACGAATATATATCGAAATTAATTTCCTTCTAACATTTCTAGTTTTCAAATTTTCTTCAGATAATATCGTATACCAACATATTTCGCCATCAATTTTATAGGTTTCTTTGTATAGAACCTCCTACAGTCGGTCTGGTGACGTTCTTTCTAATGGACATGTTGCTAGTCGTAATAAAATAAATTTTTGTTACGAACACGTGAAGAAGAGAATCAGTAATCCAGGGACCGAATTTTCCATCCACACCTCTTCGAAGTTCCAGCACAGACAGTCGTAAATATGTGTTTTTACTTTACGTTAACCAATTAGGAAGATTCGGAGCTTGCTGGGGGGAAAAACACGGAATCACTTGCCACGCGATGCACAAAACACATTCGCCGACGTTACCTGTACCGGACGGAAGAAAAACCGGACATCGCGATATTACGGATACTCACAGAAAGTTTGCTGATTTTTGTTAACAGGATATTACGAATATATATCCTACAGTGGGTCTAGTAAAGTTCTTTCTAATGGACATGTGTCTAGTCGTAATAAAATAAATTTTTGTTACAAACGTGTGGTGAAGAAGAGAATCAGTAATCCAGGAACCGAACTTTTCGTCCACACCTCTTCGAAGTTTAAGCACAGACAGTCGTAGAAATGTGCTTTTACTTTACGTTAACCAGTTAGGAAGATTCGGAGCTCGCTGGGGGGAAAAACAGGAAATCACTTGCCACCCGATGCACAAAACACATTGGCGGACGTTACCTGTACCGGACGGAAGAAAAACCGGACATCGCGATATTACGGATACTCACAAAAAGTTTGCGGATTTTTGTTAACAGGATATTACGAATATATATCCTACAGTCGGTCTAGTGAAGTTCTTTCTAATGGACATGTGTCTAGTCGTAATAAAATACATTTTTGTTACAAACATGTGGTGAAGAAGAGAATCAGTAATCCAGGAACCGAACTTTTCGTCCACACCTCTTCGAAGTTTAAGCACAGGCAGTCGTTAAAATTTGCTTTTACTTTACGTTAACCAATTAGGAAGATTCGGAGCTTGCTGGGGGGAAAAACAGGAAATCACTTGCCACGGGATGCACAAAACACATTCGCGGATGTTACCTGTACCGGACGGAAGAGAAACCGGACACCGCGATATTACGGATACTCACAGAAAGTTTGCTGATTTTTGTTAACAGGATATCACGAATATATATCAAAATTAATTTCCTTCTAACATTTCCAATTTTCAAATTCTCTTCAGATAATATCGTATACCAACAGATTTCGCCATTAATTTTATAGGTTTCTTTGTATCGAAACTCTTATAGTCGGTCTGGTGAAGTTCTTCCTAATGGACATGTGTCTAGTCGTAATAAAATACACTTTTGTTACAAACGTGTGCTGAAGAAGAATCCAGGGTACGAATTTATCGTCCACACCTCTTCGAAGTTTAAGCACAGGTAGTCGTAAAAATGTGCTTTTACTTTACGTTACTTTACGTTAACCAATTAGGACGATTCGGGAGCTTGCTGGGGGAAAAACACGGAATCACTTGCGAGGCGATGCACAAAACACATTCGCGGACGTTACCTATACCAGACGCAAGAAAAACCGGACACCGCGATATTACGGATTCTCTTACACGCGTGTTACCTGTCCTGGCACCTGACTAGCATGCTTACGTCGATTTTCACGCGCACTTTCTCCGGGCTCTAATCATCCGCACACACGCCCGACAACGACACTCGCCTTCGGAAAAGTCTCGGCAGCGAAGAAACACTCCGTTACGTCCTCGCAGTGGCATTCACACTCTTCGCCGTGTATCTTATCACGTTATCTGCACGTTACAGAACACGTCGATCTGCGTTTCACTGCACCAACTAACCGTGCACACCACGGAATCGTCACTTCGTCTCACATTATACAAACTCTTCGACACGCACGCGAAGCGTAAAGTAGTAATCGGATGCAGAGTCGAAGACACTGGGAAGTACGAATGAAAATTTGAACGGCGGTCGTAAATCACGTAAAACGTACATCGACCATTGTAACCGTTATGTGATTCCGATAATCGCTGCGTGTCATGTGTTGGTCAAGTTAAAAAATGTCCGTGCAATCAAACGTACAAAGTCAAGACACTGGGAAATAAGAATGAAAATTTGAAGTGCGATCAATAGTGAGTAACGTTAAACGTACACTGACGATTTTAACAGATCGTGGGATTCCGATATTCGCTGCTTGTTACGTGTTGGCCAAGTTAAAAAAATGTCCATGCAATCAAACGTACAATGTCAAGACACTGGGAAATAAGAATGAAAATTTGTAGTGCGATCGATAGTGAGTAACGTTAAATGTACACTGATGATTTTAACAGGTCGTGTGATTCCGATATTCGCTACTTGTCTCATACTGGTCAAGTTAAAGAAAATTCTCATACACTTAAAAACAGAAACTCTAGACATTGGAAAACATAAATGCAAATTTGAAACACGATGGGTCGTAAGTGACGTTGAACGTACGCTGCTCAGTTTAGCTGTCAATAATATTAATCATTTTTGTCTATAATGATTAAATGGTTTTATTTCATTCTGTCGAAGCTATACATGTTTCGAGGCTTCTGGACCTTCTTGTCACAAGCAGTATGGATTTTCCACTAATACACCAAGAAAATACTTATCCTCTGTTTTATCATCAATGCCGAATGTGACACATACATATGCAATAGAATTAAAATAAACTTCTTTATACAATAAAACCCTGAACAGGAGACTCACGGACCTCGAAACATGCAGAGCTTCCGCACAATAAGCTAAAACTATTCAACCATAATAGGTACTAATTATCAACATTATCAAAAACGTTGAATCAAGTTAAATCCGACAATTTTAACTGCGCACTGGGTCGTAAGTAACGTTATACGTATGCTGCTCAGTTTAGCTGTCAATAATGTTAATCATTTTTCTCTATAATAATTAAATGGTTTTATTTACTTCTGTCGAAGCTATACATGTTTCGAGGCTTCTGGGCCTTCTTTTCACTAGCACTACGGATTTTTCGCAAATGCCTCCAAGAAAATACTTATTCTCTGGTTTATCTTACATCTTCCCGAAGGTATTTGAAAAAAATCCATACTGTAACTTCAATACCGAATGTAACACATACACAAGCAATAGAATTAAAATACACTTCTCTATACAACAAAATCCTGAAGAGGAAACTCACGGATCTCGACACATGCAGAGCTTCTCTAGAATTAGCTAAAACCATTCAACCATAATAGGTACTAATTATCAACATTACCAAAAACGTCGAATCAAGTTAAATCCGACAATTTTAACTGCGCACGTCGCCGTACGAGAAGTTCGAGCAGAAGTCGCGCACAACCGAAAACCGTCACTGCGAACCGACATAACAGGTACGGAACCACACCCACTAACATCATATCTACGATAAAGTGTTAATTCCAGCAAATGCGCGAGTCAAGAAGTCGTCACAAACAATGTATTTGCGCCTAAATCGTGCATTAATCACGTCCCGCTTGCACCAACGCAACAATTGCGCAGCGAGTTTTGGAAAGCACACGTTGACGCATCGGTTTTTTAGCGTCGCTTCCTCGCGGCGTGGAAAGCTATACTAACACGTTGGCGATAACCGGGGACTGTAATCAGCTGAAGTTGTTTTACGTACGATTTTGACGGCCACGATATACAGGCTGGGTCAAATTCTGTGATGAAAAAATGATTGCGCATGGAAAGAAGTGGAATGAATGTGACAGTGAAATTTGTACGACTGTAGTCGTGTTTTAGAATAATTGCGGAGATCCTTTTGACGCTAAATGCAAAAAACTGTATAGAAATCTGTCTAACGTTGAATGCAAGAGACTCTATAATGGCTATTTATTTTTCGCTGCTAGTTATTGACTGTCGCCGTACGATAGAATGATGAGAGAATCTGTTTGAGGTTAAATGCAAGGAACTGTATAATGGCAGTTCATTATTCACTGATTATTATTGACTGTCGTCGTGCTTTAGAATGATATGGAAATATTTTTGACGTCAAATACAAGGAACCGCATAATGACAGTGAATTATTAGTGTTTGTTATCGGCTGTCGCCGTGCTTTAGGATGATATGGAAATCTTTTGAGGTCAAATACAAAGAACTGTATAAGGACAGTATATTATCAGTTTTTATTATTAGCTGCCGGGGTGCTTTGGAAATATACGGAAATCTGTTTAACGTTGAATACAGGAAACTGTATAATGTCAGTTTATTATTCGCTGTTTATTATTGACTGTCGTCATGCTTTAGAATGATGCAGAAATCTTTTTGACGTTAAACGCAAGAATCTGTATAATGGCAGTTTATTATTTACGCGGAGAAAGGCTAATTACGATGAGTAATTTGACAGAGTTATTTCGCCACGTATTGAAGATGTTTTAACGTATAGTTCATTGCTTGGAAACTGACATTTCGTTTCGTTTACTTGAAAGCATCCAGCGGCTACGATCTTAAGAAGCCGCGATCTGCGTATACAGCTATTTTCATATTGAAATATTGTACAGATTCACGCGATATTGCAAGCTTCGCGAACTTTGCTACGATTTCTCGAGGCGTCAATGTGCTTGTGTTTATTCTCAGTTCAACTATTCAGTGGATCGCTAAAAACTCACTTAGCATTCATCCTGCATTTCGTTATGCGCGTAATCTCGCACACTAGAATTTCCCTAAAACGCAATGCAGAATTATTGTTCGGTAAACACGTTGAAAGGATGGATGAAAATTTGCGATAAAAAAAAATGATTGTGCATGGAAAGAACTGAAATGAATGTGACAGTGAAATTTGTACGACTGTAGTCGTGTTTTAGAAAAATTGCGGAGATCCTTTTGACGCTAAATGCAAAAAACTGTATAGAAATCTGTCTAACGTTGAATACAAGAGACTGTATAATGGCTATTTATTTTTCGCTGCTAGTTATTGACTGTCGCCGTACGATAGAATGATGAGAGAATCTGTTTGAGGTTAAATGCAAGGAACTGTATAATGGCAGTTCATTATTCACCGATTATTATTGACTGTCGTCGTGCTTTAGAATGATATGGAAATATTTTTGACGTCAAATACAAGGAACCGCATAATGACAGTGAATTATTAGTGTTTGTTATCGGCTGTCGCCGTGCTTTAGGATGATATGGAAATCTTTTTGAGGTCAAATACAAAGAACTGTATAAGGACAGTATATTATCAGTTTTTATTATTAGCTGCCGGGGTGCTTTGGAAATATACAGAAATCTGTTTAACGTTGAATACAGGAAACTGTATAATGGCAGTTTATTATTCGCTGTTTATTATTGACTGTCGTCATGCTTTAGAATGATGCAGAAATCTTTTTGACGTTAAACGCAAGAATCTGTATAATGGCAGTTTATTATTTACGCGGAGAAAGGCTAATTACGATGAGTAATTTGACAGAGTTATTTCGCCACCTATTGAAGATGTTTTAACGTATAGTTCATTGCTCGGAAACTGACATTTCGTTTCGTTTACTTGAAAGCATCCAGCGCCTACGATCTTAAGAAGCCGCGATCTGCGTATACAGCTATTTTCATATCGAAATATTGCACAGATTCACGCGATATTGGAAGCTTCGCGAACTTTGCTACGATTTCTCGAAGCGTCAATGTGCTTGTGTTTATTCTCAGTTCAACTATTCAGTGGATCGCTAAAAACTCAGCATTCATCCTGCATTTCGTTATGCGCATAATCTCGCACACTAGAATTTCCCTAAAACGCAATGCAGAATTATTGTTCGGTAAACACGTTGAAAGGATGGATGAAAATTTGCGATAAAAAAAATGATTGTGCATGGAAAGAACTGAAATGAATGTACGGCCGTTAAAATGTATCGTTAGGTCATTTATTCAGGAGGGAGAGAGGGCAACATTTCCAGTTTTGTCTGCCGCCGGTTATAAATACTTTACACTTGTCTGGCCGATTAAACAACAATGTCCCCGTTATTGCTCGCGAAACCTGTTCTTGTAATGCAGGTGCATCGAATTCCAGTTGACACGACTGCAGCTTTCATTTTTCCGGCGTTTAATTCTATTGGATTAACACGATGGCAAATTCGACCTTATTTATTGCGGATACAGAATAAAATAAAACAGTCCTAAGAGACAAAATAAAGCTATTCAGTCAAAACAAGTACAAAAATTGTTAACATTTAAGTGATACTTGGTGCTTCGTTGGGAGAAATACGGTATATCGTAATTCCGAGATAAAACATCTTCAAAATCTCTTAATCCATTCGAGACCGATTGCACGCCGTGTGTGCAATAACAGTAATGTGCAATTATCAGTTATTCTGAGTAAACTAGCCGTCAAAATGAGATTTTTCTTGAACTAATGAAATTGAAAGTACAGTTAAACAAAATTTGGCATTGGTTTTACTGTTATATTTAAAAATGAACAATATAAAGAAAAAAAAATTTCGCTCGTGGGGATCGTTAATCGTCGTCTCGAATGGGTTATAGAATTTCCTCCATTTTTTTAAGAGACAAAAAAAATGTATTCAGTCAAAACAAGTAAAAAACTTTTTGGTAGTATTTTGCAAATTTTAATTAGTGCTCACTGAAATGGCAAAAAAAAATCGTGAAAATCATGTCATTTCGCCGATAAAACATCTTCAAAATCTCTTAATGTAATATAAACATGTGCTTAGGACCATTATACGTTGATATGTGGTCAAATTCATGAGTTTCGACAGTTGACGTTATCTGTTCTACTTTTGTATTTTATATTTACACATACCATATTGTAAAGGGTTCAGTCTTCTAGCGATTTAATTTGGGTTATAGACTTCTGGCGTGTTACCGTTTTTTCTGTTTATCCACCGTATCACAGAGTAACTTCGACCGCGAGGTTACCAAGATCTTATTAACAGATTATATATGAGGTAAAAAAAACTAAGTTTATCATCGTCCGATAATATGCAGCTTACTTATATGTAAACGAGTTTTGCGCATAGTCCTTGTTATTTATTCAGTTTCAGTGTCATGAAAGGTGTAAAGTGTAATGTGTTCTGTACTTTGTCACTTGATGCGGAACATAAAACATGTTTCGAGGTATTAGTATCGTAGCGAAATCTTCATCAAATAAATAATAAGCATGTTCGTCCCAGTTTCCAGAATCAGATACACGTGTACGGGTTATAAAATTGTTCTAAGTAAGAAATAAATGATGGCTGCCTTTTTTATTTATCTCCTTTTGCCCTATACAGGTATTTTGAAAAATATTATATAATGAGAAGATATTCTCTAATATATCCAAAAACAAAGATTGAAGGATCGGAAGCAGAAATATACGATTTAGATCACGTTGCTAATGACAGGCACGTGTAATGGAACTGGAACATACAAGCTTCAGGGTCAGTACTAACACTATCTGAGCCCTATTAAAAAAGTAATCAAAGATATCGTATCATTGTGAACATACAAAATCATTAAGACAAGCGCTACTATCAGTATATCGCGGTATCTATGCAGTTGATCTACAAACTGGAGCGCGTTGAACATAATTGATTCACAAAGTTAGAAGCTAAAGAAGTTTTGTTTGGAAGAAACTTATCTCGTAATCTGGACTTATTTCTTTAAAATTCCAGTCTTTTTCTGTCCGCAACACGAGTTTTCGCCCATCTGTTATATCCATCGTATGAGGAATTTTTACATAACACCTGAAATATCCTTCTCTGTCATGACTGTTCAAACACCCCCGCTGTTACGAACCTCTGCGGTTCTGTTGGATGCTTATGACAATATAGCATTTGTATTATTTGCGCGCGAATAAAGAAAAATATACCTGCGGCTTTCTAATAATATGCAGAACGTATTGTTTCAAACTTTCAGTACGAAACCTTAATCTTTGATAAGAATACACGTCTACTGTCGAAACATGAGGCTTAAATATAATTCGAGCATATTAAGTAAATGTTAATTTTAATTAAATTCGCAATATAAAACAACGCAGTGTCCGCTGCACGTTTCGAAACACCATAACGAGATTAGAATAACGATTTCTGATTCTGATATAATACCGTTCGATAGCGAATCAGTTCGGAAAAATTCGCAATTTTCAATGATCAATTCAATTTTACCGATTGTCCTTTAATTTGCCCATATTATCGTAGCATTCTTCATTATATTATTGTGACATTTGTCCAATATTCAGTTGTAAGCGCAATAACGACCATGGTCAGAGCAGGCAAAAGGAAATGTCCTCTAATAAAAAAAGTTTCGACCATACTTTGTTTTTTTGTGATCATGCGAGTATTCCGAGGTAATATCAGCCTGTTTCCTTACGGTCGCTACACTTTATTTTTTCTTTGAATCAAACGGTGGATACAGTAGACGTGGATAGGTCAACGTGCTGTACAAGATTGCGTGAAAAAATGTGAAATTTCAATATCCGGGTTCGACACTTGCGTGCTGGAGAAGGGAGGGTTGGAAGGAGAAATGACGGAAGTTTGGGGACGATAGATGTGAGCGGTAGAATACACAATGCTTGGGTAGACAAAGAAACGACGTACAGACTGCGATTGACGGATAGTACCTGAATTAGGTGAAGACACGCATTCGGAAAATATGTAATCTCGTAAGGCCTCAATGTCGGAATATATTGGGTTGGAGGGAAAGTTCTGTCGTGTTTTTAATAGGCAGGTAATTTTTCTTGTAAATAAAAAAAAAACATCTGGCTAATGAGTCATTCGGATATTTTTTTTTTTTTTTTTTTTTTTTTTATAGCTGCTGTATAATATAAAAGGAGTCCTTTTTTACCGTTCATCATTTACTTGTGATATTTAAAGTGAAAAACATATCAGTAGATAAAGTTCATTTACGACACTGTATTTTGTATGAATTCCAAAAAGGAAGCAACGCATCGGTTGCATGTAAAAATTTATGTGCGGTATTTGGAAAAGATATTGTAAATGTTCGTACTTGTCAAAGATGGTTTAGCAAATTTCGTTCCGGGGATCTGAGCCTCCAAGAAAGTGATCGATCTGGACGACCATCCAAGATCGATAATGATGTTTTACGATCCATGTTAGAAAATAATCCACATTTAACAAGTCGAGAAATTGCAAAAGAGTTTGTCATTCATCATACAACACATTAAATGTATTATCATTAACATTAAACACATATTTTTATAAATTAATTCAAATATTTTCTTTAAAATACGACAGAACTTTCCCTTCGACCCAATATTATGCTCGAAATAGATTATCACGAATTCCTTCCTACCTGGCCATACCGTCATTGCGCTTAACCCTTTGCACTCGGACATGTTTCTTCACGAAGTAGCGAATAGCGCAACATTTCGTTTAAAATGGTATAGTTTTGAAAAAAATACTCTGCCCAAATCATTGTTTTGCATACAACTATGCTGATACATTTATGTTGAAACAAAATTGAAATTTTATAGCCTATTCTTTTCGAATGCGTCATAGTTCATTCACCAATGTGCATTGCGGGTTTATTCAAACACATATCGCAGTAATAACTTGTTTATGATCTTTCACATGTCATTTTTTCTTCCGAGCATATATAATGTTTATACAATAACTTGCAGTTTATCATTCAGCCTATTGCAGGAATATATAGAAGGTTGTTCTTGCAGTCGCTAGAATTCTCCTCTCAGTTTATTAACACGTTGACTGCCATGCGTATTTTGCTATGTTAGAACCGCGATGCGATGAAATGCTGCAGAGTATGATTAAATCGTGCAAAATGAAGGTAACGCAGAGTTGTTTGGGGCCAAAGTATTGAAGCACCGTTCCAATATCAATTGCTTTTACAAGATTGCAAATAGGCTTCATTGCGAATTTTTTGCATTTTTAGTAAAATCTTTTGCACCGGTCACCGCGTATTTTGCTATGTTAGAACCGCGATACGTTGAAATACTGCAGAGTATAATTAAGTCGTGCAAAATAAAGGTAAGGCAGAGTTGTCTGGAGCCAAAGTATTGAAGCACCATTCCAATATCACTTGCTTTTACAATATTGCAAGTAGGCTCCATTGCGAATTTTTTGCATTTTTAGTAACATTTTCCCGCCGGTCACCGCGGATTTTGCTATGTTAGAACCGCGATGCGATGAAATAGTGCAGAGTATAATTAAATCTTGCAAAATAAAGGTAACGCAGAGTTGTTTCAAGCCAAAGTATTAAAGCACCATTCCAATATCACTTGCTTTCACAAGATTGCAAATAGGCTTCATTGCGAATTTTTGCATTTTTAATAAAATCTTTTGCGCCGGGCATCGCGTATTTTGCTATGTTAGAACCGCGATGCGATGAAATAGTGCAGAGTATAATTAAATCGTGCAAAATAAAGGTAACGCAGAGTTGTTTGGATCCAAAGTATTGAAGCACCATTCCAATATCACTTGCTTTTACAATATTGCAAATAGGCTTCATTGCGAATTTTTTGCATTTTTAGTAAAATCTTTTGCACCGGTCACCGCGTATTTTGCTATGTTAGAACCGCGATGCGATGAAATACTGCAGAGTATAATTAAATCGTGCAAAATAAAGGTAAGGCAGAGTTGTTTGGAGCCAAAGTATTGAAGCACCATTCCAATATCACTTGCTTTTACAATATTGCAAATAGGCTTCATTGCGAATTTTTTGCATTTTTAGTAACATTTTCCCGCCGGTCACCGCGTATTTTGCTATGTTAGAACCCCGATGCGATGAAATACTGCAGAGTATAATTAAATCTTGCAAAATAAAGGTAACGCAGAGTTGTTTGGAGCCAAAGTATTGAAGCACCATTCCAATATCACTTGCTTTTACAATATTGCAAGTAGGCTTCATTGCGAATTTTTTGCATTTTTAGTAACATTTTCGCGTCGGTCACCGCGTATTTTGCTATGTTAAAACTGCGATGCGATGAAATACTGCAGAGTATGATTAAATCGTGCAAAATGAAGGAAAAGCAGAGTTGTTAGAAGCCGAAGTATTGAACCCCATCCAAAAATGCCAAACGGCGCGATAGAGCTTGTTTTATTCTCCGATTAATAACGTTTACATCCAAATATTAGATTGCAATTAAACTTCGTTTCTTTATCATTCGTCTCCTTATTTTATTTTTCGCAACCTAGAGTGCTGGCACTTTTCGGCTAAACGATTAACACTAAAAGTACCAAGCGGGTTCAAACGACCCGTATTAAGTTTAAATTAAATTGTAAATTGTTCATCTCGCCCCAAATTTATTATATTCGATCGTTGAAATTAAGAGTAGGATATTTAATTGAATAGAAC
This sequence comes from Cryptocheilus praepositus, assembly GCA_033815515.1. NCBI lineage: Eukaryota > Metazoa > Arthropoda > Insecta > Hymenoptera > Pompilidae > Cryptocheilus > Cryptocheilus praepositus. The sequence continues at coordinate 7,453,638 of JAWWQZ010000303.1, read as the reverse complement.
CCGCCGCAAAGTGCTGCAGCATCGTTAATATGCAAAGGTCAATATTCTACACATCATTATATACCAATGAAGTTTTAATGCAAAATATAATTTAAATAGAATAATTATTTTCGAAACTATACCATTTTATATGAAATGATGAATGATTCGTTGCATCCTGAAGAAACATGTTTGAACGCAAAAGGTTAATATGAACACCGAAATCACGTACGAAAAAGGAAGGTCGGTGCCGATATGTGATACGTTTCCATCGCGATGCCACAGAGACTGGAAGGTGTCCAAGATGTACTTTCGATGGCTGACTGACGAGAAATTTTCTGCCCGACACTTAGGATAGAGACTATTTCGCATTATTGCGGAGAAAACTGTGAATTCGAAGACCGTGGATTCTTGTTTAACGTATTCTTATTTAATTCTTATTATTTTACCTTATTTCTCCTCTACTTACATTTTTTTGTCATATATACCGTCACTGCCGAAATTAAAAAATGCAACATCCATTTAACTACAACGTAATTCTGCATTAAAATAGCCACGCATACTCGTCATCGCTCACTTGTTACGACACATTTCAGGCGCGCGCTTTTCACAGAGTTCGCAACAGCTAACCGGTTAATTCTCAACATGTTGCGCTCAAAAACATACCCCAAGACGAATGGAGTCGGTTCCGGCCATTTAGCTAGCCTCCCTTGTTAGTACAGCCAGCATTTCGTTACGACGTTTCTACGGATCGTCACGGGAGCTACTTTGTGAGATGTCAAATAATCTAACATAATCGCCGGGCCGCGGCTCCGGAATGTAGTACGTGCCGTTCTTTACCGTGGATGTAGCAATAATTCAGCCGCTGATACGAGCACGTTGCACGTATCTATGACCGTTCGTTCCTCTCGGTGAGACGAAACGGCGACACGGGTCATTGAGGTAATTGAACGTCGTAAGAAACGTACTCTAATCGTGCCCGCTACCACATTCTGCTACTTTATAATGGACAAGAAGACTCGCGGCATAATAACCCAATCTCGTCCTACGGCCGCTGGAGCACATCAGCATCGGAATACATTAACTCGATCTCGCGGACGTTTACGTTATGGAACTGCATTTTCAATTTCACTGCGTGACGTCACGGTCATCGGCGCACGCCGTCGTCGCTATGTTACTCGTAATTACCAGGTTGTTCAATAAGTTGTTGTACGACCACGTTTAAATTCAGCAACCCATCTTTCTACTGTTCTAATTGAAGGTGAACGTTCATTATACACTCTTAACATTCGTTCGTGAATTTCTTTTGGTGCTACACCTTCCAAAAATAAGAATTTTATCACTGCACGATATTCAATTTTTTCCATTGGCTTGTAAACAAAGAATGAATTGACTGATTGAAATGAACCTTCACATACGTTGATAAGAAGAGTGAACCAACAAAACAAAAACAAATTTGGACTAGTAGCAAGGCCCTCAACAAAACAAAACAAAACTTATTGAACAACCTGGTACAACGTGCTCTCCGTCGCGTAAGACTGCAACGACTCAATTCGCCTGAACGCTCCGACGCGAAGCAATCGATTCCCACTCAGCGACGTTTCGATCGTAAATTACTTTTCATGACCGCGTTTACCGGAACATGCGAAGAACACGCGGAGACACGGTTTATGTTGTTTTCCGTCGCACGCGCGTTATCGGCTCAAAACGTGCGGGGTGCCGTTCTCGATTGGCAGATTGCTGATTTTTATGGGTGAAGCGCGATATGCAGGCTCGTCGAATTTCGCGTTATTTACGGCGCGGCATTTATTATGCGGCTGGGGTATTATGCCGATGCGTATTGGCGCGGTCAGAAACGGACTGATTATGGAAGTCGACCATTAACAGATTGCGCGGAGCGTTCTATGCGCGTGATTCGCGTGCGGTTACATCGGAATATGGCTTCCGACATTGTCAGTTCGGCATCGATCAGATTCAATGTCGGCGAATTAACAGAAATTGGTACGCGCGGGCCTGTGATGCTTTTGACGCGAGTATTGACATATGCGGATATTTGCTGTATGACTTATCAGTGTACTTGCGAAATGGTCGACACAGACTTGTCGTTTGAGGTATTTCTTTGACAGAGAAATTCGGTGCGCGCGAATTCCGTTGCTAATTTTAGATTATGTGCATCCGTGATAAAAATTTACGTTAAATTCGGGTATAGTAATTCGTTTTTGATAGTGGAGAGTAGGGGGAAGGCACGAATTTTGTGTTGCGTATATTCATTGCGACCTTGGATGGCTGTGAGTCATTTTTGTTTTGTTTTTTAAGCTGCTGTATAATATAAAGGAACCGTTCCATTTATGACACTGCATTTTGTATGAATTCCAAAAAGGAAACAACGCATCGGTTGCATGTAAAAATTCATGTGCGGTATTTGGAAAAAGATTTGTTCGTACATTTATGTCGGAAAGAAAGTTATATTTGCTTGAGTTTATTGCAGACTACGTAGTTTGCTTGTTTACATTCTTACGTGTATTTTCCATTAATTTTCACCATATTTTTGGTCATATCTCAGAAACTATTTTGTATTTTTCAACGCGGTTGCAATTTTTCCAAGTCTCTTTGTACCCCTTTTCATCTGGTACAATTACAAATCGATCGGTAAAGTTTTAATTTTTTACCCCGTTTTCAGGCTCGTTTTTCACGATTTTTCCACACATTTTTGCCGACATCTCCGGAATTTTGCGAATTTCGGGGTGCGCCTTGCATTTTTCCGAGTCATTTTGGACCCCCTTTGAGGTGTTAAAAGGGCAACAAAATCGGTGACCCATCATTTTTTGGCAAAAATGGCAAGGGGTAATACCTTAAGATTTTCGCGATTTCTTCAATGCCCCTGTCCCGTCTGAACTAGTGATCGAAACCTATAACTAACATAGGTTTTTTTAAAGCTCTTTGAACGCACTTTCACGTGGGATTAATCGCGATCAGCAATTTTGGAAAAAAATTTTTTGCCCTTTCTTAAAATCGTCGTATCTCGGAAACTATGAAGAGTTCAGCGCGCGGAAAGTGGCCTATCTTCAGGGCAAATTACCCTCTATCGAATAATGTAGATCCGGGGTAACAAAAAACTTCAAAATTTTTCACGAATTTTCGTCTGTACGTCCCATTAATAACGATACAAGTATGGTATAAAACTAATTAATAACGATATATCGACGGTTTCAACTTCCATAATTCCTAGATGTGAAACTTGTTCGGATTTGAGCTCAGCCGATATTTTAATTCATGAGGCACAAATTCCCATAAACTAAGATAGGCCTTTGGCTATTCCACCTTTGAATTGTCACATTTATTTCTACTTTAAAACCACTGCGAGTAGGAAGAAATTGTAAAGAACTTCGTACGTGACACAGTTGCTATTTTGGCCTTAGCAGAGTTAGCCTTTTCAAGTACGAGACGTCTCACGAGTCGTCTTCTAAGGTGTTAAGTTTTCGTGGCATGACGCCTTCCATCCCACGGTGAATAAATCTCCCTGACACGGTGATACGAATGTAAATGCGCGCATGAATCACGCCTTTTTTCAACTGTCAGCTCGGTGCGTGGCTTAACATATTTGCAGAGGCACGATTAGGTACAACTTTCGTTAGTCTGGTTTGTCAGTTGAAATACTTGTGTATTCATCGTTCAGTTCTCAAACAGAAGTGTCGTTTATTCCATATTAATGTGACGCGAAATGCTGTGCCACTTTTTCTAATAATATTCTCAAAGCATTCTTCCAACGTGTTCTTCGAACAATAATCCTGTATTGCATCTCAGGAAAGTGCGAGTGTGCGAGATTACGTAAATAACGCGACGCAGGATAAGTGTGAAGTGAGTTTCCAGCGATCCACTGAATTGATCGAACTAAGAATAAACACAAGCCATTGACGCATTGAGAAATCGTAGCAACGTTCGCGAGGCTTCGCAGGAAATTTTCCGGCCTTAATTCCTTCCGCTTGATACCGCGCAAATCAGCACAATATTCCGGTATGAAAATAGCTGCGTGCGTAGATCACGGTTTCTTCTTAGTGCATTGTTGATAGACAATCTCATGCAGAAACTGTCTCATGTCACTGGCTATTATTTCGTAATTGAATGTGGAAGTGAAGCCCTCTAAAATAACTTGAATAAACTTTACTTATGCATAATGAAACGAAATTAAACTTTGGACATATCTTTTATATACCTTTTTATATTTATCTGGTATTGTAAACTGTATTGAAGTCATGCATGTAATGGTACACAACAGGTTTTACAAATATACGTTGTTTCGCTGCGCTTTGCTACTGAAAACCTATATTAAACCCGTCTAATATAAACTGTATTGTACCTTACTCATGCATAATCAACTGAAATTAAACTTTGGATATATCTTTTATATACCTTTTTATATTTATCCGGTATTGTAAACTGTATTGAAGTCACGCATGTAATCGTACACAACAGGTTTTACAAATATACGTTGTTTCGCTGCGCTTTCCTACTGAAAACCTATATTAAACCCGTCTAATATAAACTGTATTGTACCTTACTCATGCATAATCAACTGAAATTAAACTTTGGACATATCTTTTATATACCTTTTTATATTTACCCGGTATTGTAAACTGTATTGAAGTCACGCATGTAATCGTGCACAACAGGTTTTACAAATATACGTTGTTTCGCTGCGCTTTCCTACTAAAAACCTATATTAAACCCATCTAATATAAACTGTACTGAAGTCACACATGTAATGGTACACAACAGGTTTTGAAAATATACTTTGTTTCGCTGCGCTTTCCTACTGAAAACCTATATTATATAGCCTATTATATACCTACCAATAATATATATAGCCTATATATATTATATACCTACCAATAAGCTGTCACTTTTCAAATTACTACAGTTTATTTTAGAATCGCTCGAAATATTAGATAGAGCACCGGCATATAATTCATTCGAAAAGTCTTCACCGTCACATTCTGTCATGGTTGAGACTTTTGTAATACTACAATTTTGATAAAAAACTAAATACAAAGAAAAATATTTTCTGTTGTAATAAGACGGGTGCGACTAAAGATGATGAATTAAACTTTTACAATATTTTTTGCTGCCCTGCGTTTAAAAGTCGAAACAGCTACTGCAAGATTTGGAGGTGATTAACGTTTGGACGTGATTACACGTGTTAACTCGTGACTGGGCAACAATGTGCTTAGATAGTACGTGCTGCATGCTTTCAAATAAATGAAATGAATTATCAGCTTTCAAGCGGTAAATTATACGTTAAAACATTGTCAATACATGACGAAATAACCTGGTCTGATTACTCATCACAATTACCACTTGTTCCTGCAGAAATGCGGGCAAACGGATTATCATGGTTAAAACTTTTGTAATACTAGAATTTTGATAAGAAACTAAACACAAAGAAAAATATTTATTTTTGTAATAAGGCGGATGCGACTAACCATGATGAATTAAGCTTTTACAATATTTTTTTCTGCCCTGCGTTTAAAAGTCGAAACAGCTACTGCAAGAGCAAACGCGAGTTAACTCGTAATCGTTCAACAACGTTTGGACGTGATTACACGTGTTAACTCGTGACTGGGCAACAATGTGCTTAGATAGTACGTGCTGCATGCTTTCAAATAAATGAAATGAAATATCAGCTTTCAGGCGGTAAATTATACGTTAAAACATTGTCAATACATGACGAAATAACCTGGTCTGATTACTCATCACAATTACCACTTGTTCCTGCAGAAATGCGGGCAAACCGCAGCGATATTGTCAGGCGTGAATAATAAACTGCCATTATAGTTTCTTGTATTTAGCGTTAAATAGATTGCAACATCATTCTATCGCATGGCGACAGCTAATAATAATCAGTGAATAATAAATTGTCATTATATAGTTTCTGGCATTTACCATTAAATAAATTTCCAACTCATTCTAACGAACGACACCCGCATAAATCACCGAACTGTTTCAGCTGTCAGTTTTACACGAAGTTGCACGTTTGAAAAATGTGTCGTAAGTTTCGCAGATAAGAAGTAAACCGACGACGAAACGGGCAATTTCAGATAATTACGTCGAAAGAAGCGAACGGTAGTTAGCTACGTTGCGATAAATCGGACTGAAGAACCGTCGAAAGATGTTTACGATTATTGACTGGGATAGTTTGCTAACATTGACCGACGGTTATGATTAGTTCCATAAATTTGTGCGCTCGGTATGATGCGGTTACGAACATATGCCGGAGTGATTTAATTTTAATACGTACGGCGAATACGTAGTTAGCTCGAACATTTGCATAAATGATCCACCGTCAGTCGGCATAGTTACTGATAGCTAGACAAGTTATGAGAGGAATTTAACGATGTTAACAAGTTCGTGTCTGCATTAAGTACGAACTGACTTTTATTTGCAATCGTTAGCACTTTATATTTGCGGTAAAGCGGAAAACTAAGATATTGCGTAGAAGGCCTAGGTTAATATATTAAGTCTACCGGAAAGTTCTATATGATAAGATCATCTCAAGTTTCAACACATAGGAACGCGTTCGTTTAAAATATATGTGACTGCCTTTGTTTATTATTTTATTTCTATGCGCGTACTCTTCGAAATGTACAGAAACTTCATCATTTTAATGTTACCTCTAAAAAATGTATTGTTTTCCTTTAATTAAAAATCGCACCAAATGTCCCGGTTTAATATATGAAATAAGATATTTAAGATACACAATAAAATAAGATATAACAGATAAAATAAGCTTATTTTATCCTGATCTATACATTACGTAGGTACATTCATGAAATGACAATTTTTTTTTCAAGTACAAGCTATAATATCTCCCTCAAACTCTTGCTGCATTTTTTTAGTTTCCCACGATACGCAAAAGTCACGAATCACACAATACCGAGAACACTTGTAGTTTTGCGTACTGCACGACGTCGAGTTTTCCACTTTGCCGGCAACATGTGCACGCACTACGTGCCAATGAAAGTAAATCACCCTCGAACAAGATTCAATCCGCATATCAAGCAGCCAATTGCCGTAACAAACATTGATTGATTCTAAAAATAAGCGTAGCGAGAGTTTTGCTCGCGTAACGAGCCGTTGCTGACATGAATATAAAGTGCACGGATGGGTTTTAAGACATTCGGATTGTTATTACGCCGGATTGAGTGGTCTGGGACAAGTGGACGAGATATGTGGTGTTGGGTCGAGCGTTATATTGATCGGCAATATTGAGATCATAGGCCCGCTCGAGCGGAAACGAAGACAACCGCTGTTAGTCGCACTAACAGCATCTACTAAAAGAGATAGGCAAACCTTGGTTCCCGAACTTGATTGGTTCCTGACGATTGTTCGTAAACCGTGAAATGTTCGTATACCGGAATATTCGTGAATCGGAATGTTCGTCAATCGAAATGTGTAAACTAGAATGTTTATAAATCGAAATGTTCGTAAAATGAAATGTCCGTAAGTCGGATTGTTTGTCAACCGGAACATACGTAAACTGAAATGTTGGTAAACCGAAATGTTCCTAAATCGAAATGTTCATGCATCGGAAGGTTCGTCAATCGAAATCTGTGTAAACCAGAATGTTTATAAATCGGAATGTTCGTCAATCGAAATCTGTGTAAACCAGAATGTTTATAAATCGGAATGTTCGTCAATCGAAATGTGTGTAAACCAGAATGTTTATAAATCGAAATGTTCCTAAACTGAAATGTCCGTAAATCGGATTATTTTCCAACCGGAACATACGTAAACTGAAATGCTGGTAAACCAGAATGTTCCAAAATCAAAATGTTCATGCATCAGAATATCCGTAAACCGAAATATTCTGAATGTGCGATCTTTGCAAAGCTCAATTGACTATAGAACACGTCATCATTCATTGCGTAAGATACACTACCGTCAGCAGGAATTGTAATATACGAACCGCCTCCAGGAAAAACCTAAACCACGTTGATGCAACGTTAAATAACTAAACAAAGAGGAAAACATATATTTATTCATTTCCCCGCCGGACCCCGTATTTACCTAGTGCTTGAACTTTGTTTAAGTCGACACTTGAAACGTTTTTTCACCGTGTCGGCCGAGGTGAGGGCGTAAGACCCCAGTGCTTGTATCTGAACGCATGCACACACGAAGAATGACGAGCGACACAGAAAAGAACAGAACCGAACATGTTTCTCCGTGGGATTGGATGTTTGTACGAATATTGGGACGAATTAAAGGCACGCTAAGAAAGTATAAATAACGCGAGACCCTCTCTGATTTAAAATAAATACCACACACAGAAGACACAGAAGGCACAGAAAAGAACAGAACCGAACATGTTTCTCCGTGGGGTTGGATGTTTGTACGAATATTGGGACAAATTAAAGGCACACTAAGAAAGTATAAATAATGCGCGACCCTTCCTGATTTAAAATAAATACCACACACAGAAGACACAGAAGGCACAGAAAAGAACAGAACCGAACATGTTTCTCCGTCGGATTGGATGTTTGTACGAATATTGAGACGAATTAAAGGCACACTAAGAAAGTATAAATAACGCGAGACCCTCTCTGATTTAAAATAAATACCACACACAGAAGACACAGAAGGCACAGAAAAGAACAGAACCGAACATGTTTCTCCGTGGGGTTGGATGTTTGTACGAATATTGGGACAAATTAAAGGCACACTAAGAAAGTATAAATAATGCGCGACCCTGCCTGATTTAAAATAAATACCACACACAGAAGACACAGAAGGCACAGAAAAGAACAGAACCGAACATGTTTCTCCGTCGGATTGGATGTTTGTACGAATATTGAGACGAATTAAAGGCACACTAAGAAAGTATAAATAACGCGAGACCCTCTCTGATTTAAAATAAATACCACACACAGAAGACACAGAAGGCACAGAAAAGAACAGAACCGAACATGTTTCTCCGTGGGATTGGATGTTTGTACGAATATTGGGCCGAATTAAAGGCACACTAAGAAAGTATAAATAACGCGAGACCTTCTCTGATTTAAAATAAATACCACACACAGAAGACACAGAAGGCACAGAAAAGAACAGAAGGGAACATGTTTCTCCGTGGGGTTGGATGTTTGTACGAATATTGGGACGAATTAAAGGCACACTAAGAAAGTATAAATAACGCGAGACCCTCTCTGATTTAAAATAAATACCACACACAGAAGACACAGAAGGCACAGAAAAGAACAGAACCGAACATGTTTCTCCGTGGGATTGGATGTTTGTACGAATATTGGGACGAATTAAAGGCACACTAAGAAAGTGTAAATAACGCGAGACCCTCTCTGATTTAAAATAAATACCACACACAGAAGACACAGAAGGCACAGAAAAGAACAGAACCAAACATGTTTCTCCGTGGGATTGGATGTTTGTACGAATATTGGGACGAATTAAAGGCACACTAAGAAAGTATAAATAACGCGAGACCCTCTCTGATTTAAAATAAATACCACACACAGAAGACACAGAAGGCACAGAAAAGAACAGAACCGAACATGTTTCTCCGTGGGGGTGGATGTTTGTACGAATATTGGGACGAATTAAAGGCACACTAAGAAAGTATAAATAACGCGAGACCCTCTCTGATTTAAAATAAATACCACACACAGAAGACACAGAAGGCACAGAAAAGAACAGAACCGAACATGTTTCTCCGTGGGGTTGGATGTTTGTACGAATATTGGGACGAATTAAAGGCACACTAAGAAAGTATAAATAACGCGAGACCCTCTCTGATTTAAAATAAATACCACACACAGAAGACACAGAAGGCACAGAAAAGAACAGAACCGAACATGTTTCTCCGTGGGATTGGATGTTTGTACGAATATTGGGACGAATTAAAGGCACACTAAGAAAGTATAAATAACGCGAGACCCTCTCTGATTTAAAATAAATACCACACACAGAAGACACAGAAGGCACAGAAAAGAACAGAACCGAACATGTTTCTCCGTGGGGTTGGATGTTTGTACGAATATTGGGACGAATTAAAGGCACACTAAGAAAGTATAAATAACGCGCGACCCTCTCTGATTTAAAATAAATACCTCCTACATTTATCTGAGAATGGAGCCGAAGGGAAATCCGCGTGTTCATGCGCACGTGCCGGTGTTTACACGCGTCGGCGATTTATTACGTAAAAGGTATATGGACGCAATGAGTACTGCTGCGGAAGGCACGAGGGGAATGGCGTTTTAGGCGTTTCCGTGCGATTGACGGAAAGTTATGGTGAGTTTAGCGCAAACATCTGCGAACAATCTGCGAACGATTCTGAATACACTGTGGATACCGAGAAATTCGATAAAATCGGTCCGATAAAGTCCGGTGCAATCAAGCTGCGATGACTAAGTCATTTTTGCTTAGCGGCAGCTGTAAGTCAGACATGGATGACGCTGAATGAGGATGTTTAAAACTGGGTTTACAGGGAAATATGTAGGCGTCCAATATTCAGGATTTGAAAATTCTAAGTCTGAGGAGGAAAGTCGTTTCGATACACGTTCGTAACGTTCTATTAATAAAAGTCAGCAAAAGTTGCTGGAAAGTAATATTAGTAGTTTCTACGATTTCACTCGTCAAATCCGAAACCCGTGATATTGATGGTGAAATATGTATATGGCGTTATCCGGCGAAATGTGACATAACGGAAAATGACATACGGATTTTGAAAATTAGGAGACTGACCATGAAATAAATTAGGATACACGGCCATATCGTTCTATTAATAAAAGTCATGTTTTTGCACATGAAATCAGAAAGCCGTCAAATTGACGGGTCCTATAAATCTAGTGTTAATATTTATTTCATATTCGATTAATTACGACATACTAAAAAATCAAACGAAACAAAATAACGTGCGACAATTAATCACGAAATTTTGACTGGTGTAACATGGTGAATCAAAGGATTTTTTTTTTATGGGACAGATTATTAGGCATATCACGGAATAAGCGAATTTTCTGCTGTATCGCAGATTCTGGAACATATTTCCTTTGCATGCAATACCTTAAACGTTGCCTTCAGACCTGTGACTAAGTCAATTGAAACGGCCTTATACTCTATTCAGTAACAAAACCTTGCTGTTTTTCTGATACCATCTAATTAATGAAACAGGATCCGTTGACAAAAAAGCGGTTGTCTGTAGATGGCGGGAAAAACGTGACAACACATTACGGCTACGTAACAGAGTGGTATAGCATTACCATTCGCTTAGAAACGTGTTCGTCGAGTGTTGCGACAAAATCTCGTTCGGATAACCGATAAAAGAAAATGGTAACGGATACGAAGCTATTCGAACAAAAATTACGCGAACAAAAATGGTAACGAAAGGCTAAATTACGCGAATAAAAATGAGTGAAACGAGAATTTACTCTTATAAAAATGCAATTACCAGATGCTTATTATAAGCTATCGAAAGATGTCTCCAAAGTTGAATTTGGTGCAGGGGTATTTTTTAGCCCCTTAACCGGCTATATCCATTTAAACCAATATTCCAATGCTACTGTAAGCATTTTATTAAAAAAAAAAATAGAGTTTCTAGTCGATGCTCCACGCATCAGGTGTTTTTGTTTAGTTAATTTTGGTTCCCAGCAGGGAACGATTCTGTTTCTGTACATAATGTTATAAAACATTTTTCTTATTCGGATATTTGGTAATTACCGCCCTGTAACTTAACTTGCTGTTTCTATTTCTGTCTACAACGTTACGACATATTTTCATAGTTCGTTTATTTAGTATTTATTTGTAATAATTTTTTTATATTCTAACGGTTTGTACGTGGTTCAACTCTGACGCAGGAGAAAATATTTGTCAATTATTACTCAATTATTCAGTAATTAACTACCCTCTAACGTACCTCATTGTTTCCACATCTGCATATAACGTTGACACATTTTTATAATTCGGTTCTTCACTAATTAACCCACCCTCTAACCTAGTTTGCTGTTTGCACATCTGCATATAACGCTATGACACATTTTTATATTCGGTTGTTCGGTAATAAACCACCCTCTAACTTAGTCATTTGCTTCATATCTGCACAAAACATTGTTGTGGCGTCTCAAATACAGGCTTCACTACTTGACGAGGAAACGTCACCTGTGATCCTCAGTTATTATATTGATGTATCATAGGTGACGAGTTTGAATCGTGTTATTTGGTTGCTTAGGAGGCAGTTGATGATAAGACGTAAAGACGAAACGACGTAAAGGCGATACGATGAAATGACGAAAGATTAGGAAATAAGACGAAAGTGTCTTGATTGTGTTGTTATTGTTAACACGTTGACTGCCATGGTGGTCATCGGTGACCAGCGCAAAAGGTCTCACAAAAAACTCAAAAAACACCCAATCGGCCGCATTTATAATTTTGTAAAGGCAATTAATATTAGATAGCGATTCAATTCTTTGGTCTCCGATACCTTCGCATTATTTTCACTTTGCACAATTCAATCGTATTCTGTAGTACTTCATCCGGTTGCAGTTTTAATATAGTAAAATATGCATGGCAGTCAAAGTGTTAATAAACATTATACTCTCTAGTTTCACGTATTTAACCCATTTGCATCATATGACGGAATAATCCGCAAACAAAAACTGACCATTATCACCGGGAGCGGATAAATCCGCACACAATAATTTTTGTTTGCAGCTTATCAGCAATCGTTAAAGAATCTGTACGATAAACAAACAATAAAGAATTTTGTGTAAAATATTATTTTTCTTACTTTTCTGGTTGTAAGTTCAAAATAATAAAATAATAAAAAAAATAATAGATAGTAAAATTTAACAAAATTAGGTTACCATAATGAATTATAGTTTGGATTCGGATTCAAGCATAGAAATGCAAATATCCCATAAGCGTAAACGTGCCATAACTCTAATAGATAGTAGTGAAGATGACCAGCTCGATAATATTGAAAATGGAGATTTCTTATGGGAAAAACGAAATTGTATGCCAACATTACATGATTTTACTGCCGTAAGTGGTGTAAAAATCAACGTCAATGGAATGTCCAAGCGCGATGTTTTCGAATTATTTTTCAACGTGGAACTAGTCCAAAAAATAGTTCTGGAAACAAACAAATTTGGATCTAAAAACAGAAATTTGCGCATGCTGGTATCGGCAATGTTTAGCTGCGCATGTCGGATTTTTGAGTAAGATTGCGGATTTAGAGCGATGATGCAAATAAGTTAACAGATTGCGGACGGGTCACGAGATTTCTCGTTTTAACGTTTATCGGTACGTTGCTAAAGTAATGAAGCCTTGCAGCAATTTTTGATAGTATAATTGGGAAGTAAATAAATGTTAAAATGTTGAAAAAGTGCGAACATAGCAGTCAGTATTAAAAAAACCTTGTATGTATTGTACTGTAAAACCTGTTTTTGTGCGGTGTCGAATAAAAAATATTCGAAAATTTTATAAATTCTTACATATAATAAACAATTTTGTGCGATATACAACCTAAAAATTTTTTTATGCAGTGGATAAGAACCGCATAAAAAAAGTCGGACTAAGAAAATACATCAATGATTTATGAAATAGATGAGAGAATGCTTTCAATTAAATAAAATAATTAAATTAGACCTATAGAAATGGTAAAAATATTTAATTCTTCATTGTACATATACATGGAGAAGTTTTTACATTGTACATTAAATAGTTTGCTGCTACTCGTCGTAATCCAAAACGCGCATCTTCTTGTGACGAATTGGTTGAAAATCGCTTCCGTCGCTTGAAGATAGAATTTCAATTGATTTGTTTTTTGGTACCATAAACTCAGTGATCAGTTTTGGTGACGATGGTCGACTGGTCAATTGCTTGTAAACGTAACGATAGTGAGACATGCATGATCTCAACTCTTTTTCGAACTTTAAGCGTCTTTCCGCTTTGGTATCTACTTTAAGAAAATGCGTTTCCAATTTTTTCGAAATTTGGATCCCTGCATATATTTTATCTGCTGTAATAGATTCCGGTTTTTCTTGACCATTTTCATAATCTATCAAACTATTGATAATGTCACTATCATCGACAGTTTGGTCCTCAATCATCTCGTCTAGGTCATTATCGCCGAAAGAATCAAAGCCTTCTCCGCCGATGTTATGTGCAAGCGCACTAATTTCAGATAATAATGTTGACGTGTTTTCGGTAACGTTTCGATTAATTACACATTCATATATTTCGTCCACAACATGTATATGTACATGATAGGAAACGTTAAACTGGTGCTAACGCCGCTAAGATTCATATACCGCATAAAAATAAATCGCACAAAAAAAATTGCACAAAAATAAAATCGCACAAAACCAATCGCACAAAAACAAAATCGCATAAAAAAGGACCGCACAAAAACAGGCTTTACTGTACTCAACTTTTTAGGACGCTGAAAAATGTGCGAGGTCTGGATGAGCAAGAACGCCGTCCGCAATGTGTTAATCCTACATTATGACACATTTTTATTATTTGATTATTTGGTATTTAATCGCACCATTTTCTTTGTCGCATTACGACGATCCGTACGACGTCGTCTGACGTGGGACACTGTTCGCCGAGTCGTACACCGCAGTCTCGGAAACTATCGACGTACTTGGCCGTCGTGGCGCGGCGAAGCGTCTAAAAATGAACCGCAATGAAGTTAATTAGCGGCGCACAAAGCGGTGATTTAACCAGTACTCTAATTCGTGTCATTGCACCCGCCTCTCTTAATCTTTTGACGTAACGGTCGTCCCGCGAAAGGGGAATATGGACAGCCGCGTAACGCGTATGAATTCGCGTGTCATGCAAATGTAAATGGGATTAGCTGCGTTATCGCGGTGAATCGCTGTTAACCGGCGGGGCATGATGTAAAATCGTGTGGGTCGGTCAATTAGCTCCTTGGCGTTACGCGCTTTCGTGTGCGCAGTGTAAATTAACCGCGGAGAAAGGTTGTTGTTTCGGCACCGTGTTTCTTTAGTTTTTTTCCGGGTGTATGTGACGAAATGTCGAACAAAATCGCGAACGGGCGCGCGTGGTCGTATAATTACTGCGAAAATTATAATGAAGGAGTAATTTAACCCTTTGCACTCGACTGTCCCCTCTGAGGGGACACGGAGGTACTTCGTGTTATTACTGTGGAAAATGTATGTATAGAAAACGTTTGTTCAAACACTTGTTTCCTTAAAATTTTTCCGGGGAGTTACAAGTTAAGGCAATGAGATAGAATCAATAATCTGTGTGCTATTTAATATTTAGTAAATTCGTGGTTAACACTTTGACTACTACGGTGGTCACCGGTGACCGGCGCAAAATTTTTACTAAAGATGCAAACAATTCACAATGCAGCCCATTTGCAATCTTGTAAAAGCAATTGATATTGGAACGGTGCTTCAACACTTTGACTTCCAACAACTCTGCGTTTCCTCCATTTTGCGCAATTTAATTATACTCTGCAGTATTTCATCGCATCGCGGTTCTAACATAGCAAAATGCGCGATGACCGGCGCAAAAGATTTTATTAAAAATGCAAAAGATTCGCAATGAAGCCTATTTGCAATCTTCTGAAAGCAAGTGATATTGGAATGGTGCTTTAATACTTTGGCTTGAAACAACTCTGCCTTACCTTTATTTTGCACGATTTAATTATACTCTGCATTATTTCATCGCATCGCGGTTCTAACACAACAAAATACGCGGTGACCGGTGCAAAAGATTTTACTAAAAATGCAAAAAATTCGCAATGAAGCCTATTTGCAATCTTGTAAAAGCAATTGATATTGGAACGGTGCTTCAACACTTTGGCTTCCAACAATTCTGCGTTTCCTTCATTTTGCCCGTTTTAATCATACTCTGCAGTATTTCATCGCATCGCGGTTCTAACATAGCAAACTCCGCGGTGACCGGCGGGGAAATGTTACTAAAAATGCAAAAAATTCGCAATGAAGCCTATTTGCAATATTGTAAAAGCAATTGATATTGGAACGGTGCTTCAACACTTTGGCTTCCAACAACTCTGCATTTCCTTCATTTTGTACGATTTAATCATACTCTGCAGTATTTCATCGCGTCGCGGTTCTACCATAGCAAAATACACGGTGACCAGTGCAAAAGATTTTACTAAAAATGCAAACAATTCGCAATGAAACCTATTTGCAATATTGTAAAAGCAATTGATATTGGAACGGTGCTTCAACACTTTGGCTTCCAACAATTCTGCGTTTCCTTCATTTTGCCCGTTTTAATCATACTCTGCAGTATTTCATCGCATCGCGGTTCTAACATAGCAAAATCCGCGGTGACCGGTGGGAGAATGTTACTAAAAATGCAAAATATTTGCAATGAAGCCTATTTGCAATATTGTAAAAGCAATTGATATTGGAACGGTGCTTCAACACTTTGGCTTCCAACAATTCTGCGTTTCCTTCATTTTGCCCGTTTTAATCATACTCTGCAGTATTTCATCGCATCGCGGTTCTAACATAGCAAAATCTGCGGTGACCGGCGGGAAAATGTTACTAAAAATGCAAAAAATTCGAAATGAAACCTATTTGCAATATTGTAAAAGCAATTGATATTGGAACGGTGCTTCAACACTTTGACTTCCAACAACTCTGCGTTTCCTCCATTTTGCGCAATTTAATGATACTCTGCACTACTTCATCGCATCGCGGTTATAACATAGCAAAATACGCGTGGCACTGAAACGGTTAAGCAAAAAAATGCTTGAACAAATGTTCCGTTCGCGTTCATTTTTCTCAGTAACAACATGCAATCTCTCGGTGTCCCTTGAGAGCGGACAGTGGAGTGCAAAGGGTTAACGTCGGCGGATACGTGGACGATCGTGTGCGTGTATAAATTCGAGGAAAGCCACGCCAACGTCTCGTTGCAACGACCTCGCACATGCACCCGGCCAGGAACGTGTGTGTCCCGGCATACGTGTTCTCTAACGCGAGGTAGACGCGTGGCGTTTTAAAACCGGTTAAGAAGCAGAAAGTCTCTCGCGGGCGCGACAGCCTTGAAGTACACCAACACGTGTGAAGACGGGCCGCGGTTTCCACGGGCAGCGTGGAAGTCTTACAAATTCTAATGAACAAGTTCACGGTTCCTTTGCCCGTTACAGCCGCTGATCGTGCCGCAACGAGATCGAACGACTTTTCCGCAGCGAACGTTACCCGAGCGTGTGGCGTGCGCTGCGTTAACGGTAGATTTATGGGGAACCATGAATTTCACGGATTTCGGCTTGTACGAGGAAAATTGTAGAAAGTGGTCCTATTGCTTTCTAGTGATACCCGCCGACTTTTATTAATGGAATCTTTCAAGTATATATGGAAATGCATTTTTTTCTCATATTTCTAATTTTCAAGTCCCGTATGTTGCATATCCGCACATTTCTCCGGATAATACAAATCAAGATATTTTGCCACCGATTTCACGGATTTCGGCTTGCACAAGGAAGTGGTCCTATTGCTTTCTAGTGATACCCGCTGACTTTTATTAATGGAATCTTTCAAATATATATGGAAATGCATTTTCTTCACATATTTCTAATTTTCAAGTCCCGTATGTTGTATATCCGCACATTTCTCCGGATAATAGAAATCAAGATATTTTGCCGTCGGTTTTACGTGTTTCAGATTTCATGAGGAAAATTGTACAAAGTGGTCCTACTGCTTTCTAATGGCACTCGCTAACTTTTATTAATGGAATCTTTCGAATATATATGGAAATGCATTTTCTTCTCATATTTCTAAATTTCAAGTTCCGTATGTTGTATATCCGCACATTTCTCCGAATAATACAAATCGAGATATTTTGCCGTCAATTCTGCGCGTTTAAGATTTCATGAGGAAAATTGTAGAAAGTGGTCCTACTGGTTTCTAATGGCACTCGCTGACTTTTATTAATGAAATCTTTCGAATATATGTGGAAATTAATTTTCTTCTCGTATTACTAATATTCAAGTCCCGTATCCCGTACATCCACACATTTCACTGGATAATGTCGTATACCAACATATTTCGCCGTAAATCTATTAGTAACCAGGACTCTCAACAACCAAACAACAAAGTGTTTCTATTATTTTCCAACGATTCTTATTTACCATTCCTCCGCAAGCTTCTTATGTTGAAATTTTATAAATCATAGGCCTATTCCCCCGTATACCGAGCAGAATCCCGTAAATCTGGTGTCAAGCATCAGCTGCATCGCAAAGTCAGCGCTGAAGTGTTGGGCAAGCAGCAATTAAAATACTTGAGGCGATTGGTTACGAGCGATGAGTGAATTAACCGAATCCCGCGGTAACAGTATTGAGACGTTACTCGTGTGAAAGCTTTGACGTCACACTTCTCTATACGTGCACATACCGAAATTTCGAGCAGCAAGATTAATGCGTGCGGAAGGTCACTTAAAGAAACGGCGACTCATATAATCGTATGTGGCCAAAAGAGAAATATCTGTCCAAGGAAAAGTTGTCTTACGACACCGTCTTGACTCGGTCCAAGGGGAATTTTTATGGGTCCGCGACGTATTGCAGCAACTGTCCGGAGCAGTTGCTGCGTGTCGGTAATTCGCAGGAGCGCGTACTTCAATTCTGGCGGTTTCACGAGAAAGCAATCTGTTTCGTACGATTACCGCCTACATCCATCACGTTAATTCGAACACGCGAAAAGTAAGTGCTAAACGGTCGTTCCGCGCTCGGAGTCACATTAATGTCGCCGGAAGACTTGCGAGCGGAAGAAGCTTTATGACGCGTGAAGCGTATTTCGTAGAAACGTAATACGACGCGCCCTCATCGACTTTTTCGAACGTCCGACATGCTTTTAATATCATTACTGGCGCCTGCTGGATTAAAGACAAACTGTCCCTCGACCCCGCCACTCGCTTATTTCCCAGCCCGTCAGATCGATGAGGTTGACGTCTACATTTTCTACCGGTCGAATGAAGTTTATCGAACGACAGGCGAGTCAACCCTTTGCGGTCGGTAGCCGCTTGGCGATAGATTTTCTTTAGACAATGTTGGCTCGAATTGTAATTGGATAACGGGTAAAAACAAAATAATGCATATGATATTGTATGATGATACACAGCTTCCAAGTTAGATTTACTTTTTTTTTAAATAATACCTTACTTTCGCCTTTTTAAAATTTCTTTAACCCTTTGCACTCCTATGTCGAGTGTGACTCGACATCAGTTTTTATGGCAGGCGTTTCCTTTGTCGAGCTCGCTCGACATTTTTTCATGTCTAAATAAATAGATATCGTGCACACGTTATCGACGCTCTCGCAATGTCACTAGAAGGGTTAGACATTCAGGTAATCGAAGAGAAATAAATAACTGGATGTGATCACAGATTATAATAAAAATATAGATGGTGTCGATATGGAACCAATACGCGACATCTTACTGTTTTTTACGTCGAGCACTCAAGTGGTGGAGGGAATATTTCTTTTGGGGATTAGAAATCTCCATGGTAAATGCGTATATTTTATACAAAGAAAAAACAAAAAACCAAGGAACAGAACCTATAGCCCACAAAAAATTTCGCGAAGAGATTTTGTCAATGCTAATTCGTGATTGTCGTCATCCAAATATGAAATTGGGGAGGCCTGGAACACATGATAAACACGATCGCTTAGATGGAAAGCCTCATTTAATCTTCCTACATCCCGAAGGAAAACACAAAGGCTGTGCAGTTTACTCGAATAGAAAAACATCTGGAGGAAAAAGAGAAACCACCTATTTTTGTGAAACGTGTGAAAGAAAATCAGGGTTACATCTTGCAAGTTCTTTCAAAAGATATCATACCCTTGAAAATTTCAATATACGACAATACTGTAAATAAAATTGGTATTTAAGTGAATTTGTTTCTTCCTTTATTTATTTAAATTGCTTTATATTTTTAGTTAAAGTAAATTTCAAATAAAACACTTAAAAGCGTTGGGAGCTGCTGGTAACGAAATTGAAATAAAATTCGGAGTGCAAAGGGTTAACGTCTATGTTAACCTTTTGAAATTACTTGAAGCAATACACATTTCTATGAGTGAATTTTAGAAACGTTATTTGTCAACTCGACATATTTCGGGTCCACACGGGTTTGATGTTTAGGAATCTATAATATTTATGAATACGCACGTGTATGTTGGATGTATTGTATCCCTATTTTTTTCTGTGGCAAAGCTTTCCCCGAAGACAACCTCCCACGCGCACTCATAGTTTAACTGCCATTTGGCGAGACTTTCGTCCTATTTCATAAATATTTTATTTCATAAATATTATAGTCTCCCGAAGAGGGAATCCGTGTGGTCTCGAAACATGCCGAGTTAGTAAGTAAAGTTTTTACAATTCATCCATAAAAAACGTATGGTTTCAAATAATTTAAGAAGGTTAAAGCACACATTATAAAAATTACAATTACTTCTGGAAGTAATTAGAATTACTTTGGACGAAAAAAACATCCTCCGCAACACGTTTTGCATTCAAGCAAAAGTTAAAATGCATTTTGTCATTGCGTTTACTGTAGAAATATTTTTCTACTGCATACTTATCTGTAAGTACAGAGAAATACACCGGAAAGAGCACAATCAAAGCAAGACTGATTGTAGGCCTGTAATCACCCTTGCCACTCAATACGTAAAGTCACAACAATAAACTCTACGCAAGAAAGAATGTGAGAGTCGGATCATTTTAAAAGCGGCACGTATTGAAAGACTGCACACTGTATGGACATTGAAAAATAGAAAACCACGCGCGGTGAAAACAAACGCAATAAAATCAATAAACAGTTCAATTCTTACACCGTAAAATACGTTACAGTCTATAATTGCACAATTGTGTAGGTCGCCGATAAACAGCCGCACGATGCAAAGCTCAATGATGATACCGATTGAAGGATCCTTGTTTACGGAATACCCGCCTGCTACGAGAACGACCTTAATGCATATTTATACTCCGCGATAAAGTTTCAGCCCGTACATTTTTCCGTCACGTAATGAAGCCGATAGCGGAAGAGGGGGCTGAATTAATTTCACGCGCGGCACGCCCGCTCGAGCCGTATTCAATTTTTATTTCAATAACGCACGATCCATATACATCGCCATCGTGCCGCTCTCGTCCATATTGCCCACTTATAAATTGACCCGCGCTCCACAGGCATGCAGCGTTACGTTCGACGTGCACGCGAGCACGAAATTTATCTCACTTCATCCCGTTACGTGGAAATTCGCAGAGCCGCCTCGAGCTTTCGTCCGTAACTTGCGTGGATTGCCCGATGAATTGGTTTTTCGTATCTTTATGCCGCGACACAAAGGCACCAGGCGACTTGAGGCCGACATTACGCAGAAAGTGAGCGCCAACGAGGCGGCAGAGTCCGTTGCCTAAGAAACGTTTCGTCGGCCCTTGGCCCGACGCCCTGGAGCCACTACGTCACGTCCACACAGGCCACCGAGATCACTTTCAATCGACCGTCCATTACGCGAACGTCCCCTGACTTCCATGGATCCGCAAACACGCGGCTGTGCACATATTAACTTTCTTCCGGCAATTACTACTTTCGCGAGAGCGACCGCGGCTGAGCCGCCAAATCACTTTGCTTTGACCAGTTCGACGTCGCAGATCTAACCCCTTGCCGTAGTATTTAACGCGTTGACTGCCAAGCGTATTTTGCTATGTTAGAACCGCGATGCGATGAAATACTGCAGAATATGATTAAGTCGTTCAAAATGAAAGTAATGCAGAATTGTTAGAAGCCGAAGAATTCAAGCACGGTTCCAATATCAATTGCTTTTACAAGATTGCAAATAGGCTTCATTGCAAATTTTTTGCATTTCTAGTAAAATTTTTGCGCCGATCACCGCGTATTTTGCTATATTAGAACTGCGATGCAATGAAATACTGCAGAATATGATTAAATCGTGCAAAATGAAGGAAACACAGAGTTGTTAGAAGCCAAAGTGTTGAAGCACCGTTCCAATATCAATTGCTTTTACAATATTGCAAATAGGCTTCATTGCGAATTTTTTGCATTTTTAGTAACATTTTCGCGCCGGTCACCGCAGATTTTGCTATGTTAGAACCGCGATGCGATGAAATACTGCAGAGTATAATTAAATCGTGCAAAATAAAGGTAACGCAGAGTTGTTAGACGCCAAAGTATTAAAGCACCGTTTCTATATCAATTGCTTTTACAAGATTGCAAATAGGCTTCATTGCAAATTTTTTGCATTTTTAGTAAAATATTTTGCACTGATCACCGCGTATTTTGCTATGTTAGAATCGCGATGCGATAAAATACTGCAGAGTATGTTTAAGTTATGCAAAATAAAGGTAAAGCAGGGTTGTTAGAAGCCGAAGTATTGAAGCACCGTTCCAATATTAATTGCTTTTGCAAGATTGCAAATAGGCTTTATTGCAAATTTTTTGCATTTTTAGTAAAATATTTTGCGCCGGTCACCGCGTATTTTGCTATATTAGAACCGCGATGCGATGAAATACTACAGAGTATGATTAAGTCGTGCAAAATAAAGGTAAAGCAAGGTTATTAGAAGCTGAAGTATTGAAGCACCGTTCCAATATCAATTACTTTTACCAGATTGCAAATAGGCTTCATTGCGAATTTTTTGCATTTTTAGTAAAATATTTTGCACTGATCACCGCGTATTTTGCTATATTAGAACCGCGATGCGATGAAATACTGCAGAGTATGATTAAGTCGTGCAAAATAAAGGTAAAGCAGGGTTATTAGAAGCCGAAGTATTGAATCACCGTTCCAATATCAATTGCTTTTACAAGGTTGCAAATAGGCTTCATTGCGAATTTTTTGCATTCTTAGTAAAATATTTTGCACTGATTACTGTGTATTTTGCTATGTTAGAACCGCGATGCAATGAAATACTGCAAAGTATAATTAAATCGTGCAAAATAAAGGTGACGCAGTGTTGTTAGAAGCAAAAGTATTGAAGCGCCGTTTCAATATCAATTGCTTTTACAAGATTGCAAATAGGCTTCATTGCGAATTTTTTGCATTTTGAGTCAAATTTTTTGCACCGTGGCAGTCAACGTGTTAACTCGAAAGAATTTAGGCCCAAGCGGTGCGGAGACGTATTGTTGGGACTTGAAACAAATTATACCTCGGGACTAACTGTCAAATAGCCGTGCGCTTATTTAGTTCGTCCAATGGTGCTCTTGTGGAATTTAAATGAACTTGAACCGAAAACTTTTAAAAATAATTTGATTCGTTTTTTTTTTGTATACATTTTTATATAAAATATAAATGTGGATCAGGAGTCAGATTCGTGATATTCATGTTTGAAATTACGAATACGAGCCTGACTAGTGATATTCACGTTTGACCCGAAATTCTCATCGCGAGTCAAATTCGTCGAAGTACGACGAGGGGTTGAATGGGTGAAGTAGGGTGAAGATCGTGTCGATTGAGAAATGAGCCGTTTATTTTGAAAGTGACCTAACACCATTTATCTTCAAATCGAGATAAATGACATTTACTGATAAATAACATGAATTTATACATGTAACCATGGTAACCGGAAAATATTGAAAAACGGAGTTAGACCACTTTCAAAATAAACGGCTCAAATGTTGAACAACGCGAGTAAGTAGATAATTTTATGAGGCTTTACAGTTAGATGTTTTGATGAAGCGAAGAATATTAGACAAATTAAGTAGTACGATGCGGTATATTCTATTGTGGCGTCCAGGGCAAGGCATACTGCATGGCAGTCGACGTGTTAATGAATATGCAAGTTATGGGTGGCCGTACACGTATTAACCCCTTGCACTCGGACATGTTTCTCCGCGAAGTAGTGAAAAGCCGACGCTTCGTATAAAGTGGTTTTGTTTCGGAAAGAATCGTTCCATATAAATTGATGTTTCGCGTAAAACTTTGTTGGTGTATGTTTTATGGGATAAAATTAAAGTTTTATAGCTTAACCTTTACGAAGGTGCGATACTGTTAAAAATAGCTTTATTATTATTTATTAATGATAAATCGACAAGTATCGCAATAACAAGTTCTTCGCCATTTTTATTTTCCAATATACCTTGCAGTCTCGTTTGTTACCTCGTGCACAAATAATATATAATTTATCCTTTAACCTATAGCCTGAATTGATTACAGAAAGATATTCTCGCAGTTGCTAGAATTCGCGTCTCTGTTTAATAACCAAAAATAGTATACATTTTGAATAGGACATCAAATAGGACAATAATCATTTAGCGGTTAGCAATGTGGCTACCGAAAACTACTGTAATAAATAATATTCACAAGATGATTAATTATTAGCGTCATTCATAACAACTCGGGTACGTAATAAGCCCCTACATTATATTCCATCAACTTTCTATTACACATTAAATCTCCGACTTTGATCGATCCGAATTATACAAATCCGCATCCGCGCAGCTGCGTTCCTAGAGACGCGAAAGAGTAACATAATTAATTATTCGCCCATCAACGGGAACTTTCGACACTGACCACATGTCATTTGATTCGAAACATCTCCGCGTGCCGCAGCTTCAACCACTTCGCCTCCTCATCCTCCCGGAATCGTTAAAGTCCGAAACCCGACGCCGCTGCATCTGCCTGCATGAAGAAAGCAATACGTTCCGTAATTCGATTACTCCATTCACAGGGTGCAGGACCTTCTGGCATCATCGTCGCATTAAACAATTGAGACGGTTCACCGGCAGGCCGATCAATTTAGACGATTCAGCACAGTTAGCGCACGCTGTCTGCGTGATCCAGAAACCTCTGAAATTCTAATAAGGCGATTAGATATTCCGGGCGTATATATCCACGCTACATACACGTATACCATTTTTGATCAGAAAGTTTTAGGACCGGCCGCCGTATGGTGGTCTCAGTCACTCGATTGACATTTTTTTTTGTTATGTTGCCACATCTGTCATTAACACGTTGGCTGTCGTGGAGGTCACCGGTGACCGGCGCAAAAGATTTTACTGAAGATCCAAAATATTCGCAATGGGTAGTAATAATTATTCTATGAATGCAGTTATTGTTAGAATAGTTATGCGATTCTTTGGTTTCCAATACTTACACATTATTTACATTTTGCATAATTCAGTCACAGTGGCTGCCGTGGGGGTCACCGGTGACCGGCGCAAAAGATTTTACTGAAGATCCAAAATATTCGCAATGAATAGTAATAACTATTTTATAAATGCAGAAGAATAGTGATGCGATTCTTTGGTCTCCAATACTTGCACATTATTTACATTTTGCATAATTCAGTCAAACGCTGTAGTATTTCATAGCATCGCCGTTCTAATACGGCAAAATACGCACGGCAGTCAACGTGTTAACGTTCCCACCAAATTTCAGCGTCATAACTTGACATTTGTAAAAGTTATACCGTGTTGAGTACATCTACCTTTGTGCGGGTTTTCGATTTTTTACATGTTTGAAAATGGCATCAACTTTGGATCAACGAATTGGCATACAATTTCGCGTAAAAAACGGATTTAACGGTCCGTAGACCTTAGAAATGTTGGAGAAGGGTTCCGGCAACGATGCTCTTTCGAGATCAAACGTTTTTCGGTGACACGAACGCTTCCGAAGAAACCACGTTGTTTTCAGTCGAAAAAAAAGGTGATGCTCACGGTTTTCATGCATTACAACGGTGTTCTGCATCATGAATTCTTGCCAGAGTAATAGACAGTCAACAAAATGTATTATTTGGGCGTTTTGAGACGTTTGCGTGAAGCAATTCGCCAAAAAAGACCGAATTTGTGGGTAAACAACTCGTGGATTTTGCACCACGATAACGCACCGTCGCACAATGCGATCCTTATTCGCGAGTTTTTGACCAAAAACAATACGAATACTATTCATCAGCCTCCGAATTCACCTGATTTAGCTCCCAGCAAATTTTTTCTGTTGAACCGACTTAAAAAACCGCTTCGCGGAACGCGTTACAGCACTCGGAGGGATCTTATGGAAAAATCGAAGACGGCTCTGATGGACATACCAAAAATTGAATACCAGCGATGTTTCGATCATTGGATCAAGCGCTGGTATAAGTGCGTTACAGTCGATGGAGAGTACTTTGAAGGGGACGATATAAAAACGGATTTAACAATCCGCAAACCTTGGAAATGTTGGAGAAGTGTTTCGGCAACGATGCTGTTTCGAGATCAAACGTTTTTCAGTGACACGAACGTTTCCGAAGAAACCACGTTGTTTTGAGTCGAAAAAGAAGGTGGTGCTCACGGTTTTCATGCATTACAACGGTGTTCTGCATCATGAATTCTTGCCAGAGCAATAGACAGTCAACAAAATGTATTATTTGGGCGTTTTGAGACGTTTGCGTGAAGCAATTCACCAAAATAGACATAGAAAAAAGACAAAAATAATACCAATACTATTCATCAGCCTCCGAATTCACCTGATTTAGCTCCCTGCAACTTTTTTCTGTTTACAGCACTCAGAAGGATCTTATGGAAAAATCGAAGACGGCTCTGATGGACATACCAAAAATTGAATACCAGCGATGTTTCGATGATTGGATCAAGCGCTGGTATAAGTGCGTAACAGTTGATGGGGCGTACTTTGAAGGGGACGATATCAATTATAATGGATAAACTTAGATTGTAGATGCGTCGCATAAAACTGTCGCGGGGCCATCGGGCCCTACCGGATTAAGATAAGGCGGTAGAGGTCTGTATAAAAGACGGCCCGATTTGCGACGCGAGTTCAGTTATAGGTCAGTCTCAGTTTAGTCTCAGTCTCAGTTATAGTTCAAAGTTTAGATCAGTCAGTTGGGAGTGTAGTTCAGTCCAGTATAGATGCGTTTTCTTGCCGTTTACCGAATCGAAGTCGAATTGCCATAGTTTTATCTTTGTTTTGTATATTTATATTTATATATTAATGCTTTCATTTATCTTTAAATCAATTTATTCAACTCAATATAATTACTACACTACACTTGTATTTTCGATTTTATGAATAAAGTCCTAAAACTTTTTGATCAAGGTGGTAGGCACGTGAAGAGATGACAAACTGTCGGTTTTCGTTCGGCCGCCTTTTAGACGGCGCCTCCGAGCCAGCCACTTATATCGCCGCTTTTGCTGAGAAATTTTAGAGCACTCACTCCCGAGGAGAGAAGTATTGCCGGCCGCTAAGAGATCCTGCATCGACAACGCTCCTTCTGTCACTCACCGGTCACGACACACGCCGTTCGGAGTATTTTATATGTACGGCCTGACATATTTACAAGGACGACCGTATTATAGTGCTTAAGCGCCATTTCCTTTTATTACGGCACTGCCGCCGTAACGTTACGGCCGAGCCGTATAAATACTTGAGATTTCGTTGCTCGACCCGAAAGAACCGCGCGCGATGAAGTATAAGGGCGGACGTTAAATATACACTTTCTAGCCTCTTCTCGTTTGTATGGATGAGTTCGTCATTCCGGCGAAAGTTCTACTTCGTGGCATAGAAGTTAAGTGCAGGGGAGCAGTTATGTTTAATGTGACCGTTTATATTTTTTCCACAAAACGGGACATGTAGTAGTTTTAGGTAATAGCGGGGGCGTTCAAGAAAATGCGTGTTTCTTCGTGCTTTTTATTCGTTCGATAAATCATTTATGCGGTCTTATACTTTCGTGAAGAACAAATTTGCTCTGATATGTTTGGTGTTGATTTGAAGTGAGAATGAAATTGTTGGAGCTTCTTAGAATTGACTTTATTAACACTAGATTGCCCGAGATTTCTTGTATACCTATATTGCCCAAAAACAGTCAAAATGACTGCATTGTAAAAAAATAACAAATATGTAAAGAAATTTGTTTAAAATTAATTTTTAATATTTTTTATGTTATTTACAGTTATATAACAGGTTATTAGTAAATATTAACTGTACATATTGACTGTTTTCAATGAACTTAACCTATATTTCCGAAAGCAAGGCAAATTTATTGGATTGTAGGCGCCTACTGCATTCGGTTCTTTTGTCAAAATGAATAAATCGTAGGATTTGCTTGAACTTTTCTCTGGCCATAGTTTTTCTAAAAGATTCGGGACCCCACTTCGCTGACTATAAATAACTCAATTTAAAATTTGTTGCCTCGTAAGCTCCACGAGCATATAGAATCCCAATAAAGGCACGTATTTCCGGTAATGATATTGTCCAACCGTTCCGCAAAATTCGGCGACATTCTTCTGTGCACTTTCTTATATGTTTGATAATATAGTTATCTATTATCGACGATAATGCACTGATAAGATTATCTGCCACAATGTTCCTTTTTGCGTAGCCTGTTGGCCCTTTCACACTCTTGAAAATACAAGCAGATGGTATCCTTCCAGGAATACCACCTTCGTCAATTTTTGTCCACACAGTACCATCAGCAGCTGTTTCGACCTCCTGAAACGTATTTTCAGTTTCTTCATCAGAATCTGAGCACCCTACACCTTTTCCTGGGCATATTGATGACACTTTCATTTTCATCATTGGTGATCGACTCTTCATCACTATCTTCAGCGTCAGATGTTTCACTTTGAATATAATCCGCTTCATCTTCAGATGATAGTTCAGAATTTGTTGCATTTGATTCTATATCGGAGCACTCTTCACTTATGTTCGTTAGCTTTTCCAAGAATTCATTTCTGTTCGACATTTTTTTCATAAAGTTAGGGCGCAAAAGAAATAAAATAAACATTATGTTCGTTAGCTTTTCCAAGAATTCATTTCTGTTCGACATTTTTTTCATAAAGTTAGGGCGCAAAAGAAATAAAATAAACAACTTGTTAGAACAACACTTTATAAAGATTCGAATAACTAGTACTACTTTAGCTTATTGAGCAACTGACACTTATCAAGTATACGCCCAAATCGACAATTTATCATGCATCATATTTCAATACAAAGCCGGACAGGTCATATAAGAAATTTACTCAATTCAATAAATAAAAATCTTTTGATTATTTAAAATTTACCAAGCAGTAAAAATGACTGCTTCTGGGCAATATAGGTATAACACACATATATATACGGAAATAAAGGAGGGCGGAAGTAACTACAATTATTCATAAACCCATTTATATGTTATGGAAAAAGTCACCAAATTCTAAGAAATTGTGTCATCAATTTCATAATTGTTTTTCTAATTGAAATTAAAAAACAGTCAAAATGACTGCCTTGGGCAATCTAGTGTTAATAACTGCGACACGTGAAGCACCCCTTTTAGATGTACGTATGATATAAATTATTGGCGTGAAGATATTTAACACTTTCACCCAACGACTTCGGGTTCAAACATTCTCAGTGTTCCATCCGGACACTTTCTGCAGGCTAACGTAGTTAGAAGTAAGTACTCGTCAAATATTTCGATTCGTACGTTTATTGACGAAATATGCAGTTCCTAGTTTCTTCTCATTTGTATGGATGATGTTGTCATTTTGGAGAGAGTTTTGCTTGGTAGCATAGAAGTTAAGCATTGAGGCAATTACGTTATACATAAAATACTATGGGTTAGAGAATCTGAATGAATTACAGAGCATCGGAGTGTGTAACGGCAGGATAAAATGATTCGGCAGAAAATTTCAATCTATCCTTGTGTGTCAAATTTGCTATGTTAATCGTTAATTTTCACGTCTCGGCCGTCTACTTACGATTCATACGTTTATTGCCGTTCTATACTGTCGATTCCCCGTACGGCTTAAAAGCAGAGATGGTCAACATTTACATTAATTTCCATATCAAAGGGCCGATATAAAGCGGGCATTTGCGTGCAAAATACTCCCGGAAAAAGTTCACAATAGCCATGAAAAGTTGCGAAATTCGTTCGTAACAAGTTGCGAAATTATGTTGCGAAAAACAGTGCTTGAGCAATAACGAAATAAGTTGCGACAAAGGATTGGTTCGCCCTTTGTTTAAATGTGCCTGGTTCTACGTATGAGTGCCTATTTTTTTGCAGAATTTTAAATGTAAAGAATATTTTAAGTATATTAGAATCGGCCATTTTCTTCGAAACGTATTAATGTTAATGAATGATTTATAGATTCTGAACTCGCTAGAGTAAATAGTTTGCAATTCACGTCTTCGACAATTTTCTGCATATCAGTCGGTAAAAGCAGACATTGATGCCTATAAACATCACACAGCACCGTGCACTTTTCTCTAATAGTCTCCATTTGCCAAAATTCACAATATAATAAATTCACGCGCTAACCTTCATTTTCTCTGTGTTTTTTATTGTTAGTAAACGTGACATTTGACTAGTTCACTGGTAAAGCAATGAATTTTTACATTGTCAAACGTACAGCCCCCTGAAATTTGTGCGCAGACATCAATCAAAACTGCACATTTTGTTAATAGCGAAACGAAAACGATTCCAATTGAATTAGACTGTTTTATCAAAGCTATAACATCTAATAAATTTGTTGAAAATTCGTCCTATGCTTTCTAGCACTGCTAGCTTTTGTCTTGACCATAGGCCGTAAGAGCAGTTGAGAGTCTTACTGCTGAAATCTCTATTTGCCATAGATCGTAGGAACGGCAGATCATACATGTTACATCATCGTCTTTCACAACAGACCTATACATTTTGAACCCAATACCAGTAATTTTTGCTCGTCTACCCACAAACTACTTAAAAACCGCAATCAATCAATTTTGCTCTGCGATAATAGCCTTTATTGATCCAAATAACAGTGTCAGCAATAGCAAATAAAATTGGGTTACCTAACCGTGCCGCAGACGAAAGTATATCGGCATTCATATTGTAACGTGCAAAGTGAAATCGCGATGCTGGCACAAAAGAGCAATATACGCGGGATCGCATTAAGTCAACAATCGACAGAATAATGTCGACGGCGATTGATTGATATTGTATATCGGCCCAATGTACGACCATAAATCAACTCAGTCATGCGACGTAATTTCTCGCCAAACGTTGCTAAAATCTGTTTTCGTCTCGGGTAATTCGAAACCGACGCACTTTTTTGTTAGGATTAATTGATGAGCTTCAAATAACCCAGTGAACCTTCGGAAACAACCGGGAGATCATGTTTAACTGCCGCAGCATAGTTAACACTTGGCATGCGGGCATACTTCGCCGCCGAATTTCGCGTGCAGCGGGCGTTTTTTCTTGAATTGCGCGGAAGTTTGGTTATTCAGAAAAATCGCTGTAAATCGAAAACTACTTCGTTTTTTTTAACGAAACTTTTTTTATTTCACACTTAAATATATACTGTATGATTATTTAACAAAAAACAAACGATATTTTGACGAAATCATAAAAATAAGCGATTTTAAACATTTTCTACACTATCATACGAAAAGTCCGATAATTTGTCAGCGCATATTTCTTCATCACTATCTTTGTCACAACGGCTCATTTGATCAATTTTGTAATCAATAATAAAAAATCAAGCTTCAAATTGATGAAACACGTTCTGGAGCTAAGAATTCGATTGAAGACGAAATAACTCAGCAAAAGATCGAGTAACTCAACAATCATAACTAATGGGAAAAAAATGCAAAGCGTTGCCTAGCAACGCAAATAACACGCATATAATGTCACACATTCATGTAATTATACGTATTTAGTAGATTTGTGGTGGATATCCACTAACAACACCAAATCAACTAAATACGTATTTTTACGTGACCCGCGCTCCAGTGACAGACTACAAAAAACGTAAAAATACGTTGCCCGCATGCCAAGTGTTAACACATTGTTGACCGGCAATTTTACGGAATACGATTAAATTCTGCAAAGTGAAAATAACGCGAATTGAGACAAAGAATTGAGTCGCTATCTAATATTAATTGCATTTACAAAATTATAAATTCCGATCGATTGGGTATTTTTTGAGTTTTTGTAAAACAATAGTTTCATCATTTCATGCATTGAAACTTAATTTTTTCCTTTAACACTTTGACTGCCATACGTATTTTAGTATATTAAAACTGCAACCGGATGAAGTACTACAGAATACGATTAAATTCTGCAAAGTGAAAATAACGCGAAGGTATTGGAGACCAAAGAGTTGGATCGCTATCTAATATTAATTGCATTTACAAAATTATAAATTGCGACCGATTGGATATTTTTTGAGTTTTTGTACCGAAACAATAGTTTCATCATTTCACACTTACGCATTGAAACTTGATTTTTTCCTTTAACACTTCGACTGCCATGCGTATTTTACTATATTAACACTTGGCATTGAACACAATGCCGCCGAATTTTGCGTGCAGCGGGCGTTTTTTCTAATCGCGCGAAAGTTTGTTATTCAGAAAAAATCGCTGCAAATCGAAAACTACTTAACTTTTATGAACGAAACTTTTTTTTATTTCACACTTAAATATATACTGTATGATTATTTAACAAAAAACAACGATATTTTCACGAAATCATAAAAATAAGCGATTTTTAAAGTTTTCCACACTATCATACGAAAAGTCCGATAATTTGTCAGCGCATATTTCTTCATCACTATCTTTGTCACAACGTCTCATTTGATCAATTTTGTAATCAATAATAAAAAATCAAGCTCCAAATTGATGGAACACGTTCTGGAGCTAAGAATTCGATTGAAGACGAAATAACTTAGCAAAAGGTCGAGTAACTCAACAATCATAAGTAATGGGAAAAAAAAGTGCAAAGCGTTGCCTAGCAACGCAAATAACACGACATATAATGTCACACATTATGTAATTATACGTATTTAGTAGATTTGTGGTGGATATCCACTAACAACACCAAATCAACTAAATACGTATTTTTACGTGACCCGCGCTCCAGTGACAAACTACAAAAAACGTTAAAATACGTTGCCCGCATGCCAATGTCATATTGAATTTTTTGATTGTAATCGCTCGTATACTTTTCATTGCAAACATTATTTGCCATTGTAAATTTGAATGCTTCAAAATCTTTCAACTGTTTTCACTTAACTCCTTTTGCGCACGACAAACAGCCTTTTGCCATTCACAATGCCGCCAAACATGATCAACACTCTACCGATCATCGCGTTAACGCTAGTTTTACGGAGAAATACGCATACATACGACATTACACGGGTAAATATTTAGCCAGTTAGCTGTTGCAACCTCTGTGGAAAGTGTGTACCTAAAATGTCTCGCAAGAAATAAGCGACGACGAGTATGTTCGTCAAACACCAAGTATATGCAATGAAAAACTTTTATTTCTTAATTTTATTGCCGACAGGACTTTTTGGTAACAGTGTTGAGGTGATGAATGTGTAAGAGATTTTTTTGCTGAAGTTTATTAAATATAATATAAAATAATTATCTTAGCCGATAAATCATATTGAATTTTTTTGTTTAATTGCTTGGTGTCTTGTCTGGCGGCATAGAGAAATTATACGGCATAAAGAATTTGAAAATTAAAAATCTGAGTAGAATTTAATATTTGAATATGTATGAGCAATTTATATCCATATCTACACATAGATTAAATAGTTCACATATATGCGTGTATGTGTGTATATATATATATATTTAACACGTTAAGTGCGGTGTCGATTTTATTTGACTCTCTGTTTACGGAGTGCGTGAATACAAACAAAACATTTCTGTATTAAGAGAACACAATCAACGTTTATTTAAAACATTCAAGGAAACCCGTTAAAAAAGTTCCGGCCCATTTTTTAATATTTTATGGTTTATAAGAAAACTTCATAACGGCACTTTAGCGTTGCCCTCGGGGACCGACATATCACCTAACGTATTAATAATTGGCGTCATTCCATCCATAAAAGTCAAGGAAAGCGGGCAGACAACGATAGCAATATTTTCTGTAATTTTATTCATGAAACCCAAGAGCCGCCGAATTGACGGATCCCGTAAATCTAGCGTCAACTCGTGGCGCCACTAATTTGTCAATAGCATAAAAGCAATTGCCGCGGGCGAGCCATTTGATACAATAAAACATCGAGTCCGGAGAAATGCTCGGACGAAATGGCTACAGCTGGCTGTTACCAGTTTCTCATGTCACATGGCTTCCTTTTGAACGATATCACGCAACTTCTTTCTTTCTGGCACGGCTTTCTTCTCTCTCTCTCTCTGCCTTCCCTTTTCGCGTGCGCTCGCTTCATCCATCGTTCCGGCCGTTTTTAACGTCGCTGCCGTTACGTAAGTGCCAGATCGTCACGTACAATATGATACGGGCATTATAAATTTTGTCAAGGACGCGAGGGACGCGAATGCAAGCGCGCGTAAGAACGCTAAGTGTGTCACACACGGAGGTGCATTGTGCTCGCGCAAACCGTCTGCAAGGAATCCACCTTCTGGGCTGGGAATACGAATACGCCCGTTCGATACTTCGGATCCGTCAAAGTCCGAGATTTAGGGTGGAATAGAAAATTGACGGAATATTACGTGGGGACTTATTATGTACCCGAGTTGTTGTGGACGATGTTAACCGGTTTAGTGTCAGGGGTCTATTTAAAAACAGTGTCGAACAGTACCACGGGAGGCAATGATATTTAATGTAACTGCAGGAAATGTAAAGCAATGCGATTGCATTTTCTTGATTTTACGTCAAATAGTGTTGTAATCAAATTTGAGGGCGTCGTCAACTGAGCATTGCTATTGAACACCGCAGAAATATTTAACACCCAAACTAAATAGCGCGATTGCGCTGCGTGGCACTAAGACGGTTAACACTTTGACTGCCATGATGGTCACCGGTGACCGACGCAAGAGATTTTGCTGAAGATCCAAAATATTCGCAATGGGTAGCAATTATTATTTTATAAATGCAGTTGTTATTGGAATAGTAATGCGATCCTTCGGTCTCCAATATCTGCACATTATTTACATTTTGCATAATTCAGTTGAACGCTGTAATATTTCATAGCATCGCCGTTCTAATATAGTAAAATACGCTTGGCAGTCAACGTGTTAATAGGTGATCGTGTTGATATGAGCATAGATTATTAGACATTTTTCGGTAGACACTGCTGGTCGTTGAAGGTTTGTTAGTGGGCGCTTATAACCCGAGTTGTTGTGGACGATGTTAACCGTTTTAGTGTCAGGGGTCTATTTAAAAACAGTGTCGAACAGTACCACGGGAGGCAATGATATTTAATGTAACTGCAGGAAATGTAAAGTAATACGATTGCATTTGCTTGATTTTACGTCAAATAGTGTTGCAATCAAATTTGAGGGCGTCGTCAACTGAGCATTGCTATTGAACACCGCAGAAATATTTAACACCCAAACTAAATAGCGCGATTGCGCTGCGTGGCACTAAGACGGTTAACACTTTGACTGCCATGATGGTCACCGGTGACCGACGCAAGAGATTTTACTGAAGATCCAAAATATTCGCAACGTGTAGCAATTATTATTTTATAAATGCAGTTGTTATTGGAATAGTAATGCGATCCTTCGGTCTCCAATATCTGCACATTATTTACATTTTGCATAATTCAGTCGAACGCTGTAATATTTCATAGCATCGCCGTTCTAATATAGTAAAATACACTTGGCAGTCAACGTGTTAATAGGTGATCGTGTTGATATAAGCATAGATTATTAGACATTTTTCGGTAGACACTGCTGGTCGTTAAAGGGTTGTTAGTTTCCGCGTAGTTGTGTATTTGAAAATCCATAAATGTCGGAGAGTCACTGCACAAGTGACGAGTCACGGTGCAAAATTATAGGCGCCATCTGCGTGGGTGTCATAAGAAATTACTTTGTAAAAGCGTTACACGTCGCAGAAGCAGTCCTTTGTAGCGTACTTGCTGATTAATTAGTTAAACCTTTGCACTCAACTGTTCCTTCTGAGGAGACATGACGAGATCACATGTTGTTACTGAAGAAAGTGTATGCAAAGAGAAGATTTGTTCGAATATTTATTTCCTTAAGATATTTCTCACCCGTTACAAGTACAAAGAAAAATGGGGAACCTATATCACATTTACAATTCATAAAACTTCTAATCGATCAACTGAGAAGTGAATTCCAGTAGCTGCGAGAACATCCTTTCGCAACAAATTCAGACAATAGACTAAACAACAAATTATATATTATTCATGCCGGAAGGTATAAACGGGTCTGCATTGCATATTCGAAAAGAAAACCGCCAAGTGGAAGACGACAAATAACTTATTATTACGACACTTGTTCACCCAAACCCGCAATGCATATTAGTGATTGTTCTGAACATCACCACACATTAAAAATGATAAGCTGCAAAGATTTACTTTTATTTCGTAAAATAAATACCGATCACGTTTTATGCAAGATATAACTTTAACAGAACATTTTGTTCAACTATGTAATTTTACGCAAAATAAAGCGCTACTCGTTACTTCGTGAAAATAAAATGTCCGAGTGCAAAATATTAAAGACGGTGACATTTCGAGCCAACCGTGTGTCAAAATAACGTAACCGTGGGCGATCAAAAAATTCACATCTATCGAAACGCCACGAGGCTGGCGTAACGCAGAAATATAGTTATCGTCCGATTTCCTCCTGGGAAATATCCAGAATTATATCTACGGCGTGTTATTAGTTATAGCTGATACGACAGTGCATTAAACGAGATTAAGCGAAACTATATACACACTTTAGTTACCTTTACATAGGCCTACTTCCAACGTTATTAGCAACTTAAGTTAATGAGCTACAGTAATAAGCAAAGTTGCCGGTGACTTAAGTAATTATTCGTAACCATCGTGAGCAGTATCAGCGGTCTAAGTACTTGTGCAAAAGTAGAGCTGCATGGAAGTAACTTGTGTGTACTTATAATTTAAATCGACTCTCACTCTATATCTGAGCTTCCTGTCCGGTTTCGGTTAAATGTGTTTTAGTTTATCTTGCGGAGACTCTACATGCTTTACTTGTTTATTGTTTTTATTCAATTAATTTATCTTAATCTTACTCTTTTATTTATTTATATTAACACGTCGTCTGCCGAGCGTATTCTGCTACGTTAGAACCGCAACGTCATGGAACACTATAGCATATCATTGAATGATATTCGTATCTGCCGAAAATAAAGCATTGGAGACCAAAGGTTTGATATTAACACTTTGACTGCCATGGTGGTCACTGGTGACCGGCGCAAAAGATTTTACTAGAAATGCAAAAAATTCGCAATGAAGCCTATTTGCAATCTTGTAAAAGCAATTGATATTGGAACGGTGCTTCAATACTTTGGCTTCAAACAACTCTGCGTTACCTTTATTTTGCAAGATTTAATTATACCCTGCAGTATTTTATCGCATCGCGGTTCTAACATAGCAAAATATGCGGTGACCGACGCGAAAATGTTACTAAAAGTGCAAAAAGTTCGTAATGAAGCCTACTTGCAATATTGTAAAAGCGATTGATATTGGAACGGTGCTTCAATACTTTGGCTTGCAACAACTCTGCGTTACCTTTATTTTGCAAGATTTAATTATACTCTGCACTATTTCATCGCATCGCGGTTCTAACATAGCAAAATACGCGGTGACCGGTGCAAAAGATTTTACTAAAGATGCAAAAAATTCGCAATGAAGCCTATTTGCAATATTGTAAAAGCAATTGATATTGGAACGATGCTTCAATACTTTGGCTTCTAACAACTCTGCGTTATTTTTATTTTGCCCGATTTAATTATACTCTGCACTATTTCATCGCATCGCGGTTCTAACATAGCAAAATATGCGGTGACCGACGCGAAAATGTTACTAAAAATGCAAAAAGTTCGCAATGAAGCCTACTTGCAATATTGTAAAAGCAATTGATATTGGAACGATGCTTCAATACTTTGGCTTC
The DNA here is from genome assembly GCA_033815515.1 of Cryptocheilus praepositus. NCBI lineage: Eukaryota > Metazoa > Arthropoda > Insecta > Hymenoptera > Pompilidae > Cryptocheilus > Cryptocheilus praepositus. The sequence goes on along the minus strand of JAWWQZ010000303.1, from coordinate 7,415,846 downwards.
TAACAACTCTGCGTTATTTTTATTTTGCCCGATTTAATTATACTCTGCACTATTTCATCGCATCGCGGTTCTAACATAGCAAAATATGCGGTGACCGACGCGAAAATGTTACTAAAAATGCAAAAAATTCGCAATGAAGCGTATTTGCAATATTGTAAAAGCAATTGATATTGGAACGGTGCTTCAATACTTTGACTTCTAACAACTCTGCGTTACCTTTATTTTGCACAATTTAATTATACTCTGCGGTATTTAATCGTATCGCGGTTCTAACATAGCAAAATATGCGGTGACCGGCGCAAAAGATTTTACTAAAAATGCAAAAAATTCGCAATGAAGCCTACTTGCAATATTGTAAAAGCAATTGATATTGGAACGATGCTTCAATACTTTGGCTTCCAATAACTCTGCGTTATCTTTATTTTGCACAATTTAATTATACTCTGCAGTATTTCATCGCATCGTAGTTCTAACATAGCAAAATATGCGGTGACCGACGCGAAAATGTTACTAAAAGTGCAAAAAGTTCGCAATGAAGCCTACTTGCAATATTGTAAAAGCAATTGATATTGGAACGGTGCTTCAATACTTCGGCTTCTAACAACTCTGCGTTATTTTTATTTTGCACGATTTAATTATACTCTGCAGTATTTCATCGCATCGCGGTTCTAACATAGCAAAATATGCGGTGACCGACGCGAAAATGTTACTAAAAATGCAAAAAATTCGCAATGAAGCGTATTTGCAATATTGTAAAAGCAATTGATATTGGAACGGTGCTTCAATACTTTGGCTTGCAACAACTCTGCGTTATCTTTATTTTGCACAATTTAATTATACTCTGCAGTATTTAATCGCATCGCGGTTCTAACATAGCAAAATATGCGGTGACCGGGGCGAAAATGTTACTAAATGTGCAAAAAATTCGCAATGAAGCCTATTTGCAATATTGTAAAAGCAATTGATATTGGAACGGTGCTTCAATACCTTGGCTTCTAACAACTCTGCATTGTTTTTATTTTGCCCGATTTAATTATACTCTGCAGTATTTTATCGCATCGCAGTTCTAACATAGCAAAATACGCGGTGACCGGTGCAAAAGATTTTACTAAAATGCAAAAAATTCGCAATGAAGCCTATTTGCAATATTGTAAAAGCAATTGATATTGGAACGGTGCTTCAATACTTTGGCTTCTAACAACTCTGCGTTATTTTTATTTTGCCCGATTTAATTATACTCTGCAGTATTTTATCGCATCGCGGTTCTAACATAGCAAAATACGCTTGGCAGTCAAAGTGTTAACTATTCTAATACCAAATAGTAATAATATCATAAATGCTACTGACCACGAATTTTTTGCATTTCCGATGAAATCTTCTGCGTACCGGTATTAATATTTAACCGGAATTAATATTAACAAAAAAAAAAGGTATAATTCGCAGTCAAGTTAATCGAAAATATCGGGTCTGTTATTACGTTGGCATGAGATAACATAAACAGCCGAAGGCATATTGTGCGAAAGATGAATTTAATTGAACGTGTTCAATCGCACCGTACGAAATATGGAAGGCCACTTTCACATGAATCCAGCTCTCCCAGGTCGGCTTGTCGGTTCATGAACGCCTCGATCATGGGATAACACGCGGATTGTCGAACTTCCTGATTCTCGTTGAGGACGCAAATTCGCCTAACTACATTACATAAGCCTTTCTCACGGCCTGGCAACTCTCCGGGTCGGCCCGATTTTACTTTCGACTACTCGTACACAGGCGAACCCCCTTAATGAATGCAATTGGTTCAAACTTTCTCCGATTTTCTGTGCTCGAACGTGCAATAGAAGGAAGACATGTTCGGAAGAATCCGCGCTAGATGTACTTCTCCTTGTACCTCACTTCCGCTAATGTTGCCAGCAGAAAAGACCGTACGTTTTTTTCACGCAGTCGGAAAGTTTCTTTTCTAGCGACAGAAAAATACTAGCGGCTCATTATTGTTGACACGCAAATCACTGCAGCAGACTCCCGCGTAACGCGGTTAATATGTTGCGCGTTGTGTGCAATCGCGTTGTACGAAATTTCAAACAAAAGAAATCGGCCGCGATGGAGGTAACGAGCTATGCTACGGTCGACTAGAGTAAACTGTGAAATCCCGCATTTTATTACAGCGCGTTCTACGAGAATCGCGTCATATGAAACGGTTTGTAATATCTATAGTATGTTGCAGAAACTCGGATTATACAGGAGTCTACGGTATTTTCATCTATGTTTCGACAAAGAAGGGACATAAAGAAGTATTATAATTAATATGAAATTTAGTTCAACATTTGCATCAAGCAGTGGCTCCGAAATTATACTTTATTATTACAAAAATTATTCAACCTTTTTTTTATTTATAGTGTTGCACAATTATATATATATCACCCAAGAATTATATATTGAAAATTATGTATGCATTATAATATTTGCAAAATTACATTAAATACTGGCATCGAAAAAATACTTTCAGCTGCAGTATCATATACATCACAGTACATCTAGATAGACCCGTGTTATGCTATTTCGTTTCAACCATTTTTTTTTTGGTATTAATAGTGTTACATAATTATATATATTGACCGGGAATTTTATATTGAAAATTATGTATGTATTACATATTTGCAAAATTACATCAAACACTGGCTTTAAATATACTTTCAGCCGCAGTACCATATACGTCACACCACATCTGGGTAGACCCGTGTTATGCTATTTTGTTTCAACCACTTTTTTTTTGTATTAATAGTATTACATAATTATATATATTGACCGAGAATTATATATTGAAAATGATATATGTATTACATATATTTGCAACATTGCATCAAATACTGATTTTGAAACGATACTTTCAGCCACAGAATCGTATACGTCACAATACATTTATATAACCCTATGTTATTATATTTTACTGTAACCATTTTTCTTATTTATAGTATTGCACAATTATATACATCGACAAAACTATATATGATGACATATACTAACGATTACGCCAACATACTCTTGCCATACGCCTAATCCAGATAGACATGACAATCACATGCTATTTTGTTTCAATCATTTTTTTGTATTAATAGTGTTACATAATTATATATATTGACCGGGAATTTTATATTGAAAATTATGTATGTATTACATATTTGCAAAATTTCATCAAACACTGGCTTCGAAAATATACTTTCAGCCACAGTATCATATACGTCACAGTACATCTAGATAGACCCGTGTTATGGTATTTCGTTTCAACCATTTTTTTTTGGTATTAATAGTGTTACGTAATTATATATATTGACCGAGTATTATATATTGAAAATTATATATGTATTACATATATTTGCAACATTACATCAAATACTGGTTTTGAAAAGATAATTTTAGTCACAGTATCGTATACGTCACAATACATTTATATAACCCTATGTTATTATATTTCACTGTAACCATTTTTCTTACTTATAGCATTGCACAATTATACACATTGACAAAAGTATATATAATGACGTATACTAACGATTACGCCAACATACTCTTGCCATACGCCTAATCCAGATAGACCTGACAATCACATGCTATTTTGTTTCAATCATCTTTTTGTATTAATAGTGTTACATAATTATATATGTTGACCGCGAATTATATATTGAAAATGATATATGTATTACATATATTTGCAAGTATCGTATTACATCAAATACTGGTTTCAACCATTTTTTTTTGGTATTAATAGTGTTACAATATATATTGAAAATACTTTCATATGTCAACATTACATCAAATACTATCGTATACGTCACAGTACATTTATATAACTCTATGTTATTATATTTCACTGTAACCATTTTTCTTACGTATAGTATTGCACAATTATATACATTAACAAAACTATAGATAATGACACATACTAACGATTACGCCAACATACTCTTGCCATACGCCTAATCCAGATAGACCTGACAATCACAGAACGTTCCATTGACGCTACCGCGATTGTTTATCTCACGCATCATTGTCATTGTGCATTAAATCCCACATCACAGTAAGCTCCGACGTAACACATCAGCGCACGCGCTAATTGGTAACCAGATAAGCGTGCAAAAAGGTTGCCGCGAGCTAATAACGTCGGCGCCGCTAATCGTCATCGTTTACATCCATTATACGATTCGTTCAACTCCGTATCAGCGTACAACAGAAGGCCAGGCTTTCACCACCTTACGATCGTCCTCGTTCTTAGCTTCGGTCTGACGTGTCGTCAAGGTCATTTCGAGGATGTTGCACGACCTCTACGTCATCTTACGTGGAATATGCATGCCGAGACAGTAGGCGAATGGACAAGCGCATAGCTCAGAAACGTTAATATTTAATTGCACGGCACCTGACTATATCAACGTTTGTGAGGCTATAATGTGCACTTGCTATGCGCCTTTGACCCTTTAGCAAACAATGTTTTGTGCAGATCGTTCGGAGCAATGACGACTCTTGACGTGTGCGAGAACAAATTCTTCAAAAAAGGGTTCAAAAAATTCGTAAATAGTTCAGAAAGGATTCTTCGAGATTTATCAAAATATTCTTCAGATTCGTTAGTTATTCTTATAGATGTAGGTGTGATTTTGTTATTGATGTAGTGTAAGAGCTTCCTCATATGACAAAGTTGAAAAAGTAGATGGTAATATTATCAAAGGCATTTGATGAGTTACAAAAAAATACTAATGCCCCCGATTAGATTGCCTGTTTGCCTAGCGACACACCGGTTGCAATCGGTTCCTCGTGCGATAAAAGTGAAAAGACTAGACCTTGATCATTACAAAGCGTTTTAAGACAATTGTAACAATTCTGCACATCGACATTTTCGAACATTTTTCTTCTTACGACGTACGTACATTAATTGCAAAAATTTGACAACACACCAAATAATCTATTGTAGCATCAGAAAATCGGCCGTAGATGTGTCGCATAAATGTAGGAAATGTGTGTGTGTGTGTATGAGTGGCTGCGACCGATTGTTGCGAGTGAAGGTATAATGATAGCGTGGTTTTGTTTGAAGAATGCGTGACGTATGTCTCATTATCAAAATATTCGCGTGTCGACTGTAACGCATTTAGTTATTGATGAGCGAGAGAGAATGTAAAAAGGTAAGAATGAGATGGATGCGTGTTTTTACGAATGATTGGATGCCGAACCCTTGGGGTTCAAGGACGGGAAAGGATGCATTTATCAACGGCCCGGCGAGGAGATAGAGTTTTCGTTAGAGATAGTTGAGTAATAGGTCAGAGAGTTTTAAGTTGTCGTTCAGTCAAGTTCAGAGAGTCAAAATTCAAATCCAGTATAGATACGTTTTGTTATTTACCGAATAGTAGTCGGATTGCCATAGTTCTATTTTCATTTTGTATTTATATGTATAATTAGTGTCTTTTATTTATCTTTCAATAAACCATTCTACTCAATATAATTCCGCATCACATTTCGAAATCAGCTTACATCTAATATCCCTACACTATTATACGCTTTGCCGATTTCACAAAAATACGGATATATTCTATATTAATTTGCAAAGAAATATTAATGCCCAAAATGAAATAATCGGGGAATTGCTCGTTTAAAAAATTCTGCCGGCGCATCGGTCAAAAATCGCCGCTGTAGATAAATGAAACAATGTATATATACGTGGTGGATAAAATTCTGTCTTCCATGCGTTAAATCCGCGTGTCCGAATGGTTCGTTGCGGGTGTACAGGATGAAAGTGGGGAGGATTTTAATACTGTTTGTGCGCTTAACAGCAATCGAAAATCACCGAACTAATTTCGCCGAGGCTATAGAGCGAAATGCAGCAGAGTAAATTGAACATTTCGGGGCACAACGTGAAAGTCCACACCGCAACTGCGCGGAAAACGGATTCCATCAGTTGTGCGCCGAAAAACGCTTTACAAGAAAGCGAACGTGATTAGCCGTTAAGGATTCAATTTATCTGTTTCGAACCTATTCGCGACTAACTGGATAAGACGTGATTACGACGAAAGAAAAGTTCGTCCGGGTGCTTTCACGGTAATAAGTGACTTTACCGAAATCGTAAATAATCGATGTTTTGTACGTTCTAATCGAGAAAGTGGCCGCCACGAGGCACTTGGAATGTCAAAATGTGATAGCCTCGATAGATTGCGGGGCGAAAATGAAATGCTGCTTTCCTTAGAGCTGCAGCAAACGGCACGTGTTAACACATTGTTGACCGGTCACGAGTTAACTCATGTTTTCATGGCCAAACGTTGCTGACCGGTCACGAGTTAACTCGTGTTTGCACTTGCGTTGGCTATTTTAATTTTTGAAACGCAGGGCAATATGGAATATAGCACAACTTTGTTCATTGTGTTCAATCGCGTCTGCATTATTATAAAAAAAAAAGTATACCTTTCTTGGTACTGAGGCTTTTATTACAATTCTAGTATTAGAAAGTGTCAAAAACGACGCAACATGACGGTGAAGCATTTTTCAATCAATTGTACGTGAAAGCTTTATATAGTTGCCCGAGTGATTTTTAAATAAGTTGTAGTCATTTAGAAAATAATTATTGAAAAGGAAATAACAAAGGCATGTAGCTCTTTAAAAGGAAAGTGCAATGAAACAAGATGTATGTGCAAAACCTCTTGTCTACATCTACGCGTAAATGACTGCTGTACAGTTAATCATACGAAAAAATATTAAAAGTTACATAGAATTTATGTCCAAAGTTCAATTTGAATTCATTATGCGCGAACAAACTTTATTGAAGGTTATATACATTGTTTCACTTCCATGTTCAGTTACGAAATAATAGCCGGTGACTTGAGACAGCTTTTGCCGAAAATTGCCGGTCAACAATGTGTTAAAATACTGTGTACTCAAATGCTAAACTGCCGCCGTTCTTTTTCCATTTTGACGCCTAGATAAAACGGTGAGCGTTGTTTCTTTACATAGACGTGCGACACTCTTTCATCTCTTCCGGGTATTGACACATACGTACACCTGTAGCTTTGATTTGTCATTGTCAATGTTGTTTCTTTACATAGACATGCGGCACTCTTTAATTTATTCCGGAATATTGACACATCTGTACAAGATAACTTCGATTTGTCACTTAGAGTGTCGGTCGCGTTAATATAATCGCTGAAGACCAGAATAAATATTAAAAACTGTATAGTATGCGAAGCTGCACCACGGCAAACTTGATAAAACAAATTTGACTTCCTATCTTAGTACCAGTCAAACGTCTTATTTTGGGAAACGCTTCAGTATTGCCAATAAATCACCTGTAGTACTGTCAGAATAATTATACACAATCAAAGCGTCCTCTCCTCATAGGAAACTGCGAACTTTCTACAAAATTGCTGTTTCCCACACACCGAAATATTTACACATTTAACCGAAATCGCAATTTGACCCCTGCGCGAAGTATTCCACATCAAACTAACGTCTTTGAGGCTCTAATACGAGGCGCCTATATTCTTCCATCATTAACCCGCTGTCAAAATGTTCACGTCAAACGGACACGAAACCCCGTCAAGCGTTATTTGATTGTACATTAACGACTGGAATAACTACGAAACCACTACCCTTGGAACATCGTATCGTCACAACTACCACGAGACCATAGCCATGCCATTAAGATGACAGTGAAACGCCACGGTAATCTTGAGGAATAATGGAGCCACTCATTAAAAACATATATACCGCGCATAGCACCGCTCCGGCACTTTTTAATTACGCCTTTGACATTTTAGCATGGAAACCGTTGTTAGACGGTTCCCGCGTCGAAGGAAAGTTAAGAGCATTCCATTAATATTTTCACGAGCCCCATCGCCGACACGCACACCACATAACCCACGCGCAGTCACTGACATTTCGCGTTAATTCGGGTTAACCCCTTGTCGTACCAAGAAACTTAGACGATTGCGAGCAAACCCGGTAGAATACGATAATTCATATTTTTAGATGTCGATTACTTACGTGACGTTCGATTTAATGCATTGTATAAAGTATAGTTAAAAAAAAATATATAAAATATAAATATAATACATAAACATGTGTATTGTACAAAATACACATATACTGAATATACTAATAGACAGATAGAAGATACCTAAAAAATATAAGTGATTACATGCAAATACTAATTAACACTATGCCGTCCGGTGGCTCCACGTTGGTGCCATGCGAAAACTATCAAGTAAGTGTCGATGGCACCACGCTGGTGCCATGCAAAAACTATCGGTGTCCAAGTATCCAACAAAATATAAATAAATGGATGGAAGGAAAGTTAAGAGCATTCCATTAATATTTTCACGAGCCCCATCGCCGACACGCACACCACATAACCCACGCGCAGTCACTAACATTTCGCGTTAATTCGGGTTAACCCCTTGTCGTACCAAGAAACTTAGACGATTGCGAGCAAACCCGGTAGAATACGATAATTCATATTTTTAGATGTCGATTACTTACGTGACGTTTGATTTAATGCATTGTATGAAGTATAGTTAAAAAAAATATATAAAATATAAATATAATACATAAACATGTGTATTATACAAAATACACATATACTGAATATACTAATAGATAGATAGAAGATACCTAAAAAATATAAGTGATTATATGCAAATACTAATTAACACTATGCCGTCCGGTGGCTCCACGTTGGTGCCATGCGAAAACTATCGGTATCCAAGTATCCAACAAAATATAAATAAATGGATAAACATATAATACAAAAGAATCTTGCACTTTCGAGAAAATAGAGGGAGAGAATTGAGACATAATAACTGATGATAAGATTAGTAAACAAGAACCTCGGAAAACCGCCGGCGATAAGCGAAATGATCTAAGTCAGTTCTACCGGCGCGAAACGAAAAAATCTATATTTGACGTGCGGACGGCATAGTGTTAACAGAATACAAATAATACTTTAAAGCTGTACTTTATACATAAATAATACTTTGAAAGATATAACAATTTTCGAAGCGTTTACAAATATAACTTCGTCCACAGGATTGCGACAATCTGACGCCCCTAAACAAATTACACTTTGAACAGGAAAAATTAAATCGCACGAAGTGTCGAGAACTTCTGCGGTTGCTTAAGATTTCGCCGCTGTCCCCGCGAAAAATTACCTAATATCTAAAATATCCCCCAAACTTCGAGTCTCACTTATCACGAGCTGGACTTGCCAAGGTACAAAAGGTTAATCTTCGATTCAACTAAACATCACCGACAACCATCTTGTACGCGCGCAGTCAATCGATCGCCGACAAATTCTCACAAATACAAACGCCGTGTGTTCTCCGTAGCACAACCCGCCGACATCGGCGTCGAAGGAATCGTCGTCGATTGTCAAGACTCATCGATCGGCCCGATTGATACAGGAAACGTACTCCTATTGTCGGACAGGAACGGCTTTCTCTCTTTTTCCTTTTCACCCCGCCTTCGCCGCCCTCTTTATCTCACTCTCGACGCCGCATTCTCTCGTCTCCCACCTTTCTCTTTACCTTTCTCCCCGCGAACGATGTTATTCCCGTACAGCTCGCGGCTAGTAAACGGCCCGACCGCTTTGAGAAAGAACCGCTTCGCATCGGAAGTTATTGCTGGCATTGATTAGATATCAAGTATCGCCAAGTCGACGAATGAACGACGAAACCGCAAGTTATCGCGCTCCTTCCTTAGCGGTCTGACAAGGGGTGCGTCAAAAATGGGAGTACGTTGCCAATAGTAGCAGAACTCTGCCAGTTGTGAAAAATGGAGATCAAAATGTGTATGTGTATACTTAACACGTTGACTGCCAAGCGTATTTTGCTATGTTAGAACGGCGATGCATTGAAATACAGCAGAGTATGATTAAATCGTGCAAAATCAAGGTAAGGCAGAGTTGTTAGAAGCCAAGGTATTGAAGCACCGTTCCAATATCAATTGCTTTTACAATATTGCAAATAGGCTTCATTGCAAATTTTTTGAATTTCTAGTAAAATGTTTGCGCTGGTCACCGCATATTTTGCTATGTTAGAACCGCGATGCAATGAAATACAGTGAAATACTGCAAAATGAAGGTATAATTAAATCAATTGCAAAATAAATAGGCGTAATTTAGCATTTTCGAATTTTTGCTATTTAGAACGATGCAATAAAATACTGAGAGTATTCAAATCGAAGCACCGTTCCAATATCAATTGCTTTTACAATATTGCAAATGGGCATTCTTATAAAATATTTTGCGATTTTGCTATTTTTATTGCATTTTTCGTACAAAATTAAGTAAGATTTTCACACCGATATCAATTGCTTTTACAAGACTGCAAATATGCTTCATTGCAATTTTTTTGCATTTCTAATAAAATATTTCGGGCTGGTCACTGCGTATTTTGCTCTGTTAGAACCGCGATGCTGAAATACAGCAGAGTATTTAGAAAATAAAGGTAAAGCCGAATCACCGTTCCATATCAATTGCAATGAAACACGATTTTTTTGCATTTTTAGAGTATGATTAAATCGTGATGCAATGAAATACGAAATGAAAATCATGCGTGAAGGTAACGCAGAGTTGTTAGAAGCCAAAGTATTGAAGCACCGTTCCAATATCAGTTGCTTTTATAAGATTACAAACAGGATTCATTGTGAATTTTTTGCATTTTTAGTAAATTCTTTTGCATCGGTGACCACCGTGGCAGTCAACGTGTTAAGTACTGTATAATTTGCATGATTTTTGTCGAAGCGTACCAGTCGGGTAAAGGGGATAAACGTTTGTTGAGGTTAGAGCAGGGGGTTGAAAACGATACTGACGATTTTGCTTTGTAAGCATTTTTGCTTTTTAGAACTCCTGTGACAAAAAGTATATGCGTACTTTGCCAGAAGTGGTAAGTATGTCATTTTTGGTTCAATTAAGGCGAAAGTTTCTAATAAAAAACCTATTTATAGCAATGGCACACTAGTAAGCAATTATCTTACTTACGGCTAGCACGTTTCAACGAAAACTATGCAATTTGTAGAGTACCCAAGGATATATTACAATCTTTGACATCAATTTCCACAATAAGAGCGGAGTGTTGCCGCTTTTGGCACAACACCCGTATAGAATAGTGATATTTGGCGAATCTGGTACAGTGGGTTTAAAGATACGCGAATTTGTATTAAACTAATTTTATTAAACAGTGCACTATTGTAAAAATATAAATACAACCGTAGCAACAACTAATACAGAACAGAAAATAAATACAATATCCAGGGATTACTAAAACATATAAGATGATCCGCTTCCTACGGTGGCAAAAACGGACTACCCCAAGTCCAAACTGCACCGTCTTTTATTTGCCTCGCGGACTCATTCTAATCTCATCTTCTGCCACTGCAATTCGTACATTCGCAAATGATGTTCGTCCCATTTCTGATACGATACCTCTCTAATATTTTTGACCACCGAATCTCTATACCAAGTATGAACATCACCGACGACCGACAGATCTCATTCTGCTCTTATCAGAGAATTTGGACGTCGTCACTGCGGAAATCCACGTTACTTCATTTGCTGCCTCATTGGAGCAGGAGATAATGGGACATTGCGTCACGAGCACAGAGTCGGCTTCGAGTCCATTTTTGGCCGGAAACGACACGGCCCCGTGTCAACTCGAAAGTTAGCACCGCACCCCGACGTTTTCGGCTTTTCATTTTTTGCACCGTTATTTGTGTACGCGTCCGCTGACTTGCCAATCCGCGTGTCGTGTGGCAAAAATACGTATTGACAGACGTGTACGCGGAAAACGACGCAGCGCACGAAGCCCTCTTTTGCAGCCGTCAGAAGTTGACACCTTCGAATAAACGCGCGTTGGTCCGCGAGAAGTCAAGAGTGCCCGGCGAAGTACTACTGTTAGACCGTAGGGCAAGCTGTAACTCCTTCTCGCGTTTATCTCATGTTTCTCAGGCCGAAGAGTTATAGATAACAGAATATTCACGTTTAGAAAACCGATCAGCCGGGAACCATAAGACCCCCTGTGAATTATGAGAGTAAGTCAAATATTCCACTCACCAAAAAGGAGCAGTCTGATCGGTTACCAACGCGAACGTTTTAACACGTTGACAGCTATGGTGGTCATCGGTGACGGGCGCAAAAAGTCTCACGAAACATTCAAAAAATACCCAATCGGTAGCATTTATCATTTTGTAAATGCAATTAATATTAGTGATTCAATTCTTTGGTCTCCGATACCTTCGCATTATTTTCATTTTTCACATTTCAATCATATGCTGTAGTACTTCATCATGTTGCGGTTTTAACACTTTACCGACCGTTATTGACTGAAGATGCCATTCACTAACGACCGACTCTGTTTCGGATATCGCGCAGGAATTCTGTATGTGCCTATTTGTAAAGCTATATAACTGAAAAATACTGAATGTGTTGATGAGAATCCTTTGGTTTCAAAGCAGTGTAATTTTATTGTCATTTAGAATTGTCATAATATCATCTAATATTTATTTTATCTAATATAACCGTCGACCACTGAAAAGCCGATTAATCGGCTACCAGTAAATAGCAGTTGGAACCGAAAAGTCAACTAATCGGCTAGCGGTCGTTAAAGTGTTAACACTTTGACTGCCATGATGGTCACCGGTGACCGACGCAAGAGATTTTACTGAAGATCCAAAATATTCGCAATGGGTAGCAATAGTTATTTTATAAATGCAATTATTGTTAAAATAGTGACGTAATCCTTTGGTCTCCAGTACCTGCACATTATTTACATTATGTCATAATATCATCTAATTTGTAGTATTTCATAGCATCGCCGTTCTAATATAGTAAAATACTCTTGGCAGTCAACGTGTTAATACTTTAACCGCCATGGTGGTCACCGGTGGTCGGCGCAAGAGATTTGACTGAAGATCCAAAATATTCGCAATGTGTAGCAATTATTATTTTATAAACGCAGTTGTTATTAGAATAGTGATGCGACCCTTTGGTCTCCAATACTTGCATATTATTTACATTTTTCATAATTCAGTGGAACGCTGCAGTATTTCATAGCATCGCCGTTCTAATATAGTAAAATATGCTTGGCAGTCAACGTGTTAAGTATATACAGAAGGTAGATCTAGCGCTCGAGGACTCAGATCTAGAAGTGCATTTCGGCCAGAACAGATCATTTGCGTAGCTGAACCTCTCAGTTGTCACATTGTAACCGCACGCTATTCTCAAATAAACCTTAAATTGCACCACCCCTCGCGGAATACCCATAGGATCGCGCCGAAAGCGAAACCGCGTGGAAATTTTCGTTCGGAACGAGAACTTCGGCTGGACGATGACATCCTTTTGCAACGGACGTGCGTGACGCGCCGCGAGGCTGGTCGACTCTAAAACTTTACACCTAACTAAAGACTCCTATATCCGGCTAAAAGGCATTATCCATTGAGAGCCGAGCCAGGTGCGTCGGCGAAATGGGAAATTGATGGCGAGCGGGGAAACAGAAAGTACCGTATTTCACGTTGAAAAGTGAAAAGACCAGGAGAGGCTTTTGCGACCATTGAGGTCGAAGCCGCCTGCACCCGCGGAGGCACATTTCATTTCAGCGATGCGCCGAAGCGAGACGAAACTTCCGAGATCCTCCCGGTGTTTGTTAACCAGTTAGCCGATTCGAGCTCCGCGAAAAGTGTGAACCGAAAATGCGTCGCAAGAAGCAAGCGATGATAAGTATACACGTCATATGTAGGGAATGTATAGCTGTTATAATATATAATTGAGCTGTTTATTTTGAAAGTGGCCTAACTCCGTTTTTCAATTTTTTCCGGTTACCATGGTTACATGTACAAATTCGTGTTATTTATCAGTAAATGTTATTTATTTCGATTTGAAGATAAACGGAGTTAGACCACTGTCAAAATAAACGGCTCAATTAGGGTGTAATTAAATGTCTGTAGCTTTTTTCATTTTATCGGTGACAGGGCTTTTTGATAGCTGTCCTGAGGTGATGGATATGCGGAAAAGTTATTTGTTCAGTTGTTAAAGAGTGTTATTATGATAAATTACTGCACCGATGACGTACGCGGGATAACTATCCAAATCGATAAATCTTACCCAATCCCTATACTATATTTATTGACAACACATAAAATGATCGAAAAGAAAAATATCGACACAGTATTTTGTGGATATTTAGATGAACTTCAATTCCGAATTTATGTATCATTTTAGGTGTCATAAATCCATTATTTTATTTTTCAATATTTTCCGGTTACCATGGTTACATGTACAAATTCATGTTATTTATCAGTAAATGTTATTTATTTCAATTTGAAGATAAACGGAGTTAGGCCACTTTCAAAATAAACGGCTCAATTAGGGTGTAATTAAATGTCTGTAGCTTTTTTTCATTTTATTGGTGACAGGGCTTTTTGATAGCTGTCCTGAGGTGATGGATATGTGGAAAAGTTATTTGTTCAGTTGTTAAAGAGTGTTATTATGATAAATTACTGCGCCGAAGACGTACGCGGGATAATTATCCAAATCGATAAATCGCACCCAATCCCTATACTATATTTATTGACAACACATAAAATGATCGAAAAGAAAAATATCGACACAGTATTTTGTGGATATTTAGATGAACTTCAATTCCGAATTTATGTATCATTTTAGGTGTCATAAATCCATTATTCCATTTTTAGATTTCGATGAAGACACGGACACTAAGAAGTAAAATATATTTCCAACGTATAATTACATATGTTTTAAATATCCTTTTAGCCTAGAAACTTGCTATTCCTATTTCTTTGAAGTTTCACTTCTAACAGACATGGCGGCCACGCACCCTCTTTTTCATAATAATTATTTATATTCCTTCCTTTGTTTTATTTTGTCTAGACTTTGAAGAGTCTCAAAATCTTGAAATTTCAGAATGTATGAATAAAAAAAAATGGCTAACTTTTTTTCAGGTCTTTGCTCTTCAGTACCCATTTCCCCACTATGACGATTATCGATCACGAGAGCCTGAGCGCCTTATCACAATGCACGACAGCAATAGCAACAGTAAAACTAGTAACAGAAATGGTTATCGCCGCTATAAAATTGCATTCTAAACTTCAGTTCGGCGCCGTCTGGTAAATCAAAGCTACCCGATGAGCGAGAAATACGAATAGCCGCACCGGCGTCAAAATGTTAAACAGCATCTTGCAAATACTTTTTCGCGTGACGACCATACTCATCAAAACGGAAAATATTGCCATTTTATCGCGACGAGTATCCTCATCAATAACAATTAACTGGTAAAAATGGCAGGGTTAATTTCTTTACTGCTGATTTCAACCTTATCAAAGTATCTGAAATAATACCCCTTTTTATGATTGAAATGTAGGATTTATTTGTTACGTCGGCATATTTCGGGACCACACGGGTTCCCGATGCTGGAGTCTGTAATATTTATAAATATGTTTTAATATCTTGTGGCAAAGTTTTCTCTCGGGTGCCGGTGGTTTATTTGACTATATACATTTACGCTTGATTTTCGGCCTATTTTATATTGCTCGCATTAGAGGCAATGCAGTCAGGGAATCCCTCCCTTACGTATGCATCGTATATACGTATATATTCGGTTGACGTCAGCTCCGTTCCTTTGTTTACCTTTGGTAGAAACGTCAATTCTACACACACATACGAAACTTACATAAGGAAAGTGATCCCCCGCCGCATCCCATCTACTGCGTGCAATATAAAATACATCGAAAGTCAAATAAAATCTCATATACTTAAACCACCGGCGCATGAGGATGACCATCCCAGAAAAGAACGATGTCACAGGACATTAACACGTTGACTGCCAAGCGTATTTTGCTATGTTAGAACTGCGATGCGATGAAATACTGCAGAGTTTGAATAAATCGTACAAAATTAAGATAACGCAGTTGGAAGTCCAAATATTGAAGCACCGTTCCAATATCAATTGCCTTTACAAGATTGCAAATAGGCTACATTGTGAATTTTTTGCATTTTTAGTAAAATATTTTGCACCGGTCACCGCGTATTTTGCTATGTTATAATCGCGATGCGATGAAATATTGCAGAATATGATTAAATCGTGGAAAATGAAGGTAACGCAGAGTTGTTACAAGCCAAAGTATTGAAGCACCGTTCCAATATCAATTGCTTTTACAAGATTGCAAATAGGCTACATTGTGAATTTTTTGCATTTTTAGTAAAATATTTTGCGCCGGTCACCACGTATTTTGCTATGTTAGAACCGCGATGCGATTAAATACTGCAGAATATGATTAAATCGTGCAAAATGAAGGTAACGCAGAGTTGTCAGAAGCCAAAGTATTGAAGCATCGGTCCAATATCAATTGCTTTTACAAGATTGCAAATGTGCTCCATTGCAAATTTTTTGCATTCTTAGTAAAATCTTTTGCACTGGCACCGTGTATTTTGCTATGTTAGAATCCTAATGCAATGAAATACTGCAGAATATGATTAAATCGTGCAAAATGAAGGTAACGCAGAGTTGTTAGAAGCCAAAGTATTGAAGCACCGTTCCAATATCAATTGCTTTACAAGATTGCAAATAGGCTTCATTGCGAATTTTTTGCATTCTTAGTAAAATATTTTGCACTGGTCACCGCATATTTTGCAATGTTCGAACCGCGATGCGATTAAATACTGCAAATGATTAAATCGTGCAAAATCAAGGTAAGGCAGAGTTGTTAGAAGCCAAAGTATTGAAGCATCGTTCCAATATCAATTGCCTTTACAAGATTGCAAATAGGCTACATTGCGAATTTTTTGCATTTTTAGTAAAATATTTTGCGTCGGTCACCGCGTATTTTGCAATGTTCAAACCGCGATGCGATGAAATACTGCAGAGTATGATTAAATCGTACAAAATTAAGCTAACGCAGAGTTGTTAGAAGCCAAAGTATTGGAGCACCGTTCCAATGTCAATTGCTCTTACAAGATTGCAAATAGACTTTATTGCGAATTTTTTGCATTTTTAGTGAAATCTTTTGCATCGGTCACCGGTGACCACCATGGCAGTCAACGTGTTAAAATAGCCACCACTAAAAATACTCTAATAAGCACACAATACAATTCAGCGCACACTGACACACTTGCAAGTATTACAGACGCCTGCATCAAGAACCTGTCTGGATCCCGTGGAACCTGTGTGGATCCCCACAAATAAATCCTGCACCCAACCATAAAAAGACGTATTATCTGAAACGAAATTGCAGGTGCCATGAATGCGACCGCGTCTCATCCTTCTGTCTACACCGCCACCTGCCGCAACATCGGCTTCCCTTTCTGGCCGCAGAACGAAGTAAGCCGGCAAGTCGAATGAATTTAGGCTGGCCAGGCCGCAGAAGCCGAATTTCCTCTGACACCGTTCGTGTCCAACAACATTCGCGAACCTATCCTGTTGTTTCGCGCACACGCGATATTCTCAGACGTGACTCAACAGACTCGGCGATCCGGGAAGACCATCGACGAGGGATACACGCGCGGGCGTTTTTGTTTTGCGTGCCAATCGATTCGCTAACGCCGTTTGGATCTCAGCCAGAAGAAACTGAAATGTAATTAAATCTTTAGACAGCCGGGGCCGCGGAGTGTGCTAGTCCGGGATGAGGCGGAAAAGTTGGCCTCGCGAATCCGCACTTTTTGCCCGAGTAAATGGGCTTAAGGCACTGCGGTATCGGGATATGATGTGTGCTTTATCGGGCTCGTCGACGGAAACGGGCCGAATGTTTATTTATGAACGGGGTACATTTTCCGAACGGAACGAGAGAGACGGAGTTAAGATATGCATGTGCGGCGTGGAGTGCATGACTTCCGCGAGACGGCCGGGGTATTTTCATCGAACTGAGTTGTTCGAGACTTTTGTTACTGTCGACACTGTTTCGACACTATCAGCGATGTGGTATAATATCTAGGTATACGAGGAACGGAGGTACTTTTATTCTGACTGTTTGGTTTGTTTATGGAAGCAGTAAATGCACGTGTTTTGAAACGTCAAGGGGTTCCTTTTCAGGAGCCTTAACACGTTGACTGCCGCGGTGGTCAACGGTCACCGGTGCAAAAGATTTTACTAAAAATGCAAAAAATTCGCAATGAAGCCTATTTGCAATCTTGTAAAAGCAATTGATATTGGAACGGTGCTTCTAATAATTCTGTGTTACCTTCATTTTTCACGATTTAATCATACTCTGCAGTATTTCATCGCGTCGCGATTCTACCATAGCAAAATGCGCGATGACCGGTGCAAAAGATTTGACTAAAAATGCAAAAAATTCACAATGAAGCCTATTTGCAATCTTGTAAAAGCAATTGATATTGGGACGGTGCTTCTAATAATTCTGTGTTACCTTCATTTTGCACGATTTAATCATACTCTGCAGTATTTCATCGCGTCGCGATTCTACCATAGCAAAATACGCGGTGACCGGTGCAAAAGATTTGATTAAAAATGCAAAAAATTCACAATGAAGCCTATTTACAATCTTGTAGAAGCAATTGATATTGGACCGATGCTTTAATACTTTGACGTCTAATAACTCTGCGTTACCTTCATTTTGCACGACTTAGTCATACTCCGCAGTATTTCATCGCATCGCGGTTCTCACATAGCAAAATAAGCGGTCACCAGTGCAAAAGATTTTACTAAATATGCAAAACATTCGCCATGTAGCCTATTTGCAATCTTGTAAAAGCAGTTGATATTGGACCGATGCTTCAATACTTTGGCTTCTAATAACCCTGCGTTACCTTTATTTTGCACGATTTAGTCATACTCTGCAGTATTTCATCGCATCGCGGTTGTCACATAACAAAATACATTTGGCAGTCAACGTTTTAACAGGTGTATAATTTGATACTGCAGGAAGTACTATATAAGAAATACAACTTCTTATAGTATAACATTTAATATTCGAACAATTATGAATTAAAATATATACAAAAATAAAAATGTGTATTATAAGAAATAGAGTTACTTATATAGTATTTCTTATAGTATAACTTCCGTATGTTATAGTCAATAGATAAAAACGTGGTGAACATTCATTACATTGTAAGTAAAAGAACACTTAGGAAGTCTTCTGATCAAGGCTCAAACAAAAAAAAACTTAGAATTATCGAAATGTTTTACGACTCTCGTTTTTCTTCACAATTACCCAATTGTAAAATAATATGTACTAAAGCAATTAAGTCGAGCAGAACGTAGTTAAAACTTCTATAGATAACAAGTTCTTGTCGTCCATAGCCAAAGGAAATATTTGCCTTACGAATTCATTTTTCTTATAAATAACCTACTTTTGAAACGTAAACATACTCCGCTGGAGTGCAATCTTGAGTGAAAACCTCAACGGACCTTTTTGCAAAGTACCAGAAGAGCAGGGTTAGGTTATCCATAAACGATAAAGTGTGGCCAGATTATCCAGGTTGGGATTAGGTTATCTATAAACAACGAAACTCTTGCCGTTGACGATCAAAGAAACGAATATCCGTCACAGGCTCGTTCTACGATTTTCGTTTCTCCCGACGATAACCTAATTTCAACCCCGTAACATATTAAATCAATATGCACCCTTAACGAGTCGGCACATCAACGACGTTTTACTTTCGGTACCCGGCACAGAGAACTTCATGCATCGCCAACGACTCGAAAGATCTTCCGACTGAACACGAAAAACCTATATAGGTCATCCTCGTGACGATAATAAGCGGCAGATCGTAATCAACAGCACACCCACGATAGCATTAGGGTAATTCGCGTTAGACCCCCGAGGTAACGATGATCGACTATCATGAAAAGTGCATTGTTTGACGAGCGTGCCCGTCGAAGTAGAAAACAGTCTGAACCACCGTGCAATTACCGTCTCACTCGTCTCTTATCGCCCAGTGCCCAATGAAGCGCCGTTGTCACACGAGGGAGACGCGTACGGAAAGAAAGTAGCCAAAACTAATCCCGCTGTCCCGAACTTCCAACAACCCGCGACACTTGGGCAACATTTAATCGGACGTTCCCTTTCACGCTATCGAGCGCGTCGCGCACCGTAGTACTGACCGACTCCTGCATATATATACGCACGCGGCCACGTACAGTGCACCCAATTGACAACACACAACAGACGCGAAATTTGCCCTAGCGGCTCCTTTCGCCGCTGCCGGATGCAACCCCGCAAGACTCCGAAATCTATCGAATCGATACAATCTCCGGATGCACCGTCGATGCACCCGTTCGACTCCGAATCGTACACACAACACCGCCGTAGAACGCGCGTCCCGTGCGCGATTTATGGGGCCGCTCGATGCGACTACGAATCGCTACGTGCACCACTCCTGGCGCACGTGTTTTTCCCTTCGCAAAAAGTCAGGACTGCGCCCGAAGCCGCAAGCGTGCTCTAGTAGTCTCTTACCCGTCGCTCCTTAGCTGCACATCCTCGTGGACGATGTTTTGAAGTGCGGCCCCACGGCTAGGCGCCGCAAGCTTTTCGCCGACACCGAGAAACTTTCCGAGTCACTTCCCGGCAGCGATTGTCACTGTTTCTGCTTGAACACGTTCACTCCCTTGTTCGCGTGCCCGTGCGCTCGCCGACGCGTTTAACGCCCAGGGCCGATCCTCGGGCGAAGCAAATTTTCGGACTCCGACGCGGAAAACATGCCAGTGTGACCGAGGCGCGACAGAAGTTATGGGTGCAGCTTCTGCACACGCGACACCGTGGGATACGTGGCGGTCACAGTTCGAGTGTCGGTGGTCGAAAAGCGGCTCGGCTGGCAGTACTGCTCCCCTAATGGCAAGGGACAAAAACGTGCTGCACGCCACTTCGACTAACAGTAAACGCCCTGCTCGAGGGACAGCATCCGACTAGCCACTGGCGTGCGGAACGACTGTGCGCCATAGGCTACGCAGCGAGTCAGAGAGGGTGACGCCTCCTTCTCCGATCGACACCCGGTAGCCAGAGCCCTCACGAGAGGAGAGGGAAAGAGGGAAAGTGACGAGAGGAGAGGTCTGCAACATCGACCGGTCCACGAAGTGGAAAGACGGACGTTGGCCCGATTCAAATGTCGCGGCGCCACGCGACGTTGGCCCAAAATTGTCTTCATCTACACCGGTCAAGATTTTCTACACCCTGTAGCCAGAGCCCTGTCGAGAGGAGAGGGAAAGAGGGAAAGTGGAAAGACGGACGCAACGGTGGCCGGTCAAGATTTTCTAGAACGTCTGCAACATCGACCGGTCCACGAAGAGTGCTGACTTGGTACGCGCTTCTCGAAGGAAGGGCTCAATTATCGACGTTGGCCCGATTCAAATGTCGCGGCGCCAAAATCATCCCATTCTTCATCTACGCTCTCTGCATAGGGTTCGATCAGTGACGCCTCCTTCTCCAATCAACACACAGTAGCCAGAGCCCTGACGAGAGGAGAGGGAAAGAGGGAAAGTGGAAAGACGGACGCAGCGGTGGCCGGTCAAGATTTTCTAGAACATCTGCAACATCGACCGGTCCACGAAGAGTGCTGACTTGGTACGCGCTTCTCGAAGGAAGGGCTCAATTATCGACGTTGGCCCGATTCAAATGTTGCGGCGCCAAAATCATCCCATTCTTCATCTACGCTCTCTGCATAGGGTTCGATCAGTGACGTCTCCTTCTCCGATCGACAGCGGTAGCCAGAGCCCCGACGAGAGGAGAGGGAAAGAGGGAAAGTGGAAAGACGGACGCAGCGGTGGCCGGTCAAGATTTTCTAGAACATCTGCAACATCGACCGGTCCACGAAGAGGGCTGACGGGGTACGCACTTCTCGAAGTAACGGCGCAATTATCGACGTTGGCCCGATTCGAACGTCGCGGCGCGAAAATCATCCCATCCTTCATCTACGGTCTCTGTATAGGCTTCGATTAGTGACGCCTCCTTCTCCAATCGAGACCCGGTAGCCAGAACCCTGACGAAAGGAGAGGAAAAGTGGAAAGACGGAAGCAACCGTGGCCGGTCAAGATTTTCTAGAACATCTGCAACATCGACCGGTCCACGAAGAGGGCTGACAGGGTACGCACTTCTCGAAGTAACGGCTCAATTATCGACGTTGGCCCGATTAGAACGTCGTGGCGCGGAAATCATCCCATCCTTCATCTACGGTCTCTGTATAGGCTTCGATTAGTGACGCCTCCTTCTCCAATCGAGACCCGGTAGCCAGAACCCTGACGAAAGGAGAGGAAACGTGGAAACACGGAAGCAACCGTGGCCGGTCAAGATTTTCTAGAACATCTGCAACATCGACCGGTCCACGAAGAGTGCTGACTCGGTACGTATTTCTCGAAGCAAGGGCTCAATTATCGACGTTGGCCCGATTCGAACGTCGCGGCACGAAAATCATCCCATCCTTCATCTACCGTCTCCGCTTTACATGCATAGGCTTCGGTTAGTGACGCCTCCTTCTCCGATCGACACTCGATAGCCAGAGTCCTAAAGAAAGGAGAGGAAAAGTGGAAAGACGGATGCAAAGCTGGCCGGTCAAGATTTTCTAGGACATCTGCAACATCGACCGGTCCACGAAGAGTGCTGACTCGGTACGCGCATCTCGAAGGAAAGGCTCAATTGCACGCGCCTTAATTATCGACGTTGGCCCGATTTGAACGTCGCGGCGCGAAAATCATCCCATCCTTCATCCACGGTCTCCGCATAGATTTCGATTAGTGACGCCTCCTTCTCTAATTGATCCCCGGTAGCCAGAGCCCTGACAAAAGGATAGGGAAAGAGGGAAAGTGGAAAGACGGATGCAAGGCTGGCCGGTTAACATTTTCTTGAACATCTGTAACATCGACCGGTCCACGAAGAGGGCTGACTCGGTATGCGCTTCTTGAAGCAACGGCTCAATTGCACGCGCCTCAATATTCAAACGTCGCGGCCCAAAAATCATCCCATTCTTTATCTACGGTCTCCGCTTTACACGCATAGGCTTCGATTAGTGACACAGGGTAGCCAGAACATAAACGAAAGGAGAGGGAAAGAGGGAAAGTGGAAAGACGGACCCAACGGTAGCCGGTCAAGATTTTCTAGAACATCTGCAACATCGACCGGTCCACGAAGAGTGCTGACTCGGTACGCGCTTCTTGAAGAAACGGCTCAATTATCGACGTTGGCCCGATTCGAACGTCGCGGCGCAAAAATCATCCCAACCTTCATCTACGGTCTCCGCTTCACACGCATCGGCTTCGATCAGTACCAAAAATCGACTAGCCGGAGAATGCGACTTTGACACGGAAATTCCACAGGACTAACTTCTCCTAATATCACCGTACGGAAAAGGATGTCATCGCACGATTTCTCTAGCGTTTCCGCTTGAAACGCTTCGATTACTGCCGCCCGGAAGTCAACTGCTCGACCTGGATCGATGAATTACGCGTTATGCTAATTTCGTGAATGCGATAACCACCGAACGTGATTCCGCAGGGTCCGCTATCGCATTGCACTCTTCTCCGCAAGGTGTCGGCGCCGAAGGATTAAGACGTCCATTGTGCTCCGCTCTACTTGTCATCTATGTTTTAACAGCTGCTATAGAGACAGTGACATTAGTATTGAACAAGCACTGGTCGCGTGCGTGTTGGCGGTTGATATTAGTTCCGCGATGTTCGTGTGTAACCGCAATACGGCTTAGCCTGCGGCAGCAGAGTGCGATGTACGTCGTCTCCTGGTCGTGCGCTCTAGGTCGGTGCATCAAAATGGCAAGGCCGGAACGACGTTTGTTCCTCGGCCGGGGCTGAAGCGAGCGGGCGCGTATTCTTTCGGCGTCGAAACGAATGCAACGGTGCTTATATGATCCCGAGGTGAGTTGGCTAATAGAATATCAAATGCCTCCGACGTCAGCCTTTGTTTTAATGCATTTCCGCCCATGTAGGCTGCGTTATCGCAGTGCAGCGTTAATTGGAGGCGATAAGTTCTGGCATGTCGTTCTTTTAATATGCACAACGTGTGCTCGTGACAGAGAGTGCCGTGCAGGGAGTTAATGCTACACGAAGCCTACGGCTACCGCTTTCCAGCGTTTACCGTCAGTTATAACGTTTTCATGGCGACGCATGAAGGTAATTGTAATAGTAACGCGGGACATACGGTGCTTGACCTAAATTTCGGCGATGGTAGCTTAATACTGTTTGCGCTAGGATTTGTTTGAGACGCTTTATGCAGATGATTGCTCGTCGGCGGCTTATTGAGAAACACCACTGGCCACTGTGGACAAAGTGGTAGCTGTTAAGAAACGATGATAGCGGAGTTAATGTTTAACGTTATCGTCTCCACGCACGCCGTAATGAAACGCTCGCTGATATGGGAATTGCTTTCGGTTTCTTTACTTTGACAGACTGGTGAAACATCCTTATTCAGTTCGGACTGGACGTTGTAAACTTATGGTATTTTTGTCATACACTTTACGATATCGACGAAGTTTAGCATAGGTATCATATCAAAATTTCAGAAAAAAACGGTGGTGGAATAACTTAGTTATAGGCAATCTAAATAACAAAAAGTGTTCTGTTTGCCAGCATATGTTTTGTCTGCTTAAGCCAGCTTTATACATTAAATGTATCATATTTAATGCAAATTTTACACCGTAATGTAAGAATATATCACCCGGTACAAAATACAATTTTTCATAAGATGGAATATAACAGTTTATTTCAATAAAAGCTTTTCATATTGCATTGTTACAAAAATTAATCATTATTTATAGGGGTTGCGGCTATTGTGTAAGATGTAATCAATTTTTTTACTTGCATCATTTTTTTAAGTAACGCCCATTTATTTTGTGTTACTAGGAACAAGGATGTCAAAGCGGTTGAGGTTCTATGGTCTGGTAGGCCTGGTGTCTCTCTGCATCTTCTTCCTAGTATTTAATCAACGCTACAGCAGCTATCTTGAGCATCGACTGCAGCCGGTGTTATCGGTCAGTAAAAATTCGGAGGTGGGGATTGCCCTAAATTGAGTCACGCCAAACACGCTCTTTCTGATGGTAAAGTCTAACTTTTGCACCTAACTTTTTTCCATTTTTTACACTAACAGTATAACTCGCAAACTACAAAAAAAATGGGCAACTCTCTTTCTCCCTGTTTCAGATTCTTCACTCCCCTCCTTTTCCTGGTATTATGACCACTAATTATTAACATTTATATTACACAGATGTAACAGGATCTAAATTCACTTCCGGAAATGTGTTAAAATTTAGCAGTGCATACAGGTTTTGACAGATATGCGCTATTTATGTTTCTTAAATACACTGACCATATTAAGCAATAATCTATTTTAGTATATTCAGAGTATTAATAACATAAGAACGGATGCAAACAATTGCAAGGAAAAGTTATATTTTCCTGTAAATATAATATACAATTACATGTTATGTGTATTTATGAATAAAAGGAAACCATAGTCATAACATGATAGAAACTTAATTGTATTGTGTTAAATTTTTATGTATTGTTGAATGTAATCTGCATCAAAACAGAAGTTTTACAAGTTTAAGACGAGTTTACGTAATAAATTCTTACAGTGTTATAATAACTTTGCTAATTTTAAATACACTTCAATGTAACAAACAGTAATAAATAGTTCGATATTCCTACATATTGCTCTGTTTGCACCTACGCACAATATTCTAACAAGCTACGTAGAGAAAAAGGGAGAAAGATGCTATCACTGTCACATCAGTGGTCTTGCTGTTTTACAAGCACTGGTGCACAATTAAAAAGCTAAACTTTCATGCTTTCTTCACTGTAGGATGTTGAGATAAGGCCAAGGATCATCAAATTCCAAGAACCAGTAACGGTAAGCAATATATGCATGCGCATAAGAGTTTGTAAATAATATTCAATGTTATTATTAAAATCAGAACATAATCTGATATGTAGTAAGTATATGAAATTGTAATAACAAAAGCTAGTATAAAAAATTGGTATTTACAAAACTGCCATTATTTATCATTTGTTTTAGATGTGCGTGTTATTAATATTTTTCTTGGATAATGTCTTACTATGGCTTACTAAGCCACAGGAATATTGTATTTAGTTTTGTCTTCACTAAAATTTGTTCAGTCTTTAATCAACTTTGTGTTCTCTTTAACATATTTAAATTTACAGTGGCATTCATTTGTTTCTAATATATGTATGTTTATCACTACCAGCAGATAAAATCCTTGATACTTTCTATTTGATTGCACTAACTTCAAATATGACTATCAATTTGTACTGTGTGTTTTAGAATGTACTGTGCATTATATGCATACACTCCCCTTGTTTGATTATGGTATAAATTTACTTATGGTCATGTTGCTTTCTAACACATCCACGCAAACTACAACTAACTTAAGTTTATGGTATTATATGTACTTTGTTCCATGTAAAAACAGCTTAATTATAGGAGAGCTACGTGTATAGCATTAACAAGTAAACGCATTCTGATTATAGGCATATATTAAGGGATCTTCTGACAACATGACATTTGTTGAAATTCAAGAAGTTGTAGATCAGCAGAGAAGATCCATTGAGAGAGATATGGATGGCTATGAATATGCAAATGGCAAATATGGAATTAATGTTAGGTAAGCGCTCAAAGTCCGCTGTTCGAATGAATGCCTTATTTATAAGTTTGTCATTGAGGCTTAAAGTTCATTTTCGACAGGATCTTAATCTTTAGCGTTTTAAGTGCAGTTGTTAATTTTCGATAGCAGTCTCGGAACAATACTCCGCAACTAATACTATTAACTAACTAAAATGTGTTCAAGAAAAGAAACTGTCAAGTACTCTTGCTAGCAGATTATTAAACGAGAATATATATGACTATCATAAGTAAATACATCTCGAGTGCCACTCGACGTCGCATTACTGCAGTAATTAATTTTATCAGGGTACACACGATATCGAGTGGTAGAAATGAAATTGAAACTGAAAAAAGTGGCAAATCCAAATGATCCTTGGACGACGTAGCGCAAATTGGCAGCGTTTTAATAATAATTTTCGTATGCATACAGTAAACTGGACGATTTATTGATGGACAAAGGCGGCAGACCAATTCGCAGTGTCATTCTGACAAGTTGGAGAAGTGGTAGCACGTTTCTAGGCGACGTTGTTAACGCGCATCCGGCAAATTTCTATCATTACGAACCGTTGCTCGACTTCGGAATAGTACAAATCAGAGGCCCACCGCTCGCAGACGAAGCCCTCAAAAATATTGAATCACTGTTGAAGTGCGATTATAGCAATCTCGGTAAGTTTGAGAAGTATCAGTTGTATCAATATCAATCGCTAATAGAGTTTTAACCCTTCTTTGCATGATGGTGGAAATTTCCATCATAACATTGAATGCCCAAAAATTATATAAAAGAACAAGTTCACTTTAATCTAACTTTGCATGATGATGGAAATTTCCATCATATCGTTTTTTGCTAAATTTATACCATAAATATATACTAAGATTTTTTTAACCATTTTTCCTTTAATTTTGAACATGAATTATATCACCTTGATTTATTTCACCGATAAAGAAAAAATCATGCAAAGAAGGGTTAAATATTTACGCGTACACATTTGCACGATTCCGACATAATCGTTTCAGATCGGTACCTGAATTTTGGAAAAACTCATCCCTGGGTCTTCAATCACAATACTCATTTATGGCGGCAGTGCCAAGCGCATAAAAGGATATGCTGGGAGCCTCCTTTCGTCTCGAAATTTTGTCGGTTATTTCCATTCCAGTCAATGAAGCTCGTTCGACTTAGATTACGCGCAGCGGAAAAGCTCTTAACTGATGAAGGGTAAAGATTCACTGGTTATAACGGATGAGTCATGAGAACGGTTGGATCGTAGTCACTAAAGAACATAGTTAACACAGTGAGACATGAATTATTTCAATTCTTCAGACTGGGAATACGGTTGGTACTGTTAGTGCGCGACCCGAGAGGGATCTTACAATCAAGAAAACATCGAGAATGGTGTCCTGCCAAACCAGATTGCTCAGATCCTGCTTTAGTCTGCGCTGATATGGTGTCAGACTTCAGCGCTGCTGTACGACTGATAAAAAAATATCCCCGTTCTTTTAGGTAAGTTCAACTCAGACGTCTCCGTTCGCAAGCCATCGTTAACACGTTCACTGCCAGACCGTTTTTTGAAGACTTTCCGTTCAGGCCGCGTGGGGCGTGTGCGCCCCATTATTTATTTCGTTTCTGGCTTATGGCTTACAATAATTAAGATAGTGCAAAAATCATAATTGTCAAGGAAATGGTGTATAGTTTAATATGCATAATACATCAAACCAATAAATTTATTTTTCTAGGAATTAGTTTAACCCTTTGAGTGCTATGGACGCATATATGCGTCCGCCGAAATCTGTCGGTGTCGACTATGGGCGCATATATGCGTCCCCAATCGTTTCGATTTCTCACCTACTGTAGCCAAAATTATAAATGTATGAAATTAATACAGATCCGTTCTTTATCAGATAATTTTCTTGCATTATTTAATTTGGCGTAAATACAGAATTATCATTAAAACTTATTTGCGCCTTAAATAATCGATCAGTAGAGTTCACACTAGCGAAAAGTGTTTCGTCCTCAGCGAGCGCTTTGGCCAAAAGTATTCAGCACTCAAAGGGTTAATAAAGACCTGACTGAACATTACTATGCCAAGCGAGTTGCACCCAACATAAGTTCAAAATATAATATTTTAGTTAAATTCAAGTTTGTATGCAATTACAAAGGGATTTTACGATGAACTTTGTTAAAACATGGTAAACATAAGTGTGGTTTATCCACACAACTATCGCAGAATGTTTTTGTACGTAATATGTACAAATGTAACATGTACGTAATATGTACGTTTAACACACTGAACTATAAATCAATCCCAGCTTCAGTGAAGCAGTAAGTATTGTATTAACACTTTGACTGCCACGGTGGTCACCGGTGACTGGCACAAAAGATTTTACTAACAATGCAAAAAATTTGCAATCTTGTAAATGCAATTGATATTGGAACGGTGCTTCAATATTTTGGCTTCTAATAGCTTTGCATTACCTTAATTTTGCACGATTTAATCATACTCTGCAGTATTTAATCGCATCGCGGTTCGAACATTGCAAAATACGCGGTGACCGGCGCAAAATATTTTACTAAAAATGCAAAAAATTCACAATGTAGCCCATTCGCAATCTTGTAAGAGCATTTGATATTGGAGCGGTGCTTCAATATTTTGGCTTCTAATAGCTTTGCATTACCTTCATTTTGCACGATTTAATCATACTCTACAGTATTTCATTGCATCGCGGTTCGAACATTGCAAAATACGCGGTGACCGGCGCAAAATATTTTACTAAAAATGCAAAAAATTCACAATGTAGCCCATTCGCAATCTTGTAAGAGCATTTGACATTGGAACGGCGCTCCAATACTTTGGCTTCTAACAACTCTGCGTTACCTTAATTTTGTAAGATTTAATCATACTCTGCAGTATTTCATCGCATCGCGGTTCTAACATAGCAAAATACGCTTGGCAGTCAACGTGTTAACGACACGCGAATAAATGACTG
Organism: Cryptocheilus praepositus; assembly: GCA_033815515.1. NCBI lineage: Eukaryota > Metazoa > Arthropoda > Insecta > Hymenoptera > Pompilidae > Cryptocheilus > Cryptocheilus praepositus. Next base: position 7,386,257 of record JAWWQZ010000303.1, on the reverse strand, counting down.
ATCGAAATACGAGGAATGCAGTTAAAACAAGTTACGGTTAAAAAAAAATTGTCCATCATGCGTATACGCCCCACGATTAAATGAGGGCATCAGTAATAGTATTAAGATGCCCATAATTGACTGCATAATGAATTTTTAAAAAATTCTTCATTTTACAATGATAATACCAAATGGCTTGAACGGAAAGTTAATTATAAATAAAAAGGCACGGAACGTGTTAATAAAATCGCATGTATTCAGGCTTACAATGACATAACAGCAAAATCTTGAGTTAACATACCGCGCAGATCGGAGATTGCCTGACACATTTCGTATATTAAACTCGACAGAGTCGTGCGCTACGAAGATTTGTCTGTAGACCCATACAGACACGTGAAGGAGTTGTACAGTTTTTACGGGTTAGACTTTCATCCGAACGTGAAAAGGTTTTTGGACACTCACACGAAGAACGACGTCGGTGGGGTGTCGAGTACTTTCCGCAACTCGAAAGTAGCACCGTTCCATTGGCGAACGGACCTGGACTTCGAGGAAGTCGATGAGATCCAGAGGGTTTGCGCGGCGGCGATGAGGCTATGGGGATACGTCATGGCGGCTAACGCTACCCACCAAAAGGACTTCGATCCGCTCGCAGATTATCAGTTGCAATTGTGACATACGGATTACGAAATGCTCAATGTAGATATGATGTACAGTTAATTGGCGCGAACGGTCTTACAAAGACGCGACAGTTGGATGCTGTAACAGCACGACTCTGCCGATTTATGCGACGTGCGGGAGGAACGTACGTCGCGTAAAAAAAATTTGTTAATTGCGGAAGGGCGGACGAGATATTGAGACAGTGCGAATTTACTAGTCGATGGCGATGCGTTATCGAATATTGAATTTCATACAACCGACGGTAACGCTGTTCCTTAAGAGAAAAACTAATACGGGGACCACAGTACGCGAGACAATGATTCCAGGGGTTTTATGTAAAAACGATTGGACCTGTGTTCGAGCATCTTTTGCCTTGGTCGCTAATTTCCGGAAAAAATTGATATGAAATTTGTAACCGCATAGCAGAACTGGATTAACCCTTTGCGCTCGAGGCGCTTTTCTCTCGGGCTGACCAGCAACTCGACAGTAATTCGCCGTGCGCGCGCCTATTTCATGAGTTCGTTTCTGTTAACTTAAAATATTTTTAAGCACAATGGGACACTTTAAACTCGTCTATTTTAACATTACATACATTTATTTAACTTAATGAAGGATATTTATTAAGGATTACGTTCTATAATTTTTCTTCTTGTGGTATTTTGTAAAACAATCTCCAATGTGCATTCTTGGCCTGTCGGGGCACGTGTCACAATCTTTGTCGTCTTTGCCTTTCGTTGTTTGCAATTGGATTGCATTTTGTGATTGGTTCTTTTTGAAAAAAAGCGAATTGAAAGAAGCGTTGCAACGTCTATCAGTTCTATTATTCTCAAGGCATAATGCAGATTGAAATTCGTTTGTGTTTTTGAGATTAAGACACCTTTGATCTACAAAAGCGCTTGTCAAGCGATATTCGTTAGGCCAAACACAAATAAACACCGTTACCACTCAATTTATCGCATCGATGCGAGTGGTGCCTGAGAGGCACCGGTCGAGCGCAAAGAGTTAACCCTTTGCGCTCGAGGCGCTCTTCTCTCGGGCGAACCAGCAACTCGAGAGTGATCAGCCGGTCCCGCCGGTTTGTATTTTGTGAGGGTATTGTCTTGAGCTGAAGTCTCCAAAATATTTGACAAAATCTTTCTTCGGATTCTGTGCACACTGTCCATTCTGAAGGTTCAGTCTCTTCTGTACAATCACTTTGGCTTTCAGATTCACTATCGATTATTCGGATTTTTCGTCTTCTTACACTTCTAACGTCGTCGCTATCTTCATCACTTCCGTCTTCGTTCTCATGGGCAAGCTGTCTATGTAGTGATGTAATTTTGTTCGTTATTGCCGAAAAATTGAACTTGTCTTCACTAGAAGTCATTTCTTCGTCGTGTTCCATACTTATTGGGCTCAGTAACTTTGAAAGAAATATTGCGATTGCCAAGAAGGTTGAGTTCGAACAAATGTCGAAGGCAGAGTCCAACTCGCGGTCGCAAGTATTTTTGAGATAAGACATCTTTGTAGCTATGTAGACACCTCATAAAATGATCTACAAAATATCAAGTAGACTTGTCAAGCGATATTCGTTGGGCCAAACACAAATAAAGACCGTTACCGTTCAATTTACCTCATCGATTCGGGTGGTGCCGCAGAGAGCAAAGGGTTAATTCGTAGCGAACGAAGTTTTTCAGGAAATTTGAGTCTGGAAGTGTCTGTGAATGTTTCAGTAGATCGGTGTCTCAAGTACTGTGGTCTCGCCTTGTAAGAAACGCGTCAGATTTCGTGAAATGATCTGTACAAAGTACAGGTGACTATACAAATGTCTGCCAGAGTTGATAGGTGCGAATATTAATTGGAGTTCCTGAAACACTGGCGTTCGAAAACAAAATATCTATCCATATCAGTATGGACGTTGCAATTGCGTACGGGAAGACACTTTTTAGGAATATTGAAAACTAGTATCGTCCTTGATGCTTATACTTTTAATCACGAATGCAATATCATATTTTCCTGTGGTCAACCGTATCATAAGTTAGAGTATGTTGAAATTGCGCGTAGAACGTCGATTTAGTTTGTCTAGACTCTGTGAAAGTCGTAGTTCCAATTGAGTTATAGTTGTGCCGCAACAATACGGTACTCACGTCTGAGGTTTTCTTTTAGAACGTGAAAATGTGATGATTAGAAATGTCTGCGCAAATTAGTCTCGTTTTATGATATAGATATGTTATGTAATTATACTCGGCACGTTACCTCTGTACGTCTTGGTTTTAGATCTTTTAAGTCGGACAGTGCTTTTACTTCGCGTGCACGACATTGTTACACATTATTGAGTGCACGTACGGCATTTATAAATTGCATTGGTAACTTTGAACACTATTATCTCAAGACGCTAAGTTCCAAATAGCATTTAGTTTGGATTAGTTTTAGCCACGATCATTGGGTACGCGAAAATTGGAATAGTTTCCGTACATCCGGCCTTCTGTGTCAAGGATTATTAATACGAATAAGACCAACTTTGTGAACATGGTTTTTATAAACCTATGCAAATCGCGATACTTCAAATCCGAATAGGTATTTGCGAGATAAAGTGCTTTTGGACTCTTGCGATCTAGATTGTAAGTGATTTTTTGAATCTTTACACGTCGGTGATTAAATGATAGAATTGTCTCAGTTATATTTATTAGGTTACACCGTAGCAATTGCTTACTTCCTTGCGTTGTAAGTTTTTACATCCACCAATATAGCAATGCTTTCACCGCTCAAGATTTATATACATTTAGTATATTACACTTTCTTTTGTACATTCGAACAGATTATTATCGTCACGTTAATGTTTGTAAGATATCAGCGCACACGCTTGCGCGTAATAACCTAGGTGTTCACTGCATAGACACAATTATCTTTAATGTTTACAAGGAAGAACAAAAGATCTTGTACCGAATAATTCCCTGCTGTATGTTGATTCATTTAATCTCAACTCTCTCAATTTCCAATAATTATAGGAGTGCCATGTTATTTTTAAAACATCACGGTTTATCTAGTCCGCGAACAAAATTGACACATTAAATTTTATCTCGGTTAATGTTAATTCGTAACTTCTTATTTGGAATAACGTCTATCATATGTATTTATATACTAATTGTAAAGGGGTACGTCATAATACACTACGCAGTAAGAAACGGTTAATTCAAAGAAAAAAAATGTGATGTGTACTACAGTGTAAAGTAAAATATTTTTTATTGGAGTAATCACAAAACACTTATTTCGACTGGTATGGAGTATATTAGACATAAAAACAAGTACATCTGGTTAATTTTTATTCGATTCCAAGTGAATAAATTTGGTAGATTTTCGGTTTATTATGCCAAGATGACTCCCGTGTTTCGCACTGAAAATAAATATAAATAATATTTACTAAAATTACACACTAGTTCTTTTACATGATTTCATTTCATTGTGTCAGAACTAAACCTAGAATCACTACATATCATAGCGTATATTAATAAAACATCATACATGAAATAATAAATAATTGCTTATTTTTTTTTGTTAAATTCCGTATGATGTTACATGTTAGTCGTTTATAGTAAGCATGAGAGATGATTATACATACTTGTCCAAATCGCATTCCCAGTTATTAAATATGTTCGTGAAACAGCGCATGCCCTTTTCCTGTAAAAAAAAAACAAAAGAAATAGTATCACGTACATGGCATGGCAACAGATAAAAATTTCTTCGGAATTTAAACGATCAGTGAGGGCAAGTACAAATCATACTCGTATGTCATATTAGCGTATATTTTCAAGTATCTCATCAGCAGTGCAAAGTTATTTCCTCAATGAAGAGAAATGAAATAGCATACTATATTGAGTTATTGTAAATCTCACCTCAAATCACAAGGATATCTTCTCACAAAATGTTCGAAACATCGGTTGCTCGCACTCTGTAACAAAAAGATTATATTACATTATGAACTTAGTATTAACCAAAGTGTGATAAACGTTCTAGCCGATCAGATATAATGTGTCCTCAATGATATATTTCAGACATATGCTTGTAATATTCCATCATAAGAACATATTTTTGCGAACGCGTTCAACTATTGAAATGTTGAACAAATGATAGAATATTCATAATTAATCGGAATGACACATTCTGTATTTTATGATTATAGTAATATTAAAAAGTATTTTTGTATATAAATTTATGCTGTTTTAACTACATTGAATAATTTACTGAATCGATTCCCAGAAGTAGTTCTCACTTTTACAAATATATTCTACCGTGTAAAACCTATATTATACTTACATTTATTTGATATTCCAGACCGTCATGCTAGTTAACAATATCTGAAAATAGAAATTACTATGTTAATTTGTCATTTTCGAACGTAACTTAATTTCCGCATGAAAAAACATCAGAATTTACAATATCACCATAAAACTTTGTATGACAGGGATAACAAAATATGCATCATTTTCATAACTTATTATCAAATAAACATATATATTACAATAATATACCTGGCTAAGAATCTTCTTTTAGGGCAAACTGTAAATCGGTAGCTTCATGCCATCACTTATGCATTGCTCCAGAATTTTGTTTCTGTACTTCAGCTCAAAGTATTAACCTTTTTCCAACAAAGCTCCTATACAAACACATAATATCCATTTTTATCAGTCATTTCGTTATTCTCATTACATTTAATGGCAAACAAGTACAAGGTTCATTTAATGAACGTTACTTACCAACAATGTTCCATCCAAATGGCGCTACCATGTAACTGACTCTTGTCGGTATAGACATTTTTACCTAAACAATAGAACACCTATGTAAGTATATTGTATATCTTACTTACTAAAATACGTGACTTTATAGAATATTATCAGATGACTGAATCAATCACATTTCTCAGACTGGGGCAGTAACTTAGCATCACTTAATCTGTTAATTGTATACACGGTGTTAAAAAAAATCCTGTATTTTCGACCCATTCTCCAGGCAAGAGTAATATGAATATATGGAATTTTATTGTGGAAATAATCTGTACAGCAGTGACGAAGCAAAGTTCAAAGAAAGTAATACCATGGTAGTGAGAATTTATTGAAAATAAATATGAAACAGCTTTAGTGGAAGATGTACAGTTGATTACAAATCAGTTGCATGTATTCTACTCTTAACACATTGTTGACCGGCAATTTTCGGCAAAAGCTGTCTCAAGTCACCGGCTATTATTCCGTAATTGAACATGGAAGTGAAACCGTATGTGAATAACTTTCAATAAAGTTTGTTTATGCATAATGAATTCAAATTGAACTTTGGACATAAATTTGATGTAATTTTTAATATTTTTTCGTATGATTAACTGTACAGCAGTCATTTACGCGTAGATGTAGATTAGAGGTTTTACACATATATCTTGTTTCGTTGCGCTTTCCTTTTAAAGAGCTAGATTATGCCCTTGTGATTTCATTTTCGATAATCATTTTCGAAATGACTACAACTTATTTAAAAATAACTCGTGCAACTGTATAAAGCATTCACGTATCATTTATTGAAAAATACTTCACTGGCACCTTTCGTCGTTCTTGACACTTTCTAATACTAGAATTTTAATAAAAGCTTCAGTACCAAGAAAAGTATACTTTTTTATAATAAAGCAGACGCGATTGAACACAATGAACAAAATTTTGCTCTATTCTATATTTCCCTGCGTTTTAGAAATTAAAATAGCCGGCGCAAGTGTAAACACGAGTTAACTCGTGACCGGTCAGCAACGTTTGGCCATGAAAACACGAGTTAACTCGTGACCGGTCAACAATGTGTTAATATTGTCATGATAGTGAGAATTTATTGAAACTAAATATGAAACAGCTTTAGTAGAAGATGTACAGTTCATTACAAATCAGTTGCATGTATTCTACTCTTAATATTGCCATGGTAGTGAGAATTTATTGAAAATAAATATGAAACAGCTTTAGTGGAAGACGTACAGTTAATTACAAATCAGTTGCATGTATTCTACTCTTAATATTGCCATGGTAGTGAGAATTTATTGAAAATAAATATGAAACAGCTTTAGTGGAAAACGTATAGTCAATTACAAATCAGTTGCATGTATTCTACTCTTAATATTGCCATGGTAGTAAGAATTTATTGAAAATAAATATGAAACAGCTTTAGTGGAAGACGTACAGTTAATTACAAATCAGTTGCATGTATTCTACTCTTAATATTGCCATGGTAGTGAGAATTTATTGAAAATAAATATCAAACAGCTTTAGTGAAAGACGTATAGTTAATTACAAATCAGTTGCATGTATTCCTCTCTTAATATTGCCATGGTAGTGAGAATTTATTGAAAATAAATATGAAACCGCTTTAGTGGAAGATGTACAGTTAATTACAAATCAGTGGCATGTATTCTACTCTTAATATTGCCATGGTAGTGAGAATTTATTGAAAATAAATATGACACAGCTTTAGTGGAAGACATACAGTTAATTACAAATCAGTTGCGTGTATTCTACTCTTAATATTGCCATGGTAGTGAGAATTTATTGAAAATAAATATGAAATAGCTTTAGTGGAAGATGTATAGTTAATTATAAATCAGTTGCATGTATTCTACTCTTAACATTGCCATGGCAGTGAGAATTTATTGAAAATAAATATGACACAGCTTTAGTGGAAGACATACAGTTAATTACAAATCAGTTGCATGTATTCTACTCTTAATATTGCCATGGTAGTGAGAATTTATTGAAAATAAATATGAAACAGCTTTAGTGGAAGACGTATAGTTAATTACAAATCAGTTGCATGTATTCTACTCTTAATATTGCCATGGCAGTGAGAATTTATTGAAAATAAAAATGAAACAACTTTAGTAGAAGACGTATAGTCAATTATAAATCAGTTGCGTGTATTCTACTCTTAGTATTACCATGGTAGTGAGAATTTATTGAAAATAAAAATGAAACAGCTTTAGTAGAAGACGTACAGTTAATTATAAATCAGTTGCATGTATTCTTCTCTTAATATTGCCATGGTAGTGAGAATTTATTGAAAATAAATATGAAACAGTTTTAGTGGAAGATGTACAATTAATTACAAATCAGTTGCATGTATTCTACTCTTAATATTGCCACGGTAGTGAGAATTTATTGAAAATAAATATGAAACAGCTTTAGTGGAAGACGTACAGTTAATTCCAAATCAGTTGCATGTATTCTACTCTCAATATTGCCATGGTAGTGAAAATTTATTGAAAATAAATATGGAACAACTTTAGTGGAAGACGTATACTTAATTACAAATCAGTTGCATGTATTTTACTCTTAATATTGCCATGGCAGTGAAAATTTATTGAAAATAAATATGAAACAGCTTTAGTGGAAGATGTACAGTTAATTGCAAATCAGTTGCACGTATTCTACTCTTAATATTGCCATGGTAGTGAGAATTTATTGAAAATAAATATGAAACAGCTTTAGTGGAAGACGTACAGTTAATTACAAATCAGTTGCATGTATTCTACTCTTAATATTGCCATGGTAGTGAGAATTTATTGAAAATAAATATGAAACAGCTTTCGTGGAAGACGTACAGTTAATTACAAATCAGTTGCATGTATTCTACTCTTAATATTGCCATGGTAGTGAGAATTTATTGGAAATAAATATGAAACAGCTTTAGTGGAAGATGTATAGTTAATTATAAATCAGTTGCATGTATTCTACTCTTAATATTGCTCCATTATTTCCTACGCAAAAGAAAGTGTTCCGTAATGATCGACCGACGCCCATACTCGAAGCTCACCACCATTCGCTTCACTAATAATATTCTAGCGCACGAGCATGTAAAATCCATCCATGCAAATGTTTGCAACCTATTTCCGCATTTCATTCTCTAAACAGCGCATGGAGTGAAAAAATAAAATACTCACTAGATGATTGCAGCGAAGCGTAAATTATTCGTCAAATTGTCCTCTACACGTGGCCAGTCCGTGTTCTAACCGTTTACGTTCAGAATTTACGAAAGGCGACACACTAAAAACAAAAAGGCGAACTTTCAGTATCTAGCATATATTCTGTAGAATTAGCTTTGTGGGCATTAACAAATCAGTGGTGTTGAGGGATTATAATCAAGAAATAATCATACGAACGAGACTATTTTTTCATCATTTGAACGTAAAATTACGTTGTGTATAATGGAACTAGCCAAAAAATACAGTGAATTATGTAATGCTGGATGCTTTATGAGCGTATATCCAGCGTTAAAATGATGTATAAAGCGTATAAAGAAGCAGATGGAAATGGATTTTCCAAAGCGTCGTTAACTCGTGTACTAACCTGCTAAACCGAACTGGAGGATGTTCTCGATAAACCTTCCGACTCCGGACAGATTCAAGAACGAAATGAACGCTTGCAAGAGAGGTGGGATAGGGTTCAATTTGCGGTAAAGATGTCGCCGTGGTAGCAAAAGTGCATACAGCGCCATGCGATCCACGAAATTGTCGTTAGAAACTGTGCGTTTTATCGCACGTGTAAATTTTATGCGTAAAGAACTGTCTTGTAGATGACCGATTGATGAAACTATTATTTTTATTATTTCTTTAGCGTAATTAATACTGTTAGTTGCTTTGATTTTACTTGAGTGCGTCCAATTTATTACAGAGGCGCATGCGTACGAGACCGCTGTAGTTTCCCCCCATTTTTCTTTTACAATTGGTCACTAAGTTGTCTATGGAAATGTGGTAATTGTTAAACAAAAATAATACTCGTGTTATTTTTATATAAATGGGTATAAACCATGTTATATTTTATGGCGTACATTTGTCTTATAAACGACCGGTACACAATATTTCAGTGGCATTTTGATTTCAAGCAACGGAAGTAAAAGTCAACGTACGTTCAAGCATTTACGTTTAAATGGCTGTAGTTACTTTAAAACGCTATCCTAATACATGCGTACGAAACCACATAGTTTCCCCCCATTTTTCTTTTACAATTGGTCACTAAGTTGTCTATGGAAATGTGATAATTATTAAACAAAAATAATACTCGTGTTATTTTTATATAAATGGGTATAAACCATGTTATATTTTATGGGGTACATTTGTCTTATAAACCACCGGTACATAATATTTTAGTGGCATTTTGATTTCAAGCAACGGAAGTAAAAGTCAACGTACGTTCAAGCATTTACGTTTAAATGGCTGTAGTTTAAAACGCTATCCTAATACATGCGTACGAAACCACATAGTTTCCCCCCATTTTTCTTTTACAATTGGTCACTAAGTTGTCTATGGAAATGTGGTAATTGTTAAACAAAAATAATACTCGTGTTATTTTTATATAAATAGGTATAAACCATGTTATATTTTATGGCGTACATTTGTCTTATAAACCACCGGTACACAATATTTTAGTGGCATTTTGATTTCAAGCAACGGAAGTAAAAGTCAACGTACGTTCAAGCATTTACGTTTAAATGGCTGTAGTTACTTTAAAACGCTATCCTAATACAGAGGATTATTGCTTACTATTAAAATTACGCTCGTACAATCGTATCAATCTAGGCTCTTTTGAATCCAAATTGGTTCAAAGGACTCCGTTTGTTTTAATGTAAGCCTACCTTCGGAATGTAGTTCTAAAATAAGAGCAATTTACAGAATATCTACCATGTGCCTGATAAGTAACGAAAAGTAAGAAACAATTTACCAAGAAGAAATTTGAAGGCGCGTGCAGCATCCAATTTGGTGTAACTGCTGGGAGAGATAATGTCGCGAAATTGAATAATTTCTGATTCCCTCCAATATACTTCCAACATAGCAATTAAGTCTTGTTTCATTAGGCGCCCGTTTTGGGATGAACCCGAGGAACTTACGTAACAAGAAGACATAAGGTATTAGCAACGATCCGAAATAAGGATAATCTTATGTACAGTTTAGCTTGAAATAGAAACCTTTCAATTTCCATTAAAGTATCTGTTTCCGTGTGAACAATATTAGAAAACGTTTTTTCTGGTTCTATTTGGACCGGTGATAACGGTCGAATTTCTATCATTTCATTCATAGTCTTTTCAAGAATTTTAGAATTTTCTGCATCAATTGCTATGCTAGCCACACCGGCAGACAATTCTGCTACATTTACAGATTTGTCTGTCATTTCTGCAACACGTACAGCCTCTTGCCCTACAAATGATTAGGTATTGAATAGGATTCAACCAGATTAATAGCATCTGCAAGTTTACAATTTAGGAGAATAGGTGAGAGCAGTTTGAATTGTATAGTTACATTCAGACCCTTCAGTTTCCATATCAAATTGTGAACTGCCTTTGGTTTGTGCGTGAATTCCTTCATGAAAATGTTTATTAAACAGCCCATGTAAAGGTTTAGCCCAGGCTTTTTCATGAATTGTTTGCATGCATTTGGTTGGCATCTTGAGCAATGTGGCAGCTGTTGGTAAGCTGAAGTCAATCTTGGGTTGTATCTAAAATATATTAAAAAAATAGCAAAGTTTAAAACGCTATCCTAATACATGCATACGAAACCACATAGTTTTCCCCCCATTTTGCTTTATAATTGGTCAAGGAAAAATGTAAAAAAATCTGCAAAATCATGTAATATAGATTTATAACAAAACTGGTCCAAGGAACTTTTAAATTGTGTGATTGAACTTACTTTAATGTGGGACATGACATTACTAATCCAGCTTTTAAGTCTCTCATTTTCTATCTCTATCTTTTTGTCAATTATCTTTCTTGGTTTACGTTTCGATTGTGACCTAGCAGTAGTACGTTCAATATTTACATTTTCTAAAGTTAAAGCAGATGCGTCCTCAGGTGCGACAGGTGGCTGTGACGTTTCACCTTCAAACGTTAGCTTGAATCGGAAAGTAAGACAATTAGATTTATCTCTAATGAAAATTCTGACATACAAATTTGATGGAATAGTAAAAGCTCATGGAATATTATGCATGAGGAAGACGTACGCGTCTTCGCTTTTTCGGCGTTTCTATCCGAAATTCACCGGTCGAACGTTTTTGCGGAGTTAACGAGTGAGGTACTTTCGTTTCTACTCCGTTTATTGAAGGTTCTTGCATAGGCTCATGATCCATTGGCATCTCGATATCTAGAGCATTGTAATTGCAAACAAACAATCGATTGCATGCATCTTATATATTCTCTCCAACGATTTTATTAACACGTTGACTGCCAAGGGTATTTTACTACATTAGAACCGCGATGCGATGAAATACTGGAGAGTATGATTAAATCGTGCAAAATGAAGGAAACGCAAAGTTGTTTGAAGCCAAAGTATTGAAGCACCATTCCAATATCACTTGCTTTCAGAAGATTGTAAATAGGCTTCATTGCGAATCTTTTGCATTTTTAGTAAAATCTTTTGCACCGGTCACCGCGTATTTTGCTACATTAGAACCGCGATGCGATGAAATGCAGCAGAGTATAATTAAATCTTGCAAAATAAAGATAACGCAGAGTTGTTCGAAGCCAAAGTATTGAAGCACCGTTCCAATATCAATTGCTTTTACAATATTACAAGTATGCTTCATTGCGAACTTGCATTTTTAGTAACATTTTCGCGTCGGTCACCGCATATTTTGCTATGTTAGAACCGCGATGCGATGAAATACTGCAGAGTATAATTAAATCGTGCAAAATAAAGGTAACGCAGAGTTGTTTGAAGCCAAAGTATTGAAGCACCGTTCCAATGTCAATTGCTTTCAGAAGATTGCAAATAGGCTTTATTGCGAATCTTTTGCATTTTTAGTAGCATTTTCGCGTCGGTCACCGCATATTTTGCTATGTTAGAACCGCGATGCGATGAAATACTGCAGAGTATAATTAAATCTTGCAAAATAAAGGTAACGTTGAGTTGTTTGAAGCCAAAGTATTGAAGCACCATTTCAATATTACTTGCTTTCAGAAGATTGCAAATAGGCTTCATTGCGAATCTTTTGCATTTTTAGTAAAATCTTTTGCACCGGTCACCGCGTATTTTGCTATGTTAGAACCGCGATGCGATGAAATACTGCAGAGTATGATTAAATCGTGCAAAATGAAGGAAACGCAAAGTTGTTTGAAGCCAAAGTATTGAAGCACCATTCCAATATCACTTGCTTTCAGAAGATTGTAAATAGGCTTCATTGCGAATCTTTTGCATTTTTAGTAAAATCTTTTGCACCGGTCACCGCGTATTTTGCTACATTAGAACCGCGATGCGATGAAATACTGCAGAGTATAATTAAATCTTGCAAAATAAAGATAACGCAGAGTTGTTCGAAGCCAAAGTATTGAAGCACCGTTCCAATATCAATTGCTTTTACAATATTACAAGTATGCTTCATTGCGAACTTTTTGCATTTTTAGTAACATTTTCGCGTCGGTCACCGCATATTTTGCTATGTTAGAACCGCGATGCGATGAAATACTGCAGAGTATAATTAAATTGTGCAAAATAAAGGAAACGCAGAGTTGTTTGAAGCCAAAGTATTGAAGCACCATTTCAATATCACTTGCTTTCAGAAGATTGCAAATAGGCTTTATTGCGAATCTTTTGCATTTTTAGTAGCATTTTCGCGTCGGTCACCGCATATTTTGCTATGTTAGAACCGCGATGCGATTAATTACTGCAGAGTATAATTAAATCTTGCAAAATAAAGGTAACGTTGAGTTGTTTGAAGCCAAAGTATTGAAGCACCATTTCAATATTACTTGCTTTCAGAAGATTGCAAATAGGCTTCATTGCGAATCTTTTGCATTTTTAGTAAAATCTTTTGCACCGGTCACCGCGTATTTTGCTATGTTAGAACCGCGATGCAATGAAATACTGCAGAGTATGATTAAATCGTGAAAAATGAATGTAAGGCAGAGTTGTTTGAAGCCAAAGTATTGAAGCACCATTCCAATATCACTTGCTTTTACAATATTGCAAATAGGCTTCATTGCGAATTTTTTGCATTTTTAATCAAATCTTTTGCGCCGGTCACCGCGTATTTTGCTATCTTAGAACCGCGATGCGATGAAATAGTGCAGAGTATAATTAAATTGTGCAAAATAAAGATAACGCAGAATTGTTGGAAGCCAAAGTATTGAAGCACCGTTCCAATATCAATTGCTTTTACAATATTGCAAGTAGGCTTCATTGCGAATTTTTTGCATTTTTAGTAACATTTTCGCGTCGGTCACCGCATATTTTGCTATGTTAGAACCGCGATGCGATGAAATAGTGCAGAGTATAATTAAATCTTGCAAAATAAAGGTAACGCAGAATTGTTTGAAGCCAAAGTACTGAAGCACCGTTCCAATGTCAATTGCTTTCAGAAAATTGCAAATAGGCTTCATTGCGAATTTTTTGCATTTTTAGTAACATTTTCGCGTCGGTCACCGCATATTTTGCTACATTAGAACCGCGATGCGATGAAATACTGTAGAGTATCATTAAATCGTGCAAAATAAAGGTAACGCAGAGTTGTTGAAGCCAAAGTATTGAAGCACCGTTCCAATATCACTTGCTTTTACAATATTGCAAATAGGCTTCATTGCGAATTTTTTGCATTTTTAGTAACTTTTTCGCGTCGGTCACCGCATATTTTGCTATGTTAGAACCGCGATGCGATGAAATACTGCAGAGTATAATTAAATTGTGCAAAATAAAGGTAACGCAGATTTGTTTGAAGCCAAAGTATTGAAGCACCGTTCCAATATCAATTGCTTTTACAATATTGCAAATAGGCTTCATTGCGAATTTTTTGCATTTTTAGCCAAATCTTTTGCACCAGTCACCGCATATTTTGCTATGTTAGAACCGCGATGCAATGAAATACAGCAGAGTACGATTAAATCGCGCAAAATCAAGGTAAGGCAGAGTTGTTTGAAGCCAAAGTATTAAAGCACCATTCCAATATCACTTGCTTTCAGAAGATTGCAAATAGGCTTCATTGCGAATCTTTTGCATTTTTAATAAAATCTTTTGCGCCGGTCATCGCGCATTTTGCTATGTTAGAACCGCGATGCGATGAAATACTGCAGAGTATAATTAAATTGTGCAAAATAAAGATAACGCAGAATTGTTGGAAGCCGAAGTATTGAAGCACCGTTCCAATATCAATTGCTTTTACAATATTGCAAGTAGGCTTCATTGCGAATTTTTTGCATTTTTAGTAACATTTTCGCGTCGGTCACCGCATATTTTGCTATGTTAGAACCGCGATGCGATGAAATACTGCAGAGTATAATTAAATTGTGCAAAATAAAGATAACGCAGAGTTATTGGAAGCCAAAGTATTGAAGCACCGTTCCAATGTCAATTGCTTTTACAAGATTGCAAATAGGCTTCATTGCGAATCTTTTGCATTTTTAGTAAAATCTTTTGCACCGGTCACCGCGTATTTTGCTATGTTAGAACCGCGATGCGATGAAATAGTGCAGAGTATAATTAAATCTTACAAAATAAAGGTAACGCGGAGTTGTTTGAAGCCAAAGTATTGAAGCACCGTTCCAATGTCAATTGCTGTCAGAAGATTGCAAATAGGCTTTATTGCGAATCTTTTGCATTTTTAATAAAATCTTTTGCGCCGGTCACCGGTGACCACCGTGGCAGTCAAAGTGTTAAATATTGTGATTGTCACGATTTTTCTTCTTAAAAAATCGATGGTACCTTCTACCGCTACTAATGCTTCGCCTTGGGTACGTCGTGTAGTAGCAAAGGGTGTTTGCCTTGTTCTGGATTCTTCTACTATTATATCTTCCATAAACGAATCCTGGTTATCAGGTAAAAGCTTACTGGTGGGTACACCGGTTTCTTTGCGTTCTACGGCATGTATAGATACTTCTTGCCTACATGATACTCAGAAGAATAAGTTTGAATTGTAATTGGTATGAATACATTGGTCATAACAAATTATACCCATCAATTCAGGCAATACCAAACATTTTCGATATTAGATGTATACCATCAATTTGTCTATAATTACCAATGTTTAAGAGAATGCATAAATAAAAATGTAAGAAGTTCTAAAACGTAAACTAACATTTTGTCATCCATCATTAACATACACTCCAGGTCTTCGTTGGTCAGAACGCCAAAGTTTAGATGCTCAGCATGCATCTGTATATTAACAAATGGAAAAAGTCCTGTACTAACGTAAGAACTGGAATATTAAGTAGGATAAAAATGATCATGTCATAGGAGGAAACATAATGGTCAATAGAATGACAAATTATTCTAACATGAAAAGGAATAAAGAACAAATCAGCCAAATTGTATTTTTACCATTAACGCCATTCCAGCATTCAAATCGGGTTCATCACTGATAAGGTGCAAGGTTTCATCTAGTTGGTTATTATTAAAATCTTGACTGACAGAAGGTAATTTCGGTAATTCAAAACTACCCATAATATCAGTTTCCATTCTATGTCTGAGAAAGAAAATAGCACACAGTTGTTAGCTAAAGTTTCTGTTATTTTACTGATTTTACATTGACTCATATTACCTTTTAATTTCACTTTCTATACGAATCTGTCGTTTCATATCAAAAAGTTGCCCTTTAAAATTGTACGATGAACGCATTAATGAAGAACACACAAAATTGAATCTATCCAACCTCATGACCCACGCTAAACATGTAACTTACGTTCAACAGTAGCTGTCTGATACAAAAGAAGTTTTGCTACGCCGTACATGAGTTGAGATAATAAACGTAGACTGTACCGTTGCCCATTGGTAACGTTCAGTTTTACTTTGACCTTTTCTAAAATTTCGTTGCTGTAATTGAATGAAATTTGGTAACAGCCAAAAGTCCAAGTCCAAGAAGAAGGAAAATGTAAAGTAAAAGATAGTACCATATTGCGCATATGTCAATGGACTTTATAGAACCTATGCCAAATACTTGTTTGTATTTTTCTTCATTAGTGGTTGCTGCTACCCAACATTTAAAAAGATTGCTCTTTCGAGAAATTTCGGTTGGGTGAAACATCTAACAGAAAATAATGAGATCCGTGAACCAATACTTTGTTTTACGTGTTTTTGTTCTAACAATCATTTTTAGTACGTACTCTTTAAGGAAGATGGAATAAAACTAATAAAACGTATAAGTTTCCTTTTCCGTTAAACGACCGTTCCTACAATTACGCATTTAATAAATATACGCATTCGAAGCATTTGTCGAACAGATGTTCCTAAAATAGGAATTCAAATTGTGTTCTGCAATACATCAAAAAGAGCATAACGATTCAATTGTAACAATAAACGATTACCGCGACCATGCGTAAAGATTTCGTAACAATTCAAAACGCCCCTTAATTATGGATTAGGATAAAACAAATGCAAGACAACAATTCTTATGTAATATGGAAATAGATTTATTGATCCACACATATTTCCGTATTATTTTATTACGATCCTCATTTTTTCAATGTGTCCAACAACAATGCGAAAGTCACGTATCAAAATGTAACAAAACGTGATCATCGATGTGACTCCATTTTGTACAATGCGGAAGTCAGCGATTTTCAAAAATAAATGCTATTATCAGCATACAATACATTTGTACAAATTATTCGAAGCTAAATGGTGCTTACATGATGAACATGACAAAGTCAATGTATATATGATTCTTTATGTACAAGCACACATCAGAGTGTATTATATTATTGACCAACTAGGTAACCCGTCAAAAGATAACCGCCCGTGTCGCTCATCAAAATATCAGGGTGGGTTCTGTCAGGCAATACTTGATAAGATCTAAAAAAGTTGGAAAAGAGTTTTAAATTTATTATGCCCTGCCGTTGCTTTAATCCGACATAAGTCTCTTCCAGTGGCTCTCTGTATACGTGATATATCACGAATGGTCTCGACAGTCCTAGAAATGGGAGAAGAGCTTCTATAATGTTCAGAGGATGCTCCTTCGCAACTATCGCCAATCCCCGTGCTTTCGTTTCTTTTAACAGATCCACAACATTCTGTGTTTCTAACAACCACTTTGGTTTCTTGGTCGGTACTCCTTCAACAGGATCCTCTAATTTCCGCTTTAACGTGCCTGCATCTGTTGATATTTCAAATTCTTTTGTGGCATTGCTATTTTCTTTTGGCTGTATATCACTATCTTTATCTACAATTGCAGAGTTGTTTACTTCTTCCACTTGAGTACTAGGACTATTAATATTACTTTTATTTTCATTCTGCTTTAGCGTGCCTTCATCTGTTGATAATTTAAATTCTTTTGTGGCATTGCTATTTTGTTTTAGCTGCGTATCACTATCTTTATCTACAATTGCAGAGTTGTTTAATTCTTCCTCTTGAGTACTAGGACTATTAATATTACTTTTATTTTCATCTTCTACAGTAGAGGTAACAGGAAGGTCCTTTGCTTCATCTACAATTGCAGAGTTGTTTACTTCTTCCTCTTGAGTACTAGGACTATTAATATTACTTTTATTTTCATCTTCTACAGTAGAGGTAACAGGAAGGTCCTTTGCTTCATCTAATGTAGAGTTATTGAACTCACTATTAGCAATACTATCATCAATTTTATTTGGCTCTTCTGGAAGAGCAGAAGAGGGAGGACTCAATGATTTATTAGACATAGAATTGTTCAGTTGTTTGCTAAGAGTACAACTATCAGAGACAGCAGGAAGATCCGATGTTTCATGAGTCTTGGAGTTGCTTGATTGATGAATACGACTAGCACCATCTTCATTTTCTTCTTCCACAGTAGAGACAGGAGGTAACTCTGGTGGTTTATTAGAAGTAGAAATATTAGCCAATACAGAAGATTCCCCTTGGTGGTATAATCTCAAGAAGCTATATATATTAGATGTTAACATCCTATCCAACTGTTCCTTAGGAAAGTTCATAGCATGTACGATTGTTGTTTGAGGCACATTTCCAGGATGAAGATTTATTAACGTGCCACTATTTTTAGCACCGATTCTATTCAACATTGCTGCTGCTGGCAATCCTTGGGACCCACTGTCATATAATATGTATACACCGTCAGCTTGGACATCAGAATATGACAGCAACTGTGCAAGTGCATCCATGCGTAGACCACCTATTTTTTGTTGGTCTTTCTTGAAGTACACCTCGTGTAAAGAATTTATCGACGGCTTGCGAATAGTGAGATACTTCGAATATTTCTTTTCCTTCTTCTTAATGTATTTCTCCTGTGAATACTCAGTCTTAGTCACGAATGACGTACTGTTCTCAATCAATGTGCCGACTATTTCTTTGCCTGACTTCCCAGACTCCTGAAGCTGCAAGATCTCTTCTTTTGAGAGTTTCTGCGAAGTGCCGTCATCTGTGATGGAACGATTGTCCTGTCCACTGGGTAAAGCGCTTTTTAAGTCATGCCAGGATTCTGTCTTTGATGTTTCCTTCAAAGAGAACGTTCTTTTCTCACCCTTCACTGGTACCATTTCAAAGGTTGTCCAATAGGATTTCCCGATTATTTCATTGATCATTATGCGATCTTTTCCTATCATTATGGAACCGTTCTTTGATGCTTTGCATACTTTACTGTAATCCTGTTTCTTTAATATCACATAACTTCCTTCTTGTACAACTTCACTTTCAAGATCGCACATGTTGGCTGTGTTACGTTTACGTTTGTTCACACGCCATGTTGGTTCTTTAGGTTAGGACGCACTATGTACTGGTTTTTGGTTAATAAGTGTCAGCACACGAATTTAGTAGCCCTGAATACTCTTGGCTACATTTGCGTTCATTGAAGTAAGAGTCTACAAATGCAAGATATGTTAGTTCGCTAATTAATCATATTCATTGCAATAAGATTTACCGTTGTCAAATACACTAACCCTACACTTTTCTATTTAATCCTTAACAGTAAGTACAACCTGTTTGCATTTCTAATTTGACGTTTCCTTACAAACAACTTATAACTTGTATCCTAAAGTGAATTTGCATACAGTGGTAGTGTTCAAATTGAACTATAATTACCCTGGCTATGAAAATAAAATCTGAAAAATAACGCACATACAATTTGCACACTTATTGTATTTACGCTCTGTGGAAACTATCTCATACAGTTTGTATAAATATTGTTCCCTTAAATCTTTCTTTTGTATTTTATTTTAGCACCACAATAATGTTGATGCTCTATCTGTTGCAGATATTTAAAGAAACAATGGTGAACCACACGGAATTTCAAGCTGTTGTACTTGCAGCTGGAAAAGGCTCTCGTATGACAGAATTGACAGCAGGTGCACTAAAGTGTCTTTTGCCTATTGGTAACAAACCAATGATCTGGTACCCTCTACAACTTATTGAACGTTCCGGATTCAAGGAAGCAATAATAATTGTGCCTGAGTGTTTCAAAAATGATATCTCATTGGTAATAGATAAGTTTGGTTTCAAAATGAAACTGGACTTTGTTGGAATACCAGATCTAGAAGACATTGGAACTGCTGAGTCAATTAGAGGATTTCATGACAAGATCCATGTGGACTTTGTTGTCATTTCTTGCGATTTAATCACAGATGTCGATATTGGTGAACTCTTAAATGATTATAGAAAACATAATGCCAGCATTGCTGCATTAATGTTTCCATCTCCAAAGGTGCCAGACACTCTGATTACTCCAGGGCCAAAGAGTAAACAAAAACCTGAAAGAGATTTAATCGGTATTGACAATGAAACCGGACGTTTAGTCTTTCTAGCTTCAGCCTCTGACTTTGAGGAAACAATTAATATTTCACAGAGGTTACTTCGCAAGCACACTAATTTCACAATGCATTCAAAACTTATGGATGCGCATTTGTATGTAATTAATAAATGGGTCCTAGATTTTTTGGTATACAATAAGTACGTATTCATTTTTGGTAAGGTATAAATAACTTGTCGTTTCGCTTATCAACGAATTTCCTGCAGTTATTATGCTACATTGAAGGGAGAGCTTCTTCCATATATTG
Organism: Cryptocheilus praepositus; assembly: GCA_033815515.1. NCBI lineage: Eukaryota > Metazoa > Arthropoda > Insecta > Hymenoptera > Pompilidae > Cryptocheilus > Cryptocheilus praepositus. Next base: position 7,365,680 of record JAWWQZ010000303.1, on the reverse strand, counting down.
TCAGCAAGCAACTATCAAAACCTCCGAAGCAAACTGTGGATGACAAAAATACTTCAGTAGTACAAGTAAATCTGAAGGAAGATATCTTTTGTTTTGCTGCTGAAAAACCGTTGGACGAGTTAATTCGAAAAATGTCTGCTTTCAATGATCACAGTAGTGATCTTGAAGAGGCATACCACGATGACATAATAAGGTGTTATGCCCACATTGTGGATGGAAAGATTGGGTTGAGGGCTAACACAATTCAAATGTACCATCTGGCAAATGCCAAGGTATGAATGCATAACTATAATCACTATAATTAGCAGAAAGCGTGAAAAGCAATAAATCCTTTAACCCTTTGCGGACGACGACTTTTTCAATTGGGTAAGGTAGCAGTAAAGTGATCTTATGTACAAATTTTCTTACAAACACGTTATATTTTGATAGATTCTCTATTTTCCACCTTTCAAAAATATAACCTTGCAAAAATTACTGCCGCCCATGAATTTTGTATAATTCGTGATAGCATTGGGTTTTGTAATCACAATTTGAACACCATGCCGGAGTACTTGTTCAACCCTACTCATTTCTGCATTGTAATAATTTGTCAACAGCGTGACGATCTTATTATATTTCCACGCCAAAATCACATTATTATTTCTATGATAGACCACCATTGATTTTCTTTTTTGGAAGTTGTCGTTTTTTTATTGCATATGGCAATTCTTTTCTATTAGTTAGTATTGTCCCAGTCAAACGACATTCCAATTTATGTAATGCACTGGCTAAAAAGTAACTGGTCTAATACCGTCTTTCTATCAGTTAGAGGTAACGAAATCTAACATAAACATTCTAGCTTCTCACTCGCCACTTGTCCTGCAGCGTAAAACGCCGTGGCGACTGAGAGTCGCCTCTCGTCCGCAAAGGGTTAACTCTTTGCGCTCGACGCGCTTTTCTCTCGGGCTGACCAGCAACTCGACAGTAATCCGCCGCGCGCGCCTATTTCATGAGTTCGTTTCTGTTAACTTAAAATAATTTTAAGCACAATGGGACACTTTAAACTCGTATATTTTAACATTACATACATTTATTTAACTTAATGAAAGATATTTATTAAGGATTACGTTCTATAATTTTTCTTCTTGTGGTATTTTGTAAAACAATCTCCAATGTGCATTCTTGGCTTGTCGGGGCATGTGTCACAATAGTACACAGTTTGTCGTCTTTGGCCAGACTTTCGTTGGGAACAAACTTTGCAATTGGATTGCATTTTGTGATTGGTTCTTTTTGTACCTTTTTTTTAAAGAAGCGAATTGAAAGAAGCGTTGCGACGTCTATCAGCGTTCTATTATTCTTAAGCCATAATGCACGCATTGAAATTCGTTTGTGTTTTTGAGATAAGACATCTTTATAGCTATGTAGACACCTCATAAAATGATCTACAAAAGGCCAGGTAGACTTATCAAGCGATATTCGTTAGGCCAAAGACAAATAAACACCGTTACCACTCAATTTACCGCATCGATGCGAGTGGTGCCTGAGAGGCACCGGTCGAGTTGGCGCAGCACATGCCGTGGCGACTGAGAGTCGCCTCGCGTCCGCAAAGGGTTAATATTATTCTCAATGAAACAATTTTTGTTCTAGATATCAAAGTGGTGGAATTTTGGAACTTCAAAGAATGATCAGGGTTCCAACATCTCGCCAACTGCTACTGTTAAAAGTACGCAAGTACAAAATTGTTGTATAGACGAAAACGCGTTTATCGATGAGAAAACTTCCCTCAAGGAAAGTAATATCGGACCGAACTCCAGAGTACACTCGAAAACCAGAATATCAGAGAGCATTATAATGAAAAATGTTGTCATTAATGAAAGGTAATAACGAAATGTACAGTGATTGCGTTACATTTATTTCTTGATATGTATTGAATAATGTCGTATTTGTATTTAGATGCGTTATTCACAATTGTATTCTATGCGACGGCTGTGTCATCGAAGAAAACACCGAATTGAAGGACTGCGTAGTTGGTAATCGCCATACTGTACCATCAGGCAGTGTTCATTCACGCGACGTATTGATTGCTGACGATTATTTATGGTAAAAGCCGTGTCAAGACCTGTACTGTCAAAACAAACCTTTACTAGCCTAAGAATATATATACTCGATAAATAAAAATAAGTCGCTTTTAACTAAAATCATGTACATGCACGCTTCTTTTCCATAATTACATAGGTAATCCAGCTTGAACAATGCGGGCACCGTATTTGTCAATGTTCAATTGAAATTTGAATTATTGTACCATCAGGCAGTGTTCATTCAAGCGACGTATTGATTGCTGACGATTATTTATGGTAAAAGCCGTGTCAAGACCTGTACTGTCAAAACAAACGGCACCTCTACTAGCCTAAGAATATATACACTCGATAAATAAAAATAAGTCGCTTTTAACTAAAATCATGTACATGCACGCTTCTTTTCCATAATTACATAGGTAATCCAGCTTGAACGACGCGGGCACCGTATTTGTCAATGTTCAATTGAAGTTTGAATTATTGTACCATCAGGCAGTGTTCATTCACGCGACGTATTGATTGCTGACGATTATTTATGGTAAAAGCCGTGTCAAGACCTGTACTATCAAAACAAACGGCACCTTTACTAGCCTAAGAATATATACACTCGATAAATAAAAATAAGTCGCTTTTAACTAAAATCATGTACATGCACGCTTCTTTTCCATAATTACATAGGTAATCCAGCTTGAACGACGCGGGCACCGTATTTGTCAATGTTCAATTGAAATTTGAATTATTGTACCATCAGGCAGTGTTCATTCACGCGACGTATTGATTGCTGACGATTATTTATGGTAAAAGCCGTGTCAAGACCTGTACTGTCAAAACAAACGGCACCTCTACTAGCCTAAGAATATATACACTCGATAAATAAAAATAAGTCGCTTTTAACTAAAATCATGTACATACACGCTTCTTTTCCATAATTACATAGGTAATCCAGCTTGAACAACGCGGGCACCGTATTTGTTAATGTTCAATTGAAATTTGAATTATTGTACCATCAGGCAGTGTTCATTCACGCGACGTATTGATTGCTGACGATTATTTATGGTAAAAGCGGTGTCAAGACCTGTACTATCAAAACAAACGGTACCTTTACTAGCCTAAGAATATATACACTCGATAAATAAAAATAAGTCGCTTTTAACACATTGCTGACCGGCAATTTTTGGCAAAAGCTGTTTCAAGTCACCGGCTATTATTTCGTAATTGAACATCGAAATGAAACGATGTAAATAACCTTCAATAAAGTCTGTTCGTGCATAATGAATTCAAATTGAACTTTGGACATAAATTTTGTGTAACTTTTAATATTTTTTCGTATTATTAACTGTACAGCAGTCATTTACGCATAGATATATAGACAAGAGGTTTTGGACATATCTCTTGTGTCGTTGCACTTTCCTTTCAAAGAGCTAGTTTATGCCCTTGTTATTCCATTTTCAATCATCATTTTCCAAATGACCACAACTTATTTAAAAATCAGTCGGGCAACTATATAAAGCATTCACGTATAATTGATTGAAAAATGCTTCACCGTCATGTTCCGTCGTTTCGAACACTTTCTAATACTATAATTGTAATAAAATTTCAAAAATTAAAAATAAAAATTAAAAATTAAAAAAAAATTAAAAATTAAAAAATTAAAATAGCCGACGCAAGTGCAAACACGAGTTAATTCGTGACCGGTCAGCAACGTTTGGCCATGAAAACACGAGTTAACTCGTGACCGGTCAACAATGTGTTAACTAAAATCATGTACATGCACGCTTCTTTTCCATAATTACATAGGTAATCCAGCTTGAACGACGCGGGCACCGTATTTGTCAATGTTCAATTGAAATTTGAATTATTCTTGACCCACTTCCGGTTGAGCGCCACTGCATTATGGGCGATAATAAGTAGATTCGTTGGTTAACTCGCTGTGAACAGCGGAACGTATGGAATTGGAACGTCGGATATCGTCTCTTTTGAAGTGCGCCTTCGTGCAAGATGGTGAGCGCGAATTAATATTATGCGAATCTATTAATTACAGAGTAATCCTTCTGCATTTCGATATGGTTACGATGTGAAATATATCTTAAGCTTTTGTGAAACTGTAAAAGAACAATAGTGATGGGTAAAAATGAAAGCTTCTTTGTGATAACGACGTTTGTTCATCCGTAGAGGTTATGCAGAGTGTTTACGTGATGGCACATTGCAAGTACAGATACCGCGAACGAATTACACTGAAATAGTAACTTATTTACGTTGCTCTTTGTTTTTTTATTAATGACGAGTGCATAGATACCCGTTACTTGTTGTTCGATACAGTTTTGTACGTTAACATCAGTGTCGTTTATGCGTGGCTTTGACGATAGTGGCTGAGATTCACGTACATTTTTACTTTTTACAGACGAAGGGTACGTCGAGCTTTGGTAAGCGGCGCAATAAGACACACACGCTTTGCAGGCGGTGTGGACGGAGTTCTTATCACATTCAAAAGTCGCAGTGTGCACAATGTGGATACCCAAAAAAGAAGATGCGCTCGTGTAGGTTATAATCCTATAGCAGGATCTTAGCCTGTATTATGACAATTCTTATATTAGTCGTTACCGCGCTGAGGAACAATTTAAGGCAGGTTTTGCTTCTTTAACTTTGCAGACAACTGGTCCATTAAGGCTAAGAGGAGGAAGACCACTGGAACTGGTCGCATGCGTCACTTAAAGATTGTCCGTAGGAAGTTCAAGTAAGTTTCTGCTTCTTATTTGCTAGTTAATTAACTACACAAAATAATACACAGTTACAGCTAAGTTAACACGTTGACTGCCATGGTGGTCATCGGTGACCGGCGCAAAAGATTTCACTACAAATGCAAAAAATTTGCAATGAAGCCTATTTACAATCTTGTAAAAGTTATTGATATTAGAACGGTGCTTCAATACTTTGGCTTCTAACAACTTTGCGTTACCTTAATTTTGCTCGATTTAATTATACTCTGCAGTATTTCAACGCATCGCGGTTCTAACATGCTAAAATACGCATGCCAGTCAAAGTGTTAAATATCAAAATTATGTATTTTGAATCATGACATTACTAATCTGCGGTATTGTACCCATCGATACATTTTTGTTAATTCCATTTATTTATTTTTCAAGGAATGGCTTCAGGGAAGGTTTACCAAAACCCAAAGCTGTTGCAGCGAAGTAATGTGAGAGCTCTGTCATTGTGTTATTAAGCTATACAATTTCAACTTGTAATAAACTTCGAAAAAACCAAAAAACACTTGTTGCACACACTTCATGTAATCCGTGTAATCCACGTAAACAATCCTTATTCAACCATGCAGTTTTATCGTTCACATCAAATAACGCTCGATCTAATCTTTCAGCAAATTTGTAAATGGCACTCCGTACAAATACTCGAACAGTCGGTTGATAAGCCGGTCACATGTATTCCTGTATCTTTCATAGCCGCTGCTGGATCAATGTAGCGTCTACCGTACACTTCGTCCGGTGCAATTGCAGTCATGCAAAGAAGAATAGCTGAAAGTGCGCAGGCGCGGCTGATTTTTTTGACAAAGATCGGTAATGCATTTAAGAGAGTTCTGGCATGGCGAGACGTCAGTAACGTGTGAATTTTGATGCACGTTGGTGATCTTCATTATCGGTGTACAATATCGTGGAAACGGAAGCACTGCGTCCTGCCAAGGACGTTTGTCAGAAGGAATAATAAGACTGCGCAAAACTGAACGTTATGCCAGCGGCGAGCGTCCACCCCACGTTCCGTCTGCACAAGTACAGAAAGATAAAATAAGGGTCATTAATTTTTTATTGCGTCAAGGCAATAGGAAGAGACACGTTAAACGCAGTATTACAGCATATCTGTTGGTAGGTCGTTGACGAAAGTTCATAGTTTCCTGACAAACGTGTAGTATATCGTATCGTTTACTTTCTGAAAACAGCGAATACGTTTTGAGAATCTGTGCTGTCGGGAATTGCACTGCCTAAAAAAGGGAAGGCGCAGTTTAATAAAGAATTGCGTGTTGTCTTGAAGAAAGTCGATATATTTAGTCAACCTGCGTGATTCTTAAGTGCAATATAGAAATGGGTGTTGTGCGAACTCTGTTTGGTAAGTGTATTTCAATATATAGTTGTCCTTCACGAACGCGCGTATAAATGTATGTTTTATAATCAATTATTCACATTTCGGCGCATATTACAGTATTGATTCGAAGAATTAATTTTCTTTTGCAATCGTCTACGGACGTCAATTACTTTTCGATCAATTTCGTAATGTCTTATCTTGACGGGAGAAATTTCTATTATTTTACTTCTAGCGCCTGGAACCGCAGGCAAGTGATACGGGCAGACTTGTCAAGACGTTTGTAACATTTTTCTGTGCCACGTAAACTATTAATTTACAGTATAGTAATCCTGGGCATCGATTGATTTTCATTCATCCAAGATTAACACAATGGGAATCTTATCTGACATTATCGGTAACTTCTCGAAATTGGGTAAAATACATTAAAAAAGATAACAACACTCTGTTCAGCCTCGTCACACACGTATAAACATTTTTATTTATCTGGCAACCTTACAGAGCCGCGTAACTTTTTTTATGTCACATTAACTATTAATTTCCGATACAGTAACCCTTGGTACCGATTTACTTTCATTCATTCGAGATTCAAACAATTAGGTAAAATACACTGAAGAAGTTAACAGTACTCTGTCTAGTTCCGTCAAAAACCTATAAACATTTTCATTGTTTGGTAGTTTCTCCAATTCAATTCAGCACCACCACTAAGTTCTCAGAATTTCAACAATCATTCGAATTTCGAATTATCACTCGCGTTTGCATTTCAGCGAGGTTTTCTTAATTCCACATCTTTTTTTTTTCATATCAGGCAAGTATCTTCTAGTCACGAATACCGTGAGTTGCGGTTTGATGATGGGCACGGGTGACTTGATACAACAGCGAACCGAACAATTTAAGCGGCAGTACCTTCCAAAGTACATACCATCGCGAACAGCCTGCGTGAAAGCAGCATCGCCTGAGAACGAAACAAGAATAAATTATGTCGCCTTTAGCGAACCTGCTGAATTAGCGAAAAATGAATACAAGCACGATTATATCCGAACCAAGAACATGATGGTCGTAGGACTGCTACAGGGACCGTTTCATCATTGGTTTTATGGCGTGCTCGAACGTTTCTTTCCGGGGAGAAGTGCAAAGTTCGTTTTGAGGAAGACCTTCTTCGATCAGTTGATCGCTAGTCCAACGTGTCTAGCGATATTCTTTATAGGACTGGGATTGCTCGAGTATCGCAATGTACAGGAGATCGGCAACGAGGTCAGGCTCAAATTGGTCGACACTTGGAAAGTACGTGACAATCGTCGTCATCAAAATCAGATGATCTCTTCAATTTCGACCTTACTATATTTTACTTTGAAAATGAAGGAATGTATAATTGTGAGATTCTCAGAATGAGTGAGAGGGATGTGCCATGCGCTGGGATATTTTAACACTTTGACTGCCGTGCGTATTTTACTATATTAAAGCCGCAACGTGATGAAGTACTACAGAATATGATGGAATTGCGCAAAATGAAAATAATGCGAAGGCATCGGAAAACAAAGAATTTAAACACTATTTAACATTAATTGCATTTACAAAATCATAAATGCTACCGATTTGGTATTTTTTTAATTTTTCGTGAGACTTTTTTGCGCCGGTCACCGATGACCACCATGGCAGTCAAAGTGTTAATAATGAAATTCTAAAATTAGCATTTGCAACCGTAAGAGGGCTTTATACATTCCTCCATTTTTTGAAGTAAAGTAATTAAGTTGCATGTGTTACGATTTTTTTAAGGGGGGTGTAAAATGTTCTTGACGATTCTGCGCAGGTCGACTGTTGTTTTTGGCCTCCTACGCAATGCGTGAACTTCCTGTTCGTACCACTGCAGTATCGTGTGTTGTATACGAATTTTATGACGATGCTTTACGATATCTTCCTCTCATATATGAAATACGTAAGTTCTGCAAATCTTCAGCAAAATTGTATCTTGCATTTTTTTACTGTTATTATTGAAAGTTCGCCGTCTACTGGGTTGTTAACTGATAGTACGTGAACTTATTATGCAAATTAGGCGTATGTTATCTAATTCAATACCTGTTTTTTCTTTGTTCGCAGGACGCTCATTTCGAGTGATAAGAAATCTCACCAATTAGTTTCTATAATAAAAATAATTCTAAAATTGTACATATGTGTAAAATATGATGCGTATACGAATACATAATATAAAAACGTATGGTCTGGGAGTCAGACGTGGTTATCAACAATAAAGACATTTTCTAGACATTTTTTCCTTATCTATTCTACCAAATCCCATTATCGCACTTTGGCATCAAAGGTTCACACTGCCTTTTTATGCGATTTCTGCGAAACATTATATGAGCTATTGCATGTTGGCATTTCGAGAATCTACCATGTAACTACCGGACAATGAAGATTTCCTGAAACTTCTATACGTTGAAGAAGACAGATGAATATGTTAAGAATGTCTTCACGAAAATAATGATATGATAATTTTGCGAGAAAGCCTTAATCCCTTGATTTAAAACGTTTATTAATAAATGCACTTACAATAACATTGCAATTCGTAAGCGTACTAATTGGATATGGAGAAGAAAGTGATCTGTGATTTCGATCTTGACCTCATAATCTGTTAGATGATTGTGATTAAATTGATTTCTTTCAGGACCGTCCCCGGTGCTTATCAACATTTCGCTCATAAGAGCATTTTGCAACATTTTCCCGAGCATTAGACTTGTTTTCTTATCGCAATAATAAACGTTCATTGAGAGTAGGAATGTGTTTATTTATTCTCATGACAGTTATTGTTTGACATTCGGCGACAGGAGGATTATGAAGTCCTACGACCCGCCAGCCGTCATCGAACAAACACGATTACTGATAAAGTACATATAAACACAAACAATAAGTTCGACATTGCGCAACAAGAGATGCGCACTGCGATAAATTTCAAGAAAGATGCAGTTTATTGCTTGTAAACTTCTGACTACGGATTCATGCTGTTCTTCTGCTTGCATTCGTGAATGATGCTCTGACGTGGTCGAAACTGAGTATTAGTTTTAGTTCTAATTAAATTTGATATTACCTTCAATTGACCGTGTTTAGCAATGACTTCGTGTTGCTTTTGCAATTTCAAGAAAGATGCAGTTTATTGCTTGTAAACTTCTGACTACGGATTCATGCTGTTCTTCTGCTTGCATTCGTGAATGATGGTCTGACGTGGTCGAAACTGAGTATTAGTTTTAGTTCTAATTAAATTTGATATTACCTTCAATTGACCGTGTTTAGCAATGACTTCGTGTTGCTTTTGCAATTTCAAGAAAGATGCAGTTTATTGCTTGTAAACTTCTGACTACGGATTCATGCTGTTCTTCTGCTTGCATTCGTGAATGATGCTCTGACGTGGTCGAAACTGAGTATTAGTTTTAGTTCTAATTAAATTTGATATTACCTTCAATTGACCGTGTTTAGCAATGACTTCGTGTTGCTTTTGCAATTTCAAGAAAGATGCAGTTTATTGCTTGTAAACTTCTGACTACGGATTCATGCTGTTCTTCTGCTTGCATTCGTGAATGATGCTCTGACGTGGTCGAAACTGAGTATTAGTTTTAATTCTAATTAAATTAGATATTACCTTCAATTGACTGTGTTTAGCAATGACTTCGTGTTGCTTTTGCAATTTCAAGAAAGATGCAGTTTATTGCTTGTAAACTTCTGACTACGGATTTATGCTGTTCTGCTTGCATTCGTGAATGATGGTCTGACGTGGTCGAAACTGAGTATTAGTTTTAGTTCTAATTAAATTAGATATTACCTTCAATTGAACGTGTTTAGAAACGACTTCGTGTTGCTTTTGCGTTCTTGCCAGCCATGTTATTTGTACATCTTGCGATGCACTGATAATCTCATAAAAACGCATACTGATCCTATTTGTACACTTTTTCAATTAGCAACTGCCGTGCTGAAGGAAACATTAAGATCTATTGAACCTTTTTCATAGATTACGAACTATTGTTATCTGCAGCCTTGAAAGCGAGCGAAGGATGGCACTCTTTATGAAAAGATTAAGAAGTTTTCTCTCGTATGTTACAGTTCTTTGCATGATTTTTTCTTTATTGGTGAAATAAATCAAGGTGATATAGTTCATATTCAAAATTAAAGGAAAAATGGTTAAAAAAATCTTAGTATATATTTACAGTATAAATTTAGCAAAAAAACAATATGATGGAAATTTCCATCAACATGCAAAGTTAGATCAAAGTGAACTTGTCCTTTTATATAATTTTTGGGCATTCAATGTTATGATGGAAATTTCCACCATCGTGCAAAGAAGGGTTAACGATACTGCTTAACCCATTCGAGATTTTTTCTTTATTGGTGACGATTTCTTTCGAACACGGTTAAAAAATCGATATACGATAATAAATTTTAACAATATGATAGAAACTTCCATCATCCTTCATATTCTTTTATATAATTTTTGGGCATTCAATATTATGATGGAAATTTATGGAAAACGATACTGCTTAACCCATTTATATTGTTCATTTTTAATTTTTGGTACACAGTAAAACCAATGCCAAATTTTGTTTTCCTGTACTTTACAGATTTCATTAGTTCAAGAAAAATCTTATTTTGACGGCTAGTTTACTCAGAATAACTGATAGTTGCACATTACTGTTATTGCACACACGGTGTGCAATCGGTCTGGAATGGGTTAAAACTTCATATTTGCAAATTTTCAAAAAAGCTCCCACTCGCATTATGCGACGTACATTTGATTGCTCATTGCTTACAATCCAGCACAGTGAATCTCGAGCATATATTTTTTATCGTCACCCAGAATGTTTGAGACAAATACGAAAGTTGAACGGAACCTGCGGAGATGCGCGCAGAAGATATTTAAAAGGCAACGCGCTTCGTCAACATCCGGTCAAATTCTCGTTTTCCCCGAATCCGGATCGGACGGAACACGGAGCGCGCCCCCGGCGATTTACAATCATAAACTCAGGATTGCTTTGTACTTATCGCTCGAGCATGGTTTTATTATGATTTTTGAGCGCCAGGTGGCCGCGTTTTTGTTGTCCGGTCGTCGAGCGGTGCAAGTCTCGGCGCCATTACATCGATAAATGTCACCGAGGCAGCGTCCGCGAATACAAATTTTCCCGCAACATTGAAATCTGGTTCGCCGATTGCCCCAGCGAGATGTCAACGAAGCGAAAAAATCCGGCGAGCAAGAAGGGTCGAGCGAAGTCGAAGAAGGTCGAGTACGACGACGAGGATATCTCGAGCGAACACGAGTCCGATGTCGACGACGCCGAGACCGGCTCAAATGTCGACGGTGAGGACGTTGCCGAAGATGATATTAACGATCTCGCCAATATGCCTGAGCTGCCGCCACCAGAGGTGACCTTGACTTTCTTCCACTCATACATCTGTTTATCCCAGGTTTTCCCAAATTTTCATTGAGCCTTAAGGGGCGGACTGATTGACACCGATCCCGCCACATTACACTACTGCACGCCGTCCAAGTAATCTCGAGTTCCCTTAGCAACGATCCACGCTGATGAAAAGAGAATGCGTGCCAGTAGGGGTTCAGTGCCAACCCACATGTCTATCATGACTATTTCAGATTATATCGGTGAAAATAAATTCCAAGCAACGTTTCTGCGGAGGGGGCTTGAAAACTGATCGTGGCGTGCGCCTTGTGTTGCAGGGAGGATGGGGTAAGCCTGGAACGTTGCTCATGTGCGGTCTCACAAACTGGGAAATGGCTGGACGCAGGGCGCCGCCAAAAGGGGTTAAAGCTAATGTGGGGCGTAGTTTGTGGACGCCGCATACGTTCAAGAATCTGAATGGGGCGAGAGTAAGACTGATCGCCTCTGGGCCCGCCGCTTCTCACAATATTATCGTTACAGAGGATAATAGATGTTTGGCTTTTGGTAGAAACGATAAAGGTGAGGAAGAAGTCTCATGGATATTGGCTACAGGGTTCTAAGGTTTTGTTAAATCTATTAATCCACGTAACTCTTCCAGGTGCTGGATTAATAAATTTATAAGGGTCTCTGATATATCTATCAAATTGTATTTTTTACTTTGTATTTTGATTGTAAACGCTTTCTTACCGTTAAGTGGTATGTATCGATAACCCAGCAGCCATGTGAAATCTTATAAATAATATTATTTCGTTTGCACAGGCCAGTTGGGTGTTGGGGACGTGAAACGCCGAGATGAACCAACCGAAGTTGAAGCCTTAAAAGGACACACTGTAATTGCAGCAGCATGTGGCCGAAATCATACTTTGTTCTTGACAAGTCGGGGTATAGTTTTTGCTGCAGGTGATAATAAATTAGGCCAATGCGGCGTTGGAAAGTCAGATGCCTGCATTGTCACAGCTACCAAAGTGAAATACACAGGACCGCCTATCGTGAAAGTGGGATGTGGAGCCGAGTTCTCGATGATTCTAGACATTAAAGGTGGCTTATACTCCTTTGGTTGCCCAGAATACGGAGCGCTGGGTCACAATACAGATGGCAAATATTTTATAACGAGTACAAAGATGGCGTTTCACTATGAGAAAGTGCCTAAGAGAATTGTTTTATATGTTGAAAGAGGAAAAGATGGTCACGTTACGCCTTTGGATCGTGTGGAAATAACAGACTTTAGTTGCGGCCATTATCACACAGTCGCTATTGACAGCAAGAGCCGTGCATTTTCATGGGGATTCGGTGGTCTCGGCCGCCTAGGTCACAATGAACAAAGAGACGAATTAGTGCCGCGGTTAATCAAGTTCTTGGAGCCGCCCAATCGCGGTGTCAGAACTGTACACTGTGGTAGTACTTACAGTATTGCCATCAATGTACATGGTTCGACACTGATGTTTGGGCAAACTAAACGTACCGGGGAAGCGAACATGTACCCGAAACCGATACAAGACTTATCCGGCTGGGAGATTCGATGTGTTGGCTGCTCACAGACGAGCGTAGTTGTAGCTGCCGATGAGTCCGTTATTGCTTGGGGCCCATGCCCTACTTTTGGAGAGCTGGTAAGATCTTAATATCATCGTAACACACATATTCCTTCCCCTTCCGATTCGTAGTCTCGACTCGAAACTTTGCTATCTTCTGTAGGGTTTCGGTGAAATGCGCAAGTCTTCAACAACTCCGATGGAAGTGAAAGCTCTTGAAGGTTTATACATAACTGCCGTTACGTGCGGTCTCTCGCACACGCTTATGATTTGCCGGGACGAATCCGAGGAAGAAAAGGCCAAAATCAGCAAACTTCAAGTGTACTCAGTTTAAATCATCAATAAGCTCTTCAGTTTTATACATAAGGTTACGTTATATAGATAAAATATCACACTTAATTGTGAGGGGATACTTGGTTCCCGCAGAAAGACTGTGGTCAGACTCCGTTCAGGAACTCTGAAGTAATCAGGAACAACATTTCTATAAGGAATCGATAAATTAAAATCTCTTTTTCGTTTTAACTACTTTTTAAATCGGTAAGACATTTTAACTGAAATGTCTGAAATCGGTCTTAGTAGACTGCAAGAAACGTCCACACAAGAGATAGACTTAGCCGTTACTCTACTTTGTACTTCCAGTTTTTACTTAATGTGCAAATGAAAGTTCATCGGTAATAGTAAAACCCATTCTGTTAGTAGCTCAGGATATAGACCAAACAGATAAATGCGAAAATATATTTTGATACGTTGCTATTTTATTGAAGTTCATTGTAACTTTGATCAGAATGGACATAGTTGCTTGCATAAGACGTGTTGGAGAGAATGCTAGAAGTTTGGAGACGTTAGGAAGAGAACGTTAGGAATTTATCAATAGCTGCCTTTATTTTTACAGTTTTTTTTAAATCGATTTACACGAGCAAATAGCCTATGGTCATTGGTTCATTACAGTAGTACCTGAATCACTACACGCGGGAATCGTTCTTATATCGTCAGTACAGGGATAATTGAAATAAGGTTGCAGGGGATAAGTTGAAGACGTGCTCAATAAAGCATGTATTGAAATTAATCTGGTAATAAGGATCTGATCGCATTTAACGAGCTCATTTATACCGTTGTTAATCTTCCGTCTCTTAAACACACTTTCATATGCTCATCTAGATGAGTTTTTTCACTCTATATAACACAATTTAAATATGATCATTGTTAATAGCCATACTATTACATGCAGAATGATTTTGTGCAAATTCTTAGTACATCGATAATGTCATAATTTCTTCAATTTCGTATCATCGCGCGAAAATTTTGACATACCTACCCTCATAATGTTGTACAGTTTATATTCATTAAACAGTTTAGCGGCACAAACATCAGTTCTTTAATCACTACCGACCAAAGTAAACTTCATCGAATTGACTGTATTTTATTAAAGAAGTTATTACGGAAACACTGCCAATGTTTGTATGTGTCTGCGAACATCTTCTGTGATGTCGGACATTTGTTCATTCCACTCTTGTCTTTGTTCGTTCCACTAATAGTCTTGTGCAAACTCTGATCTAAAACCTGTTCTGATAAACATGCGACAAATGTACAAGTCTAACTATCAAATAAACGAATTTTATAAAAAATCGCTTTTCTTTAACTGGACCATATATACAAACGTGCAAAGTATGTATTTAATATCAATTTAAATAAGTTCAGCAGGGTTGTGATAAGAAACGAGTTATTCTGCTTTATTAACATTTTATTATGTCAGTGCCACCTTGGAAAGAGTTACACAATAATGATGGCGATGACCACGAATTAATAATTTTAGGCAATTTAATTGCACAGCAATCGCAGACTTGCGAGAATTCGCACACTTCACATTTGGATTCCCACGTTGCCGTATATATCCACAAACATTTTCTAATGCGGTGTAATTTATAAGGTTTCAACGATGACTTGTAATGCATGCTATTTTCTTTCATCAGTTCCTCCTCTTCGAGCTCCTTCTATATATTTAATATTACAAATCATTTTAATATCTGTTTAGATTCTATGGTAGTATATTTATAACGTGTAGCATACCACAAGTTTCTTATCCATCTTTAATGTTGCAGCTGCAACAACTTCTTGAGACGTGTCCATCATCCTTCGTATTGATGGATTAGTATTATATTTCCAAATCAGTAACTGATGTGCGAGATAATGTTTTGGGTCCGTAGGTCTATCCCTTAAGGTTCTCCCCAGTGCCCAAGCTAACGGAATCATTACGTTTTGTCTATAAACATGTCAGTGTGTGTTTGCCGAAAAATTCAACGTCAGGTATCATTGCAATAATTTTAATAAGAGATGATAAAATCGTCAAACCTTAAATAATCGTTACGCTGGGCAGTCAATTCAGTCTGTGATATTTCTTCACTAATTGTTTCATGACAGTAACAAGCAAAAGGTTTAAAGGAACACAATGAATCTGGTGGTCTAGATCTATTACATTTAATAGATGGTTTTGGTCGATTACACCTCTTTTGGTGATTGTTAGTAACACATTCAGGTACGATACTTTTACTTTTGCAACATTCATCGTCCCTCAGACTCCACGGTCCCAGTATAGTCAAAGTACATTCAGATGTTATTTCCTACAAAATACGTATTTAAGAGCAACACATTAATTTTACAAGCATACAATGATACAGAATTGTTTTAAAAATTAAGAGAATTAGTTAATAGTTATAATACATTCGATAGATACGTAATTAGCGTCTTCCTTATATCCCAGATCTATTAACATTTCTAGACTTTCAGTATCGACGCCAACTTCCTGTATTTTTTCAATAACGTCTTCTTCTAATCCAATGATTCTTAAGAATTGCATTAGTTCTGTTGATCTGGGGTTAATTTTATTTTCCCAATATAAAATTCCTGGGATATCAATCCCACTTAATGCCAAGCAGTGTAATACACTTTCCTCTTGGGATGCTAGTCCCATCATAATTATATCCCAGCAGTCAGCATCACTTAGACCATTAGCTTTCAAAATTATAATCAAGTCATCATTAAAGTGTTTAGAACACACATTCCTAGATGTAAATAAATTTGAACACATTTCAAATTCTTTAAAATAGCTGTATTCGTCTGGAGTAAGTCTGAGTAAGCCACACTTCATTGCCTTTACAATATCAGATGCTGGCATTCCTAAAAATTACCATCAAATAAAGAGCAAGTTAAATTGAAGCGTATTAAAGAAGCCAACATGTGATTGCCAGGTGTACCTCTTGCTTGCAACGTTTTTATTATTTTTTCGCTATAAATTCCTCTGTGGATAATCGCCTGAAGTTGATTTTTAGCGAACACATACATGTTTGTATCAGGGATACTTGTATCAGGTTGTATATCCTTTGTATCATATGCACGTGTAAGAGTATCAGACAATATATCAAGCAACTTTTCTTTCCTCATATCTCCGTACACATGCATGGATCCGTTTGATATAATTATATGTAATTTAATTTTGTATAACTTATCCTCAAAATCTGACAGACTCGATTTTGATGAGTTAACGGGAACATCTGCCTGTAAGAGAAGTTACGTCGTATTTATGTTGATTATGTCCAGTCTAATTACTCTTTTTATTGAATTACATTTGAAAATTTGGATTGCCCGTACGAAACACGTCGTTCCTGCATTTCTACATAATTTGGTGGCTTTCTTGTTGACGATTGAAACGATTTCAGGAAAATTCGGTAGTGTACACACGTATTTCTTTTCTTTTTTTGTTTTAGGAATATTAATTGATTGCTTGACAACTTACTATACTAGTAATGACACGATAATGGTACGTATACAGAAAAAGGTTTTATTTACAAATAAATAAATTACAATAGCTTTTGTATACAGATTATATTCATAAATATTTTGTCGAAAACGTGTGCACATTTGTTTGATCGAAGAATATGCACTCTCCGCAGAACCCACGTATGATATAACTTTTAATAAAAATAATACAATGGCATAATCGATGTTTGAATAAAAATAGAAACTGTACGTTAAGATTAGTGCAGTTATTAGATCGGAAATACGTACATGTTCACATAAACTAAAAGCATAAAACATAAAACATAATTGGAAAATTGCGTACACTTGTGACCATTAATGCTTGTACAAAAATGTGAATAGCAAGCGTTGCTTGACAGACCGTGTCGATAGAAAATACGACGATTTCACTATGTTAGTCACCGTGAATGAACACAGATGTACTATTGATTTCTTGCCATTACTTATACCCTTCTATAAGATTACTTATTAATGCTGTATTTACATTTGATTGCTTTCACTAAAATTTTGTAAGTATCATATGATATTTCTGATAGCGATGAAAGTTTGAGCCAAAACCCAAATTACTTATGCTATCAGGTGTCTCCTAAGCATATAAAGCGACGATGTACAGACTTAGGATTTTGCGCTTGTAATACGATGCAGACTTAAGATTCTAATGATCAGATAAGGCTTGTTTTATACAATGGGCCTGCCTCAATCGTATTCATCACGAATGTTTTTGGCGATCTCCAGCTAAATCATGCTGCAGTAGCAGGAGGAGTATGGATTTTGTGGTTGATAATTATCTGATAGTTGCATGCCCCTTTTGCCCATGCGATGCCTTGGTCCGGTCATAGTTCCATTCCCATACTGCCTCAGCGAGATGGTGTCCCATAGGCCCGGGGTTTGTATAATCTGCAAATTACTTGTATAAATATAAATGATTTTGCGTAAAGTGTTTTTAGAAGACACGGGTAATAAACCTTTTGAACCAGTTCTTCAAAGCAGCATTTTACCCCATCAGCTGTCTTGGCACTGCTTTCAATGTACAGCGTCTGGTGTCTTCTGGCAAACTGTAAACCTTCTTCAGTACTCACTTCCCTATTTGGTAAATCTATTTTGTTTCCGACAACCATTTTGACAATGTCTGTTTTATTGCAGTATGTATTTAGCTCATTCAACCAGGTTTCTAGCTTAATAAAACTATTTCTATCTGTGACATCATACATGAGAATAGCACCTTGTCCGTCTCTATAATAACTAGGTGTCAACGTACGAAATCTTTCCTGGCCTGCTGTGTCCTAAACAGGAAATCATTAGCCATTAGCTTAACTGCGTAATGTTTGTGGTACAGCACCGCATCGTAATTACTTTGTTTGAAATCATAAACTACGCAGTCATGACAGTTAACTTCAATTTTACTAACCCAAATTGCCAGTTTCACTGTATTACCGTCAATTGTAATTTGTTTCGTTTTGTAATCCATACCAACCGTACTCTGCATATTCTCGTGAAATTCATCATCCGTAAACCTTAACAATATGCTGAAAGT
Source organism: Cryptocheilus praepositus (assembly GCA_033815515.1). Lineage (NCBI taxonomy): Eukaryota > Metazoa > Arthropoda > Insecta > Hymenoptera > Pompilidae > Cryptocheilus > Cryptocheilus praepositus. The sequence continues at coordinate 7,347,223 of JAWWQZ010000303.1, read as the reverse complement.
ACATAACACAATTCATTAAATCTGTCAAATGTCACACCGTGCCCGCTAATTAATTCATTACGCGCAAGAGACTTATTTTCATACCTAGATTTTCCGACGTTAGATTCACCTATCATAAGAATCTTTAATATCGTTAAGACATCTTGATCCATAGTGTATTTTGCGTGACGACACACTTGCGGCTTTGTTCTTAAGCTTATCGCAGCAGAACTTTATTCCGCACTTATTTTCTCGTTCACTTATCACCACGAGCAGCCCGACTGACTTCGATTCCGGCTGTTATATGTTTTGCTACTTCATCGCTCTTACTAATCAACAAAATGTACGCCACAGCTGCGATTCCGAGCATAGAAGAGCGTGTACCATGAAGGTAATAATAGTCGCGTTCCCAGCCTCATAGATGTCGTTTTTCTTTATTTACCGTGGCGTCGCAGATCTTGGCGTACCCCACAAAGAAAAGTGTGTTGCGGAAGGAAGGAATTTCGAACTTAACGCATCCTAGACCCTTCTGTACACGGTATTGGGTTTCGTTAGGTTCCAGCTTTAGCGAGATAGTTGCCAACATTTTGCAGGGTCTAGCTGAAAATGATGGAATTGCTAGATAGTTCTGGTACTAGTGATAACGGCATTATAAGGATGTATACCTGGACACAAAAAGTAACGATTGAACGAATATTATTTGTATAATAAACTCCGGTGATTGCATGACACTGTACTGCTCGTTCCTGGCACTTATATTCTTATGTGCGAAAATTTATGCAGATTGATTTTTGTCTGACATTATAAGGACGTCATGTACGGTGATTAGATACAAAGGGTAACGATTGGACGAATATCCTTTTTGCAATAAACTCCGGTAATTACATGACATTGTGTTATTCGCTATTGACACTTAAATTCTACTCGCTGTTACTCATGGAGATAAAGATTTGGCTGACATAAGGACGTACGGTGACTAGATTTAAAGGGTAGCGATTGGGTGAATATTCTTTTTCCAGTATACTCAATCGATCGATCAATTGTATTAATCCAGTAACAATTAAACGCTTATTGCTTTTGTAGTAAATTCCCGTGATTGCATGACATTATTCTGCTCACCATTGGCACTTAGATCCTTACGTGCGAAAGCTCATGCAAAGATTTGACTGACATTGCAAGGTCGTGTGATGACTACGTACAAAGGACAACAATTGGACGAATATTTTTTTGCAGGAAACTCCGATAATTGCATAACATTATGTTACTCGCTGTTAACACTTAAATTCTACAATGCGGTTACTCATGGAGGTAAAGATTTGGTTGACATAAAAACGTATGGTGACCAGACGCAAAGGGTAGCGATTGGGTGAATATTCTTTTTCCAGTATACTCAATCGATCGATCAATTGTATTAATCTAGTAACAATTGAACGCATATTGCTTTTGTAGTAAATTCCCGTGATTGCATGACACTATTCCGCTCACCTTTGGCACTTAGATCCTTACGTGCGAAAGTTCATGCAAAGATTTGACTGACATTGCAAGGTCGTGTGATGACTACGTACAAAGGACAACAATTGGACGAATATTTTTTTTTGTAGGAAACTCCGATAATTGCATGACATTGTATTACTCGCTGTTGACACTTAAATTCTACAATCCGGTTACTCATGGAGATAAAGATTTGGTTGACATAAAAACGTATGGTGACCAGACGCAAAGAGTAGCGATTGGGTGAATATTCTTTTTCCAGTATACTCGATCGATCGATCAATTGTATTAATCCAGTAACAATTAAACGCATATTGCTTTTGTAGTAAATTCCCGTGATTGCATGACATTATTCTGCTCACCATTGGCACTTAGATTCTTACGTGCGAAAGCTCATGCAAAGATTTGACTGACATTGCAAGGTCGTATGACGACTACGTACAAAGGACAACAATTGGACGAATATTTTTTTGCAGGAAACTCCGATAATTGCATGACATTGCGTTACTCGCTGTTGACACTTAGATTCTACAATCCGGTTACTCATGGAGATAAAGATTTGGCTGACATAAAAACGTACGGTGACTAGATTTAAAGGGTAGCGATTGGGTGAATATTCTTTTTCCAGTATACTCAATCGATCGATCAATTGTATTAATCTAGTAACAATTGAACACATATTGCTTTTGTAATAAATTCCCGTGATTGCATGACATTATTCTGCTCACCATTGGCACTTAGATTCTTACGTGCGAAAGCTCATGCAAAGATTTGACTGACATTGCAAGGTCGTATGATGACTATATTACCGTGAATGACCGAAATTGGCCGATATAAATACCGAATATCGCTGGTACCCAAACTTTATTCCGTATCAGATTAGACACATTAAAACCGAAATGCCAAAGGTAGCAATTGGAGTAAATATTCTTCTTCCAATACTCGATCAATCGATCAATTGTATTAATCTAGCAAAAAAATATTCGTCCTATCATTGTCCTTTGTATATAGTTGTTACGGTGAAACACCGAAATTTGGAGAATGTCGACTTTCACCGGTGAATGTCAACAGGTACCAACTACATCGGTGAAAGATTGAATATTTCATTATATTGTTGTACATTCGGACCCTCTCCGGTGTGTGTCGACAATAAGTGCATGGTGAATGTCAACATTTACCGGTGTAAGTCAGAAATAAGGGTATTTAGCAAATATTTCGGACATACACCAAGCGACTATGTGAATGTTGACATTCACCGGTGAAAGTCGACATTCTCCAAATTTCGGTGTTTCACCGTAACAACTATATACAAAGGACAATGATAGGACGAATATTTTTTTGCAGGAAACAGGTAATTGCACGACTTTGTGCTCCTTGCTACCGGCATTTCAGTTCTAATGTGTCTAATCTGATACAATAAAGTTTGGGTACCAGCGATATTCGGTACCAGCGGGAAAATTGTGTATGTTACACGACACCTAACGGCAGCTGACGGAGTTGTTACATTGGCCGAGTCGCATTAGATAATCCGTTGTTGCCGATACACGAGGACTGGGCGGGTTTATTGTTGTTCCACTTATGTCGGTGTGAGCGCACGATAATGAGCATTGCGCTTTGAGCGAGATGCAGTTTATCGAAGCGATAGTTTATGCGGCCACGGAACGGGGAACATTGGCACGGGCCGCGTGAAGTTCGATACACCCCGGTATCTCTGCATTTTTATCTGTATTTACCGACGGATAACATTTGTACGACGTTCGGTGGTTCCGGAGGCCTTGTGGACACAGGTGGCGTATTTCATCCGCGGTCCGGTTAAAATTTACGCCGCGTTCACCCCTTTTTGCTCGTTTATCGCATTGTAAATAAACTGTTTGAAGCGAGGCCTTTGTTGCCTGCATACGTTCATCTCGACACAACGGTATTTCATTTTTCAGCCGTACAGCCGCAATATCGATTCTCCCATGCAGCTTTGCTCATTAGCTATTAGGTACCCCGCGGGGTCCCGTCTCGGGTCGCCTCCACACATACGCAGGCCAGCTCTTTCCGAAACAACTCTTGCGCAAGCACCGAGGTAATTTTTGCGAGGCGAACAATAGACCCCCCTATCTTGGCTAATCGGCGCACGGCCGTCTGAACTTCGTCTTTCTCGTAGTGGCAATCTTGGCTTAGGGAGGAAAATGGCGCCGGCCTTTCTAACCTAGCAGGCCGAATGTCTCCGGCGATGCGAGTCGCGGCATGACATTACGCAGGTGATTCGTCAGGCGCAATGTCAACCGCCTACTTTCTCGTTCACAGTTGCGGAGCGTGACACGCGTGTCCGTGCTCGTGTGACAGCGACGTCGCGTCTATGCCGTTTTCCACCTCGTCCCCTGTGTCGTCGCATAGTAAGAGTGCCGCAAGGGTACTGAAAGAGTAGCGCAAAAGAAGAGTGCCCGTGTTGGGAGCGTAACTCAGGTAACATTACGCAGGTGAATCGTCAGGCGCAATGTCAACCGCCTACTTTCTCGTTCACAGTTGCAAAGCGTGACACGCGTGTCCGTGATCGTGTGACAGCGACGTCGATCGCGCCGATGCAGTTTTCCACCTCGTCCACCGTGTCGTCGCATAGTAAGAGTGCCGCAAGAGTACTGAAAGAGTAGCGCAAAAGAAGAGTGCCCGTGTTGGGAGCGTAACTCAGGTAACATTACGCAGGTGATTCGTCAGGCGCAATGTCAACCGCCTACTTTCTCGGTCACAGTTGCAAAGCGTGACACGCGTGTCCGTGATCGTGTGACAGCGACGTCGATCGCGCCGATGCAGTTTTCCACCTCGTCCGCCGTGTCGTCGCATAGTAAGAGTGCCGCAGGAGTACTGCAAAAGAAAAGTGACCGCGTTGGGAGCGTAACTCGGTGAGGAACTCTGTGAGGAAGTCGCACCGTCGCGGAGTGAGTTTTTGCCGCAATTGTGGCAGAACGGCCGGAGTCGGGCAGGAGAAAAAAGATGGCCGCCGCGAGGCTGCCATGAAGGGACTGCGTCGCTCGTGCTCGCGGAAATGGGACGTTGCGACATCGAAGTGTCACCGTCGCTGTTGTGAAGTGTCACCGAGTGATCGCCGAGTGACGCGAAGTGCCTCGTACGTCCCCGGAGTGCGGGACAACTGTTGGACATGGCATCCGACGGGTAAGGCGAAATATTCAGATTCTAGGGAAACGGAGAGACACGGCAGGATAGAGTGCCAATGGTTCGCAGATCGATAGTGAATTTTTTCCAGTGACCCGTCCCAGTTTTCTCTCTCTCCGGAGAGACGGAGAGAGAGGACGGCGGGAGCGAGGGAGAGAGACTAACTGGCCGACTCGCGCTAACTGGCCGAGTGTAATTGAAGTTTCTGCTTTTCGCTCGTTTATTATTCGCGGCTGGGTGGAACCCCGCGGTTTCGACCTCACGTCTGCCTGGTGTTCGACGTTTTACGCTCGCCGCCTCCGTCGCCGTCGCCCTCGACTCCCGAGTGTCGCACTTTCATTTTTTTTTTCGCGCACACACTCGATCTACGCGCGAATGGATTTCCGCGGCCTATTTCAGCCAATTAAATGGATTGCATGACATCAGACGGTTGCTTCTACTGCGGCCAGCATTCCTATCAATTTATCGTCGCGGAGTAGGGGTGGGCACCCCTCTTCGGAAAAATGACCGAGTGTGACATCGCGTTTTGAACGGACGTTTTCCTCTAATATCGCTCCGCACGTACGGCGATGCGCGCTTTCGAAAGTGCGAACGAAGAAACGTGCCGCGGCGATGGCGAATTTAAAAATTGTGCTCGGTGACAGATACGTGTGATGCATCAATATTTTCGGTGCGGTCAACTTTAACCGGGGGAGAGATAAACTTTCGTTGGTAACAAATATCAGTTTTGTCGCGCACGTAATATATACGCTAACAGGATGTTCGATATTCCGTAACCTTTAAGGCATTTGACTGTATAAGCGATCTTCTGTTGGGCCTGTCCAAGGATCTTATCTACTCGAATATAACACAACATGCCTACATGAGATAACATGTACCTTCTTAATGTGAAACTTCTTAGATATGACAGTTTATGAATCATGCATACAACCGTGTACACACAACCGTGGAATTTCGCGTTTTTGCATGGATGGTTGTACCTTTCTGCAGATACTCGGAAAAATGTGTTATTCTCGTGAAAATCCGGAAGTTTGCAATTTCGTTTACAACACATATCTTTAGCACATTTCTCTTTTCTATAATTACATTTCCGTACACAGCAATATTTTATTTTTATTATTAAGAGGAAATACTATGGCTATAAAGAAAGTCTGTATTTGTTTGAAGAAGATTTGAGATTCCTTGTGTTGGTATAAGGCATAGAAAAATTAGAAATCTCTTTTTAAACAAGGTTGCTTATGTTTACAGTAGGATGGAATGGGTGGAGATCATAGAACCGCGTACTAAGGAGCATATGTATGCTAACCTGACTACTGGAGAATGTGTATGGGACCCTCCACCAGGTGTACCTGTGTAAGATGCATATCATTCTTTGTTAGCATGTGAATGCTGTATTGCAACATCTTCTCTATTTACACGTTTTACTTATAATTGTAGTATTGTAGTACTGTTATTTGCATTGTATTCATATAACACTACTTCTTTCTGTTTGATTTTTCGTCTGTATCCAGTCAATGTCTTGTTTTTCCGTTTCAACACAAATATTATGCTAGTATTGATACATGATATCAGACAATAATTGTGCTTTTTTTCGATTTGTTTCCAAGATAAAATTAACATGTTGCAATAAAGTTCTTTGTGATAAAATAATACAGAGAAAGTTCATAGATTACTTTCCATTGTTATCAATTTTTTTTTTAATTTAAAATGTAGAAAATGCTATTAATATAATATCCTTCGCTTGAAAATTATTCAAGATTTTTAAACATTCTGTTTCTTTATGTATAAAAGAACTTAATGTAGATATGGTAGTAGAAGAATTACTTTTGCTTACGAATATTAGAATGTGTACATGGGTATTCTAATAAACATGTAGCTTACAAGGTTCTTTACAATTACAGGAAGAAAACAGACAACAATCAGTGGTGGGAGCTATTTGATCAAAATACATCCAGATTTTATTATTACAATGCAACATCTCAAAAAACTGTTTGGCATCGCCCAACAGATTGTGACATAATACCATTAGCAAAATTACAGGTAAACTTAAAAGACATAGTTATAGTAGCTTTGTAGATTTTTTTGCATTAAATTTATGTTATGAGTCAGTGATGTGCCAATCTTCTGTGAACCACATATCACTGTACTAACTCTTTAAAGTGGCAGAGGTATGAGTATGCAACCGGTCTGCTCTGCTTTCAGCTATAAATAGACTTTGTAGCTGGGAGAAAAAACTCTGGTTTACATTATACCATGCCACAACCATGAAAATCTTTTGAGACTCTTAAACATAGACACTCAGACCTAGATAAATATATAAATCCCAGGCATTATACATCATATACGTGATTAGATTTCTTAAATGTCATCTGCAGTCAACCATGAAATATTAGGTATACATCACAGCACATGCCATAAAATTTCAAATGCAGTTCATCTCTAAACACATGCACACAAATTCATTGTGTTGATGTATGCATATAAAAAATAAAAATAAGCCTTATACTCAAGGGGCAAATTCATTGGTACAGACTTAAAATGTTAATTCTATACAAGCAGCATGTTTTGTTACAGACATTGAAACAAAATACAGAACCAGCAGGTAGCAGTGGAGCAGATGTTCAGAAAGTATCAGAGCCCAGAAAAAAGGAATCTGTCTCCACTCAAACGCAAACTCCTTCCGTTAGTCGGTCAACGCGCTTTAATCATCAAGAAAATCCGAGCACCCCGACATCCCAGGTAAATGTTACACTCCGTTATCGCACTGATAGGCGGGCGTATTCATGTTACGTTACGATTCTTTTGTCGTAGCAAGTTGGTAGCGTAAGTAAGTCTCGAACAACTGGCCCTGGTGTGGATCTTCACACTTCACCTCCCTCACCGTCACCATCTTCGAGACGGCATCATCATCATCATCATCATCACAATAACAGACATCATCGACATCATGAAGTACCGACGACGCGTCGACAACATAATCATTCCCAGGATTCGGGCAGATCGAGCGATAGTTCCGTATCTCACAGTCGAACGTCATTGGAATCGACCGGTTATAGATTGTTGGACTCTCCCCATCGTCATCATCATCGCTCAGCTCCTCAGCCATCGGTGGGTCCTGTACAATCCTCCCCCAGGCAACACAGCGGTACTTTGGAAACAAGATGTCACAAAAGTGGAACTCTTGAAAGTGTGAAGAATCAGAAGGCTGCGCCCTTGGGTGAGCCACCCCCGTTAGGCTTATCTCTTTCTACTAGTACGCCGTTGTTCAAGAAAAAGACGTTTGTAGACCCCCAGCGTGAAAGTAGGGCAGGGAATTTGGAGCTAGAAAAGAATAAAAATGGTAAGAGTTCGCGAAACATGCAAGTAACGTTTAACGAGTGGCAAGGAAGGCCATTGTTATACCCTTGACGATTGTTTACGTAGGTAGAGAGAGTAGTAGAGGATCCTACGGTCCGGAGCCTAGTACTTCGCCATATCGAGATTCACTAATGGAATCAAGAGTGTTTAGGCAAGAAATGCCACCATATCGTCCGCCGGAAGTTCAATTAAGTCACAGTTACAAATCTCAAGGTGAGAAGTATGGCTCTCTGGTCGAGAGCGGTAACCGATATCATAGAGATAGGGATCGAGATCGGGATCGGGAGCTGCATCATAGGGAGAGAGTTAATAGTTTGGACAAGACGAACGTATCTACATTTTATCCGAGCTCAATGCATCCGCGGAACATGAATAAGCAAGACGGTACGGGTAGTATAGGTAGACGTCATCACGGGTGCTCGGCATCGTTGTCTGAGGCAAACGTTCGGGACATGTATGGAGCAATGTTGGCGGAGCGAAATGAACCAACGAAAAGTCTCGTAAGAGGTACAGGTGCTCTTGGTAATGCAGCGAAGCAGAGGAGTGTTGAGGTTGCGGAACGAGAAAGGGAACGCGAACGTGATAGGGAGAAGGAGTACAGGAGAAATACAGCGTGCAATAATTCATTAGACTGTAAGTATACATTTTCGTACAACTTAGGTTCTTCAAGATATTAATCCAGCGTTGTAAAATAATATACGTGTATAGCGAACATTATACATTCCGGCGGTTTTGAAATAGGTGTGCCACAACCACTGGCTCGCAGTTACAGTTTTGTACAGCAACAAAAGCAACAGCAGAAGTTGCAGCAGTTGCATCAGCAACAGCAAGCTAGAAGAAGAGACAGAGATGATGATTCGATGCATGAGCGTTACCTAATAAGTCAAACCCACGAACAACCCAGACAGAGACTCAGTAGCAACACTAGCAGTAGTAACAGTAGCAATAGTAGTAGCAACAGCGCTGTGTGTGAGGATATAGAAACTGAAGAAACTAAGAAGAAAAGGAGTAATGGCAATCCTAGTCCCCCGCCATCTCCATTTTATGGGAATCTCTTGGCCGATGCTGATCATCTGTTACCGCTACAACATTATATTCTTCAGCAAGCAAAACTCTCAGGTAAAAAGTGATCTATGAAAACAATTTGTTTGTATAACCCGTCTTCACTGTAGTGCGTTATTTTATGCAATTATGCTTTCAGGTTGTTACAAATTTGGGGATCCTTTGATGGTGGAAGAAGGCGATGATTCGTTGGATGAGGAAGGTGGTAGAGGAGGTGGAATGGGTGGAAGAGGAGACGATGATTCTGATGATCAATTCGCCGACGATGAAGCAGCAAGCAATCAGGGTGATTCGTCTAGCCAAGAGTATCTAGAAGATCACTATGCAGGTCAGCATTCATTGCCACATACGATTCCCGTGGCTCTATCGATGACGACATTTCCTCCATACATTCTCGTTATAGATTTAGGTAATTACGACACTGCTGGTTTAGCGACGTACTACAATACGGCTGACACATTGACGAGGCCGCATGTTGCGCCACCGTCTCCTCCAAATATTGTTCCTCAAATAGAAACGCACGACACTGTAGTTGCTACGAAGCAAGTTTCGCATCCCACAAGCACTATAAGCTCGACACCAGGTATCGGTACAGGTATCGACAATACTGACATAGAAGAGGCACGCAGGGATGATAGTACGGGAGGTGGTGATATAGAGAAATACGCACAGGATAATCTAAACTTGAATTGCGGCCGACCGAAGGGTCTGAGGTTGCTGTTCCGAAAAAAATTCAGCGTGAGAGATATTTTAAGTTGGTCGAAGGATCCGATACCACAGCCGATGTTGGTCGTCGTCGACGGAGAGAAACTTTTGAAGAGAGAAGCCTGCAATCTGTTTCGGCTGGTTCAAGTGTATATGGGTGATCGTAAAGCCAACGTTGGCATGACCTTAGATGGTGTCGCTATGGACATAGTGAACACTGCTTTTTCGAAGCCACCATTGCGCGATGAGCTGTACGTTCAGATTTGTCGACAAACGACAGAAAACCCTCGGAAGGAGAGTTTGCGTCGTGGTTGGGAGTTGATGGCCGTGTGCTTGGCATTCGTACCGCCCAGTGCCACATTCGAGCCTTATCTCGAGGGCTACATGAACAGACATCGCGATCCGAACTTCCAGTTTCCGGAGGTCGCGAAGTGGCCCATTCATGTACAAGTTAGTCATTATGCAACTGTTGCCTGCAGACGTTTGCAACGAATTGGCGCACATGGCAAACGCCAGCCTCGTAAAGCTACCGTGGAGGATATTGATCAAGCAAGGGTAATTATAGTTTTGCTGTCTTTCCTATCATCTGCAGCGTTCTATCGTTTCGCGTCCAATACGTTTATTAGTTTGAACTAACTGATCATTTTTATTTTCAATAATTGAGCCGTTTATTTTAAAAGTGGCCTAACTCCATTTATCTTAAAATCGAGATAAATAACATTTACTGCTAAATAACATGAATTTGTACATGTAACCATGGTAACCGGAAAATATTGGAAAACGGAGTTAGGCCACTTTCAAAATAAACGGCTCAATTTCTGGTCTATCATCGTATATGTTAAAATTCTAATATTATGCATTCTGATGCATTGCGTTATTTTCCTACGCCAATACGTTCCCCTTTCTGAGGTATTTTTGTCTCGGATGTCGGGCATAGTAAAAATATCTATTGACGTTTTCAAGACCGCGTCGTTATCACCTGACACTTTGTAGATACAGATTTTCCGTGCGTCTATGTTCGGAGCGACTCTCTCCGAAGTGATGGCCTTACAACGAGATCGTTTCCCTCTTCGAGAGCTACCTTGGATACAGACCACCTTGACACGCCAAGTGTTAGTGCGTGGCGGAACGTTGACCGAGGGTATTTTCAGAGTATCGGCGGATGCCGATGAAGTTAGTGCTTTAAAAGCCTGCCTGGATAAATTTGAGGACGGGACAATATTAGCAGCCTCTCAAGACGCTCACGCGCCTGCCTCACTTCTAAAATTGTGGGTGCGCGAGCTTTACGAGCCGTTGATACCGGATTCTTTTTACACAGAGTGCGTGTCGATGCGTCACGATGACGCAGAAGTATCCGCAACCAGTGTGGCAGGTATTGTGGATCGCCTGCCGGATCTCAATCGTAGAGTGCTGTGTCATCTAATACGATTCCTTCAGGTACGAACAATCGACCCTTTCAGCGCAGAAATGCGTCGAGTTTGAGCGAACCGCGTCGTGTGAAAAATAATGAAAGTATAGCCTGCGTGGGTTGTGTTCCTAACGCTTATAGTTTTTGTGACGTATGGCGCTTGTATCTGTTAAATCACTTGTCCTTAATTGTGTTAGCTAACGCAGACCGACCACTTAGTGTAACATAACACGCCATCATTTTTTTTTAGATCTTTGCCAGACCCGACGTGGTCGCCCGTACTAAGATGGATGCGAATAATCTAGCAATGGTGATGGCACCGAATGTATTGCGGTGCACATCGCAGGATCCTCGAGTAATATTGGAGAATGCAAGAAAGGAAATGGCCTTCGTTCGCACTCTCATTGAGTCATTAGACACTGCTTGGGTCGATGATCTTCACTGACCATCCTATTACGCTAGAAAAAGGAACGCTCTAGACTATTATGCCAAATGAACCAGCTGTATATTCACGATTATTGTTAGTTATTTGTCTCACCGTTCTGAATTATCTTTCACCTTTGTTTGTTCACACTCACCGGTCCCATAGACCCCTGTATGTTCGTAAACGCTAATTTAGTGCTAAAGTCTTACCAAGCTAATCACCCTCCCAATCTCTTCACTTCCTATTTATTATTTATATACAGATTCTATGTTATACAGATAGAGATTATTAGATTATATTATGTATATCGCTATATATCATATTATATATTTTACCAACCCTTGTTACCGTGTCGATTAGACGCGGACGGCTTTTTTACTCGATCATTGTTGAATCTCGTGTAAGATAAAAAAAAACCATGTGTTACCGTGCATAGCTGCACTCCGCGATGATCTTTTTGTATAAGCAATGAACTAACGTGTAACAACGTTTGTCGAGGAGTAAACATTGCAAAGGATTAGCAAGCTGTAATTCAAGGCGTGTTCTTTTATTTTAAAAAAGGCCCTCCAAACGTACCTTAATTAACGCTGTACAGCTTCCTTCTGCACGTCGTTGCGCAATTTACGAATGTTTTGCTCTACTGGATAGCAATTAAAGAGATGGTTCACAAATGTATTGCAGCGTTTATTTTACTATTGCGGCAACAATAATGTTTGCTACGGTCATAATCGATTCTGAACACACTTTTATAACGATACTTTAATAGAATACTTACAGTACATATTTGCATAGTTTCTGGTACAGTGTCCTTACTTCCTAATCATTACGTTTTATCACTTCGTGACACTACCTCAACTTTGTACACTATGAAGAGTAGGAAAACTTATATGCATTAAAAAATCAAATTGATTCCTGTTATCACTTGTCTGAACTTTATGTTACAACGAAATATCACAAACGATTAACTCTATGTACGTACTAATGGCGTATTTGATGTTAGCTTACACCTTACAACATTTGCATACATGTTACAGTTTAAAGATCATATTACGTGAGCAATAGTTTTCTCAAAGCAGCAAATAATGCAGTTATACGATACAACCTTACCGTTGTATATTTATCTTATCTAACTAAGGTATATATACAATATATGCAAACTAATCGATTACATTAATACTGTTCAAGACGCATACTGATCCCACAATTTACACATTGACGTATTGTAAATCGAGCTAACACGATTACGGTTATAATTTGGTTCAAAGATTTTTCAGATCTCAGTGTCATTGCTTTATCTTTCTTACAAATCAAATGTTATGTTCAGGCTATTTTTGAGAAAGCTATCTCCTTCTGATAAACTTACAATTAACTAAGAGAAATCGATCACAAGTGTAGTAAGATAGTATAAAACCTGCTGCTGAATTCGACATCTTACGATACATTTCCAGCCGCGAGGATCATTTTCACAAGTAGCTTCAGCTACTTTGTACCTTGGCTAAGTGTCAGCAATTGTCAACGAAGGAGGCTGTGGATCCACTTGCAATTTCTGCGTACTCTTGTCTACTCGCAGAACAGAGTTTGCTGGAGAAGTCTGTTTCTCTCTTTCTGCATCAATATATATGGTAAGTAATATTAAAAAATTGCATTTGTACAATATTCGTCTAGTATGCGAAAGTTTTGTACAAGGACAGATACGCAGATGCAAAATGTTATATCATTTTGGAGGAAAGCTGATTTGAGGCATGGAATTATTGAATCCGAATTGTAAAAGACGTAGCCTCATTTATTTTGACTTTTATTAAAATTAGAATGTTCAATGCTAAATCTCAATACGTACCCTCTTCCTGGCAGCTCCATAATATCGACTGTTACACTATTTACGTAAAGACGGTCGTTGCACCAGAAGAAGCACAACGAGCGTGGCTGAAGGACATCCATATCGTAAGCCCACGATAATTCCACCCTTCTGATTTTGCCGATTTCTCCATTAGAACCGCCTGGATGCGCGACGACCATTCGTACTGTCGAACCGTGCTCAAGTTTCATGTAGCCACTGAAAATAATTTGATCAAGTAATAACGGACGAGTTAATATTTCGATCATTTGGAATATTTTAATGTACAGTGCCGCTTTTTGTCCATATCCTATGTTTTTCAAATACAAAGCGCTAACAGTGTTAATCGTACCTACTGTTAATCATACTACGCGTTTAATAGTATTAATCATACCTAAGCTGCCGAAGAATTAACACATTGCTGATTCGACACGAGTTTAAAAAATGTATCAAAAGTTATATCAAATATATGTCCAAAGTTTGACTTAACTTCATTGCGTTTAACACGTTGGCTGCCGTGGAGGTCATCGGTGACCGGCGCAAGAGATTTTACTGAAGATCCAAAATATTCGCAATGGGTAGTAATAATTATTTTATAAATGCAGTTATTGTTAGAATAGTGATGCGATTCTTTGGTCTCCAATACTTGCACATTATTTACATTTTGCATAATTCAGTCAAACGCTGTAGTATTTCATAGCATCGCCGTTCTAATACGGCAAAATACGCACGGCAGTCAACGTGTTAAATAAAGTTTATTGAAACTTAATCAGATTGTTTCACTACTCCATTCGATTACGAAATAATAACCGGTGACATGTGACAGCTTCTGCGTGAAATTGCCGGGCAACAATAAGTAACGACAACAATTTTATCGTCAATGTTCATTGTACCGCGAACAGCCCTTACCTACCTCCCAGAGGGGTAGAAAATTACCTGGGCGTAAGATCCATGTTTCTTACTAATCCATTATCCGCATGAAGTGTCACCTTCATGAAACCCTGAACCCAACTCTCCGCAGTTGGTGGCCGCGCAAGATTGATCGCTATTCTGTAATGACGTCCTGAAATACATCAAGTGATGGGTTCAGCATCAGTGACATTTAATGAACGTCCCCTCGTTCGCGTTTAGAAATACCTACTACAATAGGGGTCTTCTTTGCCGGTGGTGAAGAAGAATTTCGAGCCCAACAAAGACGACGCATCTTGGCCCATGGCCTGTCGTCTGACCAAAGCCGGGCTGGTATCTGCGTGGTAGCCCATAACGCCGCAGCTTAGACTATTGTTGCTCTTGCATGAGAAACACTCGCCTCGGAGGAAGCTTGCATAATTCGAGCATTCGTGCGCGACGTATTGGCACTTCGAATTGATACTTTCAATGAAGAGTTTTATGGCACGCACGTGATTGCAGGCCACCAGCACACGCGAAGCTTCCTCGAGACCTTCGCGGATCAAGGTTAGCGGTAACGACGGCGTTGTTTCGCTCAAATCCGTGCAGCCTGGCTGTTCCTTGCCGTTGTTCGGATAGAAATCCAGGTGGCCACATGGTTGGCTCATTCCGTAGCCTAGACATAGTTATCCATATCGTTACCTGTTCAACTTTCCTGCTAGCTTGCTTATACATTATTTCGCACCTCATGTATTGCTGTACTTTAACACGTTGACTGCCACGGTGGTCACCGGTGACCGGCGCAAAAGATTTTGCTAAAAATGCAAAAAATTCGCAATGAAATGTATTTGCAAGCTTGTAAAAGCAATTGATGCTGGAACGGTGCTTCAATACTTTGCCTTCTAACAAATCTACGGTACCTTCATTTTGCGCGATTTAATCATACTCTGCAGTATTTCATCGCATCGCAGTTCTAACATAGCAAAATACGCTTGGCAGTCAACGTGTTAAGAAATGTACATGAGCTTACTTACACACTATCTTTCACTTCATGTTTTGCTGTACTCCAATTTTTGCGTGGCAAATGCAAAAAATATGGAATATTAATAACGCATATTATAAGAAATTTAAATTAGACATTTTTGTAAGTACGCAGTATTAACCACCATATGCGTACAGTACTTGATCACTGATGCAAACCGTATGGTAATGGGACTGAGCAAAACATCAGCACGCTATAAATCGCTACCCGTATAATTTTGCTGTACTCCAATTTTTACGTGGCGAATGCAAAAAATATGGAATATTAATAACGCATGTTATAAGAAATTTAAATTAGACTTTTCTGTAAGTACACAGTATTAACCACCATATGCGTATAGTACTTTATCGCTGATGCAAACCGCATGGTAATGGGACTGAGCAAAACATCAGCACGCTATAAATCGCTACCCGTACAATTTTGCTGTACTCCAATTTTTACGTGACGAATGCAAAAAATATGGAATATTAATAACACAAATTGTAAGGAATTTAAATTAGACTTTTTTGTAAGTACACAGTATTAACCACCATATGCGTACAGTACTTGATCGCTGATGCAAACCGTATGGAAATGGGACTGAGCAAAATATCAGTACGCTATGAATCGCTACCCGTACAATTTTGCAGTACTCAAATTTTTACGTGACAAATGCAAAAAATGCGGGATATTAATAACACAAATTATAAAGAATTTAAGTTAGACTTTTTGGTAAGTACACAGTATTAACTACTATATGCGTACAGTACTTGATCGCTGGTGCAAACCGTATGGTAATGGGACTGAGCAAAACATCAGCACGCTACAAGTCGCTACCCGTACAATTTTGCTGTACTCCAATTTTTGTGTGACAAATGCAAAAAATGCCGAATATTAATAACACAAATGATAAAGAATTTAAATTAGACTTTTTAGTAAGTACACAGTATTAACCACCATATGCGTACAGTACTTGATCGCTGATGCAAAGCGCATGGTAATGGGACTGAGCAAAACATCAGCACGCTATAAATCGCTACCCGTATAATTTTGCTGATAGTTTATTTATACAGTAGTTCGCACTACATGTTTACTGTACTCTCATTTTTGTGTAACGAATGCAAACAATGCAAAGAGTAATACCACACGCTACAAGAGGTTTCAATCTGTGTTTGTATTAATTACGGAGCAACAACCATCGTAAGTGTACAGTACTTTATCGCTCACTCAGACTGCACGGTAACGGGACTGAGTAAAACATCAACCGCTTGCACCAAATAAGCACAATACGACCGCACTTGATATCGTGCCAACTACATGCCCGGAGTACATAATCAGCGAGTAACAAAACACAGTCCGAGAAAACAGAAACACGCGGGAGGATTGTAGATCACGTTCGATCCGAGTTCAGCTGGTTAACAGTTATTGCTGTTCGTCACGCGAGAGATCGGATGGGATTCTCTTACCCAGGAAGAATATGCTCTTGCCATCTGTGTGAATGACGTCCACCAGCTGGGCGTCCGTGTAATCGAGACGAAGGTGATTAGGCATTCCCTGAAAGTAGGGCTCAGCCGGATCTAATCCTGTGATCCGTCCGATGTTACCGCCGAGTTTCTCGCCTGCGTAACCGGCGGTATGAGCACCCAGGCTATGGCCAATCAAGTGTACATCTCCGCTGTCCAGGCCGTAATTTGTCTACGTGTTCGCCAAGATGAAAATTGAGAAGAAAATTGTAACGTTTCGTTTGCGCCGATCAACGTCCGCTGCTCTTTCGTTAACCCTTCTTTGCATGATTTTTTCTTTATCGGTGAAATAAATCAAGGTGATATAATTCATGTTCAAAATTAAAGGAAAAATTGTTAAAACAATCTTAGTATATATTTATAGTATAAATTTAGCAAAAACAATATGATGGAAATTTCCATCATCATGCGAAGTTAGATCAAAGTGAACTTGTTCTTTTATATAATTTTTGGGCATTCAATGTTATGATGGAAATTTCCACCATCATGCAAAGAAGGGTTAAGATTGATAGCATCGAGTTTTTTTTGCGTTGAGAAGGTAGTAATTTCCGAACCGATTAGTATCTGCTATTGAATTGCGATGTACTAAAAACGTGGACATTCATAATGACTGGTGAGCAATTGTGTGGGACGGTAACGATTCGCGATGCTGGATGTGTCTTTGACCTTATTTTTGTATACTTTTGACCTTTCGAGATTACCTTTTTTTTTGGTAGAAGGTAATGGTTTTTGTGTGTCAACCTTGTGGAGGTGAATGGGCCGAATCGTAAAAAATGCTACGTAACGACCACTCTCGGGATATTATGTTGGTAAGTCCAGGAGCGGAAGACGCTTTTAACTCTTTGACTGCGGCGTGATCTCGGACGAATCCATCAATATGACTAGTGACCAAATAACAAACTGACTAGTGACCAAAACAGTACCCGGAAATTTGATACCATTTTTAGGGTTTAAAAAATAATAATGGCAAATAAATTAAGAGTATCCATTTTTTAATTTATCCTAAGTAACTTTTTAAGCTACTTTAATATGCGGCAGTGTAATATCAAGTGTAATATTTCAATATGAAGTATAATATTTTAATATGAAGCAGTCTAATGTGAAGGCAATTGTCCTAACGATATTGAAACAATTGCTGGTATTTAGTTGCTATGTTACATAGAACAATAAATTCCACGTTGAATCAATCGGCAAAGCAGTAATAAAGGTTGTATAGTGAAAAAATACAGATTACATATATTTACGCCTTTCGTATATATCGATGGATTTGTGAAGGCGTACATATACGCCTTTCGTATAATAGGTGTACAACTTTGCTCCCGCCGTTTTTTGCATTGGACGAAAGGGAAAAAACGGCGGGAGCAAAGTTGTGTACCTATTATATTGCTAGACTTGTGAAGGCGTATATATACGTTTTTAGCAGTCAAAGGGTTAAATAAAAATATGCGAAACGTCTACAATTCATCCTTCTACCGATAAATAACCGAAACGTTGCGTTAGGGTAACATATAAAGTAACGGTTACCTGTAAATGTTTGATGAGATGAGCTATCTCCAAGCCTACTAATCTAGTATTAGCTGTTGCTTGAGTATATAACGGTAGACTTCCACCGGCCCAGTCGACAATGATAACGTTGTAATCATCGTGTTTCAAGAGTTCGTTTCGCATTTCCTGCAGAAAAAAAATTGTTGAGATAATCTGTTTTTAAATACGTGCCATTCATTTTCTCTATAAATAAGTATAGGGCCCGACAGAGAAACCTGACAGTTTTTGACTAACAGCACGACGGTGTATTTTGCATACCGGTGAATCTGATTGTGTCAATACACGAGACAACGTGGAATATTTGGCGGAAGCAGGTAGTGTTATACCTTCTATGCGGAAACGACTGTTACATGAAAATAATTGATAAAAGTTTCATTTTACTGCCAGAGAATGTATCCTTTCTTTTCTTGGTCAATATGTTTAAGATAGTTTATGGCTGTACCTCGATGTGTAATTAACAACCGATTAATTTGCAGAAGCTGGCAAAACGTTCATTACTCTCGAATGAAGGACGTCATTCGTCGTTAATTATACTCTCGCACGTGAAAGCAATTACGGCGATAGTGTGAAACGTTTAGTCAGAATCGTCTTACCTTTACCCAATTGCTGAGCGGCGTATCTATAAAACCGTGAATGATGAACTTAGTTTTGCGTTTCGGATCGAAATTCGAGCGTTTAATGGATTTGTCCTTAGCCACCATTAGCACTTGGCCCTGAAAAATTGAGACGATTTATAAAAGAAGGGCGGACGTTGAACATTCGATTCATAGATTATCTCCTGATCGTTCGCCATGGTATGTTAACTATACATGGGGATTTCGCGTTAATTATATTTCTATCTGCTGAACACAACGCGCACTTCATTCTGCACTTTACAAAAAGATTCTTTGCATTTAAGCGGCAACAAGATTGTTGTCACCGATGGCTCAGTACTCTGCGTGTAAATGATGATAAGACCTTGATCCTACGAATCTTCTTACTGCATTCGAAATCCAAGCAGAAAATTAGCAGGCGTACAAGTTCGTATTCGTACAGATGGGCGTTAAGTGAATAATTTCCATTTAAACGCAGAGCTAAACGATCGAGATGCGAAACAGCCGGGCCTCATAAATTCTAATGAAATTTAATGCACATCCACCAGAACGGAATGCGCATCCGCGCGCCGTTATGTGATACACACAGGTGAACGATTTCTCTGCGCATACAACACTTCAAGTTGCGCTTCCTCGTTGTAGGAATGTTAAACAACGGATTCGTTTCTCTCGTCTTCTGCGATGAAGGAAGAACAGGGAATGAATCGTGCTAATGGAGCTCGTAAAACAGTGCAGCCAGGCGTTCGTACAATACCGTACGAGTTTCAACTTAATTAACGGCGGCACGTATGAACTAATCGGCCAATCTGAGCGGTTTAATTACAATCCCTGCAAAATGCAATTAGCACGGTCAGCCAATACCGCGGGTGTATTTTAATTGCCGGTTGGCGAGGCCGGTAAATCACACACGTCATTCACTTGTAATGGAATTTAGTAACCGGATCGCTTCCGCGAAAGGGAAAATTTGTTACGGGGGCGATGTGCGTGAAATTCGGTATCACCTTTACGACTGCTTTTTCTTAGGAGCGGCATCAATTATTTTTGTGCGCGTTCTAGAGCCGAGCATACGAAGAAGTATGTCTTTGAATAGAAAAATTATCCATAGAATCTACTTACACTATGGATATTATACAAATTTCTTTGGGAAGGTATTCATCTTCTGATTTACTTGGTATATTGTTTGGGCTATCATTAAATCAGAAGATTATTTCCTCGGAGGAATTTGTGGAAAATTGATAGTGTAAGTAAAGTTTCAGCACAATTCTAAGTATAACATACACATGAACAATAGAATTAAGGGGTTATGCCTACTTGGGATCGGCGAAATGACATGATTTTCAAGATTTTTTTTGCCGTTTTAGTGAGTACTAATTAAAATTCGCAAAATACTATCAAAAAGTACGTATTTAGTGGTATTTGTATACATTTTTGTATAAGAAAATATTAAAAAATGGAGGAAATATAACTCTTCGAGCTTCCGTTTATTTTCATCAAGTTGCGGTAAAATTAATCAAAAAATCGGACTCTAATTTTATACACTTATTTGTCATTGCAATAGGCAGGGCCTGAACGAAGGATTTTGAAAAATTTTAATTTTTACAAGAATGGCAGCAATTTTACGAAAAAATCCGTCTTTTGAGGTGGTCTGGTTTTTATGTTGTAACTTTTTTTTTTATTACCGAAATAAAAAATCCTCGTTCAAATTGTAATGACAAATAAGTATATAAAATTGATTATCTAGTAGACATTTTTGAGAAATCGTGGCACTTACATCGATGTTTTTAAAAAGACAGTTTCAAGATAATCGCGTTTAAAGTTTCAAGCTCTTTACTAATCATACATAGTAGCGCTCCAGATAAACGCTTATAATTTTTGAACGTGTGCTCCGATTCTTATGTACTTTTGAGGGAATGTTCTTAAAATTATGTACATTAAGAAAATGCAATAAAAAAAATTCGATTTTTTTCACCAACCCAAGTAGGCATAACCCCTTAAGGCATATTTCTTTGTACAAGAGGTCCTTGAAGAGGAAATTCATGTACCTCAAGACATTTAGAGATCTTACAGGATTAAATAAAATCACCCAACCAGAACAGGCACAAAAGTTATTAACATTATCAAAAAAGGTTCATTTTGTGACTAAGTTAGGTCTAATTTAAGAGCAGTGTACGAGTCCAACCACAGTAGTGCGATAGTTCTTCAAAGAATGCTCCTTGTGATTATCTAGTAGACATTGCGGCACTTACATCGATGGGATTTTCGTTCGTGTAGAGTATGAATCTGGTATTGATAACCTCGCGCGGGAGGGGGAAGACATTTAACGGCCGATGAATGAGGTGGTACCAGCTCCTGGTGATATTTAGACAGCCAAGCTCGTCGTAGCATCGTGTCTCGTTCTCGACTGGAATAGGGGATTATGTTTCAGAATTCGAATTTTCCAGGATAAACATCGAATGATTATAAAACGAAATACTACTAATGATAACAATTAGCATCGTGTCTCGTTCTCGACTGGAATAGGGGATTATCTTTCAGAACTTAAATTTTTCAGGATAAACATCGAATGATTATAAAACAAAATACTACTAATGATAACAATTAGCATCGTGTGTCGTTCTCGACTGGAATAGGAGATCATGTTTTAGCATTAGAATTTTGCGGAGCAAGCGTCGAATGATTATAATACGACACACGACAAATGATGGCAATTAAGAACGCGAAGTCGGCACAAGAAATATTCAAAGTATTGTACATTGTCGATATTCGGCCAACTTGAAATCTTACTTTACAATGCATTTGTTTTGGTGCAATGAGTTTTCCAATACTTTCACCTGAAACATTGCTTGTCAGTCTGCAATACTTTGCAGTAGGTACTGAGTTCGCATTTATTGTTGTTATTGTGATGTGACACACGACAAATGATGGCAATTAAGAACGCGAAGTCGGCACAAGAAATATTCAAAGTATTGTACATTGTCGATATTCGGCCAACTTGAAATCTTACTTTACAATGCATTTGTTTTGGTGCAATGAGTTTTCCAATACTTTCACCTGAAACATTGCTTGTCAGTCTGCAATACTTTGCAGTAGGTACTGAGTTCGCATTTATTGTTGTTATTGTGATGTGACACACGACAAATGATGGCAATTAAGAACGCGAAGTCGACACAAGAAATATTCAAATATTGTACATTGCCGATATTCGGCCAACTTAAAATCTTACTTTACAATGCATTTGTTTTGGTGCAATGAGTTTTCCAATACTTTCACCTGAAACATTGCTTGTCAGTCTGCAATACTTTGCAGTAGGTACTGAGTTCGCATTCATTGTTGTTACTTTTGAACAATACCTGCAATTAACCCTTAGCGCTCCATAGGCTTCGCTGCGGAGCCGAATGTTTTTAACATGATTGCGCTTAAAATGCTGCAGTATCGTCGGCGTTGGCAATTGATAACTGTAGTTAAAACGTGATCAGTCTCTGCACTGTTACGATTAAACCATTTTTTTGACCTTTTTTATAGCACGTGTAATTCTTCTCACTTAAAATAAAACTCCGTTT
The DNA here is from genome assembly GCA_033815515.1 of Cryptocheilus praepositus. Lineage (NCBI taxonomy): Eukaryota > Metazoa > Arthropoda > Insecta > Hymenoptera > Pompilidae > Cryptocheilus > Cryptocheilus praepositus. Next base: position 7,324,674 of record JAWWQZ010000303.1, on the reverse strand, counting down.
CACTCGTTCCGCTGGGAAAATGTGCCGGAGCGCTAAGGGTTAATATTTCAATAGGCATAACGCGCCAGAATATTTTGCAACTTACATGGCAGCCAAGGTATGTTGACTTCGATCCGATCACTACGTGCCCATTGCCATGGGTCCAGGATTCCGGCGGAGCAGATAACAGGAGCCAATGCGACAAGGAGCAGAATCATTACCCCGTCGCCATCGGCGACTCCTTCTTTTTTTATGCTACTCCTCCTCATCCTAAAAAATACATTACCGATTACCAACCGACATCTGATTGATTTTTCATTTTGCACCATTAAATATTCACGATACTTCGTGATTCTTGTTATTACAACATAAGCACGTTTCGACAAAAACGCACGAACACTTCTTCTCCCATACGTCACTTCAAGTAGAACAAATCCATGTATGGCAGACCAGCAGCTGCGATTAAATGTCAAGTGACTCATTTAGATTGCAGGTCGATAACGTCTGGTGCATTACCTACGCAATGAGTTACGATTCGCTTTCGACACTTATGCTCCAGCTGCTACTTCATAGCAGCGATTTCACAAATTGGAAGATTTGCTCGGACACCTCGGTCGTTTCCTACGATTTCTTATTCGATTCTTACGATTTGAGAAGTCGCAACGTGATCACGCGCGGGATTCTGATCGGTCACTAAATGTCTGGAAATAGGCGATTAGCGAATTTGAAGTATCGCGCCTATGTCAGGTGGGGGCAAGGCGTATCGACCTTCGAGTGTTTTGCGCCACGAGGTCCACATCTCCCAGTTATTGGCATACGAACGCTAAAAACGAGAGATCTTTCCTATTAACGATGACGCGCAGTATTTCGAACCTTGAGGAGTCAATGCCCGAGGCACTGTATATATAGCAGAGTTGGTAATTAATGAACGGTGAGATGCGCTGAGTATCTCGAATGAATCGAGCAGAATCTTACTTTGAAATGGACTTCCACAGTGGAAGTGAGAGGTAGGAAGTTCATAGAAATGTATTAAGGCACGAGCGCTTACTGTTCCTGATTACTTCCGATGTGAGGCATTCTGTTACAACTTGAATCTCGGATGAGAACATTGCGATGTAAGTAATCTTCGCTTATCGCGTTTACGGAGTTCCAGTCGAATGCGTGTGGCTCATATAGAGGCTTGTGCTTCCGTCTTTAAGAAACAGCAGTACTCTAAACCGGACGAATGAACGATTTGTTATGCCGTTTACTTGTGCACAATGTGACGATTCATATTCATACGAACGGTAACGGTATACTTACGATGGCTTTCTCCATTAGAACTTACCCTATGCCATGGACAAATATGTAAGTTAAAACTCCACGACTGTTCGATCTGTGGGTTCTGGGGTAAGTCCCATGTCAAAAGATCCCTTGTTTAACACGTTGACTGCCACGGTGGTCACCGGTGACCGGCGCAAAATATTCTACTATAAATGCAAAAAAATTCAAGCCTATTTGCAATCTTGTAAAAGCAATGAATATTGGAATGGTGCTTCAATTGTTTGGCTTCTAACAACTCTGCGTTACCTTCATTTTGCATGATTTAATCATACTCTGTATTATTTCATCCCGTCGCGGTTCTAATATAGCAAAATACACAGTGACCAGTACAAAATATTTTACTAAGAATGCAAAACATTCGCAATGAAGTCTATTTGCAATCTTGTAAAAGCAATTGATATTGGAACGGTGCTTCAATACTTTGGCTTCTAACAACACTGCGTTACCTTTATTTTGCACGATTTAATTATACTTTGCAGTATTTCATCCCATCGCGTTTCTAACATAGCAAAATACGCGGTGACCATTGCAAACTATTTTACCAAGAATGCAAAAAATTCGCAATGAAGCCTATTTGCAATCTTGTAAAAGCAATTGATATTGGAACGGTGCTTCAATACTTTGACTTCTAACAACTCTGTGTTACTTTTATTTTGCACGATTTAATAATACTCTGCAGTATTTCATCGCATCGCGGTTCTAACATAGCAAAATATGCGGTGACCGGCGCGAAAATGTTACTAACAATGCAAAAAATTCGCAATGAAGCCCATTTGCAATATTGTAAAAGCAGTTGATATTGGAACGGTGCTTCAATACCTTGGTTTCTAACAACTCTGCCTTACATTCATTTTGCACGATTTAATCATACTCTGCAGTATTTCATTGCATCGCGATTCTAACATAGCAAAATATGCAGTGACCGGCGCGAAAATGTTACTAAAAATGCAAAAAATTCGCAATGAAGCCTATTTGCAATATTGTAAAAGCAATTGATATTGGAACGGTGCTTCAATACTTCGGCTTCGAATAATTCTGCATTACGTTTATTTTGCACGATTTAATTATACTCTGCAGTATTTCATCGCATCGCGGTTCTAACATAGCAAAATACGCGGTAACCGGCACAAAAATTTTACTAGAAATGCAAAAAATTCGTCATGAAGCCTATTTGCAAACTTGTAAAAGCAATTGATATTGGAACGGTGCTTCAATACTTTGACTTCTAACAATTTTGTGTTACCTTTATTTTGCACGATTTAATTATACTCTGCAGTATTTCATCGCATCGCGGTTCTAACATAGCAAAATACGCGGTAACCGGCCCAAAAATTTTACTAGAAATGCAAAAAATTCGCAATGAAGCCTATTTGCAATCTTGTAAAAGCAATTGATATTAGAATGGTGCTTCAATTCTTTGGCTTCTAACAACTCTGCGTTACCTTCATTTTGCATGATTTAGTCATATTCTGTATTATTTCATCCCATCGCGGTTCTAATATAGCAAGATACGCTTGGCAGTTAAAGTGTTAAAATATTTACTCTCTGGCATGCACAACGAAACATCGATGATGTCCGTGTTTCCGGTTCTTCAAAAGATTAAACGCACTCTTCAAGTGGTCCACAATAAGGCCCCTCGTAGTCGTCTTCGAAATAATGTCGAATGATATCGACATATATACCGCTATTCTTTGTTCAGGTTATCCGCAGGCTTAAGCCTTCAATAATCGACTAACACCGCCAGAAATATTTGTCCTGACACATGTGTCCCCTCTTTTTGCGTATTAACATTAACAAATACGTGGGTCAGTATAAATACAAGTATATTGCCGATTACAATCGAACTACATTCACATCCGTTTCCGGTATTTCAATTTATGAAGCTCTCTTTTTACCTGCACATAATGATGTTGAATTTTAATGAAACATAATACAAAGCCTCGTGTTCAAGGGGATTTATGAACACAAATATCTGGTGTTATAATTTATAATTATCCGATTACTTCAATTACCAATAAATCCGTCAATACGAACGTACTGTTCGGATGTTTTCGTAGCGAAACAAAAGCGAATAGAAATTATTGTATAATGACGGATAACGATTTATAAAATATTGCATACATACGAGAAGCTTTGCTTGTCACATTGCGGCGCATAATGTTCGGCATTATCTCATGCGGTGGTGAGATGCGGTTAGATTTACATTGAGGTTATGTCATAAGCCGAGTCAGACCCAGTGGAAAAATCAATAGATGTGCATGTGACAGAAATCCGAGACACTGAGATCGATTTACACGTACTTATACGCAAGTGCAGTTTGCAAGAGAGTGTTGACGCTGCGATTCTTTAATTTTAGGGTGCAAGTGATAATCCGTGCTGTCGCATATATTAGTCTGCGCCTTAATGCATTTAGAACGGCGAGGATACCTTGCGCAATTTGAACCATTAGTGCCAACAGGTATGCAAACCTTTGAACGTCAAACCTGAAGATGCCAGAAAAGGATGCAGCCGAGTTCATAGATTCTTTTCAAGGAAATCAGTGAAAAATACATGTGAATCCTACTTTACATTTTTGGCTAATTTTTTTTTCATATATGACGAAGAATTTAATAAGAATATGCTGCCTGAATTAAAATAAAATTTTTTTTAGATGTTAGCTAAGATAGCAGAGAATTATGGGAGTTGTTGCTTTTTGTTGTTAATGTTTTGCAGCAGCGATAAGTAAAATACACGGTTACCAACGTATATGCGATGACATTTCTGAAATTTTATTTAATTTTGTCATCGATAATATAAAGTCTAGATGAAGTGTTCATTTTCAATCATATTGTAATTTTCTTAAATGATGAAGGAACATAAATCTCATTATTAGTTGAAAATATTCAATTTTCAGAAAACATAGTTTCGTAAAAAACTAAATGCACAATGCAAATATTGAATGTTATGGACACTAATTTTATCAATTACTATTTCATCTCAGTATTTTGCACATCACCTTTAGTACTTTGTAAATTACTAAATGCACAATGCAAAGATTGAATGCTATGGACACTAATTTTATCAATTACTATTTCATCTCAGTATTTTGCACATCACTTTTAGTACTTTGTAAATTACTAAATGCACAATGCAAAGATTGAATGCTATGGTCACTAATTTTATCAATTACTATTTCATCTCAGTATTTTGCATATTACCTTTAGTACTTTGTAAATTACTAAATGCACAATGCAAAGATTGAATGCTATGGACACTAATTTTATCAATTACTATTTCATCTCAGTATTTTGCACATCACTTTTAGTACTTTGTAAATTATTAAATGCACAATGCAAAGATTGAATGTTATGGACACTAATTTTATCAATTACTATTTCATCTCAGTATTTTGCACATCACTTTTACTACTTTGTAAATTACTAAATGCACAATGCAAAGATTGAATGCTATGGACACTAACTTTATCAATTACTATTTCATCTCAGTATTTTGCACATCACCTTTAGTACTTTGTAAATTACTAAATGCACAATGCAAAGATTGAATGCTATGGTCACTAATTTTATAAATTACTATTTCATCTCAGTATTTTACACATCACTTTTACTACTTTGTAAATTACGTTAGTGTTGTCACTATTATCAATTCTTTATATTTTGCAATCACTTTATACTTTGTAAATAAAATGCACAATGCAAAGATTGAATGCTAGCATCTTCAATCTCAGTATTTTGCCAAAAAACAGCTTTATATTTTTATCAATTAACCATTTAAGTAAATTACACAATGCAAAGATTGAATGCTATGGTCACTACATTTCGACATTAGAAATGCATAAATGCAAATTTTCTGTTATCAATACTAAAATAGCTTTGATATAAATGCACAATGCAAATTAATGCTATGGAAGTCACTACACGGCGTTAGAAATGCATAAATGCAAATTTTATGTTCCGCGCCAAAATAGCGATATAAATAAATTACGTAAAATCACTACACGACGTTAGAAATGCACAAAGGCAAATTTTATGTTCCGCGCCAAAATGACGATATAAATAAATTACGTGAAGTCACTACACGACGTTAGAAATGCATAAATGCAAATTTTCTGTTTCGTACCAAAATAGCGATATAAGTAAATTATGTGAAGTCACTACACGGCGTTAGAAATGCACAAATGCTAATTTTATGCTTCGCGCCAAAATAGCGATATAAATAAATTATGTGAAGTCACTACACGGCGTTAGAAATGCACAAAGGCAAATTTTATGTTTCGCGCCAAAATAGCGATATTCGAATTTTGACCACGAGCACATCAGAGTGCGCTTGTGTTCCTTGTCGAAGGCGATCGTCAATTGTTCGCCAAGAAGCAAAATGGCTACAGTGCTCAAGAACCGCGCTCCCGGCTTTTTCTCCATTTAAAATTGTTTAAAGTTCAGTCCGACATCTAAATACGTGTTTCAAGTTTGCCAGAACACGGGAGCAATCGAATTAGGTACTTCTTCAATTCCCACTATACTTCTTTTCTTTGTATCGATTGTAACTACCACCCCTTGCTGCCGATCGCTCGGCGTCCCTCGTCCGCCATTTTGAGAATGCCCAAAAAATTGCCGAAATGCCGAAAATACACCGTTGGTGAGACCTTTCCTATTCCTATTTTCCATTTTTAAGGTGCTCAAGGGGTTTCAACGAAGCAGATTCGGCGACGATCTGTAGAGGTTCTGCTGGATTCCTCAAATTTGTAGGATTTCGTCGATTTTAAGAATGCTGAGAACCCAGGCCAAAGCAGAGAGAGATTTTTTTGGATATTGATTTCTGACCGGTACATTTATCTCATATCTGCTCATATTTATATAATACTTTGTATTTTTATACGTGCCTGTACTTTTTGTGTATGAACAGATATAGGAAACGTTCCTATACCTGTGGGTGATGAAGATTCTGCGGTTCCGAAATCAGACTTGATTTTCGCACACCCAGTAATGATATCCGTGAAAAATGATCGGTTATCGGTAAGTCTTCATTATCCGTTTTCTCATGTTTCACATTGTCATGTTTTACCATTGTCCGGTGTAGCTGCGCTTTGGAATTTCTTCGATGCTAAGTTAGTCGCATCGTATATTTTTGTTTTGCACAGTGCATTGGAAGAAATGGGGAAGAATGTTAAGGAGACTAAGCGATGCAGGAGATGGCATCTTTCGAGATTTTCGTCACGAAGTTGTTGGCGCTTGTGAAATAATGATACATAGTGAGTAGATATTCCGGTAGTCGACGATTTTTAGGTTATTGTGTATGTTTTGATACATACTTTCCTTTAACGAAACTAACAACTTAACTACAGAATATTTTATCATTAAATTTCGTTAATACATAAACTGTCCAGAAAATGTTTTGATACATACTTTCCTTTAACGAAACTAACAACTTAACTACAGAACATTTTATCATTAAATTTCATTAATACATAAATTGCCCAGAAAATGTTTTGCTACATACTTTCCTTTAACGAAAGTAACAACTTAACTACAGAATATTTTATCATTCAATTTCGTTAATACATAAACTGTCCAGAAAATGTTTTGATACATACTTTCCTTTAACGAAAGTAACAACTTAACTACAGAACATTTTATTATTAAATTTCGTTAATACATAAACTGTCCAGAAAACACAATATGCAAAATATAATATAAACTACAAATATAAATTGTAAAATTTTGTTGAGGAAACTCCAGAATTTTGCATATCGAAGTTCAATGAACTCTCGACGTTGTACGTTTTTGTTCAACAACCCGTTACGATAAAATATATTGTACGAAATTGTACAGGTAGTACGCGGTGTGAAGAATATGAAACGTTCGTCGTGTGGCGTATTTGGAAGGCGGTGTTCGTGCCATAACTGTCGTACTCGGTCCAGTACGAACAATAGATTACGTATTCCTGCGGCCGTATGTAGGTGAAAGTGACAGTGGAAAGGGCCCTAATAGCAGTTGGAACGTGGCTGGAATTGAATCTACAATGAGTGAGTGCAATTATTAATCATTTATACGATATAATTACCATTGCATGTCCAACAATATGAAAACATACTTTATACGGTACACATAACTGATATATCGACTAGCGTTTCTCGAAAACCATACCTAAGGTTATATTGTTATACTTAGAAACGCAAAACAAATTTTAATGTTGTAGGCAATTTAATTTCGGTAAGAGTAGTAGACGTGGAAACTGTAGGATTCTGTAGGATGTAGAAACTGTAGGATGACTTAGGTTTTAGTATACTGTTCGTGGGTCGTATAATCCTGCTAAGCAGCCTTGATGTCCTTTAGAAACTTCGGAATATTGCTAGCTTGTGAAAGAAAGACAGAGAAAGAGGGTAGGGGTTACACGTGGGAAGATATTGAGGGCATTCTCACGAATATGCACCTCATGACGTCGTATTACTCGAAAGTATTTGAGTAAAATGGAATGCAGGGAAAAAGGTGCAGGTAAACCGAAAACCTGTCCACCGATACGTACTTATGCGTCCGAGAGACGAATAAGGCCGGTGTACATGTGGAATGTCGCACGGTATCTCGCGCTTCTGCATTCCACAACAGCAGTTGCGTGCCAAGTTTAAGGAAGACCGTCAGTAATTCGTCGTTCGCCCGAACGTTTCTGTATTAAGTTTACGTACACTTGATCCTTTGCATTTTCACTCCTGTTGCGGAATCGTGATAATATGTTGTGCTATTTCTTCAGGTAGGATATGCTCAACGCATTCTGACCTGCGCAACAATTATGATGTTCCTGCAGCGTGGCGACGTAACAATAAGAGCGTTATGTAGTTGAGAACAAAAGTGACTGTCGTTTGGGTGGTTTATGGGTAGATTTTCGTGTGCAGGCAAGAGTTTCTTCAAATATTTGATCCTCCGGCATGCTATTTCAGTCGTTTATTGACACACCGGGATGTTATGACGTTCTACTTGCGTAATTCTGTAATTTATTCGTCGCACTTAGTTTTTGTCACGTAGGTACCAAAAGACGTATTGGTGTCAGCAGTTTTGAGAACAGTTTTGTTTCTTCACCCACGACCGCTAGGACGAAAAATAGGACCGCGCGCGAAGGTAGTTAATAGGATTGAGGTAGTTCAGATTCTTACGTCTGTTTAGGTTTTATTAAACAGGTGGCAAAAGAACGCATTAGTCAGTTGTATAGATTCTATTTCGAAAAGCAGTTTTATTTCTTCACCCAGGACTTACAGGACGAAAAAAGGACGCCTCATGAAAATAATTCAGATTTTTACTTTGATTCAGGTGTTATTACATAGGTACCAAAGAAATATATTGATTTCAGAAGTATCCTGCGCCCACATTATTTAACAGTCAGAAGCATAGATAGAATCCCAAAAAATACTTTTGTCTCTTGACCCACGACCAGCAGGAGGAAAATAGGGCCGGGCACGGAGCCACTTAATAGGAGCGCGGTAGTTGAGATTCTTGCGTCGGTCACGAGAGATGGGCCAAAAGGTTCGAAAACCGGTCCCCGGTCCGAGTGAACCGCATTTCACCGTCGCTTCGGGTATTAAATAATTATTATTTCGAAAGCGAGAGTGTGACTGCGCGGCGCCAACGTCGATCGTATACGCACGTCTCGTTATGCCTGCCTCCTTGTGTGGGTCGAGGCGCGCATACGCACATTTGCGCTGCGTACGAGGGGAACAGGCTGTACTCGATTGTGGCCCAGATTCGGCGTCCTTCCCTCCGGCAATGCTGTACCACTTCCTGCACACACCTCGCTCTCTATCCCTTCCCCGTCCGTTCACTATTCCTTCACCTTCACTCCCTCGGCCAATCTATTCCTCTCTCTCCTCCACCCTCCGTCTCTTTTTCTCGCCGAGCACCTTTCTCCCCGTTTCTTTCCCCTTTTCAATATCACACGCCGTCCCGTCTCGCTATCGCACGCTCTACGCCGCGGAAAAGAGAGCGTCTCTTTCCGTTTTTCTCTCTCTTTTTCGCCGACCATCGTCCCGACGCGCCTCGCCACGGTTTCTCTCTTTCCGTCTGCCTCCGTCGCCGGCCAAGTCGTCTCCTACGTCTCGGCTGGTCTCCTCTCACTCCGGCCAAAAGCGATCCGCAACGTTCCTGCCTCTTCCGCCCGGGAATGCGCCTGCACACGAAGAAAGTCGTCTAAACGGAACGCGGGGAAAGTAGAGGCGCGATAGTAGGGCCGGCGCACTCGCGAATCATTCCCGCCGATCGTTCACGCGCATTGTTATCGAAAAATCCGAGTTTTCTATGCGCGCCATCGGGAATACCTGGCGAAAGCAGTCATTTATGACTTGTGGAGGCTAATAACTCACGGTATCCTCGACCGTGACAGTGTAGTTTCGTAACGCTAATGCGTACCTGAAATAATTTATAACTGTCGCATTCTGGGTGCGTTCTTATGCGTAGCGGAGAAGCGAGTAATATTTAGTGGCTTTTGTTTAAGCGTAATAGCCTTTGCTTGAATTTCTTGTAGTACGCTTCGATTAGGATAAATGTCGGTCTTTGGTGGTTTCTACAATATTACAGAACGGTACGTAATAATGGTTGACAAGGGTACAGGAAGGGAAAATAATCTTGATTGCCAAATTATGAAATATGAGATAAGTCACCATTTTATAGAATCTTACTTTATTAGAAAAAATTCATAAGTGTGGGTAGGATGAGGTCGGTAACGTTCATTATAATTGTTGTGTTTAAAGTTATATGAAAATTGGAGCATCTGAATATTGAGTATTGCATTGACATTAATCTGTAATGCATCTTACCAAGAAGTATTATTGTAGGTTCTTATTGAAGATAAAAGTCGATTGATGATGGAAATGTGCACTTTATTTGTTAACCCAACATGTTTCCAGAACAGATGGGTTCCCACCTGAGGTGTATCTTGGTTTTAATTTTGTGGCAAACGTTTCTTATTGAATATAAGAAACCCATTGTTTTACTAATTATCTACATCAAATTTTTAATTTAATATTAAAATACTGAATTTGCTTATAGAAAAATAGCATATTTGCCTGTAAGACAGCGTATCTCATGCGACCGTACTTTTACTATTCGCCTATAGCCAAATTTTGCTATGGGCAAATTAAATATTTTAATATTATATTAAAAACTTGCTTTCACTATTCGCTATTACTACTTTTACTATTCGCCTATAGCCAAATTTTGCTATGGGCAAATTAAATATTTTAACATTGTATTAAAAACTTGCTATAGCCGAATAGTAAAACGACGGGCATACGAAAAAGGTTGTTGTACAGGAAACCTTTGCCACAAAATGAAAACCAAGATACACCTGAGGAGGGAATCCATCAGTTCCCAAAACATGTTGAGTTGACAAGCAAGCTTGACGTTTCACCCATGAAAAGGCGTAGCATTTGAAATACCTTAGCAGCTTTTCACCGTGGCTCAGATTCTTAGCGCGGTCGATTAGCAGTCATCGTCCACGGGCGTGCATATCTCTTGCCGCGAAATACTCTCGCTGCCTTTGCGTAATCGACGAAACGTGTCGGAGTCGTGAATATTTTGATTGCTCATTAATGAGTCGGCCGACAGCCTTGTCTTCGACGATAGATATCGGCGCCGTTCCCACGTGGAATAACTTTTCGCCGTTTTACAACGGCAGGAGGGGCCCGCGGACTCTCGACGATGGAAAAGTTTGATTGCCCATGCGAGCGTCTCTCTTTCTCGAAACGAAAGTGGTGCACTTAAAACCAGTAGCGAGATGCGCCTTTCTGTCGACGCGCAGCGAGAGAACCTCTCGTCGAATGTTTTATCTTTTATTTTTTCTTACCCGCCTGTCGTTCATTCGCGCGATCGCCCGGATGTTTTCGAACCCGGGCGCGTTCGATGTAGAGTTCATTTTCAACAAAGTGTCATACGGTGACTAATGGCACAGGAAGTATATGTAAGCACGCTAGGTGGACGGCATTGTACGGAAACGGACGGCACATTGTTTTGTTTTTCTGTCAGGTGTACTCATGCGTCATAATTGCGGTTTCTCTTTCAGGTTAAATACCATGGAAATAGTTATTTCTTAAAAATCCGCGGCCCCACTATCGTGCGCATTGAGGAAACGCGACGGGCAGGTAGTAAATATCGCTAACTACGTCAAATGAGTGATACGTTTTCTTACTTTCGAAAAAACTGATGACGCGCTCCTCTGACGCGGCAGGTTGTTAACACTTTGACTGCCATGATGGTCATCGGTGACCGGCGCAAGAGATTTTACTGAAGATCCAAGATATTCGCAATGAGCAGCAATAATTATTTTATAAATGCAGTTATTGTTAGAATAGTGATGAGATCCTTTGGTCATCAATACGTGCACAGTGTTTACATTTAGCATAATTCAGTTAAACGTTGTAGTATTTTATAGCATCGCCGTTCTAATATAGTAAAATACGCTTGGCAGTCAACGTGTTAACACTTTGACTGCCGTGATGGTCACTGGTGACCGGCGCAAGAGATTTTACTGAAGATCCAAAATATTCGCAATGAGCAGCAATAATTATTTTATAAATGCAGTTATTGTTAGAATAGTGATGCGATCCTTTGGTCACCAATACGTGCACAGTATTTACATTTTACATAATTTAGTCAAACGCTGTAGTATTTTGCAGCACCGCCGTTCTAATACAGCAAAATACGCACGGCAGTCAACGTGTTAACACTGGCGTCAATAATTTATATACGAATGCTATCGCTATATAAGTTTGCGTAACTCGACTGTATTCACATAAATATGCAGAAACTTATAACTACAGTCTTCGGGTATAGTCGAGCGAGAAAGTATGTCATTATAATTTATTGTCATGAATTCCGACGCATTAGCTGTCGAAACAACCAGTAGGCGGATTTAGTATATACGAATTGAAGGCAACTATCATTTAATTCTTTAGAGGTCGCCCAGACAAGCTATAATCCAGCTTGTGCATTGGTATTAGCAAATTACCGAATCGACTAGATCAGGCATAAATATGCAAGAACAACATCGTTGAGCAATGAAATAATAAATATTAACGCCTGGTCAAGAGCAGGGCCCACGATCGTGCGTCTGACTACTTCAAAACTTCTGTTTCGTCAGGTCCCAGATAAATTTTGAAGGCCGCTTTGCTTTAAATCCAGCGAAACTCTGTCGAAACATTCAGTGCGCAGATTTAGTATTTACGTATTCAGGACAACTGTCATTTATCTCTTTAGAACTAGCCCAGGCAATCTAGACTCCAGCCTGTGCCCTGGCGTTAGTAAATTATCGGATCGACTAGATGAGGATCAAACCGCGTACAACATCGCTGAGCAATCCATGGATAAATATTGGGACCTGGTCAAGAGCAGCGCCCATGAACGTTTGATTACTAGATGAATTCTGTTTCGTCAGGTCCCAGATAAATTTTGAAGGCCGCTTCGCTTTAAATCCAGCGAAACTCTGTCGAAACATTCAGTGCGCAGATTTAGTATTTACGTATTCAGGACAACTGTCATTTATCTCTTTAGAACTAGCCCAGGCAATCTAGACTCCAGCCTGTGCCCTGGCGTTAGTAAATTATCGGATCGACTAGATGAGGATTAAAACGCGTACAACATCGTTGAGCAATCCATGGATAAATATTGAGCCCTGGTCAAGAGCAGCGCCCATGAACGTCTGATTACTAGATGAATTCTGTTTCGTCAGGTCCCAGATAAATTTTGAAGGCTGCTTCGCTTTAAATCCAGCGAAACTCTGTCGGAACATTCAGTGCGCAGATTTAGTATTTACGTATTCAGGACAACTGTCATTTATCTCTTTAGAACTAGCCCAGGCAATCTAGACTCCACCTTGCGCCCTGGCGTTAGTAAACTATCGGATCGACTAGATGAGGATTAAAACGCGTATAACATCGTTGAGCAATCCATGGATAAATATTGAGCCCTGGTCAAGAGCAGCGCCCATGAACGTCTGATTACTAGATGAATTTTGTTTCGTCAGGTCCCAGATAAATTTTGAAGGCCGCTTCGCTTTAAATCCAGCGAAACTCTGTCGAAACATTCAGTGCGCAGATTTAGTATTTACGTATTCAGGACAACTGTCATTTACCTCTTTAGAACTAACCCAGGCAATCTAGACTCCAGCCTGTGCCCTGGCGTTAGTAAATTATCGGATCGACTAGATGAGGATCAAAACGCGTACAACGTCGTTGAGCAATCAATGGATAAATATTGAGACCTGGTCAAGAGCAGCGCCCATGAACGTCTGATTACTAGATGAATTCTGTTTCGTCAGGTCCCAGATAAATTTTGAAGGCCGCTTCGCTTTAAACCCAGCGAAACTCTGTCGAAACATTCAGTGCGCAGATTTAGTATTTACGTATTCAGGACAACTGTCATTTATCTCTTTAGAACTAGCCCAGGCAATCTAGACTCCAGCCTGTGCCCTGGCGTTAGTAAATTATCGGATCGACTAGATGAGGATTAAAACGCGTACAACATGGTTGAGCAATCCATGGATAAATATTGAGCCCTGGTCAAGAGCAGCGCCCATGAACGTCTGGTTACTAGATGAATTCTGTTTCGTCAGGTCCCAGATAAATTTTGAAGGCCGCTTTGCTTTAAATCCAGCGAAACTCTGTCGAAACATTCAGTGCGCAGATTTAGTATTTACGTATTCAGGACAACTGTCATTTATCTCTTTAGAACTAGCCCAGGCAATCTAGACTCCAGCCTGTGCCCTGGCGTTAGTAAATTATCGGATCGACTAGATGAGGATTAAAACGCGTACAACATTGTTGAGCAATCCATGGATAAATATTGAGCCCTGGTCAAGAGCAGCGCCCATGAACGTCTGGTTACTAGATGAATTCTGTTTCGTCAGGTCCCAGATACATTCTGAAGGCCGATTCGCCTTGGACCCACCGAAACTCCCATATTCGAGATACCTTAGCTTGGGTATTCATAAGCGCCGGGCTACGAGAATCAAAAAGACCGGATGATATATGGCCGAGTCACCGTCATGACCTAATCCAATCTCCATCGCGGGAGAAATGCTTCCGATCTTTATTTACGAATGACGTAACCGTACCTTTCTCTCGTGTTTTCGTGTTGCCGCGTTACGCAACGCGCCTCGGTGGCCACAAATTTGCGGGCCAGGGGAACAAATTTCACTCGGGCGAGCCGCGCCACGGCACGCATCGTCGGAGGACCAACGATAATTTAAAAACAATTTTCGTGTCGCGTTACGTCCGACGTGAGCTCATATCGGGCACAATGTGTAACGCGAGCGTTGAGTTACGTTTCACGCCTGAAACAAATCATTTTTATACGTCCGAGTTCGATCGCTGAATTCTGGTGGTTCGAGTAAAAGCAGTTTTAATGCGACAAAGATGTGGGAAAACGTACGTTTCGGATCGCGAAAATATATGTATATGTGTTACAGTTTGACTGGGTGTCATTTGATCGTTTTATTTCAATTTATTTACTTAAATGATCAAGAATATAAGAGTAAAGGCAGCTTTAATGCGGCAAAGATGTGGGAGAACGTATATTCCGGACCGCGAAAATATATATATATGTGTTACAGTTTGACTGAGTTTCATTTGATCGTTTTATTTCAATTTATTTACTTGAAGGATTAAGAATATAGGAGTAAAAGCAGTTTTAATGCGCCAAAGACGTGGGAAAACGTACGTTTCGGACCGCGAAAATATATGTATATGTGTTACAGTTTGACTGAGTTTCATTTGATCGTTTCATTTCAATTTATTTACTTAAATGATTAAGAATATAAGAGTAAAAGCAGCTTTAGTGCGGCAAAGATGTGGGAAAACATACGTTCGGACCGCGAAAATATATGTATACGTGTTACAGTTTGACTGAATTTCATTTGATCGTTTCAATTTAATTTATTTACTTAAGTGATTAAGAATATAAGAGTAAAAGCAGCTTTAATACGGCAAAGATGTGGGAAAACGTACATTTCAGACCGTGAAAATATATGTACATATATGTGTTACAGTTTGACTGAGTTTCATTTGATCGTTTCGTTTTAATTTATTTACTTAAATTATTAAGAATTTAAAGTCTTATTTTGTTTGAAAATGCTGATTGACATAAGAGAGTCCGCACCGACAATACGCCAACACGCAAGTGCTCTCCCACTTTCACACTTCCGCAGAGCACGTAAACTTTGTAAAGAGACAATAATACTACGAGACACGTAATTTCCAAATTAGTGAAAGTGACGTGCAAAGTGCTGAGATGGAAGAGTAGTCGACATAATTACTATGTGTAACTTCGAATCTTTACATTGTACATATTTTTAAAGAAGCAAATGTTGTAGACTCCTGAAAAGGGGGCACTAGTGGCCGCGAACAACTTAAGTTGCAGTAATAACATTTCGTAGTCAGCGTTTTCAACCAAAAATGGTTTTATATTCCTTAATCATTAAAGTAGATTATAATAAGGTTGAAACTACATACTTTATCTAATGTTTTTGTTAATCGCGTCGCTATTCACGCGGAATTATGAGTAATTACAGTTATTACAGAGTTGACTGAATAGGCACGTCTTTTTTTTGTTTTTGCACTGGAAAGGCTTTCAAACTGGGACATTTAGCGTTGATGCGTATAACGGGGGCATATAATAATGATGTATTTAGTACAACTAGCGCTTAGAAGAGATTGACTAATGATGCTGGTGCGTGAAGTTCGTTGACGAACTTTCCCAAAGATTTCACGTCCGCTTAATCAGCAACGTTCGAACATTTATGGCGGTAGTTCCCATACACTCAAACGCAACGACATTCCAGTCAGACACGAAGTACTTGTACCAGTAGCCTTGAGTGTGACCTCGGAAAGAATAGGATACCATGGTGTCCGAATAGATACCTCATGTCGTTCGTGACCGTTATCGTAAAAGTGAAGAGTATTCCCTAGAATAGTGCCGTACCACGTATTTCTTCCTTCTAATAAATCGTACGAGGCTCAAAATTGGGTTTTGTTGACGTCTAGTATTCAGTCGCAATTGCTTTTGCGAAATCGTACGTTTGTTGCAATGAATTGGTTTTGGTTGAATGTGTTTTATTTCATCACATAGAACCTCTACGTGTTCCGAGGCCCATGGGTTAAGTTTAACTTAATTCTATTTTAAATTGTGCTTGTAATTTAAATACACCATGAATAGACTCGGAGCTCAATTTTAAATTGAATTATAGTAATAGTTTTAAATCATAATAATAGATTTAGAGTAAAGTTGTTTGTATAATAGGCCTTTTCAGAAGAGACCCATCGATCTCGAAATATATAGAGTTCCTAGAGAATAAATTTATTAACTTAGAAACACGTTGAATTTACAATCAAGTTAATTCAAGTAATTTATTTTGCAAATCTGCGGCTAAATATACCTTGCTTAGACATTCGTGAAATTCCCAAACTCTCCAAACGAACGGAAATTCCATAGGATAAAGTAAAATTCATTCAACCAAAAACGGTTAATACTATGATTTGACAAAAATGATTAATACTATTATAAACCACTGAATCCGCAATCAAGTCAATCCGATTAATTTTTTTTTACAAATCTGCAATTATAGCTCGCCGCGCAAATATTCGTGAAATTCTTCGACTCCCCAAACGAACCGAAGTTCCCACAGGATAAAGTAAAATACATTCAACCAAAAACAGGCACAAAAATGATTAATACTAATAAAAACTATTGAATCCGCAATCAAGTCAATCCGATTATTTTTTTTGCAAATCTGCAACTAACTATAGCTCGCCGCGCAAACATTCGTGAAATTCTTCGACTTCCCAAATTAACGAAAGTTCCCATAGGATAAAGTAAAATACATTCAACCAATAACATGCAGAAAAATGATTAATACTAATAAAAACCATTGAATCTGCAATCAAGTCAATGCGATTAATTTTTTTTTGCAAATCTGCAACTAACTATAACTCGCCGCGCAAACATTCCTCGACTCCCCAAATGAACCGAAGTTCTCATAGGATAAAGTAAAGTACATTCAACCAAAAACAGGCACAAAAATTATTAATACTATTAAAAACCATTGAATCCGCAAACAAGTCAATGCAATTCATTTTTTTTTTTTTTGCAAATCTGCAACTAACTATAGCTCGCCGCGCAAATATTCGTGAATTTTTTCGACTCCCCAAACGAACCGAAGTTCCCACAGGATAAAGTAAAATACATTCAACCAAAAACAGGCACAAAAATTATTAATATTAATAAAAACTATTGAATCCGCAATCAAGGCAATCCGATTAATTTTTTTTTGCAAATTTACAACTTACTATATCTCGCCGCGCAAACATTCGTGAAATTCTTCGACTTCCCAAATTAACAAAAGTTCCCATAGGATAAAGTAAAATACATTCAACCAATAACATGCAGAAAAATGATTAATACTAATAAAAATCATTGAATCTGCAATCAAGTCAATGCGATTAATTTTTTTTTGCAAATCTGCAACTAACTATAACTCGCCGCGCAAACATTCCTCGACTCCCCAAATGAACCGAAGTTCTTATAGGATAAAGTAAAGTACATTCAACCAAAAACAGGCACAAAAATGATTAATACTATTAAAAACCATTGAATCCGCAAACAAGTCAATGCAATTCATTTTTTTTTGCAAATCTGCAACTAACTATAACTCGCCGCGCAAACATTCCTCGACTCCCCAAATGAACCGAAGTTCTCATAATAAAGTAAAGTACATTCAACCAAAAACAGGCACAAAAATTATTAATACTATTAAAAACCATTGAATCCGCAAACAAGTCAATGCAATTCATTTTTTTTTTGCAAATCTGCAACTAACTATAACTCGCCGCGCAAACATTCCTCGACTCCCCAAATGAACCGAAGTTCTCATAGGATAAAGTAAAGTACATTCAACCAAAAGCAGGCACAAAAATGATTAATACTATTAAAAACCATTGAATCCGCAAACAAGTCAATGCAATTCATTTTTTTTTGCAAATCTGCTACTAACTATAGCTCGCCGCGCAAACATTCGTGAAATTCTTCGACTTCCCAAAGCAACGGCAGTGCGTTCCACGCGACTGGCCAATCTCGAAACCGATTAACGTCGAAACCGTTGGGCCTTATCCACTTTCTCGATAAGGCGGCAACATCTTTGTCCATTGATCGTCGGTGGCCGCTTCCGCACGGGCAACGAGGAACTCTCCCCGCTTCTATAACTAGACGGTCACGCAATTATGGCATCCTCGTGGCCATGTAACACGGCGCGCGCGTGGCTATCGAAACCGCAAGTTCCGTCCGAGTGTACGTGCGTTTCGTCGTATCCGCGTGTAACGGCCGCGAGTACTTTGCGACGAAGCAGGAAAAACAGCGCGGCCAAGAAGGAAAGGACGCGTGTTCGCGGCAACGTGAAACGTGTTTTGCTTGTACGTCAATTTCTCTCGTTTGAGCAGCCGGTGATAACGTCGGCCAGTTATCTGCCAACGGAACGTTTGACAAATCACAACCCTTGTGCGCGTACTGTTAACTCAAAATATTATTAAATATTACTATATATTCTAAAATTTCACTAAGTTCACTTTCACTTGAAATGTTATTTGATACGTCAGATAAATCATCAAACAATAATTCATTTTCTTCATTTCCATGAGACATATTTGACTTTTTTAGAATTAGGGTTTATTTTGTGAACTAATTAAAAAATTGTTTCCTCACAAATTAAAATGCTATCATTCAAATAATAAAATGCACAATAATAAAATCTTTTATAAGATACGATAGACTAATGGACTGGATTCGCTGATGTAATTGTGATACTGGCCGATTGTTTTCTACTGTTTCGGCATTTCGACATTCATTTATTTCGCGAATGTTCTGTTATAAGCTCACGAAAGGCTTCGTTACCTTGGTATCGTAATAATGACAATATTATCATGTTTAATTTCTGAACTCGTCAAGTCTCGTCACCCGGCCTCAACGTTCGGTTTGCTAAAGACGAGATTTCTCGTGACCCGTACGCAATGAGTTAAGCTCTCACGGGTATCACATACCGTAGGAAATAGTTTATGTTTAGACTAAGGCTCACAGATACCAATTCCCTTCGCCGAAACGAGCAAGCGCGATGAGAGATTGTAAAAATTTAACCCTTTGACTGCTGAATACTTTCGGTCGAAGCACTCGCTGAGGACGAAATACTTTTCGCAAGTGTGAACTCTGTTGATTGATTATGTAAGCCGCAACTAAGTTCTAATGATAATTCCTCATTTGCGCCAAATTAAATAATGCAAGAAAACTATTTGATAAAGGACGCATTTGTATGAATCTTGTACATTGATAATTGTGGCTGCAATAGGTAAGAAATCGAAACGATTCGGGACGCATATATGCGCCCATAGTCGACAGTGACAAATTTCGGCGGACGCATATATGCGTCCATAGTATTTGATAAAGGACGCATTTGTATGAATCTTGTACATTGATAATTGTGGCTGCAATAGGTAAGAAATCGAAACGATTCGGGACGCATATATGCGCCTATAGTCGACAGTGATAAATTTCGGCGGACGCATATATGCGTCCATAGTATTTGATAAAGGACGCATTTGTATGAATCTTGTACATTGATAATTGTGGCTGCAATAGGTAAGAAATCGAAACGATTCGGGACGCATATATGCGCCCATAGTCGACAGTGATAAATTTCGGCGGACGCATATATGCGTCCATAGTAGTCAAAGGGTTAAAGACAAAGCGACGATAAAGCGGTGGACCAACTATGACCGTGTCATAAGCTCACTCCTGTTTCGACTTCCGACGTGTAACGACGCGTATCTTTATAATAAAGTTTATTCTTTATATTTATCTCTCAACTTATCCCTAAATAATATAATATATGCTTCCGGCATAACAGTACGAATGTGTGGGAACGCAAATGTCGTCCGTGTCTCAGCATGCGTAAGCGGGGGTCGCGGAGTTGGCGAAAATAAATAGCGAGGAAGTAAACGGTGCATGTCGCGGGAGACTGGCGTTGACGTACCAGGCGTAGGAAAGTGTGTCGCGAAGTCGGGGAAATTGTTAAGCCTTTGACGTGCGATGAGCGTATGACGTGCCGTGACATTTTCCGTATCGTAAAGAAACGAAGATTGTACAGTCATTAGGATTATTCTTTCAGAATGAATTTTTGACGCTCAATCTTGCATATTAGGCGGTATAAAGAATTTTATCCTTTTCTTGGTTTAAAATGAAAGTCACAAAACATTTTTGTAGAATAACCTAATTTACTTTAACAATTTGACTGCCGTGATGGTCACGGATGACCGGCGCAAGAGATTTTACTGAAGATCGAAAATATTTGCAATGGGCAGCGATAATTATTCTATAAATGCAGTTACTATTAGAATAGTGATGCGATCCTTTGGTCTCTAATACCTGCACATTATTTACATTTTGCATAATTTAGTACTCTGCAGTATTTAATCGCATCACGGTTCTATCATAGCAAAATACGCGGTGACCGGCGCAAAAAAGTTTTGCTAAAAATGCGAAAAATTCACAATGAAGTGTATTTGCAATCTTGTATAAGCAATTGATACTAGACCGGTGCTTCAATACTTTGGCTTCTAACAACTTTATTATATTATATTATTATATTTTTTATATTTTATACTTTATTATATTATATTTATAACAACATATTCGCGATGGGTTGCAATAATTATTTTATAAATGCAATTATTGTTAGAATAGCGATGCGATTCTTTGGTCTCCAATACCTGTACATTATTTACATTTTGCATAATTGAGTCAAACACTGTAGTATTGCATAGTATGGCAGTTCTAATACAGCAAAATACGCACGACAGTCAACGTGTTAATATGTTCTTATCAGCGTTATGTTGCAAACGTGTGCGAAAGACGTACTATCACATATGGTCGTATATGTGTACACTTCGTAAGTGGCGTCAACTTTTTTGACGACTTACACATATACTATACCGAGCGAAAGGGTTAATAGGTGGAGTATGCTGCGTTGGAATGTAATAGAGAATTATAAGTAATGCGTTGTTTTATTGGTTGGATGCCAACGTCGCGTTTTCTTGCGCGATTAGTTAGACATGGCGATTGCCGGGCATAACGTTTTAGTGTGGCGGTTGAGAATAGTTGCATCAGCGTGCTAATTAACGGAATTGTTTCTGGCACGCGCAGCGACTCGCGCCGCGAATTTTCACTTATTTGCGCTCGTTAAAATGCTCTTTTATACTGATTCGAGTGTAATAGACGACATTACGTGAACTGAACATTTCGTATGCGTTCCCCTGTTCCCAGCCGTTGAACCCGGAATCGTCCGATTCGTTATTCTCGCATGAAAACACGATCGCGCACAATGGGAAAGATTTGCCGCTCGACGTTGTACCGACGGAATCGGTTTAGCAATCGTTGAAAAACGGCCTCCCGATAATGAGCGACGGCAGACTTTGGGCGGTTCTTGCAGTTTCTTGCATCGTTAGACGCGACTTTCACAAATTTTATTGTTCAAATTGCCAGAAGTTATGCGAACCAATTGAAAAAGCGAAGGAGTCTGACAGACCCGCGTTTCGCGTTAACGTCAAATTGGCGGGAACAGAAAACAGTTCGGACGTAATTATGAGAAGGGAGCGCCAAAGAAAATGCCGCGAAGCACAAATCTATTGGTCCCAAACAAACTTCTCATTGCCATTCCCAACTTTTATATAATTCGTGCAAACCTTCCGATGTGCAGAAACAAACCCGTCCACTTCCGAAAATAATTTATTATACAGTAATAAAATAACTTAATAATTTATATATTAAGTTATGACCCGATTCTGCGTTGCAGCAGTTTGCAAGAGCGCGTAACTAACGAAACACTACAAACCAAGCTATCCTTTACCGCAAGCTCTTCAGTTTACGCAAATCCAATTACCGACTCACCATTCGATCGGTTCGTCTTCTCACGTGGTCACCATAAAGTCTGGTGTCAGTACATTTATGTTAGAAGATTTTTATTTTCAACTCCACAGCCATGAAAATTACCGTTTACATTTTCTTAGGTTTAAAAAATAATAGCACACGGCTTGTTTATAGGTCAAAAACGAATTCCTAGTTATTGCACACAGAAAAATTCAATTTCGCTCGCATACTTAGTTTACATTCTCTCGTAATTAACTTTTTACATTTAATTTGAGTTTGATTCTTTACACTAATTCTCTGAACTCCCGTTTCCTGTCGTTTTACTTTCATTCCTTCAGAATTCTCCTTCGTTCCACCACGTCTCTTCATACTTCTATACTCCATCCAGCTTCACTAATTCTTAACCTGTCGCCAGTCCGTTTACATAATTTTACATTTCGCATTTACGTTAGAAGATTTTCATATTCAACTTCACAGCCATGAAAACGACCGTTCACATTTTCTTATATTTAAAAAATAATAGCACACGGCTTGTTTATAGGTCAAAAACGAATTCCTAGTTATTGCCCAGAGAAAAATTGCATTTCGCTTACATACTTAGTTTACATTCTCTCGTAATTAACTTTTTACTTTCAATTTGAGTTCGATTCTTTGCACTAATTCTCTCAACTCCCGTTTCCTGTCCTTTTATTTTCATTCCTTCAGAATTCCCCTTCGTTCCATCTCGCCTCCTCTTCAAATTTCCATACTCCTGCATACTCCATCCAGCTGCACTAATTCTTAACCTGTCGCCAGTCTGTTTACATAATCTTACATTTCGCATTTATGTTAGAAGATTTTCATTTTCAACTTCACAACCATGAAAATGACCGTTTACATTTTCTTATATTTAAAAAATAACAGCACACGGCTTCTTTACGGGTCAAAAACGAATTCTTAGTTATTGCACAGAGAAAAATTGCATTTCGCTTATATACTTAGTTTACATTCTCTCGTAATTAACTTTTTACATTTAATTACGAGAGAATGTAAACACTAATTCTCTCAACTCCCGTTTTCTATCCCTTTACTTTCATTCCTTCAGAATTGCTCTTCGTTCCACGTCGCCTCCTCTTCAAACTTCCATACTCCATCCAGCTGCACTAATTCTTAACCTGTCGCCAGTCAGTTTACATAATCCTACATTTCGCACGCGCATGGTCTCTGACACACGTGAGAGCGCGTAATTCGACGTGCGTTTGCGTGCAGCGTCGAGAAGACAAACACGATTGATAGCTTTCCAACGTTCGGCCTTTACACTGACCCACATACCGAGCATAACAGTGCTCTCTTGAAGCATATAGACAGACTGCGACGTCTAGTCAGGTTTGCCCGTGCACTGCTGTCAATCAAAAAGCAGGCACGCGCAGGCCAGCAGCCCACTATGTGCGCTCATAAACGTGCAGAAACGCACGCGACACGCACGCGTCACGGGCAACTTCGCACGTACCGTTGCACAAGCTCATAAGCGATTCCGAAGTGTTACGACGTCGATGGTCGCGCGAAAGGGTGCGTCATGGAGTGAAATTTGCGAGACGGTTCCAACGGTCAGGTTTTAACGCATCTACGATATGTGGCCGCATGGGGCGGTTGGGCGTGGTACTTCGCATCTTGACCGATGTGGGTGCCGCTCGCGAAAGTTGACTGAGGCGTGCTCTACGTTTTATGGTTAAGGACTTGTGTTCGTGTGTGCGCGAAATATTCTTCTGCTCGGAGATAAAATGTTTGTTATGTCCGGAGAAATATGCATGTTTGTATGGTTCCATTGATAGCAGTCAGTACAAGTCATAAGTTGTGCTCGGCGACACAATGTTTATTATGTCTGGAAAAAGATGCATGTTTGTACGGTTCCATTGATAAGTGTCAGTACAAGTTATAAGTTGTGCTCGGCGACAAAATGTTTGTTATGTTCGGAGAAAATTGGATGTTTGTACAGTTCCATTGATAAGAGTCAGTACAAGTCATAAGTTGTGCTCGGCGACAAAATGTTTGTTATGTCCGGAGAAATATGCATGTTTGTATGGTTTCATTGATGAAAGTCAGTATAAATCATAAGTTGTGCTCGGCGACAAAATGTTTGTTATTATATTCGGAGAAATATGCGCGTGGATCACATAGAATTTGAAAATTGGAATCTTGGGGAGGAAATTAATTTAGGTGCATGTTTGTATAGTTCCATTGATAAGAGTCAGTACAAGTCATAAGTTGTGCTAGGCGACAAAATGTTCGTTCTTATACCTGAAGAAATATGCGCGTGTATCGCAGAAAATTTGAAAATTAGAATCGTGAGGAGGAAATTAATTTAGGTGCATGTTGGTATGGTTCCATTGATAGGAGTCAGTATAAGTCATAAGTTGTGCTCGTCGACAAAATGTCCGTTATTATATCCGAAGAAATATGCGCGTGTATGACAGAGAATATAAAAATTGGAATCTTGAGAAGGAAATGAACTTAGATGCATGTTTGTATGGTTCCATTGATAAGAGTCAGTATAAGTCACAAGTTGTGTTCGACGACAAAATGTTTGTTATTATATCCGAACAAATATGCGCGTGTATGACAGAGAATTTGACAATTGGAATGTTGAGGAGTAAATTAATTTAGGTACATGTTTGTATGGTTTCATTGATAAGAGTCAGTATAAGTCATAAGTTGTGCTCGGCGACAAAATGTTTGTTATTATATCCGAACAAATATGCGCGTGGATGACAGAGAATTCGACAATTGGAATACTGAGGAGTAAATTAATTTAGGTGCATGTTTGTGTGGTTCCATTGATAAGAGTCAGTATAAGTCATAAGTTGTCCTCGGCGACAAAATGTTTGTTATTATATCCGAACAAATAAGCGCGTAGATGACAGAGAATTTGTCAATTGGAATCTTGAGGAGTAAATTCATTTAGGTATATGTTTGTATGATTCCATTGATAAGAGTCAGTATAAGTCATAATAAGTTGTGCTCGGCGACAAAATGTTTCTTATTATATCTGGAAAATTATGCGCGTGGATGACAGAGAATTTGATACTTGGAATCCTGTGGAGGAAATTAATTTAGATGCATGTTTGTATGGTCAGTAAAAGTCATTATTTGAGCTCAGCGTCTAAATGTTGATTATTGTATCGCCTGCGCTTAAACGCGGTTATGACATAGAGTTTGAAAATTACAAGCCTGACAAGGAAATTAATTCGGCTACGTATTTGTATCGTTCCATTGATAAACATCAGTAAAAGTTCCTAAAAAGAAGTAGTAATAGACTCTGTAATTTTGCTGATCGAAATCTGACACCCGTCAAATTGACGGGTTCTGTAAACGTACTAGTTTTTTCGGTTTTGCGCGATTGCTTCCGCATTATTGCAATGTAATTCGATACGGTACAGAAGTAAAAAATGCAATTTCGTTACTTTAGACTACCTCCATAACGACGAACGATAATGCGCGCAGCAGCAACATGTTGCGGAAATGCTGCGAGTATCACCGATTTTTCGTTCAAACCTAAACGTCGTCCGAGCGCTCGAAAGAAATTGATTTTCGTACAATAAAGACACGCAGGCAGCGCGAGAGAGTTAAGTGCACGACATTTAACGCGAAACGATCGTTTTTCTCCGACGCGTGTAATTGGACCGTTTTGAAGGAACGCGATGCTTTCTCGCTCGGGTATCGCGTTTATCGGGTGCAGTCGGAGTCGACGAAACGAGAATTTTTGAAAGAAAAAGGCACCGCGAATTAGACGGTCGTTGGGTTTATTAGAGGGTACCTTCCGCCGTTGACGGAAACGAGATGTTATGTTGCGCGTTTATCTCGTTTTTGCGTTTTTCTTCAATCGTCGCTATAGAGCAGTGAGTTTGCTTAACACTTGGCATGCGGGCAACGTATTTTTACGTTTTTTTATATTGTTCATTTCAATGGAAAAAACGGGTCACATAAAAATACGTATTTAGTTGATTTGGTGTTGTTAGTGGATATCCACCAGAAATTTTTACTAAAGACGTATAATTACATGATGTGTGAATTATATGCGTGTTATTTACATCATTAAAAAATGTATGAACATTTATTTCAAAAATAGTTAGATTGTATAAAATCGTTATTTTGTTCTTTTAAAGCAGAATATAATGCGAAAATGTTTAAAAAGTAGTAAAAAGTTAAAAAAAGATAAGTTTTATCAAAAAAATGACAAACGAGAAATACATTGATTTTTTATTATTGATTACAAAATTGATCAAATAAAAAGGAAAATATAATTTGTAAATATACTGATGAGCAAATAGTACGCTGACAAATTATACATTTTCGTATGATAGTGTGAAAAACTTTACAAATCGCTTATTTTTATGATTTCAAGTGAAAATATCGTTTATTTTTCCTTCTTTGTTAAATAATCATACAGTATATATTTAAGTGTAAAATAAAAAATTTTTAGTTTTTTTCATAAAAACGAATGTAGTTTTCGATTTACAGCGATTTTTCTGAATAACCAAAATCCGCGCGATTCAAGAAAAACGCCCGCTGCACGTTACTGTTATTCGGCGGCGGAGTATCAATTGCACACGCGGTGCCAAGTGTTAAGAGGAAAAAAACAAATTTGTAGTAATTGCACGGAGAAAAGTTTCCTTGTGCTTGCATACCTTCAAACTTTAACGCGGATTCTCGAATTGTACTTCGCGAGGGATTTTGATGCGATTGAGTCACGTAAGTTGTAGGCATATTAACCTTCAGTGAATTCGATCCTTCGGGGAAATTAGCATAAAAATAATGAGACGCTTACATCCGCAGCGTTCCATTAACGTTTATTACACAGCATCCGTGTTGGCCTTTTTTTCGACAAGACGGCAATTCAACGGCCAGATGATAATTTAAAAAATGACAGCAGCAGGTTCATTTAAGCGACAAAAACGAATTTGTAGTAATTACACAGAGAAAAGAGAAGTTTCCTTATTTCGCATACCTTCAGATCTCAATGGCATTGTACGTCGCGGCCGATTTTTAAATAATGTTTAAATACGTTTTAATCGCAGCGGATAGAAATTATATTAACCTTCAGGGAAATCAGCATAAAAGTAATGAGACGCTTACTTCCGCAGCGTTTCATTAAAATTTATTACGCAGCATCCATGTCAGTCCTTTTTCCTGCAAAACGATCACTCAACAACCACGTGATAATTTTATAAACTAACAGCAGCAGGTTTGCTTAAAAGATAAAAACAAATTTTGTAGTAATTCCACTGAGAAAAGATTCCTTACACTCGCATACCTTCAGGCTTCGACTTATTGAATTTTAGCTAAAACATTTTCTGTAAGCATGGTAGTCATGCTGATCTGAATTAATTTTGGCTATATTTCAAAGCAATCTATGACGTGCATTCTCGGTTTCTTTGTGTATGTTTCACAGTGTGTACGTAAAATTTATCACGACCTTCATATTTACAAAGCACCAGTCTCCTTTTAGAAGTTTCATGTTAAAACTTTTACAAGTGTAAGAAATCAGAAAAATAGCAATAAATACCGAACAAAAAGCAGTAAAGAGCACTAATATCGATTCTGCTGCCTGCGCAGAAACAACGGTCCCAACTAATTGATAGAACAACCGTACCTGCAGGCAATGCACGCATAGTATTTTTAAAAATAGTTTAACACAATAAGATAAGCAATGTCAGATTTCATCGTCCAACTAACCGTCTCACGATTATTTTCGCAACGCTAAAACATCCTTGCCGGGAATATCCCGCAGTTCAACCTCACACTCTCCACCTTCAACGAACACAATCCTTCGGGGAAATCAGCATAACTAATTGATAGAACAACCATACCTACAGGCAATGTACGCACAGTATTTTTAAAAATAGTTTAACGCAATAAGATAAGCAACGTAAGATTTCATCGTCCAACTAACCGTCTCACGATTATTTTTGCAACGCTAAAACATCCTTGCCGGGAATATCCCGCAGTTCAACCTCACACTCTCCACCTTCACCGAACACAATCCTTCGGGGAAATCAGCATAACTAATTGATAGAACAACTGTACCTGCAGGAAATGCACGCATAGTATTTTTAAAAATAGTTTAACGCAATAAGATAAGCAACATTAGATTTCATCGTCCAACTAACCGTCCCACGATCATTTTCGCAACGCTAAAACATCCTTGCCGGGAATATCCCGCAGTTCAACCTCACACTCTCCACCTTCACCGAACACAATCCTTCGGGGAAATCAGCATAAGTGTAACGCTTACTTTCGCAGTCCTCTTTCTTTTTCTGCAGCGCGATAATTTTTTCCATAACACCCAACTTCCCCTGTCAAGAGCACAAACAGCCCATCATTCCAGCGCATACACGTTGAAAAGAGAAATCGCGTTTTGCGAAAATTCCTCACACGTCGTTCGTAATTTGATAACAAGATATAAATCACGTCCGATAATAAGACATAAATGGCGATCGATAATAAGATAGAAATCGCGACCTCGCGTCGACGTCATAATTGGGCTAGCGTGTCTTTAGCAGTTTCTATCTCTAACGAGACACCGGACGCGGAAGTTTGTCTCGCGAGATGCGCTCATCCGCCGCGATACGTATAGCTGCGAGGATGCAGATGCTGCGAAAGCAGCCTGCCTGTCGAGAGTTTCTACGTAATGACTCGTTCACGACGGCCGCTGCATTTTTATGTCTCATTTTTCCCGCTTAATCAATCTCGATCGCCCGCGGCTCGAGCGTCTTCAGTGCCAATGCACGTTTGCTCCGCCTCTTAGTCCACTTGACCTTTCCGGCCGACGCTTACAAACGCACGAACATCCGCGAACTCTTCGCTATTTCGCGTGTGCATTTCCGTTTGTCGGTATTTTAACCCTTTGCACTCGGACATGTTTCTTCACAAAGTAGCGAATAGCGCAACATTTCGTTTAAAATGGTATAGTTTTGCAAAAAATACTCTGCTCAAATCATGTTTTGCATACAACTTTGCTGATACATTTATGTTGAAACAAAATTGAAATTTTATAGCCTATTCTTTTCGAATGCGTCATAGTTCATTCACCAATGTGCATTGCGGGTTTATTCAAACACATATTGCAGTAATAACTTGTTTATGATCTTTCACGTGTCATTTTTTCTTAGGAGCATATACAATGTTTATACAATAACTTGCAGTTTTTCATTCAGCCTATTGCAGGAATATATAGAAGGTTGTTCTTGTAGTCGCTAGAATTTTCCTCTCAGTTTATTGACCACGAATTTACTAAATTGCCTTAACTTGTAACTCCCCGGAAAAATCTTAAGAAAACAAATATTTGAACAAACGTTTTCTATACATACGTTTTCCACAGTATTAACACGAAATATCTTTGTGTCCCCTCAGAGGGGACAGTCGAGTGCAAAGGGTTAACCCTTTGACTGCTGAATCCTCGCGGCCAAAGCGTTCGCTGAGGCCGGGATACTTTTCGAACATTTGAACTCGATTGAATGATTACGTAAGGCGCAACTAAGTTGTAATGGTAATTCTTCATTTGCGCCGAATTAAATAACGCAAGAAAATTATTCGGTAAAGAACGCTTCTGTATTTATCTCATATGTTGATAATTATGGCTGCAGACGGTAAAAAATCGAAGCGATTAGGAAACGCATATATGCGCCCATAGTCGAAACGCATGGAATCATTCGGCGGACCCATATAGTATAGTTTTGGAAGTAAGTAACGTATTATAATGATATTGGACTTAAATTAATTTGCATCGAGAAATATATATTTGCAAACAGTCATATTTTATTTTGTATAGTTTTGGAAAAGTAACGTATTATAATGATATTGGACTTAAATTAATTGGTTGATATCGAGAAATATATATTTGCAAACAGTCAATATTTTATTTTGTTATAATTTTGTACGGTGTGATAAATTTTACAACACTCCCCAGTATGCATTGCAGGGTGATTTATGCATGTTTGACAATAATACGTCGTTCGACGCCTGCCACCAGGTGTTTACTGTCAAAACAATCAATGCAATGGAAATGTAAAAAAAAAAATGCAAAAAATTTGAAAAAAGTTGCAAAAAAAATGCAATGCAACGTGTTAATGAGTTATTGGGTACGCGTCGGTGGAAAGTTGCATTCGAGTGGATTTATCGATAAATTGCGCGATTGATATTTGCAAACGGAAAGCGGCGGCAATTTATTATGTTGGGATTAAATTGATTGCGAATTCAACCTTTTTTGATTATGATTATTTTGTGTTGGAGGTCTACGTGTGTCCGTGAATAAGTCTGTCCTTATTCCTATTGTTCGTATGCGTATATTTCGTTTAGAATTGTGCTTAAAATCTATAGAATGTACAGACATATATATATGTATAATACTATTTGTAATTTCTAATGTAATTCTATTGTGCGTGTGTTTATTTTAGATTATAATTTTGCTTAAAATCTATAGAATATATAGATATAACCCATAGAAATTATAAATACAATAAGTTTGTCCTTAGCTCTATAATCTGTAGAAACTATAAATTCGAAACACAATTCCACATATAACATAAACACACGAACAACAGAAGACAGACAGACTTATTTGTACAATAAGCTCCTGCACAAGAAACACGTGGGTTTCGAACCATATAGAGCTTTTACGGGATTACATAACACACATTCAAATAGAACAGGTACAACATTATTAACATTATAATGTACGATCGAAATGGATGGTCGTTTGATGCATATATAAAAAAACTCGTTGGAAGTCGCGTGCAATGTTGGCATATAAATATTAATACGCGCGAGCGTGTTAGCTTACGTAAAGCAGTGATGGATAAAACAGGATAAATTAGTTTGCCATTTAATGTTCAATATTTCGTTACAGCGCGATTGCCAGTTTTTATTGATCAGTTGACTAGGTAACGTAAACAGCGAATCATTATAGCAAGGCTTTCGTCTGTAATTAGGTTTTCGATAACACGCCACTCATTTCACCAAGCTTCTGCATCTAATGTCGCCTTTCAAGTAGTATCTTGCGGCGTTGCTAATATTACCTGCAATATTAGACCATGCGTTTAATTTCAACCTTATTTTATTTATTTACACTTATTTATATAATTCAGGAATAGAATGCCCCTTTTGCTTGACAATTCTTTTGGCTACAGAACTTTATTACTATAAATCTTAACATTTTTTAGGGCCGTTTCTTAGAGAAAAAAATGTTGTAAGACACATACAACTTTGCAAACTACCGACGCATGTTGAGAGTTACAGCGATAAAATCAGGTACTCAGTTTCCAACGGAAAAGGGCTTTATTTCAATTATTTAAGTAAATTACCTACAATTAATTACATAACCTGCCTTTACCTTTCATTAATTTTTCCTCCACCTCAGACTTTTCACGCGATGTCCGAGAATCTCGTTTTTCAACGCAACGGGTAACCGCAAAAGATTGGCACAGTGTTGGCGCATACCGTTTTCACGGTTTTCGAGCAATCGTTCGTATCACGTGCGGCCATGCATGCCGCACTTCTCCGCGATTAAAGGGGAAACCGCGTTTTCTTGCGGAAGTGCAACTCGCTACATACGATCAACTCTCGTTCGACGTTGCGTAAGTGCCTAGGGATACCTTCTAAATGCCCTTCGCGAGAGTTAGCGTACGCTAATTGACGGTCATTCTTATTGAGCGCATGCAGGAAGTTAGCATAAAGTTAGCTAATTGGACAGGTCAACCGATTGACATAATTAACCATGGCGCATCAGACGTCGTAGACGCATCGCCCGTAACTTTGTAGCATTTGCTGTGTAATTATTAGGCGCGTACGGTGAATAATAGAAGCAAGTTTTAACTACGTAACAAGAACGTGATTGAACTGTAACGAAAGATGTAGGCAAACTAATTGGAGACGCGACCGGCAGTCTAAGCGATTAGAAATCGAGTGAGTTTTGTTCTAATGTACGGTGGCACAACCGTTTATTTTGTAAATTGAATGATTGACAGATAGCATCGACAATTATGTTCGTGTATCGGAATTTTTAATGTAATAGTGATTCTGCCAATGCGTCATATTGGATAATGTAAATTTCACTTATTTATTTTTCGGTATCATTAATTCAACAGTAATTCTGTTAACGCATCATTTTCGACACCGTAAACTTTTGATTGACCAGCCTTGTTTTTATATTCGTAAGGGGATTGGGGTTTTTATTTGCACTAATATACAATATCTATGGCAATCAAGTGAACAATATCGGAATTTTTAATGTAATAGTGATTCTGCTAATGCTTCATCTTGAATAATGTGAATTTTACTTATTTATTTTTCGGTATCATTAATTCAACAGTAATTCTGTTAACGCATCATTTTCGACACCGTAAACTTTTGATTGACCAGCCTTGTTTTTATATTCGTAAGGGGATTGGCGTTTTTATTTGCACTAATATACATTATCTATGGCAGTCAAGTGAACAATATCGGAATTTTTAATGTAATAGTGATTCTGCTAATGCTTCATCTTGAATAATGTGAATTTTACTTATATATTTTTCGGTATCATTAATTCAACAGTAATTCTGTTTGATTTTCATTTTCGATATCGCTAAACACTTGATTAACCAGCCTAATTTTATATTCGTAAATTGGCAATTTGCACCAATACTTATCTATGGCAGTCAAGTGAACAATATCGGAATTTTTGATGTAATAGTGATTCTGTTAATGCTTCATCTTGAATAATGTAAATTTTACTTATTTATTTTTCGATATCATTAATTCAACAGTAATTCTGTTAACGCATCATTTTCGACACCGTAAACTTTTGATTGACCAGCCTTGTTTTTATATTGTAAGGATTGGGGTTTTTATTTGCATAATATACAATTCTATGTAAGTCAAGTGAACAATATCGGAATTTTTAATGTAATAGTGATTCTGCTAATGCGTCATCTTGGATAATGTAAATTTTACTTATTTATTTTTCGGTATCATTAATTCAACAGTAATTCTGTTAACGCATCATTTTCGACACCGTAAACTTTTGATTGACCAGCCTTGTTTTTATATTCGTAAGGGGATTGGGGTTTTTATTTGCACTAATATACAATATCTATGGCAGTCAAGTGAACAATATCGGAATTTTTAATGTAATAGTGATTCTGCTAATGCTTCATTTTGAATAATATGAATTTTACTTATTTATTTTTCGGTATCATTAATTCAACAGTAGTTCTGTTAACGCATCATTTTCGACACCGTAAACTTTTGATTGACCAGCCTTGTGTTTATATTCGTAAGGAGATTGGGGTTTTTATTTGCACTAATATACTATATCTATGGCAGTCGAGTAAGCAGTATCTATGGTCGAACATTTTCTGATCTGAATTTTTGGTTTCACATAGCACCGAGCACCTAACATACTCCGTTTGATTTTCTTCCATATCGCTTGCGCATTCTGCATTTCCAACCAATAATTTGAATTTACGTAAACTGGCAATGCGCTCCAAACTTTTGATCACCAATGTACAGAATTCCCGTCCGTTTATCAGTTTTCCTTACGTATTCCACGTGCGTACTACATGTTTAATAGATGATTTGAATTTTCGTAACTCAATAAAACGCTCCAAACGTTTGATCGGAAATAAACATGAACTATCGTCTGTTTATCTGCTTTTCTTGGACATTGCACGTGCATACCGAATTTTTACTTAATAACTTGAATTTACGTAACCTAATAAAGCGTCTCAAACTTTTGATTGGCAATGTACGTGAACTGGCCTGACCGGATAATCGGGTAACATACGTTCTAGTAATTTACCGAATGTTGTTCGCCCGCGGTATCGTTGAACTTTTGCATACAACTGACCTGGCCGATTTGCATAAAGGAACGTGCGCCTGCAGGCACTACACGATCGCCGTTTTCCAGTCTAAATGAAAATAATTTTAGAAACTTGCGCGTCGGCCGATGATTTTCAGTGATAACATGAAAATGGTATCGTCACGATCAATCTCGCTTCGTAATTTGCTCAGCACACTAATTGCCGGCACCGAAGCGTACATTTCGCAGCGGGTGTTATACGATGGAAAATAGTTTCCTGCTTTTGCGCTCACAGTATTGGGCAATACTTTATTCAAACAACGTATACAGGATAAGAGTAACGCTGCATATGTTACATATTTATTTCTTGGTTTCTGATCCGAGTGCCTGTAAAGATAGCATAATTATCGGGACGTAAAATGAGAAAGACTACGTCTTCCGATAAGACAATTGGTCGAGCAGTCTGTATTCATTAAATAGTTTTCAATGTTATTAAGTAGTGTGCCTGTTTTTGGTTGGATGTGTTTCTAATGGTATTGAATCCTATAAAGGATTTACAGTAGGCAGAAAGTGTAACTTCATTAGTATATATAAAACAGGCAGAAAGTTAAGTAGCAACAGTAGCTAAAAGAAATCAGAGGATGAGCATCTCCTAGAAAGAACTTTTGAAAAATCATAGTCTAAGCAGATTCTAAGCAGAAAAATTATTAACTTTTATAAAAATAGGCTAAATTTGCATTCAGCCTAATTCAATAAATTAATTTGAAATAGATTTGAGCGTTAGACAAATTTCATACATGTAAATTGCGCGAACATTTTTTGTGAATAACGGATAATTATCATTCAAATGAAATTTCACACAAGAATTAGCGTGGACAATTGATATAGGATAAAGTTCCGAATGAAACGATTCGATTAATGGTTAAATTTGCGCATTGTCTGAGCCGCGAGAACGAAGTCTCCTATAAAGGATTTATAGTAGGCAGAAAGTGTAACTTCATTAGTATATATAAAACAGGCAGAAAGTTAACTAGCAACAGTAGCTAAAATAAATCAGAGGATGAGCATCTCCTAGAAAGAATTTTTGAAAAATCACAGTGTAAGCAGATTCTAAGCACAAAAATGATTAACTTTTATAAAAATAGGTTAAATTTGCATTCAGCCTAATTCAATAAATTAATTTAGAATAGACTTGAGCGTTAGACAAACTTCACACATGTAAATTGCGCGAACATTTCTTTGTGAATAACGGATAATTATCATTCAAATTAATATTTCACACAAGAATCAGGGTGGACAATTGATATAGGATAAAGTTGCGAATGAAACGATTCGATTAATGGTTAAGTTTGCGCATTGTCTGAGCCGCGAGAACGAAGTGTCCTATAAAGGATTTATAGTAGGCAGAAAGTGTAACTTCATTAATATATATAAAACAGGCAGAAAGTTAAGTAGCAACAGTAGCTAAAAGAAATCAGAGGATGAGCATCTCATAGAAAGAACTTTTGAAAAATCACAGTGTAAGCAGATTCTAAGCACAAAAATGATCAACCTTTATAAGAATAGGCTAAATTGGCATTCAGCCTAATTCAATAAATTAATTTGGAATAGACTTGAGCGTTAGACAAATTTCACACATGTAAATTGCGCGAACATTTCTTTGTGAATAACGGATAATTATCATTCAAATGAATATTTTACATAAGAATTAGCGTGGACAATTGATATAGGATAAAGTTCCGAATGAAACGATTCGATTAATGGTTAAATTTGCGCATTGTCTGAGCCGCGAGAACGAAGTGTCCTATAAAGGATTTATAGTAGGCAGAAAGTGTAACTTCATTAGTATATATAAAACAGGCAGAAAGTTAAGTAGCAACAGTAGCTAAAAGAAATCAGAGGATGAGCATCTCATAGAAAGAACTTTTGAAAAATCATAGTGTAAACAGATTCTATGCACAAAAATGATTAACTTTTATAAAAATAGGTTAAATTTGCATTCAGCCTAATTCAATAAATTAATTTAGAATAGACTTGAGCGTTAGACAAATGTCACACATGTAAATTGCGCGAACATTTTTTTGTGAATAACGGATAATTATCATTCAAATGAATATTTTACATAAGAATTAGCGTGGACAATTGATATAGGATAAAGTTCCGAATGAAACGATTCGATTAATGGTTAAGTTTGCGCATTGTCTGAGCCGCGAGAACGAAGTGTCCTATAAAGGACTTATAGTAGGCAGAAAGTGTAACTTCAATAGTATATATAAAACAGGCAGAAAGTTAAGTAGCAACAGTAGCTAAAAGAAATCAGAGGATCAGCCTCTCATAGAAAGAATTTTTGAAAAATCACAGTGTAAGCAGATTCTAAGCACAAAAATGATTAACTTTTATAAAAATAGGCTAAATTTGCATTTAGCCTAATTCAATCAATTAATTTAGAATAGACTTGAGCGTTAGACAAATTTCACAAATGTAAATTGCGCGAATATTTTTTTGTGAATAATGGATAATTATCATTCAAATGAATATTTTACATAAGAATTAACGTGGACAATTAATATAGGATAAAGTTCCGAATGAAACGATTCGATTAAGTTTGCGCATTGTCTGAGCCGCGAGAACGAAGTGTCGCTTTCCATGTTACCCGGACGGGAAGGAAAATTGAATGACGTAAGCGACTGGATGGTTGACATCGTTGGATTCCACTCATTTCGACCCCTTCCCGTCGGAATGTTGTAACCTGCTTGTCACTATATTTGCGAACAGCCAGCGTAGCGGTTGCAGTGTTCCACATACGTGAATTTATCGCAATAGCGAAGCGACAGGTACATATTTATGTTGTATATCATTCGTTACTCCATCAATTACCGTGTGCCTCTTCATACAGTCGACCGAACAATTTCTCACGCGACGGTAGCGCATGGCGTGACATTTGCGATAAAATCGTTTATCAATCCGGCAGTTCAAGTGTCAACTTTTAGGCTTCTAGTCTTCCGTCGCACTTCCGCACTTCGCGCTAATGTCAAGTTCGCAATACGTCAATCGACTTTCTTATTTCTACATCGTTTTAAATGCAGGCCCGTCGTGTCACTTACGAGCATTTAAT